>CM062807.1:1283488406-1284088406 GCA_031772625.1 Pinus tabuliformis
TGCCCGAGCCAAAATCGATGCAGCAATAAAGATTACAGCGTCTCCCAGTGGTTGTGCGAGCGTTGGGTGCTGCCACTGCATGAGGGCAGAGGCATTGCAGGGGCTAAGGTTGTAGGGGAGGATTGGCAGGAGTAGAGGTGGTATTTTCCAAAGATTTCATGGTTACCTTGAGCCGAGGTTGATGGCGGTTAATAGAATGGTGGCAACGCTCACTTGAGGTGCATTTATGGCGATGGTTAATGCCATTTTTGGACCACTATGCCACTCTGCGGGAGGCCATGTGATCTCGCCACATGCCAACCCAGTTGGCAGCCACCTCACTGTCCTCCGTTGTCACCTGCATCCGGGAGATTAGAAAACTCACATTAGTTTCAAAGATGCAGTTTAATTATTCTACATTTTGGATTTTTTGAGTTATATTTTTCAACTTTTATCCAAAATACAACATATATTTGTTGAAATTACAATTTTGAGTTGTGTACTATGCACAATCCAAATGCCTCAAGGAATTCATAATCTTGAATTCATTTAAGTAGTCAAAAATGCATTTTAAAGAACCAAAGATTACAATCTTACCCACTTTCTAGCCCAAAAACCCAAAAACCCAAAACTTAGAATAAATATAAGACACCCATTTCAAATTCCAAAAATTTCAAGCACCATAAACACTATTCTTTATCATTTCAAGGGGTTTTTTTTGTTTTAACCGATGAGTGGAGTTTCTGATTGAAACATCAAACATAAAATCACATAATTTATATATAAAACTATTTTAAAAACAATAATGTTGAATTAAATTTATAAAAAATCCAAATTTTTTGAAATGATTATCATTTGTTTTTGAACAATATGAGAATTACATTGGGAATTACAATTCGTAGATTCCTTGAGCTTTAGAAATAGTTAAGCTCAAATTTATCAAAAGTATCCTTTGAAGAGGAATACAATCAACTCTAACAAACCAAAATATTTGGAGGTAGAATGAACTCATCCAAAAACAAAATTTATAATACATGTTTGCTAATTGAGAATATAATTTTTGATAATAATGTATTTGCTCAAATTGACTAGTTCATTTATATCTAGACACATATTTACATTGGACCCATTAGAGCTAAACCATATCCATCATGATGAGAATTAGATTGTTAAAAAGAGAATTCAATTGATCTTTTTGTTGGCAGAGATGGCATACTGCTTCTTCCTACCTTTCCACCTTACTACGAAGCTCCCACAATTGCTCTCTATCATTGGAGATGGAATTTGATTGTTCATTATGCTGAAACTATAGCCTCATGAGGTCCAACTGCATGTCATCCATGTAATTGTTGAGCTAGGTGAGAGCATTGTTCCACTTACCAGCCATAACTTTCTAGAATTGGTGCAATTCTATATGAGTATGAGGACCTAGAAACCACATGACTACCCACTCCAATTCTAGAAATATTCCTAGAGATTGGGCATCAAAACCAAAAACAAGGGAATGCTCACCCGGGGAGGAAACCTAACCAACACCGCACTAATTGAAGCCACCACTTATCGAGAATAAGTAAAGAAATTATAAGAGGGGAGAAATTGTAGTTCCAATACAAGAGTTTCACTCTACAACTGGTATTTTCCAATGCATTATTAAACTCATCATTCTGATGTGAAGGAGAAGGTGAACCAATGAAATTGAGGATGAGTTCAACCACCCCACAATCTTTAACATTCAACTCACCACAAGGATTAATAAATCCCATAAAATCAGGAATGATTCCAAATGAAATGTGCTTACATCAGTTTATACCATGGAATGAAGATATGATGATTTCCATGATAGGACTTTGATATGGATTCTCCAAGATACTTATCATTGATAGTGCATGTAGCTAAACTTAGCTTAGGGGGTGCCACATCTAAAGCACCTCCCCCAGACCCTTTTTTAATTATTTTCTAGTATATTGGAAAGGATGAGCCTTAAGGGGACAAAAGAAGGCTTGAGTTGGCCATTAACTCTTAGCTCACTAAACTGCAAAGTGCATGCCACATTGGCAATCTGATATGCTTCTTTATTTTTATCCCTTAAAACATGTACAAAGCTTATTGAAAGCAGACCTTTTGCAATGCTTCTAATATGGTTTAATAAGTTCTCTAAGAACTTGTCTTTAGAGGAAGTACCTCTCACCATGTGACGAATGATTAAGAGAATCCTTAATCACAATAAAAGAAGAAACATTTAATTCACTAGTAAGAAAAAACCTTGCAAGAGATTGTATACTTCTCTTTGATTGTTAGTCTTTCTACCAAACCCATAAATATTTCAAGACTTTTAGTTCCATCAAAATACAAAAAAAAATTATAAAATATATTATTATATAATATTTAAAAAATGTTTAAATAAAACATAATAATAATATTTGAAAATTTCATAAATTATATAAACTTATTTCGGAGAAAATTCATATAACAATATTAATAATTAAAAGTTAAAACAACGATATTTTACTTAAATTAAATTTCTAAAGAATACACAACTTTTGAAATGATTATAAATTGCAGAGTACGCCATTCCTCTCAAATATAAATGAGTTTACAAAACAATACTTTTATTTCCATAAATTCGTTTACACGTGGCCGGGGAGATTCTACGACATTTTTTTTTTCTAAATTTATTCACTTGTTTCAATAAATAAAAACGATACGATTTTTGCAAGCCCAAGCACAAGCATACAGAAAATGCACTTTTTAAAAGCATGGCATTAAAAATGTTTTAGTAACATTAATTATTTCATTAAGTATTCATGGATAGTACTTTTTAATGTAACAAGTATCTACTTTTTAATGTAACAAGTATCACGAGTTGTAACAAGTATCTACTTTTTAATGTATTTAGACAAAAGGTAAAGTCAAACTAAATGGGAATATTAAACTTGTCCCTACTCTCTCCTTTTAGAGATTTAAGTATGTAGCCCACTACATGGGAATTCTGACATGTCCCTACCTCTATCATTTCAGTTGTGAATCTTATCTAGAGACATATTTCTTAAAAGAAACATGATCATAAAGGGCCAAAGAGAACAAATTTAAAGTAAAAGCAAAAGGTTATGTAATATCCAATCTCCTTTATCTAGTTCTACTAAATGGTGAATGCATCATTTGATTGAATTGCTACCTCTTCATACCACTCTTTGTCATGGTTCGGTTATACATGGAGTGATAATGATAAAAGATATAGTTTTCTAACGGTATTGGATTGTAATAATATATAATGATATTTATAGTATCCCTACTATGTTGGCTTGGCTTAGGCATTGATAAGGGAGAAACTCGTATTTCTCTTTCCCTATAATAAATTTGCAACATTATAAATATTACTAGAAAATTTGGCATACTTACAAGGGATTTAATAGCTTCACAAGCTTAAGAGTTTATTTGTTAATTCAGAGAGATTAAAAAAAGTTCATTATATGTGTGGGATGGATTAGGAACTAGATTCATGTTTTTATGTGTCATTTTTTTTATTTCTAATGTATTTATTTTCATATTGTTAAAGGGATGATAATATCGTAGTTTATTATTTGGTTAATAAAAGTGTGGTATTATTAATTTGAATATCAAAATATATAGATATTAAATGTTTTTATTTTTTTTTTTCAGTTTTTTAAATTTTAGTTTTTTTTTAGGAGTATTGCTAATCAATATTTATTGATCATTTTGAATTTTTCTATAATTTTTTATTATTAAGTATTTATTCATTTTTCATGTTAATTTTTTTCAAAAATCTCTTAAATGCAAAAAGCAAGCATAATGACAACCTTTCACATTCATCTTCATTGCATGATATATCTCCACAATGCTCAACACTTAGTCATTTTACAACTTTCGTAGAATGTGGAACACATTTTTCCCTTGTAGTTGCTTTGTATTCTTATGTTCTTCATTGTCTAAACACTTAGCCAATTTTATGATTTTCGGAATGTAGAATTGCATCCACACTTACCACACTTTTGCATTTCCGCTTTCCACAACCATCTAATACTTAGTCATTTCTTGCACCTTGCTGAATACAATGCATTCACCAGTAAAAGTTTCCCTCCGCACCTTCACATTACAACATTCAGCAACACCTATATCACATGCTACATCCTTTAATTTGCACATTTCATATTTAGTCTATTTTTCATCCCTAATGTCATATAAAGCAGTGTTTTCAAAAACAAATAAATTCATACTATGTACATGGCCTTTGCACAAGAAGAAAGATACAGTTATTAAAATCCATTATGTGTGCATTCACACTCCACATATAAGGTGGTTAGTCAAATATGTCAGTAAAAATGAAGACCAACTAGGTATCATTCATCAAATGGGTTTCAAGATAAAAAGAAATTGAAGATGAGTTGTCAACTTCTTGAATCAAATATGAAATAACAATATCACCATTACACAATTTTATTGAAAAATAACTCAAAGATGTGATATACAAAGTAAGTATTGATCCCCAATCATGAAAAAGTGGTTATGACAATTAAGACTTGTGAAGGTGCTACTTTAAAGAGACTTCAACAAACAAAGGATCAACTTTTTTCCAGCATAATGAGCAAAAATAATCTCACTAAAATTTTGTTATATATTTTCCAATCATCAACTATCCAAGCTTTCATTCCAAATATTTTTTTAATGTAAAATTTCTATTAATAATTGAATTTCCTTCCATCTTCAAAATCTTCTTCATCATCATCTTTATTTAGTCCACAAGGGCCCATCCTATTCCATTTAGATGAACACAATTATTTTTATGAATATTATGAACTCCTTTCATAGACATTTATTATTTAAGAATATTTAAGGTTCCACACAAAATTCTCATGGGCACATAGCTAGTGTGATCCATGACTTTGAATTTAAAGAATATTATTGCAAGTGTGTTTTATCATTTCATCTTTATGAGGTAATTGAAGTATCTTATCAAGTACTCTACATACATGGTCTACATCATTTCTTTATACCCTAATGATGTGTTGGTTTATTTTTACTATGCTGTATTTTTTCTTGTATTAATTTATGTATTATATATTCCATTGTTGATAAAAAATTTCTATTTTCAAAAGCCTTGGTTCTATCTTAGGCGTTTCTGCATTTTTTAGAGAAAAGAAGAGTACCACCTCTAAAAAACATAGAGCGTATTTACTCTATAATGTTAGCTCTGAGATTGACGACAATCTTAGATATCAAAAAATACATAGAGATGTTATCCTTGGTTTCCATCTTTTTCATGAGAAGTTTCTCATACAGGATAGTGTCAATTACGCATTTTAGCAATCGTATCATTGCTTTCAATAATTCCTTTGATTTGCAAGAACATTATCATAACAAGGTTGGGAGTGTCACAATTAAGAAAGATGTTATGATCATGTCAGTTCTTCTTCCACTCATTTAATTAGTTATTTCAAGAAACAAAATTATGTTTTAGTTACACCCCATCTTTTGCAGTCTTTTATGACTTGCATAGTTTAGTGGTAGGTCTTAAAGGGGAGGTCAAGTGCTTCATTCAATTTGGTTAGTGATGTTTTTTATGGAACCTTTTTTACACGTGTCCAAGTTATTCAAGTGAATTGTGATCATAATATTAGAAGTGAAAGGCCCTAAGCTTGAATGGCTTTGGGCACCTCTACTACACAACCACTTTAATATACATTATCTAGCACATATGGAGGCAACAATAGGTTGGTATAAAAAATGGGTTTAGCTTGTGAAATTTTACATGATTTCAGACACACTTTAGACATCCCAAGCACCATTGTGTGAAGGCAAGGTGCATCATAGAAATAGGGAAAAAAAAATTCGGTTGTGATAACATCTTGCATGGTTGGACAAAGATGCCTTGCATAGTCTTGCACAATGGCTTGACATGCCTATGTGTTGGGTGGTGTTATAGACATTTTTGTGCCTCACAACATTGAGCATGAAATGTCCATAATCTAAGGGATCCAAAGTCCCTAAACATGTTGTTCCTACCCCTAGAGGAACAAGGCTAACAAACCACAGCAATTCACAGAAGTTCTCCACCAGAAACTGCTCAAGAACAAGTCAATTCAGGATCAATTCAGTGGCTCCACTAGCTGTCTGCACTGAAATGCAAAGTCGACACTGGCTACCTGCACTGCAACGCAGGTAGAAGCACTACGAGGGTGCGCTGAGCGAGAGTTGACAAATGGAAAGTTCATTCCAAGAGGTGTCAAGACCCAGGAAGCTTCCAGAATCTTCCTCAATGACACTTGCCTCAGTGAATTCGACTAGTGATGAGTAAGAGGTTCCCAATCTCCAAGTGGAAGCAAGAACCTCCAAGTGGAATCAAGAACTGACAGAGGGAGAGGACACTAGTCAGATCTCAAGCTGACTCATCCTCTCTCCAAACATCTATATATGGATCTCTCCTCCATGAGATCTAGAGGCGAGAATTTTGTTATTGCAAAGAATTGCTGTTGGTTTGAGATTGGAATCATTGGGTGCTTAATGCTTTGAAGGGGGTGAAGATAGGAATTCCATTTGCTGGGAAGGAGATGCTGGATTGGAGCCCTATGGGTTGTATCTCTTCCTGAACCTTGTTATTCATCAATAAAGCTATCTTGGTTTCTCCTATATACTGATGTATCTTTGATGTATGATTGCATTAGTATGTTTAGTTTATTTCTAATCCTGAACTAGTTATGAATATGAATCTATGTCTTTGTGTAGTGTTCTCTTCTTGTGATCTTGCAGAAACCTCTTGAAGCTGGGCGAGTGAGAAGGCAAGTAGCTGGGAACTCCCAAAGAGAAGAGAAACTGGATCGAGGGACAAACGGAAGACACCGGTTAGTCCATCCATCTCTCTTCATTCTTAATTCATAAAGGAAGAATACTAGAATAGCTCTTTCTGTTTGTTGCTAAGGCACTGTCACACCTTAGGTGGATAGGATCGTCCTGCATAGGCATTTTTCCCCACAACAAATTGGCGACTCCGCTGGGGAGATCTGTTTAGTCATTTTATTTGTGTCTCTATCATTGTTTGTTTCATAGGCTCAATAGCAACAATCGAACTGCATCTGCTATTCTCAGATGCAAAGTAGACAGCTGCTGCTTTGATCCAATCACTGGATTTGTCTATGATCTGAACAATGGACTCACAAATGATTTGATGATCCTTTGTGATAGATCTTAGTACCCCCTCAAAGCATCCCTTTGATTGTACCTTGCTTGTTGCTTTGATTTGGCCTGAAACTGTAGATTAAATAGCAAACTGTGACCCAGAACCCAGTGAGAAACTCTCGTTTCTCCTTCAGCGCAGACCCTGTGAAGAGGTTCTGCATTTCAACGCAGGTCCCGTGAAGGCTACCTACGCTGAATGTCAAAACCCCTGTGTTGAGGTTGCGCTGATCCAATTAGACCTTGTGCAGCTGGGGTTCTCTGCTCTGTTTTGCCTTGTTTTGATCTCTGATTTTTGTAGCCTGTAACCAGCATAGGTACCAGTCTGATAACTCCTTTTCTCTGCTTAAATTCCGCCTCCTTTTGTACAAAAAGACTGTGAGTGTTTTTATGTGTTTGTGGCGTCATTTACAGTTTTCATTTGCAAGAGTGAAATAGTCATCCTGTAGCCCTTGATTCAGATCTGTTGATTGTGATCTTAGGAGAGAGTTCATTGGTTGTTTACAGTTGATTATACATTTACTTTTGCTTTTGGTTTGAATTTGTCTCTTTTAAAGTGTCGAAAACAAGTATTCATTTCGGAAATCGTTAAGTGTTGTAATCTCTTCTACCCTCTCTGATTTCGAAAAAGTAAACTTGTTTGTATTTGTCATTTAAAAGCAAATTCAAAGTTTTACAAAAAGCTTTCTTTGTAGGCATCAATACTAAGAAAGCGGAAAACAAACACCTGCATTGTGCATTTGCATCTTGATAGTTTGCATGTTTGATTTAGGAAAAGTGCATTAGAGTGTGCTAATTGCTCTTTGAGAAAAGATGGTGTCTTTCTTTTCCCTTTGTAGCTAGGATTTTCATAAGTTGAAAAGATATAAAGCTTGCTTATCATCTTTAGACTGCATTTAGGAATTGTATCATACATCTCATGGTGAACCTCAGAAGAAAACTTCTAAAAAGATCAACCTAAAATAAATTGAATGAACTTAACAACGCTTTGCAACATAACGCACAACATAGAGGTCTAGGCTAGAGACGTGTTCCGGCATCGTAAAGCCTGGTGACTGTCGATCTCGTTGATGGTGGGTGATTCCTCCTGAGGGACGATAGCGCCAGTATGGATTGTGCTCCCACGTACCGTCGCGTATATATTGGGAGACCCCTATAGGCATAAAACCTTTATCCTTAGGAAGTCGTGTCGGCCGCCCTACTGATCGCAATGCACTGAACACAGCATTCAGGAAGATCGACCGCCCGTACCTTAAAAAGTATTCTGCGGTTTTGCGAAAAGTTTGGCACACCCTCTACCTAGAACTCCAGAGCAGTTCCTTTTGGCCTTTTTCAGACTCTATAATGGAAAAAGTTCATCCGAGCATTTGTCACTTCGGGCTCGTTAAAACATCGAAGGAGACTAGAGTCATCTTTAGCTTTTTCTCGACTCTTTAAAAGTGAAAAAGCAAGTTGTGTCTAAAGCGTCGTTAAAATTTATTTTAAACGGAACAATCACCCCTATTCCTGCGTTGATCTTTAGGTTGAGAAAATGGAGCACACCAACCAAGGAATTCCCCTTGGTGGAAATCCTAGTCCCTTCTCCTCTTGGGGAGATGTTGGTGCACCTCATATGGCCACATTGTCGCTTCCAGGACTGACAATTGGCTTGTCGGTCTGGCTCTTCTCAACCAATGTCGTTCAGAACACCACTATTCCTGAACAGTCGAATCAACAGTTAGACCAGACCAGAGTTACCCACCAGCCTTCTACTTCATCTAATTCTCCCTCTCCTCCTTCCTCTTCGCTTGACGGAACTGGTAAAACAAAAAACCAAGTTCCTAAGGAGAAGAAGGAAAAGAAGAAGAAAGAGAAGAAGAAGAAGAAGCCAAAAGCAACTGGGGGCAAACAAGTGGTGTCTGACAAAAATCCACACACAGCACTGACTAGGCCTAAATCGCCATGTGTCATATGCAAGGGAGACCACTTCCATAGAGATTGTCCCTGCATCCCTCGGATACTAAGGGACTGGTCTCCCCGTTTGCACAATTCGGTGGCATCAACCTCTGATAGCCATGTTGACAGCTCACCGTCAACTAGTGAAAGTGAAGTCACAGGACAGAGAGGGAAAGCTAGATTTCCCTGCAAACTGTGTGAAGGCGACCATGCCATCCACCGTTGTCCCTTCTTAGACGAGGCTAAAAGAGTTTTGGAAGATCGCCCGTTTTACCCGTGCAACTTCCTCCTGGATATCAAAAACTCCTGCCAAGTCCTTCACTAGTTGAGAACCCGGCTGGCCCGCCCAGGTGGTCAGCCGAAGCACCTATCATTGAAGATGAACCGTCTGGATCCATACCTGACGAAAGTCAAAAGGTTGAGGCGGCAGTTGACCCGGTTTTGCCTTCAGAGGCTCTATCTTCGAATGATACCATCACAGAGGAGAATAAAGACGACACCGTCCAAATTCTCTTCATCAACACAGACTCCGACGAACAAGGGGGAAATTGGCCCATTCCTTTATTGCAGGAAGGAACTTCGTCAAAGTCATACCCGGCTGTCTATTTGGTCCCACCACCAAGCAACCTAGTTGTCTCTTTCGACTGGAACCAACTAGGCAGACCCCGTTTGCCAGCAAGCATACCATTCAGAATTATCGTTCAAATATACAGAATGGTAATGGCTGGCACTATCATTGATGAGGGGGCATCTGTGAGTATCCTTTCCTCTATTTCTTGGAAAGCGCTTGGTTCCCCAGCGCTTTTGCCTGAAATGAGAAATCTATCAGGCTTTGATAAAGGAACCAGTCGACCTTTAGGGATCCTCCCCAATGCGCCGATCACAATGAAAGGGAAGACCGTTCAAATGAACGTGATGGTCGTTCAAGGACCCTTGGATTATAACCTACTCCTTGGACGAGACTATATATATTGCATGGGAGCCATCGTCTCCTCACTCTTTAGAGTAATGTGTTTTCCGCATGAAGGAAGAGTGGTCAAGCTCGTGGACCAACTTTCATTTCCCAGATCACGCATCGCAAATAGTCATGTACCATCCCTAAATGGTCTCTTCACGCAAGAAATGTCTCAACCCACGGTCCATCCTCCTGATGAGCGCGAGTAATCCGGGAGGATATGACTGGAACCCAGGGGGCATGCGTCCTGGTCTGCTTCGGCAGGAAAACTTTGGGTATAAGGTAGGTTTCCGCGGGAGAATATGACTAGTCCGTACCCCGTCCATGAGTGGAAGAGGGGTTGTTCTAGAATAAGATTCTTTTGTCAAAGTTATGTGAGTTAGCAGGCATCGTCGCTCACCTTTGTCTATTTCGATAGACATCGCCGAGGAAGTGTTTTATTCGTAGCCGCGAATGGAGCAATCTTTGGGTAACCTGAAAGAGGTAGGCCTCTCTCGGTAAAACAAATGTTTTATTGGACTAAATAAGGGGTAACCTTGAAATCGTACTTTATGCCTGGGGGCATGCAAACCTTTTGGAGTGCAAGCAAGGGGCGGCGATTTATTTTTTAAAATTTTTAGGTCCTCCCTTTAAACCTGTAGGTCTAACCCTTTAAACTCGTAGGATTAGTCGTTTCCGAACTTGCATAATGAAAGGATGCGGAGCATAGCTTTGTGAGATGAAGCTCCATAAAAAATAGAATCTTAATGAGACATTCTTATCATATGACTGGGTAATCGAGCAGTTTTAGCACACAGTTCATGCTCGTTAAAAAATAAACGCAAGATCCGAGCAGTTTTAGCGCATAGTTCATGCTCGTTAAAAAATAAACATAAGATCGAGCAAATGTTTCCACCCGCGTTTAAGCTCGTTAAAAAATGAACTATCCTGGTAAATAACCACAGTGAATGTAATATTATCATCCATTAAAGCCTTGGTCGTGTTTGCACCGTCACCTCCACTTTTCCATTGGCCGATCGTTCACCTCCATATGTTTGTTTACCCATTTTGAGGAACAGCTGCGAAGAGTGATTTCACTAGCCATCCTTGTGACACTGCCGTGATTGGAAAATTCCAACCTGTACCTGGAATCAGCTGCTAACCTGTTTCATCACTCGTTCCTCAAAAGACGAGTCTTCTTTAAGCTCTTTTCATCTGACTCGTAAAATATGAAAAGATTGCCGAGTCCTTGGCCTTCCAGCTCGTTAAAGGGACAGGAAGTGCTATCCCTCCTCTAGATTTTAATCTTTTTGGACCTGAGGGATTATTGCACAAAAAGATCGAGCGCTTGTTTTATTCGGCTCGTTAAAACTATCGAAAACTCATCCCTTCTGTATTGTTTTATACTTTTTCGGACCTAAGGGATTAGATGACGAAAAAGGACTTTTGGAGTTAACTTTATGTACCTTTTCAGACTCTCTAAAAATGAAAAGGACCGAGTTATCTTTGTCGTTAGACTCGTTAAAATCATTAAATAGCGACAAACTTGTCTTTAGACGAGAACGAGTTTCACTATCGCTAGGCTCGTTAAAACATAGCGATGGGCTTGCCCGAAGGGCAGGTTATAGAACAAGCATATGTTATCCTCCTCAAGCTTGACAAAAATAAAGAGGTACTGGTCAGCAATGACTGGGGAAAAATTGGGAGAAACTCAAGAAAACTTTGATGGTAGCAAGTCGCTCTTGAACATGACACTTTTCCTCCGTACCACAATCGGGTTGGGTTGTTTCATTCACCAGTCACATCACCATGGTCTCGCCATACCATCCATATTTGGGGTAATGCTACCAATCCATCGCATCAGTGTCGCCATATGTTCAAGAGAAGTCGTTCAGAAAAGTCAACCGTGTCCCATCCACTGCCGTACATTATCCTTCATCCTTTCATGACCGCCACCCTGAATCATATGTCACAGATCGTTTTCACCTCCATCAAAATCATTAGCTCCGTTCCGTGTCACTGATGTGGGATTCATTAAGGCCCTCCTTTGACGGATCGCTTCTTGTCGACATCAGCTCATTATCCAAGAAGTTGATCTAGGAACAACCCCTTCAGTACTTTGAAGCTTGCATGCCTCAATGGCAAGTTTCTCACTTCCGGCGACAGGTATACATCAATGACCTTCGACCGAAAGATTTTGCGTGGTGTTCGACGCCAAGTCCTTTATTCACACCACGTGAATTGTACTGCAGTACCTTGAGGGTCATTATCATTATCGGTGATTCCTCTCGCGCTTGTTAACGGTTTACCTCATTGACCGGTAATCAAGCGATGTCTTTCCATGTTCGACTTCAGAACATTTCTCACATGGATCGACTTGTACTTAGAGTGAAGATCGAACGAGTTTGAAGACCCCGGATCTAGTTTCATCCATCCGGGCTGCGATATATATTCAGAAAAGATAAAGACATTGACATGTACATCATTGCAGCAGATAATCATCCTACCCAAAGGATGATAATTTCATCAAAATTATCAGTCTACCATCAGACGATTGTCTGTTCTATGTACAGAAAAATGAATTTATAAAGCTGAGCATGGGAATGCCCGCCTCAGCTAGATCATGAAAGCAGTATGAAAAATAATGTATTGTATTGTATCTTATTACAGGTCTCCTCCCAGCATTGGATGAACTTCGGATCCTCCTGATAAAGCATTTCACCCGATAAACGGCCTCATACTTTAGGGGGCAACTGTTATAGACATTTTTGTGCCTTACAGCATTGAGCATGAAATGTCCATAATCTAAGGGATCCAAAGTCCCTAAACATGTTGTTCCTACCCCTAGAGGAACAAGGCTAACAAACCACAGCAATTCACAGAAGTTCTCCACCAGAAACTGCTCAAAAACAAGTCAATTCAGGATCAATTCAGTGGCTCCACTAGCTGTCTGCGCTGAAATGCAAAGTCAACACTGGCTACCTGCACTGCAATGCAGGTAGAAGCACTACCAGGGTGCGCTAAGCCAAAGTTGACAAATGGCAAGTTCATTCCAAGAGGTGTCAAGACCCAGGAAGCTTCCAGAATCTTCCTCAATGACACTTGCCTCAGTGAATTCGACTAGTGATGGGTAAGAGGTTCCCAATCTCCAAGTGGAAGCAAGAACCTCCAAGTGGAATCAAGAACTAACAGAGGGAGAGGACACTAGTCAGATCTCAAGCTGACTCATCCTCTCTCCAAACATCTATAT
This sequence comes from Pinus tabuliformis, assembly GCA_031772625.1. Taxonomy (NCBI): domain Eukaryota; kingdom Viridiplantae; phylum Streptophyta; class Pinopsida; order Pinales; family Pinaceae; genus Pinus; species Pinus tabuliformis. Next base: position 1,283,501,693 of record CM062807.1, read on the forward strand.
ATGGATCTCTCCTCCATGAGATCTAGAGGCGAGAATTTTGTTATTGCAAAGAATTGTTGTTGGTTTGAGATTGGAATCATTGGGTGCTTAATGCTTTGAAGGGGGTGAAGATAGGAATTCCATTTGCTGGGAAGGAGATGCTGGATTGGAGCCCTCTGGGTTGTATCTCTTCCTGAACCTTGTTATTCATCAATAAAGCTATCTTGGTTTCTCCTATATATTGATGTATCTTTGATGTATGATTGCATTAGTATGTTTAGTTTATTTCTAATCCTGAACTAGTTATGAATATGAATCTATGTCTTTGTGTAGTGTTCTCTTCTTGTGATCTTGCAGAAACCTCTTGAAGCTGGGCGAGCGAGAAGGCAAGTAGCTGGGAACTCCCAAAGAGAAGAGAAACCGGATCGAGGGACAAACGGAAGACACCGGTTAGTCCATCCATCTCTCTTCATTCTTAATTCATAAAGGAAGAATACTAGAATAGCTCTTTCTGTTTGTTGCTAAGGCACTGTCACACCTTAGGTGGATAGGATCGTCCTGCATAGGCATTTTTCCCCACAACAGGTGGCTTGGAAAAGAATTGGTTAAATATGGAAAAAAGATAACAAATGTCATTTTTGGTTTATTATAGAAGTAGAATAATTACTTGGACGGTGGAAATTACTTGGTTCATGGGCATGAAGGAAGCAATGCCTTGATTTGGGGCATAATAGCATAATATATGTGTATTAATGCCTTAGTAGGTAGTTTCACTTCACAAAATTGATTGTCATTGATGCAAGATATTTGGCCATTGAAAGCACAATTTAGTTGGGACACCTTAGATGCACAAGCTAAAGCTATGGATCTAAGGGGATCAAGACTCGATGGATGAATGAGTAGATTGCATGTTAGGTCCACTTTGGATGTGAATTGGGTTTTAAGTGACCTTAGAAGAAGGAAATGGATAATATGTGACTTATATCTAAAGATGATATCTTAAAGTGAACTGTCATTCATAAGAGAAAATTCAATCTTAATCATTAGCACAAGGGTGGACAATGCGTTTTAGTGAAAAGCCTAGGGTTTGGAACTATGAACAACTTGGATGTTGACTCAACTTGAGGTAGTCTACACAAAGTACTTAGATGAATTCACAAATTTCCCAAGGTGGGAAAATACTGCATGAGAATGTAGCGAGGGAAGGGAGTTGTAGGAGGGATATGCGCAAATGATTTAGGAGTTGGATTGTGCAAGTCTATTGGGTAATAGGAAAAAGAAAATTTGTCTTAGATTTATTGCACATTTGTAACAGATTTGTAGGCAAGAGGTTGCACTTCCTTGTTGCATCTTTATAACATTCTTAATAGGAATAAACTTAAGGAACTTGCCTTGGGTTTCACCTAGACATATGTTTGTAGTTTCTTTGTTATTGTTGGATGTTTCTCTTCATTGCATTATATTGGATGGATAAGTGTTGTTAAATATTGGATAAGTATAATATATTTGGGATGGTATAAGGACATAGTTAGATGTGTGCTTATTGTGAAGTTTATTATATTGAGCTTAGTTGCAGATATAATCAACTATATCTTAAGGCATAGTTATGGGTAAACCATAAGTGGAGAGGCATAGTAAAACTATAAAATTTACTATGTTGTCATTATCTATTATATAAAAAAATGATATTTTTTCATGAGAAATAATATATTTTTATTCCATATGAGGAATATATAGGTTTCCATCCTTGAGGGACCACTCAAAATAAACAACAAGTTTCAAAGTCATTATGACAAGACTCATCTTGTAACTTGTGTGTATTGAAGCTAAGTGGGGAGGATAACAATCATTCCTCCAAACCATCAAAGATAAACTCACTTGACACACACACATGTGTGTGTGTGTGTTAATTGAACTTTATTGTTGATTTTATTTTACTATTCATATTTTTTTAAGTAAATTAGCTTTGGGGGGGTTAACCTGTACTAGGGTTTTTGAAAGGTCCAAACCTTTGTGGAACAACCAATATTTCTCATTGATTCCTTAACTCTTTCTCAAACCCTTTTCTCTCTCCATTGTCCAGTTTAAGGATACAAGTAGTGACTTCCACTATGGCCAGTTGCCTAAAGTTTAGGTTCTTTTATGAAACATATCAACAGTACTATCTATTTATGAAAGGTTTACTATCACTTCCTTTTCAAGAATTTCCTCTTTCTTGTCTATTGGGTGCGGGATCCTCCAAGGGAAGTTTTGGGGCTTAAAGCTCGTATTTTGGTCCAAGTTTTGTAATCTTAATGTAAAGACTCCAAATTTTGAGGTCATGGAGCGCATAGTTGTTAAAGAGTCATAGGGTTGTCCGCCCTTATTTTGATAATGTAATGTCAGTTGTAGAAGATCTACCCATGGTCCGCGGAGCTCTAAGTAGTTAAGGCATCAGAAAAATTGATGAAATCAATGACGAAGAATTGAGTCATATCTTTGGAGTAGAAGTCTATGATCAGGGCGTAGCATAGGTAGAGGCTTTGCAGCTGAGTGTGCAGAAGCCTAGAATTCCGCAACTAAGTGCACGGAACCCTGCAGCTGAGTGCATAAGGCGAGTCGAGTCTGTAATCATCTAGAATTATCAATAAAGAGATGTATTCTATAATTTATGCATCTTTATTTCTTGTTTATGCATATGTTATATTGGGTATGAATTTCACTTCTAATGCTCATATGATGTGCGAATGTGTATAACTGCATTGGTTAAGTGAACGCAAGTAAGAACATTTGTTTACATGAAGCTAACGAAGGTTTGTTAATAAGATAAGTAAGATACTTAGCATAGTTTGGGAAATATCATAGTTCGCTACCCTAGCAGCGCAAAAGCATATCAACCCCTGGTTAGGGCTGTGCGGAAGCCGATTGTAACATTTCGCAAGGGTACTAAAGGCTATAACAGAAGGATAAGAAACCTGCATGGAGGCAAGTATAGTTGGAATAAACTGACATCACATCCATCTCAAGGGTGCGGAAACTTGGTTCCAGCATCCTCCCATACTACTTCAGGTGAGACTTCAATCCGCGCTCCGGGAGCTGATGCCAAAAGGGCTAGTAGTGTAGGGATTTGTTTGGCTAACTAATGTTGAACCTGGGTCAGGCCCCCATAAGCCAACAAATGGTTCTGTTGTCGGGACTAGAATCTGCATGAGAGATGTGTGATTTTGTATCACTGGAATCCAACTAAGAAATAAATTGAAGGCTGGTTGGACAGAATAATTCATGAGTTCGTGGCACAAGAGAATAGAAACCCGTGACTGCCAAAAGAACAATGGATAGACAACTACCTGTATATAGAGATCCATGAAATATTTTTCACGTCTTTCCCTACTGAGCTATACGAGTGGATCGCAAAGCTAGCAGGTAGCTAAGGAAGGTGGAAGCTTGACGGTCCTATTATGTGGACCCCAGAGCTGGTGCAAAGGTTAGAAGCATCAGAGGATGAGATCACGTGTGCCATCGATCATTGGATCGATTGTATTATAAGATGATTTGTTACTGAGTTCGCGATCGACACCTCAGTCAACTAGAGCGAAGCAGAGCTACGCTTTCTCAAAGGACCATGAGGTAAGTACATAAAATCTCTAAATACTTGGATTAAAATGTTGTTGTGCGAAAAACGGGTTATGCAGCTACCTTGATGTTTGGGTCTACACGAAGCAAAAAAATTTACAGAAATGAAGGAAATAAGGGTCTAGAGCATAGCCCCTTGATTTAACCTCCACGAGGAGACGAAGAAGGGATCGCGAAGGTCTCTCCACGAAGTGCTATTCAGTTGATAAGATAGGCATTTCGATGAATACCACCTCTGCCCACACCACCTCCATCTTCACCACCATCACCTCCAACTTCACTCGTACCAACTCCACCACCACTGTGATTCAGTATGGCAAATACAGTGAAGTTTCCTATGTTCAAAGTTTTGGAAAATGAGGATCCGAACCAATTCTGGTTCATTGTAAGGGTTGTATGGGAAGTGAAAGGTGTTATAGATGACCATATAAAGAAAGCGACACTGGTTAGTGTTCTACAGGATCGTGTGCTGACTTGGTATATTAAGTACTCCAACAATAACCTAAATGCACGAGTCATGAATATCTAAACAACGCTAAATAGAGAATTTAGCAAGCCTAAATCTGAAGCGCACTTAATTGTGGGATTCAAAGAGATCACGATGGTACTAGGTGAGACTCCTTGGGAACTAGGTCAGAGGATGAAATGTATGATTTGTGAAGCCAGTATGAATTTGAAAGATGGACAACATCGCAAATGGTTTGTAGCTTCGCTACTACCACAGTTAAGGAGTGCACTATCGCAACAGAAGATAATAACTTAGGCAGAGGCCTTGGAGATAGCCATGAGACTACATGAGACCCTGATGCAAGATCCTAATCTAGGAGTTCAGGAGATCCACGCACAGCTAAAGAATCTGTGCCTTGCATGTTGGGTTGTGTTATATTCTTTCCACGACTAACCGACGTAGTTAAACGGGGGCTTAGAGGGGGGCGGAAGCCCCCCTTCGTTGCGCCGATTGCGCAGCGAGGGGCAGGTAGCCCCCCTCTACGGGGTCCGGGGCAGCGCCCCGGGAAATTTTTTTTTGGACCCTATATTAGGTTGGGCGAACCTACCTATGGTTTTGTGCATGATTTTCGCACATGGTATTGGACGCGATGGTTTTTCAGTCCATGGTATTGGATGCTTCGGCAAGTATAAATATGTATTGTAACATTGAAAGGAACATAATGAAAAATCAAGCTGGTAGTCTCGGTTTTGGGATCCAGGGAAAAATCTCTGTGCATATGTGTTTTATGGGTTATGCTCTCGCATTGTTTATTTTCTTTGTTTAAGAATTCGTATGCAGGTAATTTCTGTACAGGGTTAAAACCTACATTTGGTATCAGAGCTATTTTGGCTTCAAGGGGACGCCTTTGTTGCTGAGGGGTTTCGCTCAGGCCTGTGGTAGACCCTGTTCAGTGGGAGATCTGCGAGATCGATTCTGGTGGTGAAAGAAGATGGCGAGCAGTGGAAAGATCGAGATTGAGAAGTTCAATGGTCAGAGTTTTGAGTTGTGGAAACTCAAGATGGAGGATCTGTTGGTCGATAAAGATCAATGGATCGCGGTAGATCTGGGTACTAAACCATCAGGAGTGACCGATGAAGAATGGAAGAAATTGGATAGGAAGGCAAAGAGCACAATACGATTGTGTGTCTCAGATTCAGTATTGCTGAATGTATCAGGGGAAGCTACGGCAAAGGCTTTGTGGGTCAAGTTAGGGACTTTGTACCAATCTAAGTCTCTGGTGAATAAACTGTTCCTGCGAAAAAAGCTGTATAACCTGAGGATGAAAGATGGAGACTCGGTGACAGAGCATCTGAATGCGTTTAATACTGTGGTAAGTCAATTATTATCTGTTGATATTAAAATTTCAGATGAAGATAAGTGCATCAGTCTATTGTGTTCTCTACCAGATTCATGGGATAGTCTGGTTATTGCAATAGGTAGCAATGCAACTGCTTTGCAGTTTGATGAAATAGTCTCAGCCTTGCTGACGGAGGAGATGAGACGGAAGAATATGGACAACCAGAATGGTGATGCCTTGTCTGTACGAGGACGGTCCCAGAACAGAAACAAAAATAAGTCATCGCGTGGGAGATCTAAATCTAGAGGGAGATCTAAATCTCCAGGAAAACCTACAAAGGTGGTGTGCTGGAAATGCGAAAAGGAAGGGCACTTCAGAAGGGATTGTAAATCTAAAGCTCTTGATAAAGGAAAGGGATCTGATGATGCTCCTTCTACAGAGGTGAAAACCACCTCAGATGAAGGTGGGGATGTGTACTTGGCTTCTTCAAGTACACATGTAGATCATGAGGCATGGTTGATTGACTCAGGTGCATCCTTTCACTTCACTCCCCATAGAGAGTGGTTCTGCGAGTATGAGAAATACGATGGTGGTGATGTCTTCTTAGGAGATGATAGGAAGGCTAGAATCATTGGTCGGGGAAAAGTAAAGTTGAAGTTGCAAGGTGGAAGGGTTAGAACACTTCCGGGTGTTCTACATATTCCTGCATTGGCCAGAAATCTGATTTCTGTAAGCAAGTTGGATGATGCAGGTGTAAAGACGGTGTTCGAGAAAGATACCTGCAAGATGGTTCGAGGAGCACTAATATTGATGCGGGGAGTTCGGACTGGAACTCTGTACAAGCTGCAAGGTAGCACTGTTGTTGATGGGTGCAATAGTTCTATGGTTCCTGAAAATGGAGTAGAAAATCTAGTGGTCTCTGGAGAGAAGACCATGTTGTGGCATCAAAGGCTTGGACATATTGGAGAGAAGGGCCTTCGAATACTTCATGGTAAAGGTATGGTAGAAGGTATGAATGATAGCTCTCTGGATTTTGATTTCTGTGAAAATTGTGTGTATGGGAAGCAGAATCGAGTGAGTTTCCCCTTTGGTGGTAAGAGGACGAAACAGATATTAGAGCTTGTGCACAGTGATGTGTTTGGACCTGTGAAGGTTCCATCACTGGGTAAGTCTGTGTACTATGTATCATTCATAGATGACTTCTCAAGGAATACATGGATATATTTCCTTAAGAAGAAATCTGAAGTCTTTGACAGGTTTAAAGAATTTAAGGCTCTGGTGGAAAATCAGACAGAGAAGAAGATAAAGGTGTTGAGGACAGATAATGGTGGAGAATTTTGCAGCAAGGAATTTGAAGAATTTTGTAAGAAGTGTGGTATAGCACGGCAGAAGACTACTCCATATACACCTCAGCAAAATGGAGTCGCAGAAAGAATGAACAAGACGTTGATGGAAAGGGCAAGAAGCATGCTCAGTGGTGCCGGGTTAGGACAGGAATTCTGGGCAGAGGCGGTGGATACTGCACGTTACCTGATCAACAGATCACCCTCATCAGCGTTGGAGGATAAGACTCCACAAGAAGTATGGAATGGTAAGAAACCCTCTCTTTCACATCTGAGGGTATTTGGATGTGATGCATATGTACATGTTCCAAAGGAGAAACGAACCAAGTTGGATAGTAAATCTGAAAAGTGCATCTTTATTGGGTATAAGGATGGTTTAAAGGGTTATAAGCTTTGGAACCCAGTCACACGGAAGGTTGTGTATAGCTGAGATGTGGTGTTCAGAGAGGTAAAATATGTTATTCAATCTGAAGTCCAACCAAAGGAACCTGAGAAGATAGAGTTTGAGCCAAAGGAGGAAGAATCAGACTCTGCAGCAGAGGAGGAATCAGAAGATGAAGAGCCACAAACTCCGGCTGTGAGAAGATCAGGTCGAGAAAGAAGGCAGCCAGAAAGGTATAGTCCATCTGCTTTCAGTTCAAATTTTGCTTTGTCTGTTACTGATGATGATCCCAGAACTGTGAAGGAAGCAGTGGATTCAGAGGATGGAAAACTCTGGAAAGAGGCCATGGTTGATGAAATGGCATCTTTGCACAAAAATGAGGCTTGGGATCTGGTAGAGTTGCCAGCTGGAAGGAAACCCATTGGCAGCAAATGGGTGTTCAAGAAGAAGACTAATGCAGAAGGAAAGGTGGAGAAATACAAAGCTCGGTTGGTAGCAAAAGGTTATTCCCAGGTGCCGGGAATTGATTTTGGTGATATTTTTTCTCCTGTTGCCAAGGTAGCTTCTATTAGATTACTTTTATCTGTTGCTGCTGCTTTTGATTTTGAGGTAGAACAGATGGATGTAAAGACAGCATTTCTTCACGGGGATTTGGAAGAGGAAATCTACATGAGGCAACCTGAAGGCTTTGCGGTGAAGGGTAAGAAAGAACTAGTATGCAAGTTAAAGAAGTCTCTGTATGGGTTAAAACAGTCACCAAGGATGTGGTATCAGAAATTTGATACATTTATACGGGGACTTGGCTTCACCAGAAGCAAAGCAGATCATTGTGTGTATTTTAAATTAATCGGTGACCGTGTTATTTATCTGGTCTTGTATGTGGATGATATGTTGCTGGTTGGAAATGACAAAGAAATTATCCAGGATTTGAAGACCCAATTGTCCTCCAAATTTGACATGAAAGATCTTGGTGCTGCAAACTATATTTTGGGCATGGAAATTAAAAGAGATCAGGCAAAGAGGAAGCTCTGGTTAAACCAGAGGAAGTATGTCGAGACAATACTGCAGAGGTTTAATATGCAGGATAGTAAACCGGTGAAGGTTCCTATTCCTGTAGGTGTGAGGTTATCTGCTGAACAGTGTCCCAAGACACAAGAAGAGGAAGAGGACATGTCCCATGTTCCATATGCAAGTGCAGTCGGTAGCCTGATGTATGCAATGGTCTGTACTAGACCAGACATTGCACATGCAGTGGGAGTATTGAGCAGGTTTATGTCAAAACCTGGGAAGGAGCACTGGACAGCAGTGAAGCGGGTTTTCAGGTATTTGCGTGGCACCAGTGATTATGGTTTGTGCTACCAAGGAAGACCAGGATTAGATAGAGTGTTGGATATTCATGGTTTTGTTGATGCAGACTGGGCTGGAGATCTGGATCAGAGAAGATCTACAAGTGGGTATGTGTTTAACCTATTTGGAGGTGCAGTCAGTTGGATGAGTAAGAAACAATCTGTAGTGGCACTATCAACTACAGAGGCAGAATACATGGCAACCGCTCATGCAAGCAAGGAAGCAGTTTGGTTGTAGAGATTGTGTTCAAGTATGGGGTTAGTACAGGGAGCTATAAGAATAGACTGTGATAGCCAAAGTGCAATTTTCTTGGCAAAGAACCCTGCTTATCATTCAAAGACAAAGCACATTGATGTTCAGTATCACTTTGTGAGGGATATGATAGAAGACAAAAAGGTGTTGCTGGTAAAGGTGGACACTTTGAAGAATACTGCAGATGCATTGACAAAATCTGTGAGCTCTGAGAAGTTCTCTTGGTGTAGAGAAACAATGGGTGTTTCAGGGCTGGAAAAATGACTAAGCTCTCCTGTGGCCCCCTGTGGAAAGAAAACAACAAGTGGGAGATTGTTGGGTTGTGTTATATTCTTTCCACGACTAACCCATGTAGTTAAACGGGGGGTTAGAGGGGGGCGGAAGCCCCCCCTATCCGGGGGGTTTGAGGGGGGCGGGTAGCCCCCCTCTACGGGGTCCGGGGCAGCGCCCCGGGAAAAATTTTTTTGGACCCTATATTAGGTTGGGCGAACCTACCTATGGTTTTGTGCATGATTTTCGCACATGGTATTGGACGCGATGGTTTTTCGGTCCATGGTATTGGATGCTTCGGCATGTATAAATATGTATTGTAACATTGAAAGGAACATAATGAAAAATCAAGCTGGTAGTCTCGGTTTTGGGATCCAGGGAAAAATCTCTGTGCATATGTGTTTTATGGGTTATGCTCTCGCATTGTTTATTTTCTTTGTTTAAGAATTCGTATGCAGGTAATTTCTGTACAGGGTTAAAACCTACATTGCAATGCAAAGCTTGAAGCAGGATAGGACTGTTCGGCCAGAGGTATGCAAAGAAGTATGGTGTGTAAAATGTAAGAGTCAAGGTCATGACAAATACCACTGCTCGGGTCTTTACAAATTACCTTGCAGGAGGAGGACCAATGCCTTTAAGGCCAGAAGCTCAAGAAAGACCTAGCGCGGCACCTGCTTTGTGGTGTGCTATCTTTCAAATAGCTGGAAAACATGCCATGGATAACTGCCACCTGTTATAGAAGTATACGCAAACTCCACAACAATTGTTCTACAACTTTTGTAGGTCATTGGGACATGATGATCGTACTTGTAGGAGATATGAATTGATGATGGATAGAATTCCCACCTATAGAGTTCAGGCCAAAACATGGCCCTTTGACCAAAATGCAGGGATGGTGCAGACAGGATTTCAGGGGCACGAACAAGGCTGAGGCAGAGGAGGACCTGGTAGAGGTCACAGACAATTGATTTGCTACAATTGCGGAGGGCCAAGACACTATACCTCTGATTTCACTAATCCAACGCACCTATCGTGCAAGTATTTCATGTTTTTTTATCATGAGACAGAAGATTGTCCTACACTGATAGCTAGGATACGTGACGAAGGAGCACTACCGCCTCCCCTGACTCAGAACCTACAGATGATGAGGTATGAGCTGCGCGAGGAAGATTTGAACCTAAATATAGTGCTCCAAAGTAGTATTGTGACAGTAGATGACAAATGGAAACACCTGAAAGACAGTACATGAGTTCGCAAAGCCCTGACAAAGGAGGCTAAGTTCGATTTGGAGCGCGCTTGAGAAACCTTCATGGAAGCTAAGAAGAGCTTCGTTGAGGCCTCCACTTTAGGAAGAAAATATAAGCTTGAGCTAGAGATGGACCCATCCATGCTCACAACTTTCCTGGAAACCTATATGAAGTTACTACGCGATAGTAAGGCTGTAAAAGGGTTACAAGAACTTATCAACAGATGTGCTGGGACTGCGCCAGGTGAACTGCACGTAGTTCGCAAGATCAGAAAATGTAATGCAAGAATGGGAGGTGAAATGAGACTCGCCGCACAAATCGGAGAATACGAATGGATCAACTCATTCTGGATTTGGGATCATATGCGAATGTTCTACCGAAATAGACATGGGAGCGAATGGGAAGACCTGCACTGCAATGGTCTCCAATTCAGCTAAGGATGGTGAATCAGCAGAAAATAATACCCATGGGGCAGTTGCAGGGAGTAACCATGGATATTGAGGGAGCGAGTGCACTGGCAGATTTTGAAATCATAGGGATTGTTGATGACAACAATCCCTACCTTGCACTGATGGGAATTGACTGGGCTACTGATATGAATAGGGTAATCAATCTGAAAAAGTGAAAGATGATCTTTGAGAAGAAGTCACTACACATAATAATACCCCTAGATCCTGTTGAAGGATCGTGCTATACGGAGCTGGTCTACGACTATGACAGCGACGATGATCTGGACTGCATCTATAAGATAGAAGCGTGAGACCAAGACTAGGTGAATCCCATCGTGGATGAGCAGATTACATGGGAGCGCGAGAGTTCCTGCACTTTGAATTTCAACAAAGAAATAGAATGCTAGCAGAATCGGTTACACGAAGTAACTACGTTGAATTGCAACATGATGACCTGGTCGCTGCGATGTGTGTCATCAGAGTCAAGAAATCTTCCTACTTATGATGGACCGAATGAGGTCGATGTCTTCTTGGATGCGTTTGAAAGAGAGGTGCCAGAAAAACAACTCTTCCAGGCCTTGGATTGGGCACTGCGCGCTATTCCTGCAAGATGTTGGGGTACACACAAGGGGAGTCTTGACGATTGGCGCAAATGTAGGAAAATTGATGCGAAGACGATTTATGAAGTCTAAGATGTGATTGACAGACAAGTACGATGGGGAGAGTGATCCGCGTGTGCATCTGGCCAAGTGGACGCAGGCTTATGGAGACAAGCCACAACTTGAGTGGGTTCACCTATTATGTCATACCCTGGATGTTATCCCAATGAATTGGTATGTAGAAATAGAGATTCTCCATGGGACAGGTGAATGGGATATCCTATGTGAAGGGTTCATGATGAAATTTAGTTTTGAGGACGAGTTTGATGGTATTGAGGAAGCGCTACAAGAGCTGAAAGCAACCATCTTTAGGATCCCGTAGGATCTTTATACATGACATAGCCTAAATGGGCTACTTAGCTGAGTCGCGCACTGGAATGTTATAATGTAAATGCTAAAGAAGAGGATGAAGATCCGTGGAAGATTAACATTCCAGAGACAGAATTCCACCATGAGGTTCAAGGATCGCAGATAGAGAACCTTGATATAACTGCGCTAGTGAAAACTAGATAGGTGAACATTAGTACAGAGGTAGAGCCCAAATTTTTGAAAATTGGAGACTATTGGGACGATGCGACGATGGATAAGGTCGTTGAATTACTGCGAATATCAGGACTTATTCCTCACCAAGTTTACGGATTTGAAAGGAATAATTAGAGATCTAGGAGTAATGAAGATCACGTTAAAACACGACACGAAGCTAGTTAAGCAGAGACCTTACCACCTAAACCCGAAATACAAGGAGAAGGTTCACCTAGAGCTAGACAAAATGCTAGCAATAGGCATCATTAAGCATATGGAAGAGTCTGATTGGGTAAGCCCAATGGTGGTTCAAGAGAAGAATCAGAAGGATGAGATAAGGATACGTGTGGATCTTAGGAAGCTGAATGATGCTTTGGTGCATGATCCTTTCCCAAATCCACTCACAAATGAAGTTTTGGACAATGTAGGTGGTCAAGAATCATACTCCTTCACTGATGGGTTCTCTGGGTACCACCAAATCAAAATCGTGCTGGAGGATAGGAGCAAGACAACCTTCGCTACTGAGTGGGGTTTCTTTCAATACAATGTAACGCCATTTGGGCTGAAGAATGCGCTGGTTATCTTTTTGCGCGTGGTTGTTGCAGCATTCACGGAATATATTCATAAGTTCCTGGAAGTTTATTTTGATGACTCAACTGTATTTGGACTGGTTAAGCGTCATGTAGCGAGCTTGCGCTTGATGCTAGATACCTGTTGAAGATACCAGATCATGCTCAAACTCAAGAAGTGTATGCTTTTCATCCCTTTAGGAAACCTATTGGGGAATTTGGTTTGCAGACAAGGGCTCATGGTAGACCCCATGAATATCGTGGTAATTCTAAACTTGGAAGCATTGCGGAGTGTGAAACAACTGCACGCTACCTTGGGACATACGAGATATTACAAGAAGTTTATCAAAGGCTATGCCCAGATCACTGCGCTAATGGAAAAGTTGTTGAAAAAGGGTGTCTCATTCTGCTGGGACAATGACTGTAAGAAAAGCTTGTATATATTAAAGGAAAAGCTGGTTACCCCACCGATTCTAGTCTTCCCAGACTGGAAGAAAGAATTTCATGTACATGTTGATGCGTCATGTATAGCACTAGGGGCAGTACTAACACAGGATGGCAGAAAAGGCTTGGACCACCCTATTGCATTCGCAAGTCGCAGATTATCCAAAGCATAGAAGAACTATTCCACCACTGAATGTGAGGGACTATCTATGGTGTATGCGCTCCAAAAGTATCAACACTACTTGCTAGGAGATCACTTTAAGATGTATACGAATCACTCCGCACTGAATTACTTGGTCAATAAGCCTGTGTTGGGGGGGGTGCATCTGCAGATGGCGATTATTGTTCTAGGAATACAATTTTGAAGTTGTTGTGAAGCCTGGATGGTTGAACGCATGACCTAACCACTTGTCGCACATTGAGACAAGGGAGGAACCCACTAATTTGGAGGAAGGATTACCTAACACACAACTATTTGTTGTACGTGTCATGGATAGACATTTCAAGGATATAATACACTTCCTAATGACTGGAACTGCACCGGAAGCATACTCTGTCTAGAAAAAGAAGGAATTAGTGGTATTGCAGAGCCCTAGAAGAAAGGCTCGCACAGTTGGGTGAGCTGGAAGTAGAATTTAGGGCTCTGGGTAGGGAATTGGTGCTATTATATGACAGTAAGTTTGATAAATTTCCAGGGAAACTCAGAATGCATTCGCTGGGGCCATATGTTATTAAGGAGATTATCGATGGTGGCGCAGTCCAGTTGGTTAAGTTAAATGGAGATCCCTTCCCAAGAAAAGTGAATGGCAGTTGTTTAAAGCCATACACCAGTGGATTGACCATCTGACTAGCTGACAGAAGCACATTCTTAGTGCTCTAGGCAACTGAAAGGAGGTGCGGGACTATAAACTACACTGCCTGGGAGTTGCACGATGTCAGGACTGCGCGAAGCAGCGAAGTGTCATAGGGTTCGCGATAGCGCAAAGACAGTTGTGTTGGCACACATGTCTACCGGAAAGTGACTGTTAGAGTAACTATTCATGATTTGATGGTTGGTTTCCGGCCAAATGGAGCGGACGATAGGCATTTAAGGTGAACTTTATGGGCTAGATTCTTGAAAATATACCCCCAATCTAGCATTAATGAATCGAATGTGGGGGGAACAGTCGAATTCAAATTCAAAAGATGCTATAAATTACAAGTGGCTATCCAACAAACAACACTTGGAAATTTGAGAATTGAGTTGTTGCGCGCTCAAGTATTCATGAACCGAGACTTATTCGAGACTTTGAAAGCGAATTTATTGTTTAAGCAACTACCAAAGACACTGAAAGAACTATGGAGTAGCGTTATGTCAGCACCCAAATAAGCCATGGACACAGGAGCAGTGATAGCCGAGGAAGTTGTGCAGGAAATTGCAGAAGTAGAAGCCCTAGAGAGCGCCAGAATGATCATTGAGGTCCCTAAATCACTGCACACACCGAGACCTAAGAAGGATAAGCAGGCCATGATCCCGGTGCGTGTCCCGCCCAGAAATCCACTGAAGACCAAGCTCACCTTGCAAGAAAAGGGAAAGGTCATCAATCTAGAGGCTGAAAAAGAGGAAGATTTTGAGGAAATCCCAGTAGATGAGGAGGATGTAGAGATGGACGTTGAAACCCAAGGTGCGGACCCTATCACCAGGCTACCAAAATATGTTCCTCTGCACAAGGGTAAAGGCAAGGTTCTGAAGAGATGTCGCACACAAATGTAACCAACGCGGTTCTGCTACCTGATGGGGTGCTCACTACAAAGAAGGATGCCAACAGGGCCACAGTCAACAGTTTGAAAGGGGTGGGATTAAATATGGTTGCGCTCTCTCAGGAGACTCTCTACCTCTTACAAGATGGAGTCACCACAGAACTTCAAGCCACAGAGAGTCATGCACTGTAGGTGATCAGCAAGCAGTGCATCAACATTGAACAGTTGGGTCTGCAATGCAATGAAGCAGAATAGGTAGATAATGCAGGTTGTAGAGGAAGCTTGTTGGATGGTCATGGAGTTGGAAATTCAAGCAAACAAATTGGTGGAGGTGCACGTTCGCAAATTGGCCACAGGGGTGTGCGAAGCTAGAGCTGAGAGGTCTGAGGTTCAGCTGGAGCTGAACCTACCAATCATAGAACTGCAGTTGAAGGCTCAGCCTTCAACTCCGTAGGAAATTAGGGAACAATTAACCACTGCTATTAAAGAAACAACAGCGGAGGTTGACACATAGTGGCAGACTGCATGCAGTTTTTCGAACAGTCATTCGAGGTCCTAACCACCCTGTAGGAGGACCCGAATGTAGAGCACCTAGAGACAAAGGCGTGTGAGCTACAACATAAGTACAATGAGGTAAAAGGGACCACGCAGACAATTTCCTTACATAGAGGCTTGCAAGGATGCAGGAGGCAAAGGCACTCGAGGAACAGGTGGATGCCGCTCGACATAAGGAAGCAATATTAAAAGAGCGCCTACAGCCATGGATCGATGAGGCTTATACAATTACAGCCTCCATTGAAGGAAAGCTCACACAACTACAAGCAACTCAGCAGAGGATTTAGGGTAGCAGTTCAGTAGTAGCGGTCACCG
Organism: Pinus tabuliformis; assembly: GCA_031772625.1. Classification (NCBI taxonomy): domain Eukaryota; kingdom Viridiplantae; phylum Streptophyta; class Pinopsida; order Pinales; family Pinaceae; genus Pinus; species Pinus tabuliformis. Next base: position 1,283,517,165 of record CM062807.1, read on the forward strand.
AACAATGCGTGGAGGAAGTTCAATAGGCAACCGCTCAGTGTGTTGCCAAAGTTGCAGCGATCCAAACAGATCTGGGAGGTCTTCGCACTAAGATCTCTGCACCTACAAAGTGACTCAAGGGTGAGTCACGATGTTTGTGTTGGGGGCCTATTGAGCGTGGGATCCCCCAAGGGAATTTTTGGGGCTTAAAGCCCATATTTTGGTCCAATTTTTGTAATCCTCATGTAAAGATTCCGCATTTTGTGGTCGCGGAGCATGTAGTTGTTAAAGAGTCATAGGGTTGTTCGCCCTTATTTTTATAATTTAATGTCAGTTGTAGAATATCTACCCATGGTCTGTGAACCATGGGACTGTATAAATAGAGCGAAGCTCTATTTAGTTATGGCATCAGAAAAATCAATGAAATCAATGATGAAGAATTGAATCATATCTTTGGAGTAGAAGTCTAAGTTTGGGTCGTAGCATAGGTAGAGGCTCTGCAGTTGAATGCGCAGAGGCCTAGAAGTCCACAACTGAGTGCACCGACCCCTGCACCTGAGTGCGCAGGGTGAGTCAAGTTCGTAATCATCTAGAATTATCAATAAAGAGAAGTATACTATAATTTCTGCATCTGTATTTCCTGTTTATGCATCTGTTATATTGGGTGTGAATTTCACTTCTAATGCTTATATGATGCGCGAATGTGTATAACTATATTGGTTAAGTGAACGCAAGTAAGAACATCTATTTACATGAAGTTAACAAAGGTTTTTTAATAATATAAGTAAGATGCTTAGCATAGTTTGGGAAATATCATAGTTCGCTACCCTAGCAACGCGAAAGCATATCAACCCCTGGTTAGGGTTACACAAAAACCGATTGTAACAGTTTGTAAGGGTACTGAAGGGTATAATAGAGGGATAAGAAATCTGCGCAAAGGCAGGTATAGTTGGAATAAACTGACATCACATCCATCTCATGGGTGTGGAAACTTGGTTCCAGCATCCCCCCATACTGCTTCGAGTGAGACTTCAGTCTGCGCTCCACAAGCTAATGCCGAAAGGGCCAGTAATGTAGGGATTTGTTTGGCTAAGTAACATTGAACCTAGGTCAGGCCCCCATAAGCCAACATTTTCTTCTTGCACTGACAACATCATAGCGTACTAATTGCCATATATTTACCTTTTGGCTACCAGGTTCCTTTCTATCTATTTAGTGATATTCGAGAAAAGTTTCCATTTCTTGGTCAATGACTACGTGGGCTTCCTCTGTCAAAATTTAAGGGATTGAAAACCTTGATTTAGTGGATTATGAACCTGAAAGCCTATTTTTGATAAGTATTTTAATAACAAAGGGTTCAAGGAAAAATGTCTACGGATCATCAAAATGCTTTCTTCCTATGTCTCCTATGATTGCCACCTTAAATTTAGCCCTAAATTTTGAGTTTAATGATGTTCCATATGGTTTGAATCCCTCCTCTGTAAAATATAAGAAGAAAGGTGGCAGGACTATTCATTCCTCTTTTTCTTAGTGAAAACAAGTTTAAAACGAGTCATTAAAATCCTGCAAAGCTACTGTTCTAATGATCTGAAAGGATATAAGAATCAAGGAAGTCCCCACTTTATTGAAAAGATACATTGTCGGAATATTCACAAGGAAATTTCCAAGCCCAAAATAAATATGGATTTGTGTAAGATCAAATTGAGAGCAACTTCTAGGGTATTTTCTAGAATTACATGTCCTCGTTTGAGGATGAATTTGTGCAATTATGCAATGTGAAATTGATGCAATGGAAAAATTGAAGAAGGATTGATGTTAGGAGAAATCAAGCTCGAACTTGTAAGATGGACTATTAATTTAGATTCTACCTGCTAGATGATTGTGTGACAAAAACTCTAAGAAATTTTGTCAGGCTTACCCCTATTAGTTTGGACCCAAGACAAATTCAAATCAATTGGAAATAAATTGGGACATTTCATTTGTTTAGAAGATGGGTTCCTATCCAAATTTGATCGATGCTACACCTGGTTACAAGTTGAGCTAGACACTAGGTATGGTCTATCAGAGGATGTCATGATTGATATCATGGAGAACCAATGGAATCAACTTGAAGGTTATTGGTGAGTGCCATTTAGATGTTATGTATAATACCCCTACCTATTTTTGATGATGTAAATATATGTATGATGATATTTAGGCTAGTGAGTTGGAGTTATATTATGTGGTTTACGTTCCCACATAGTTATATTAGACATATTTTTGGGCTAGTTATCTGTTGGTGTGTGCTATGTTATTTCCATGACTAGCCCCATGTGATGTACGTTGCGTTAGGCACAGTGCCCCAGGATTTTTTTTTATGCAGGCCCAATAATAGTTGGGTGGACCCAAAGATGGTGGGCGTAACTACCCATGTTTTTTGCATGGGGTTTGCACATGGTTTTGAGCATGATGGTTTTCTTCCCATGGTATTTTTTAGATTCAATCAAGGAAACTACAATTATGTTCTAAACCAAGGTTAGTGGATTGGGGTTTATGAATGATTCAACATGTATATATATATATATATATATATATGTCGTAACATTGAAAGGAATATAATGAAAAATCAATTTGGTAGTCCCGGTTTTGGGATCCAGGGGAAAATATTTTTGTATATTTGTTTATGTTCTCACCATTATATTTTTCTATTTTAAGAGTTTGTTTGCAGGTAATTTTTGTATAGGGTTAAAACCTACATTATCTAGATACTTATAAGCCAATTTTGGCTAAGTGGTTAATGTGGCCAAGATGTAAACAATGTAAATACTATACATATTTTCTTTATATTAGTAAATAAGCTAGTTATAGACCCCAAACCATGGAAAGAGTATGGGGGCAGAACTTCAGGGACATGACAATAGTAGGGTGGTCTTTGGTGAAAAGTGTGCCTAGGGCCCATGTGGCTTTGGAGGTTCCACATGGCAAAGTAAAGACATGTAAAGACGCTTAAAGATGTGGCTTTGGAGGGTGCCACATGGAGAAGTAAAGACATGTTTGAGGGGTCAGTGAGTCCTAGGGTTGGGCTCTGGAATTGGTTTAGGTGAAATCACTCAGTTAGTCACACAAAATTGGATGCATCCTAGCTTTTGGTGAGCCCTGTGGATTTAAGAGCTTGGTTGGCATGGATTTCTAATGGATCTCAATTCAATGATAGTTGGTGAATCTGGTTGGACTCTGGAACTAACGGTAGGTTTAATGGGTTTTTTTTAATGGGTACTTGGACACTAGAAAGTATCAAATATCCTAGAGCTATAGGCTAAGACCATTCTGGTCAACTATAATGTGCCTTAGAAGGTGGGCACTGCCAAGGGACATGATTTGCACCACTTGGGTGCAAGTCAGGGGAAGGTGAGACTATGACTAGAGGCTGAGGCTTCTGGGGTTGGTGCGTTGGTCAAGATTTGGTTGTTCAGTTTACAATTGTTTCCTATGGATTTGTTGATTGGAATCTAGATTTGGGGCAAAAATTAGCTCAAAAATCAAAGTGCTCGAAATCTCTCTAAACCTGAACGACCGCATCCATATCAGTGATACGATCCCAACTCAAATCATTTCATTCAAAATGGAGTTCATATGAGGAAGATAGAGCCCATTAACCGCTTTTCCAAATAGAAGAAATTAAAAAAAAAACGTAGTCACTGCATAGTCAATAGTTTGTACTGTTGACATGGCAGGTGACTGGCAAAAGTCAAAGGTCAGTCAACATCCAATGTAGTGTCACCAAGTTTCATGTTGCTATTGGTCGATGGTATGGTGAGTTGGCACATTTTGATTGGTTGGAGGTTTGACTAATAAGGAGGGGACAAGTGGCAAGCCCGGAGGTCGCCACGTGTCCCTCCCTAAAGGAGGGGTATTGGCGTGCAATAAAAGTTTTATGGAGGCCAAGGGAGTCAAACCAATGACCTCCCCCATACTAGCGCTCTGCCTTACTACTAGACCACACTATGTTTCTTAATAATCATAGTGCATGAATTATATTTAAAGACATAGCGCCGAAGGTTTAGGGGTTAACCACTAGCAGTTACCACTAACATTTAATGCGCATGTGACCACCACTATTTAACCACTAGCATTAAACCTTAACTGCACGGATTAGGTGGAGTTTAGTGTTAATTAAACTGTGATTAACTCCTAATTAAGCAGGATTAAGTTGGTGGACTTTTAGCGGACCCTCCAAATTTGGTGGAAACTCCAATTTTAGTGGAGTTAATTGGAGTTCCTCTAGTTTTAGTGGAGGTTTACTAGGAGAAACGTTTTTGAACATAGCTTGGGAAAAATTCAACCAAATTGAGATTAGAAAAAAGGTGTTCATAGCTGATTTGGATGCTCTAAGTCCTTTGAAGTAGGTTTCAGTAGCAGTAGAGCATTGTAAACAACACTTATTTCCATTTTGAGAAAATACAGAGGCCCAAGTGATGGAAGCTGGACCAAGGCGATGTAGCCCAGGAGGGGTGAACTCCTTCATCAAAACACTATGTTAAATTTTCAATTTGATGGTTTTCTGTACATTTACTTGTTGTTATTCAGCATTTTACTTTCATGCTATTTTTCTCATGAATTTCACATAAAACTTGATAAAATTTACCTATTTTCATTCACAAACTCTATAAAGAAACCTATGAACATGAAGCAATGGACAACAACTTATTTTTAAAACTGAAGTTGAAATTAGCACAACAGAACTAACATTCAACGACAAATCTAGTTAGTATCAAAGAAAAGGTTATTTTCTTGATTGCTTGAGTTTTGTGAAAGTAGGGTTTTAATGGTTTCAGATTTGTGAATCTTTCGATGCATTACAAGTGTGATGGCAGGTTCAACAAGTGATGTTTCTAATCCATCTTCCTTAGCAATATTCTTTGATGAAGAGATATTTCAAGAGCTTATCATCATGAGAGATATGGTACAAGAGCTTCATGAAGATAGGAAGGAGAACACTATACTTCAAGAGCAGTTGATGGCCATGAAGGAGGAAAAGAAAGAGTTTCTTGAAAAGATGCATGAGATGGAGATTCAACTCCATGATGCCAAGAAAACCCTAGCCAAGTTTGTGCATGAAAATGTGGTATGAAATTCAATTTTATCTTCAATTTCCTCTCAAAATGAATGTTTTGGTGCTTTTGAAAGACACACTAGAGGAATAGGGTCCAAATTATTGATGAATATGGGCTATGAAGGTAAAGGGATAGGCAAACATGCACAAGGCATAGTTGAGCAAATTGTTGTTCGAGAAAGGCCTGGGTATTTGGGTCTTGTTTATGGACAACATGATGGAGAATGCTCCAAAGCCACGGAGGCATATGAAGATGTTCCAAGAAGAACTTTCATTACGTGTTCATTACCTCAAGCTTGTGAAGTTTGTGTTCATGAGGAATGAAAAATTTTTATACCCACTTTGCAAGAAGATGCTCATAAGCATGAAACTAGTGGAAATGGAAAAAACGAGGATGTGGAAAGCTCTAAGGTCATTCAAACCATTGTTTGTATTCCAAAGAGAGCCACTACCTCATCAAATTTACCTCCTAAAGAAGGAGACAAAGGTGAATGTGCAAGGTACAAATTTTCCTTTAATCAAGTTTCTTTTAATTATGATAAACATGGTAAATATTCACATAGGATTTGGAGAAAATTTACATGTTCTTTTTGTGGTTTGAATAACCATATTGTTTTGAGGTGTTGGAATAGGATAGCCATACATAGGAAACTTTCAAAACAAAAGAGACAGAAAGCCAAAGGTCCATTGGATAATGGAAACCATGTTGAAATAACTTACAATTATTTTCCACTCATTGCCATAAGCAGGGTCATCTTGTAGACAATTGTTGGACTTTGCATCCAACAAGTCATCCACAACATTTGAAGAAGGTGGAGAGAGATTTTGGAAAAGATGGAAAAGAGGATTCCATAATTGATGTAGGTCAATATGATACACATGATGAAGTCTATCTGAAAGAAGTGCCATTGAAATGGTTTGGAAAGAGATGGCTAGATTTCTTAACCAATTAAGGCCTTGCATTTCTTTTGATATTTGATGCAAATAAGGCAAGATTTTCATTTCCTTATTGACACATTTCCTTATTATTTGGATGCATTTCTTTTCTCCTGAAAGTATGTTGCATATTGCATGAAGCAAGATGTTGGAAAAGTAGAGTTATGTTGACTCACTTAGATGAAGCAAAGATGGAAATTTGCAACTACAAATTTGCATGCATGTTGCATTCTTGAACTTGCATGTTTACGCTAGGAAGGTGTTCAAAAGTGGAGTATGTTGACTCACTTTATTGCAGAAAATTTGTTCATTTCAGCTCTTTAAGTACTCGTACATACCAATGGGATTCTTGTAATGGTGATTGTACTTGTGAGAGAGTTGAGAATTGTTATACATGCATGAGAGTTTGTGTGTGTGAACAGTGGAATTTTTTATAGTTTCATTGTGCTTAAACATGCATGAGTGATTGACTTGTGTTGGTTGATTTCTTTGCTAACATGTATGTTGGCAACTTGAGAATGTTGATCATTTTCACATGCATGAGTGTAGGCTTGTGTGGTTGATTGATTGTTACATGTATGTTATATTGACTTGGAAGAGTTGATTTTGTCTCCAAAGATTAAAGGGAGATGTGACGAATTGTTTTATGAGAATGTGGAATTCTTGTTGTAAAATGTCAAGTTGTTGTACATGTTTTTGCTTGACTTGAAAGTTAGTTGTTTGAAGAAGCATGTTTTGTCGACTTGTGTTCAGTTGATAGTTTAAACACCAAGATGTAAGAGTACATGGCGATGTTCACATGATGTGACATTTGTTGCTTTGAAGAAGCAAAGGGAAGAGGTCATCAAGTTATATATTCTTGCATGAGTGTTTTTCAAACACCATTAACTTTGAAAAAAAAAAGATGAGTGTGTTGCTTGTGATAAGATGTCGCAAGATTTTGGAAGGTCCAAGCTTGAGCAAGAGGCTCATGATTAACCTTCATTCTTGAATCATGACATGAGAAGCATGTTAATACTGGAGGATGATGGAATCAAAAAGCGAGTATGGAAAAAAAATTCATATGATGTGTTGATGCCAAGAAGCAAAAGAGATGGCAAATGAATTATTCCAGATGTGGAATTTGGAACACTGGAGGTAAAAGAATGGTCATTTCTCTTTCTTGTTATTACTGATATTGGAACTCATTGTTGTAGTTCACTCATATGGGCTTAACTTGGAAAAGTGGTTTCCAAGGAGAAGTTTGCATCGAATGCATGTGTTGCAAAGGAGGAACATGCTTCTCAGTGGGAAGGCCATCAGTCATATTTCCAAGCACTGAGGGATAACTTTGCTACAACGGGGTAACCGACAAGAAGTCAAAAAGTGTTGGATTGGGTCAACAACAAAAAGAGAACATTGGTCGAAGTGCCAAGCCCTTTGTAAGGCAAGGCATGTCAGTGAACCTAAGTGATTATCCGAGATTTTTCAAAGTATAATCAATTGATAGAACTTGGGAATGAGAAGAGTATTCATCTCTCATCAGATAACTAGATTTTGTGGGTCCAAAATCTTGTTAGTGGGAAGGAGTGATTGGAATCTGGATTTTGAGAAAAAATTAGCTCAAAAATCAAAGTGCTCAAAATCGCTTGAAACTTGAATGATTGCGTCCGTCTCGGTGATATGATCCCAACATAACTCATTTCATTCAAAACAAAGTTCATATGAGGAAGATAGAACCCACTGGCCACTTTTCCAAATAGAAGAAATTAAAAAAAAATGTAGTCACTACACAGTTAGCAGTCCACACTGCTAACGTGGCAAGTGACTCAGCAAAGTCAAAGGGTCATTCAACATCCAATGTGGTTTCACCAAGTTTCATGTTTCTATTGGTCGATGGTATGGTGAGTTGGCACATTTTGATTGGTCGAAGGTTGGACCAAAGAGGAGGGGACAAGTGGCAAGCTCGGAGGTTGCCACGTGTCCCTCCCCAAAGGAGTGGTATTGACGTGCAGTAAACATTTTATGGAGGCCGGGGGAGTCAAACCCATGACCTCTCCCACACCAGCGCCCTGCCTTACCACTAGACCACACTATGTTTCTTAATAATCATAGTGCATGAATTATATTTAAAGACATATCGTTGAAGGTTTAGGGGTTAACCGCTAGCAGTTACTGCTAACATTTAATGCGCATGTGACCACCACTATCTAACCACTAGCATTAAACCTTAACTACGCAGATTAGGTGAAAGTGCTGCTTATACCGTGATTAACTCCTAATTAAGCGAGATTAGGTTGGCAGACTTTTAGCAAACCCTCCAAATTCGACAGAAACTCCAATTTTAGTAGAGTTAACTGGAGTTCCTCCAGTTTTAGTGGAGGTTTACTAGGAGAAATTGTTTTGACCATAACTTGGGAAAAATTCGACCAAATTGAGATCAGAAAAAGGTGTTCCTAGCTGATTTGGATGCTCTGAGTCCATTGAAGTAGGTTTCAGGAGCAATAGAGCATTGTAAACAACACTTTTTTCCATTTTTATCAAATACAGAGTCCCATGCCATGGAAGTCAGACCAAGGAGATGTAGCCCAAGAGGGGTGAACTCCTTCATCAAAACACTGTGTTAAGTGTTCAATTTGCTGGTTTTCTGTACATTTACTTTTCATTGTTCAACACTTTAGTTTCATTATATTTTTCTAACGAATTTCACATAAAACATGATAAAATTTACCTGTTTTCATTCACAAACACCATAAAGAAACCTATGAACATGGAGAACTGGAAACAATTTGTTTTTAAATTTGAAGTTGAAATTAGCACAACAAAACTAACATTCAATGACAGATCAGTTGTAACCATAGCTCAGGGGTGATCTATGGTTGAAATTATGAAACAAATGGTCTATGGTTGGGTGGAATGTGGAGATCCTATAGCTAGTTGGCTCTTCATTATGAAATAAGTGTTTATGCTTCATGTGTGATGACTTATGTGTTATGCTAAATTCTTTTATATTATGATAAAGCCATAGTATTGGGTTTTTGTTTAATTTGTTGTTAGTGAACATTTAATTCCATTGTGTCATTATGTATATATAATTTATATGTGAATAATACTGCATTCATGGCATGTAGTATTTCATTCATGCTAACCATATTTTCTAGGCACTTGAGAAAATGATGTCACATTGGGGTGTATTTTCTTCTGCAGTTTAGTTGATTAGTTTTTAACAATATTCGATATGTAGTAGTTCTTGGCTATGGTGGAGGATGTTATAAGGTAGTATCAATGCCCATTTTACAACACTAGGTCTGAATTGGGCTAGATTTGGAGCAAGATGAGGACTTTTTTTACAGGTTATAGGTTACCCACCATTCTTTTTATGAAAGTGACAATGGTTGGAATAGGAAAAGTCTCCCGAAATTTGAAAGTAGATGCCACATGAGTGTATCTAGTAGCTTTAAAATGAATTACGGGTCATAATTTGATGGATTTTGGGCTTGATTGGGCCAAATTTGGGGCAAATGGAAGAATCATAGGTTTCTTACCAATTGTTTGACAAAATTTGCAGTAGTGTGAATGATGTAAATTCACCTTAGAAACAAAGCACAGATTCCAAGAAAGGCTTAATAATGGGTAATTCAATTTAATTATAGGGAAAATTGATGGAAAATGGTTAATTTTAGCCTTAGAGGGCTAAAATTCATGCGGAGGCATTGTCTCCATGTATAATGGGGTTTATTTTTAATAATTTAAAATGTTAATTTGACTTGTCATATGAAACCAGGGAGAGGAATGTCAAATAACAAGGAATTATCACATATATATTACAAAGATGGAATTGGAGAGGAGCATATCACACACACACACACACATATAAGTTATTTGAATTAAGTTAGGGGCAGGGTTCTAGGACAGATCCCTTTCCAGCCCCACCAGGCATATTAAAACTTTGATGTTACAAGGCGGGTTGAGAGTGTTTGAGCATTGTGTGAATGTGTCATGGGAGAGATCATTGCAAGGTTTCATGGCCATGAACATTATAAGCCAAAAGTGTGGGATGAAACAAGGCCATAATTGAAGGCCATGGGTCATGTAACAAGTGAAACCCCTCAATAGGGAGCTAGGTCACAAAGGGCCAACAGACTGGTGCCAGGTTGTAGGAATTTACAGGGTAAGTTCCTCAGAAAGAATGCCAAAAGGACACCGCTCACAACCAGATCACAGATCAATACACCAGTATTTTTGACGTGGTTAAAACCCTCAAAGAGGGAAACAGTCCACAGCCTATCCCAACGTGGGTACTACAGGCAATTTATTAATCAAAGAATGAAAATTTACATAAGCTTCTCTCATGCACGGATTACCCGAACAATGACCCTCCATGCGCTTTAAATAGAACTCATGGACCAATCGGGTGTCAAGCCACGGATCAAGTGTCGGTAATACCGAGGAGAGAATGAACCGTCGGATCACTACATATCGTGACCGTCGGATTGTAAGTTACAATATGTACAACGGTAAAGAAACACACTTTACCTAACTCTAAACTAGACCAAGTTGTACTTAACTATTTCCTATGTGTCGGAATATCCTAACACAGGTCATGGTGTGGTGGCCACTAAAGTTGAGTACGGTGGCAAGAGCAAGGGCCAAGCCATTATGGTGGGTCATAACTTGAATCTTGTCACATACCTTACATCAGGGAAAAGTTTACATTATGTAGCAGAGGTAAATCATTGCTTGATGTGGAGGTGATTCATAGGCCATAAAGGTGGTTTTAGTTAGTGTTGAGAGTTGGAACCATGAAAAGGGAGGATGCAATTCTGATAGATAACCCCAATTGGAACATTAGCATGAGAGAGGGGGTGGGGGGGTGGGTTCATTTTAATTTGAGTTATTGGATCATTGGGGGTGTTGACCACCATTGGATGTGTTATCTCAAAATCAAGCCCTGGAAAGCTGCAAACCAGGAAGACTTCAAGTAACTGTTTCAAACCAATCTTTTGACTAAGGCTTAGCCTCCTTAGCTTGAGAGGGCTCTCTCAAAAAGGGTTATTGATTTTGACTATTAATAAGATGGATAACTCTTGTGGAATAAAATTGACAAATATGAAGGCTGGACAAACATTACATAAGTTTCCATTGGGCCTATTATCATCAATCAACTGTAGAAAGGGATCAATAGTTTTATCTATGAGCCTCGCCTTTACACGTATGACAAGAGATAAGCAGTTATATGTTGTGGCTGCAAACATAAGCATTGATGTGGCCAATGTAAAGAGAGATCTGCGGTGGCATGGTTGTAAATAACAATCTTAATTAATAAGAGTTAGCCATCTTATTAATAGTCCAACGGTTAGGATAATTGCCTTCCAAGCAATAGACCCGGGTTCAACTCCCGGCAAACGCACCAAAATGTTAACTCAAAATCAAACCCTGGAAGGCTGCAAACCAGGAAGACTTCAAGTAACTATTTCAAACCAATCTTTAGACTAAGGCTTAGCCTCCCTAGCCTGAGAGGGCTCTCTCAAAGGGTTATTGATTTTGACTAATAATAAGATGGCTAACTCTTGTGGAATAACATTGAAAAATATGAAGGTTGGACAAATATTAAACTAATTTCCATTGGGCCTATGGAGTCAATCATACTTCAGTAAATAATGATACTGTCTTTACATAGAAGTCAGGGCATTTAGCATTTAGATGTTCAGAACACAACTCATATAAAACCACAGTTCATACATGCATACAGGAAGTCAGAGCACAATCAGTGAATTCTGAGTGATTATACATATATGCAACTGTAAAAGACATTAAGGAAAGAATAAAATCACACATTCTAAACATGGAAATCCCTCATGAATCCTGAGAAGAAAAACAACCAACTTATATTACTGAATTCTGTCTTTACATAAGCCAAAACAGTCCTCTGTTATAAAATTTTCCAACCCCTATTACATTGTTGTTTCAGCTATATATAGAATCCTTATTCTAACTAATTCGAGCTTCCTCCTCCAGCATGAGGGGAATTCGATTCTGCCTATGATGACACCTACTAACATTTGAAACTAACTAATAAATACAACTGACTGTTGACTGGAGTTTTAAGAGATCTAAATCAAGTAGGACTCTAACACCGTGTTATGCATGATGGCTTTAATTACAATGGTTCTCGTTCTTTGACATCTGCTCTCCTTCTGGCGGTGGCTGTGATAGCTGAGATGAATGTTTAATGCCCCACGTTTACCTTGGGTGCTGAATCTTTTAACTGTTCAGAAGTATTAGGAGATGTCCCTGGTTTCTCGGCTTCAGTTTTCTCCAAAGTAATCGAATGCACAGAAACATGTCTTCAGTCCTTTAATTACCCAAAATGTGGAAGACTGCCACGTTTTGATGCGTTGTAAGCTTGGGCTATGAACATGTGTGCAGGCAAAAAGTTTCTTACAGGCAGCTCGTTTGTTGTATCTTGAATGGTGATAAAGGAGCTTTACAACAAAAATTTAAAATTTGATTTGAATCTTCAACCTTTTTAGGCATCCACCTGTCTTGACTTGATTGAGTGCTGGCAACTTCAGATGATGTTCTTGCACACCCTTTAGACGTTTCCCTTTCCAAATTTCCGCTCATAATTCAAACTGCTTGATTTGCGTTACAATCATCACCTACAGCAGTTTCGTAGCGCGCTACGAAACTGCTGAGTTATTGAAAACAGCTTGTTCTCTTGCAGTGATTATTTGAGGAAAGGATCTTAGAGGTTCTTGGAGTATGCGAAAAGTCGCGATTGCAGTAGAAACTCGGCCTGGAGTAAACTCTATATGCATCAGTACACATGAGCCAAATGATATAACAGAAACTGCAAGCGGTGATAACCACAGCAGAAAAATGGTTATAGCAGCATAATACATAAGCCCCCTTATCCAAATGCGTTCTTTACCACGAGCAGCATCAATTTGAATCTATTCTATAACCACTTTAAATTCCCCTGAACTTGAAGTTTCAAAAAGAAAAACCTCTGTCGCCAGTGTCAAAAGGTTGAGGAGCTGATGCACATTGCCCTGTCTCCTAACTAGACGTGGTCATAGAAATGGACCAATTCCCCACAAATTTCGTTCATAATTAGCTGTGCTTGCAAATAATGCCCAAGAAATGCTAACCCATGTCCAAATGTTCGGAGCTGCATAGACAGTGAACCGTGGACAAATAGATTTCACTTTGAAGACATCTCTGCACTGTCCAGCGCCAGTTTACATTCACTCTTCACGTTCCTATGTTGGAAAATCTTGAAGCTCAGAATGAAATATGCTCCATTACAACTTGTCTTAGATGTGACCTTTGACTCGCTCAGAGCTGGCATACCTGTTCTGATTTCATAATTCTGTTCCAAGTTCTGTAATGTCGGCCGTATAGTTTCAAGGATATCTGGTTGCATCCTCTCAAAAAAAAGAATCCTCTGGAGGTGATCGTATTCATGCTGAAAATCCTTGCATTGAACTCTTTCAAACTCAAAATGAATTTCTTTCCCTTAATGTCCCAAGCTTTGATTTTTACAGAGATAGGCCGTTATACATTACATCAAACATCTCATCTGCTAATCGTTGGAGCTTTTCATCAAATATATTTATAGGCTTGTTCTTGGCTCTCAATCTTGAATCAGGGTACTTCACAATTTTCAATGACAACTCATACTGCAACTCAGAAGCAAAATCCTCCTCTTCCTCCATTTTTCGGAGCTCTGAAAGGAATCCTCTTCTCGCCTGGAACATTACGCCCATCCTTGGCTTCAAATTCACGCCATTTACACTGCCAATACCGCGGGGAGAATTCAGAAGCGCCATGGCCTGAAAAGATGCTTTCACGCCGATTCTTTTCATCGTCCGTGGTGAAGAGCTTGAAATTGAATACGCGAATGGAAGGAAGCCGTTAAATAATAACGGCGATGAGGCTCTCAGAGCAAAAGACGCTGGGGTTTTCAGAGGCATCATCTTCGTCATTGCCATGGCTGGCTCTTTACTTTAGCGCCATTTAATCTGATCCTTTCCCTGTATTCACGCATTTCTCTTTTATAGCGCTTCTTATCCTGTAGGCCTCTTTCTCTGATAATCTGCCTAAATTGCTAATGATCAAGGACACTAAGGATTCTGTGGACTGGTCTTCTGTAATTGTCGGTGCTGAAAGAAACTCCAATGCAACATTATTGTCCTCACTTGAACCATATAATGCTCCCTCTGCCCCAAGAGTTGAATTCAAAGCTCGCAGCCTATTATCATCAATCAACTGTAGAAAGGGATCAATAGTTTTATCTGTGAGCCTCGCCTTTACACGTATGACAAGAGCTAAGCAGTTGTATGTTGTGGCTGCAAACATAAGCATTGATGTGGCCAATGTAAAGAGAGATCTGCGGTGGCATGGTCGTAAATAACAATCTTAATCAAGGGCAACGCTCCTCAATGTCAATGCAAGCTGGAAACTTCGTATAAGTGTACTGTGACTTGAACTTAAGGCCTCAGTGCCCATCGAGTCCCAACTTGACTAGCTGTTACTGGTGGAGAGGTAGTTGAATCAACATGAAAAATCATAGCAAAACGACGACATACATTGGGGACAAAATCATCTTTCGGATCTTGAAGTTCTGGTTCTGCACTGGCAACAATTGCAGTCATCAACAAAACCTTAAATACAGATCTCTCTGCCATAAGCTGTGTCTTTGTTCTTACCCCAAGGTCAACCTTCATAGTTGATGTTTCAGTTCTGCGTCTTGATGGATCAATGAATGACATTAGCATCGTGCTCAAAAGTCCTGGAGTAACTCCTTCACCTGTAATATTTCCCTTCAGATTCAGAACTGATGACAAGCATACACGCAGGAGCTTGAGAACATGCCACCTGTAAAATGCATCCACCCCAGAGCTATTTTGCATGACAGTTGCTATGGATTCGAACAAATCCCCAATTTTGTAGCGCAGCCTAAAACATGTTGCGCTGCGAAACTACAAAAAGGCTAAAACCGCATCAAACTAATGTGAGCGGTTTTGAAATTTTGGCATTAGAATTTTCAGTGATAACAGTGGCTCCACTTGGGATAGTGTGCCCTTGTGGTACACTAAGAACTCGCAGGTCCAGTGCCTTATCCATTTATGACAAACAGAAATTTGCTTGACAAGCATCCCTTTCCAACTTCTTGGGCCTTCACCTCAGGCTTAAACTTGATGATCACTGTGGGAAAAAGAAATCTACATCTACTGAAAAAAATGCTCAGTCAACCTTGAGCTTATTTGCATTTTCCTACCTACCTACCCTAACAATTCAAACTTCTTTCAGCTCAATCAATGTGAAATTTCCAATGTAGCCAATCATTTGTCTTATCTGATGTTTGATTTCTTTGACTGCATCGGAGTTCAGAGCCAATATGATATTGTGATGACCGCTGCCACTGAAATTGCCTCTGATCTTCATAGAAAAACTGAAACACTGGAGAGTAAAACTCTTCCATGTAGTCAGCTATAGGATCCCAGAATACATGGTTCTCGTAACTTTCTGGTTGTGCAAACTGATCTTCAACAGCAGTGTACTCTTCCTCAATCGTGAAAGAGAAAGGAAGCAACACTCTCTCCTTGTGTTCTGCCATAGAAAGCTGCTGAAAATAATGATCATGATTATGAAGACTATATGCCTGAATTTGACCTTGTAAACCTTCAATGTCTTTCTCAATGTCCTCAGCAACTTCATCCAAAAATTTCATCTTATCCTCTGCTTTACACTCAAATGATTTTAGATAAGAAGACAAGGACAAGGAAAAATTTTCAACTGTTTCTCCATTACTATGATCATTATTCCATTGTTTGAAACCTTGAATTGAAGGAGAGTTTGCCACCACATCTGATCTATCTATCCATTCCTCCAAGAACATAAGCCAAAAGTCTTCAAATGACTTAATGGATTTGGCAGGAAAGCTTTCAATCCATTGTTTACATTTCCCTTGAAGTGAATCATAGAACAACATAATGCAAACATCCTCATGCTTAACTCTAAGAAGCTCTGTAAAATCACAAAAATCTGATATATGCTTCAAAGTTAAACTCAGATCTTCTCCATTGAATTTTGGACCATTCCTTAGAAAATATGCATCCTTGGGAAAATGATTTGGGAAACCATGAATTCCTGAAAAATCTATGCATGCATACCTTGAGATAAGAATGGTAGCATCTGGGTCCTTCATAACTCCAGTGGAATCACCATGAATGTATGAATTTTGAATTTTTTAACAATGGAGTCGCCAAGGTAGATTTGCAGCCTCAAAAACCTTCTGAGCTCCTGCTACCTTCAGAAGTTCAGCTTCATAATTTCGGGAATGAATAATCTTCAGGCTCCCGGCAGACGCACCAAAATGTTATCTCAAAATCAAGCCCTGGAAGGCTGCAAACCAGGAAGACTTCAAGTAACTGTTTCAAACCAATATTTTGACTAAGGCTTAGCCTCCTTAGCCTGAGAGGGCTCTCTCAAAAAGGGTTATTGATTTTGACTATTAATAAGATGGCTAACTCTTGTGGAATAACATTGACAAATATGAAGGCTGGACAAACATTACATAAGTTTCCATTGGGCCTATGGAGTCAATCATACTTCAGTAAACAATGATACTGCCTTTACATAGAAGTCAGGGCATTTAGCATTTAGATGCTCAGAACACAACTCATATAAAACCAAAGTTTACAAATGCATACAGGAAATCAGAGCACAATCAGTGAATTCTGAGTGATTATGCATTTATACAACTGTAAAAGACATGAAGGAAAGAATAAAATCACCATTCTGAACATGGAAATCCTTTATGAATCCTGAGAAGAAAAGCAGCCAACTTATATTACTGAACTCTGTCTTTACATAAGCCAAAACAGTACTCTGTTTTTATAAAATATCCAACCCCCATTACATTGTTGTCTTAGCTATATATAGAATCCTTATTCTAACTAATTCGAGCTTCCTCCTCCAGCATGAGGGGAGTCGATAACTACCTCTACTGACACTTATCAGCTATTAAACTAACTAATAAATACAACTAAAGTACTGACTGGAGTTTTTAAAGAGTTCTAAATTAACTATGACTCTAACTCCTTTTTCCATGCATAGTGGCCTCTTCTTGTTCTTTGACACCTGGTCCTCTTTCGATTTGGCTGAGCTGGATGTTTAATGTTCCATATCGACCTTGAACGCTGAATCTTTAACTGCTCAATAGTGTTAGGATATGTCCCTTGCTTCTCGGTTCCAGTTTTCCTCAAATTGCTCGAATGTACAGCAGCATGTCTTCTAGCCTTTAATAACCCAAAATATGGAACACTGCCACGTTCTTGATGTGTTGTAGGCTGCATCGATGAGCATGTGTGCAGGCAAAAGTTCCTTGAATGCAAATCATTAAATACCCTTTGAACGGTGATAAAGGGACTTTACAACAGAAATTTGAACTTGGGTTAAAATATTCCACCTTTTTAAACGTACACCTGTCTTGATCTGAATGGCTATGGTAGCTCCATCTGATGTCTTGCATATCCTTTAGGTGTCTCCTTTTCAAAATTCCCGCTCATAATACCAAACTGCCTGTCTGTGTTAAAATCATTACCTACAGCAGTTTCGTAGCACGCTACGAAACTGCTGAATTATTTGAAACAGCTTGCCTTTGACACGAGACCTTTATCACCGAAACATTTGATTGCCAAAAACTTCCTTCGACTTTTCATATATATAGCAGGGATTTACATGTCTTCAAAAACAATAAGACTAAGCAAATTTGACAAAAATTTGGAACAAAACCTTTCTTTGAAAAGAAAATTCATTTAATTGCATATTTATTTTTCTAATGAACTGGGCCTCTTTGATGGCTGGTACTGTCCATGTGTGAAATTGTGCATGGCCATCAACTACTGAATTCAACTGATTTTGAAAGGTTTCAGTCCCTTTCCAAAGAGCTTTACGATAATTTGTATACACATCTACATGTTTTCTAACTGCTTGCTTCAATTTGGCAATCTCATATTTAGCTGCTTCTAATTGGCTCTTTATGACTGCTATATTGTCTCCTTGAGATGTGATGACTGTTCTGCTTGTATCCTTTTGCCTAACTTTCTCGGTTTCCTCTGTTCTGGGCAGCGCTTCCTTTAATTGCTTCCTTGTAATAGGTCTTCTGGGTTTAAAAATAAATTCTTCACCTGGCTCATCGAATTTAAGCCTTTTTGAGGCTTTAGACTTCTTGGCACCTTCTGGTGATGACTGTGTCAAATCAATATGAACTGGTTCAGATTGCTCGAATTCAATGGCCTGTAATAGATCTTTCAAGCTTGCCTTAGACACTGGGCTCTCTTCAACAACTATGGCTTTACCTTTTTCCTTATTTATTTGGCTTCTTGTCCTTACCCTTGAGACTGCTTCAGATCTGCTTGTTTCAGGTACAGTCTTCTTATCCTGAGTTTTTCCCTTTGTTGATTGCTGAGGTTGTTCTTGAATGATCAGTGGCTTCACTGGTTTTCTTAGCTATGATTTGGTTTGCTTTTTAGCTCTTTCTTCTTTTTGAAGCTCAGCTATTGTGAGTTCTCTGGCTAGTTGTGGAGTAAGGCCAATCTTACTTTGGAATCCAGCCATGAAAATAAACGAATTCCAGTCTCTGCCTATCTTTTGGAGGCCATCCAAAACTAGCAACTTGATTAAACCATGATGAAACAAAGAGGTTTCACAGTCCTCTTTCCTTAACTGCACCTTGTCACACATCTTACTCAAACTGCGAAATAAATAAAAAGGAATGTCTATGGAGACTTTCCCAGTGAAATGCAAAAGAAGTTTGAAATGATAGGAATAAACCTTATTGTACCTTCCTTCACAGGTCAAGTATTTCTGTATGCAGGTAAGAAGAAGAGCATAATGTTCCTTAACATAATTTCTGGGCACTGCTTTTGTTAAGTCTTCGTTTACATATGCCTCCTTTAAAAATTCCTTACAAGGGTTCATATCAAACTTAAAATTTTTAAACCATTCTTCCCATCCTCTTGGGATTTCTGTCACAACAGCTATGGCTTCTGGAGAAACTTGGACTTCTAGCATAGCTATCTTTGAATTTAAACCAGTGAAGTTTAGCGCAAATTCTTTGGTTACCTGTGCATGTCCTCCTTGTAGCTTTTTGCAAAAGTTCCAGCACCCGACATCTTTGAACGCTTTCTTCACGCCTTCATCCCTCAACGCTATATCCAGGCCCTCAGGTTCAGTCCTCTGGCATTTACCGGATCTGTGTTCTTTCCTCTCCATTTTTCCCTTTGAGATCTTCACACACAAAGTCTAACAGCTCTGGATGAATGGTGATTCAGCTCTTTTAAATTCAGCCTCGCTTGTAATCAGGCTCGCTTGAAATCAGCCTCGCTTGAAATTCAAATTTTTTTATTGAAACACTTCAATACATAATCACAGGCAGACTTGTCGCTCATGCATCACTTACGACCATCATTAAGGTCTATGCACGGCAAAATCTCTTGGGAATGATATTTCTGTGCATATTAACAGATCTATTGGTGGGATAGTGGCAAATGATCGTTCAAACGTGAAACGAGGGGTACATAAACTGACATGAGTGGACACAACTGGTGACTCACCTATCGGACTTGACATTTCAGGAAAGATTCGCTGCGGAATGCACGAATCCATGATTTTGCAGCGCTGTTAGTTTTAAATTATAATGATGCGCTGCGAAACGGCCTAATCATGACGCGCTGCGAAATTGCTTAACCATAATTGCGCTATGAAACTGGCCAATGGGATTACGCTGTAAAATCACTAAAAGACACGGTGACTTGGATGAGACAAGACATGGCTATGGAACAATGATGGTGGAGGAGAACCAATAGGATTCGAGTATAGTTTAAATCAAAAACTTTTAAAACTCCAAATCCTAAGTAAGACATATAAAACGAAATCAACTTGACACAGACCTTTGTCATTGAACTAGGACAAACAACTATATGCATCATTTTTTTTTTTTTTTATTAGTTCTAAGTGATAACAGGATGTGAAGGGAGGAACCTTTAAGTGGAATAGTAATAAGTAAACCCTCACTTGTACGACGTCAGTGGAGGAGGTCGAGTGGGGGTATGTGTTTTAATGTGGACCCTTTGTTATAATGAACACTCTGCCATCATTGATCGTCTAGGCATGTGATTGGTGGGGTCAGTTATTTTATATTTAATATAAACATTGTAATATATGTATGTGGCACAGAGGATGTGTAGAGGGCCACACACACACACACACACATATATATGTATACATACACACATATATATATATATATATATATATATATATATATATATATATATATATATATACATATCTGTGTGTGTGTGTGTATAAAGGGGATCCATGGTTAGAGAAGGAACTAATATGTTGGCCATGTGGAAAAGAAGGAAAAAAAACTAGTTCACCTTTAATGATGAATTAGAGGAAAATATGAGCAGAATAGGGAATCACTAGAAGAAGTGGAAGGAGTCAATATGCTAGGTACCATTAGTTACTAGTGGAGAAGAAGATGAGGCATGGATGCTAGATACGAGAAAATACCTACAGTTGTACAAATTATTCTTCAAACTTGGAAGCCAAAATTGCTAACTACCACTTGAAGGGAAAGGTTAATCTAGGTAGTGAAGCATTTAGATGAAAGGAAGATCACATGGAATAAATTCAAAGAATATTACCATAGGAAATATTTATCAAAACATTATTATGAGCTAAAAATGTAGGAACTCTTTGAACTTTAGCTAGGAAACATGACCATGGAATATGGTCAAAAATTTACTAAACTATTGAGATATGTTAGCTTTATTGTAGATTAAAAGGTTAAAATATACATATATATCAGTGGGATACCATCCTTTAATGGAGATAATATTAATTATTATGAACCTAAAGCCATAGAGGTAGCCATGAGAAAATAAGAGCAGTTGTATGAGCATAATAAAAATATGTTAGTTTTGTAGAGAACTTTGGTTAGCAAGAAAAAAAAATCTTATGGAGCAAAGGAAAAAGGGGTTTAAACCCTCACCTTTTAAGAATAATTATCAAGTAGGCAAACATACAACACCAACTCCTGATGAGCCAAAATGGGGTGATCTTCCAAGAAAGAAACTTCAATTTCCACCCATTAAATGTTGGGGTTGTAAATGGGATCATACAGACAGAGATTTTCCTCAAATCCAAAAAGATGAAGACTATGCACAACATACAAACAAAATCTATTATGGAAGATGTGAGCGAGGGCATGCCCAAAATTTATGCAAGATTAGATAACATGAAATCAGAAAACCAAACCCATATGATTGAGATCAAAGGTGAGCTTAATAACAAACCCATTGTTATTTTAGTCGAATCAAGAGCCATCCATAATTATATTCACCTGAAATTGGTAGACAAGTTTAATGTAAATAAAACTAAAAATTGCAAAGAATGATTAGTATAGCTAGCTACAAGTGCAAAGATAAAATAACATAGTTGGTAAAGGAAGTCTAATTACTATGAGTGGACTTGTAATGCCCTACTTGATCCTATCATGCTAATTTTTATTAGTGTTTAATTAACCTGAAAATATTGACTTATAATTATTAAGAAATATTGGTATATACCTACATTTGTGAAACTGTAATTTTATTTTACTGATATGACTTTTATTATTGTTATTATTCAATTCCCAAGTTGTCTTCTCAAATTTAATTTTGGATAGGATATGGTCTCCTCCAATTTATTTCCAAATTAAATATCCATATCCCAAGGTGTCTTCTCAAATCTACTTTTGAGAAGATATGGTCTTCTCCAATTTATTTCCAAATTAAATATCCATATCCCAAGGTGTCTTCTCAAATATACTTTTGAGAAGATATGGCCTTCTCCAATTTATTTCCAAATTAAATATCCATATCCCAAGGTGTCTTCTCAAATATAATTTTGAGAAGATATGGTCTTCTCCAATTTATTTCCAAATTAAATATCCATATCCCAAGGTGTCTTCTCAAATCTACTTTTTAGAAGATATGGTCTTCTATAATTTATTTTCAAATTAAATACCCATATCTCAAGGTCTCTTTCAAATCTACTTTTGATAAGATATGGTCTTCTCCAATTTAATTATAAATTAAATATCCATATTCTATTCCCAAAGTGTCTTCTCAAATCTACTTTGAATAATATATGGTAAGAAAAGTCAAGGATACAAAAATTAAAGGATCAGAGGGTAGTCATGTCATTAATGATAGGTGGTTGAGGTGGATGGGAGGGAGAGACATAAAATGGGAAGGAGGATGAGAGGAAAGGGGGGATCCTTGGTCTTGGTTTTGATTTTGGAGGATTTTGTTTTGGGGGAGGAATATGGAGAAAGAGAAGGAAGAGTGTTGGTTTAACTTCGACACACTACAGCTGGTTGGACTTAGACTTGGAGGGCTAGGGAACTTGTGTAGGTTCCCTGGGATAGGAAATCATTCCTAGCTAGCTGGGAGGTAAATTTAGTCGGGTAGCCAAGAGGAGCATCCCAACAAAGTTAGGAGCATCTCGACCAAGCTACTGGAACATGTATTTTTCCATTTATTGATTACTTATCTAAAATTGTTGCAATGAAATTATTACTTGTTTAATATGTTGTATAAATAAAAATAAATTCAATTGTATATTGTCATCAAATAAGTCTTGTGTTATAAATAAGCTATTTCCCTTCTTATCATGTTTAAATTAAATAAATTTAGTTTTAGTTAATGTACCCTAGGATGGATCCTCACATATGGTATCAAAGCCAAGTTCAAAAACTGGACCCAAATCCCAGTAGACCCAAATTTCTGCTAGAAAAGTTTGTAACCGTCATACTTACTTGTAAGCCTAATATATATATATATATATATATATATATATATATATATATATATATATATATATACATACATATATATATATATATATATATATATATATATATATATATATATATATATATATATATATATATATATATATATATATATATATATATATATATATACATACATATATACATATATACATATATATATATATATATATATATATATATGACCATGTGTATATAACAATTTTTTTAAGATTGAAAATGTTATGTCTCTTTATTGCCTTGGAAATCAATAAAATTTGAGTAAAGGCATGTTAAAGTTGGGTTTCACAGGCATCATTATAACTATAACACATATTAACCGTGATATGTTGAAAGAAAATACAAGAAACTATCCTCTGAGCATCCAATTCCCACCTTCGCCCGAATCTGATAGATTTTGATGCTCTCACTTACAGACTTTCAACAACACAGTGACAGTGATACAATGACAATAAAAAATGCTCTTTCACTCCGAGACTTCATCGTTCAATAGCTCTCAAACTACAACCTCTTATATGCTCTCACAATTGTGTGAGAGCAATGTTGTCTTAGTGCTTTATATGGTGATTTTACGGTTGTCTTGGTGCCATTGCAAAGGCTTTTAATGCTTCTTAGATTTGAAAATAATATTTCTAATTGTTTTGCTACAAACTGAAGCTTTCATCCACAAAATCATCATTTATGCTCCGATAAGCTTCTTTTGGACCCTCCATGAAATATTCCATTCCTTAAATTGTTGTAACATTGCTTTCGACTACTCCAAGAACTCTATAAAGTTAAATCAACGGTATATCGATGACTTCCATCAGTAAAGGAGCCAAATTCGTGTTTTGGGAAGCCTTGAGATAATTAATGATATTTTGAATGGCCAACTCGAGTAAGATACTTCTCTTTTGAGAAGGCATACAATTTGGCATTTCCTCTCCCAGATTCTCATGCTCCTAAGAGAATATTAGTTACACCAAGGGTATAGATTAAAATGAAATTAAACAAAAATATGCTAAAATTGGATCCCATATTGCACAGAAAGCCACTATGAACCTGAAAATTACAAGAATTCGGTGGTGGTGGCTGCAGTGAGGGTGGAAACATTTGGTGTGATTGATGAAGAGAAGAATTAATCGACGATGACTTTACTAGTCATGTCAGAGCTCAGGTACGGGCCACAATAGAATTTGTAGGTTCCCTTATTATACAGCTTCACGGTGTGTCTCGCTGAGGGCATTAGCATATATTCTCATGCATTGAGATGGCGGAGGTGTACATTCCAGAATATATATATATATATATATATATATATATATATATATAATGATATAATTTATATTAGATATAAGTTGTTAGATCTTTTTCTTTGAAGCAATTGAAAGTATGGTTTCACCCACTATACATGGTCTAGTTGCAACACTTCCCTTTTTCTAAAGAGCATCTCTTTGAATAGTTGACAACCCATTTTTAACATCTTCCTCTAAAGGTTTGGGAGGTGGATGTAGACCCCAATAATGATTATTAGGCACCAAAGGTGACTGGTGATTTGGATTTCTAATTGCAAGAAATGGGTTGTTGATTTTTGGAACTGTTTATCAAATAGCAATAGAAAACTAGCTTGTCCATGGGAAAAAGAAAGCCTCCTTTGCATGCTCCCATTCCCCCCTATTTATGCGCTTCTATGCTATATAGACTACTTCATCATAGCTCCTTTTCTACAAGAGTGACTTCAATTGTTATTTTGTAGATACTTGTTACACTAGCACACCCCATTACAGTTTTGTGTAACCTTGCGTGTTTGTCTGTTAGAAAAAAATATACTCTGCAAAAAAAAGGGCTCTATTACATAGTATAAGCTCCATCGTCAATAAGAGAACGATAAACTCTCAAAGTAACAAAATTTTCAGAATGATGTGCACTGATTTGGTAGACAAGACACTAAAGCGCCAAGCCAAAGGGAGGAGCCTATAAGGGGCTTTATAATTGCACAATGCCCCAAACCCAAGAAATTCCTTCGCCTTTCCCCATTCTAACTCCAATTAAACAAATGCTCCACCCTTGCAAGCTTCACCTTTCCCAAATTATGACTTCAATTGAATCGTGAGACTATAGTAGTGATTCTAAAAAGACACGAGACACAAACCAGCATGGACGCATGTGCCAATATTCCATTTCTTTTATTTATTTTTTTATTTCTTTGCAAATTTAGACCAAAAAAGTTTTTTTCTTTTTTGTCGGTGAAGCTTTGAGCACTAAATTTTCACTCTAATGGTGGAGTTTCAGTTCCATAGCCATTATCTGGTAACATCTAGCTTTATATCATTTTCTCAATCACACCAGCTATATTTCTTTTAGTTTTAGGTACTTTCCCGAGAATACTGGTAGCATAAGTCCTCCAAAGACAAAGTTTGACATTGTAGAGAAGCTTCCTCCAAATAGGTGGTGACAAAACCTCTTACAAAACATCTTTCCACAGATTCTATGGCAGCCACCAATTAGGTAAAGACCAATACAAAACCCCAGTTAATCTGACAAAAATCGATGGGAAAACTAAGTAGAATATGAAATACAACATTTTTTTTAGAATAGGAAGCATGGTTATTTTATTTTGAGTTTGTTTATTTCATTTTTTTTAAACTAGAGATGACCAATATTTGCCAATTTTCAGGGAACTTAACATATCGAGATAAAAGCAGAAGACCAACAAATAATTTGTCTTCGTACAATAGTATCGTAGCAGTCACAGTGATAGTCTGTTATAGAATGCATCCAAATCTAGAACAGAACAAGTACTTGACCAATGGTGCTCGGAACTCTGAGAGTTGCATGCATTGAGAGAACACGAATGAAAGTACCTTACCACAACCTTCAAAAGGGCACACAAATTTCTTTTCTCCAGTATGCATTAGTAAATTACTTTTCAACTTAGTTGCATTTGGACATTTCGTATGTGTTTGGGCATGCCTCATAGTTATAGCCTCTATAAAAATCCTCCCGCAGCCTTCAGCTCAGCATAAGAAGGAAACCTCGTATTCTAGTTCAGGTGGAGATTCTTCTTGTTTAGGTCTCTCCTCTAGTTATTTCACAGTATCTGCAATGACCCATTTTGAAAAAAACACTTTCCATCATTTAAAATAGTGTTCTGAGGCACCCATCGTTTGGTCCATTTGCATACAGGTTTTTTTATTGGGTGCTACAATAGCTTGCATAAGAAAATCCTACTGGAGTTAGTCATCCTGAGAAGGTTGCACTTTTGATTGTTTTGAAGGGCTTGGAGGATCCATCTATCCACCATAAATTCCTCCCTCGCTCTGCTACACTCCAAATATCCCATTCTTCTGCGTAGTGCAACAAAAAACTACAAAACTAATACAAGCAGATAGTTACATTTGGTAGGGCCCTGGAATTGAGATCTAATTCAAGATTAACTGTTAAAATTTATTGAACTAACCTAAGGAAGCATTGAAACTTAACGCTTATATCTATAGGTCTAGGCTAGAGACGTGTTCTGGCATTGTTAAACCTAGTGGTTGTTGTTTTCACTAAGGTTGGGTGATTCCTCGTTTTGATCTAATATTCACCCTATGTGTGACATCAGTTAAAGATTTATTAAACTAAGGTATTATAGACTTGTGTGCTAGTGTGTGTTCTGTGTTATTGAAACAATGGATCGATACATTATTTCAATAACACAAAACACACACCAGCACACAAGTCTGTAATACCTTAGTTTAATAAATCTTTAACTGATGTCACTCATAGGGTGAATATCAGATCAAGTGGTATCAGAGCTTAAGGTTGTAAGGTTAGACAAGCTTGTGTTGGTATAGCTATGAATGCTCACAAGATCAAAGCTCAAATTAGGAGAAGGAGAGTTGGTGGAAACTAATCCTAAAATTGGAAGAGTCTATCCTCAAAAGACCATGTCAGAAGAAGTTTCTATGGGGCCAGACCCTCAATTCATAGAGAGTTTCCTAGCTATAAATTCTATGGTTGAAGAAATGTATAGAGACTTTAGAAAGAAAAAGGTGGAAGATGCATCAGGCTCTAAGCAAGAGAAATAAGAAGATGAGTCTCACTTCCATGACAACTCCAAGGGAAAGGGGAAAGAGGAAAACTTTCTCACACCTCCTAATAGCCTTGTACTTAATAAGAAAGCATATTTGATTAAGTTAGATGTGAAATTTGATTTGCATATATATGATGGAGAGCTAAATGCTGAAAAATTGGACAATTGGATTAGACAAATTGATGTGTATTGCAGGGTACAGAACATAAACTCAGACAATAGTAAGATTCAACTGGTAAGCCTACGCTTAGGAGGAACTACCTTGATTTGGTGGGAAGGTAGAACCCAAGCTGACATGAAAAGACATGGCAAGGCCATCTCTATGTAGAGTGAATTTGTTGCTGCAATCAAAAAGCAGTTCTATCCATTGGCCTACATGCAACAGGCCATGATGAGTTGGCAAACTCTTCGACAGTTGAAGGGGCAAAGTGTACAAGGGTATACTCAAGAGTTCATAAAGAGAGCGTTGATGTTGGGTATCTCATTAGACTCACTAGAGACTCTTTTGAAGTACATTGGTGATCTACACAGCTACATGAGGCATACCATCCTCGTGTTTAATCCCACTAGTATAGATGAGGTATCTGTATAACCTACTCATCTAGAGGCTAGAGGAAAGAATGGCAATCCAGAATTTGGGGGACCATCCCAACCCACTGTAAGAAAGAGCAAGGAGAAAATAAAACAGAAGTGGAAAGCAAGGAAGGCTAACACTGCACAGAAATCCAAAGCTTCATGCACTCACTGTAAAAACGAGGGGCATGATGATGAGCATTATTGGATTCTGCATCCAGAGTTGAGACCTAAGAATTCCGAGGGAAAGAAGAAGAAGACAGCTGGAGCTATTCAGAGAGACTTGGGGTCAGACTCGAGAGATGAAACAACCATAGCAGCCACAGGTATAAAAGGTAAGAATTCTGAAGCATCTACTAGTAATTCTGCTCAATCTGTTATTGGTGAAGAAAATGAGAGAAAAAGACATGAGCTTTTCCATATTCGAGTTATTTCCAAAAATCAAAAGATTGATACTCTGTTTGATAGTGGCTCTCAAGTAAATTTTATTTCTGAAGCAATTGTAAAGAAATTGGGATTAGCAACTACACCTCACAAGAAACCATACCCATTAGGATGGTTGAATGATAAAGCACAACTACAAGTGACTAGACAGTGCAAACTCAAGTTTTCTTTTGGGTCAGCATTTGTAGGTGAGGTTGAGTTAGACATAATTCCTTTGGATATATGTGGAATTGTTTTAGGAAGTCCCTACTTGTATGATAGAAAGGCTATTTTATATAGAGCTAAGAACAAGTATCTACTAGTTAAAGATGGAATCGAATAATTTGTAAGAGCTCATAAGCTTAAGAATAATTATACTCTCATAAACTCAGGACAGATGAAAAGAATGATTAATTCATGCAAACAATTCTTACTGGTGGTTGTAAAGGAAAAGAAACCTAATAAAACCAGTGTATTTGAGGGCTGTAATGCTGAACATCAAGCTGATATAGAAAAGTTTGTTTCAGAGTATGATGTCTTATTTCAAGAACCTAAATATCTGCCACCCAAAAAGGGAATAGAACACGATATTATTTTGCAGCAAGATGTTCCATTGCCTAACATTGGGATGTATAGGTTGTATGCTTTAGAGAATGTTGAAATCAAGAAGCAGGTGCAGGAGTTGCTCAAGAAGGGCTTCATTAGGCCTAGCACATCACCATGTGGGTCACCAATGATTTTGGTGAGAAAGAAAGATGGCTCGTGGAGAATGTGCATTGATTACCGAGAACTAAAGAAGATAACAATCAAGAATCGTTATCCCCTTCCTCACATAGATGATATTTTAGATCAATTAAAAGATGTTGTTTATTTCACCAAGCTAGATTTGCACAGTGGATACCATCAGGTACAAGTTGCAGAGCAAGATGCATGGAAGACTGCTTTCAAAACAAAGCAGGGATTGTATGAATGGCTAGTTATGCCTTTTGGCTTAACTAATGCTCCTGCTACTTTCATGATATTAATGAATGATGTACTGAGATATTTTCTTGATGATTTTGTTATTGTGTATCTGGATGACATTTTGATTTTTAGTAAAACGTGGGAAGAACATTTAAAGCATGTTAAGAAGACATTAGATGTTTTGAAAAGAGAAAAAATTTATGTTAAACTCTCAAAATGTGAATTTGGCAAAACATCTCTAAACTACTTGGGTCATATAGTAGGGGGCGGTGAATTGAAAATAGATCCCTCTAAAGTGGTAGCCATTGTGAATTGGCCTAAACCCAAGTCTTCTACAAAAGTGATAAGCTTCCTAGGAGCAACACAATATTGGAGGAAGTTCATCTCTAACTTCTCCTCGATTGCAGCTCCCTTCCATGCTTTAACAGGATTGAATAAGGTGTTTTAGTGGGGAGGCAAGCATCAGAAAGCCTTCGACACATTGAAAGAGAAAATTAGTACATCACCTATACTAGCACTGCCAGATTTACAAAGACCATTTGAGATCTAAACTGATGCCAATGACTATGCCATGGGAGCAGTGTTGACACAGCATGGCAAACCCATATGTTATCATTCTGAGACTTTTAATCCTGCAGTAGTTAACTATCCTACATATGATAAAGAATTGTATGCACTAGTTGAGAGTGTGAAAAGGTGGAAACATTATTAATGCGTAAAGAGACAGTAATACATACTGATCATTGGCCACTTCAATATCTACACTCCTAAACTAAGTTGAAACAATCAAGACATTACAGATGGATGGGTTTTCTACAACAGTTTCACTTAGTCATCAAATATAAAAAGGGCATACACAACAAGGTTGCAGACATGTTATAAATGCATCTACCATACTTAAGCATAATTCTGTGCTACATGAAACCTACATAGAACAATGTGCTCAGGATATGGATTTTAAAGATGTATATGAAATTTTGAGTCAAAGAAAAAGAGTAGAAGAATTGGACTATCATATAAAGGATCGACTCTTATACCATTGTGGGAAACTCTGCATTCCACAAACTGAGAGGATAAAGATAATTAGGGAAGCACATACTTGTCTGGTATCAGGTCACTTTGGGGTAAACAAAACAGTTGTACAACTGCAAAGATTCTGCTATTGGCCGAAAATGAATGAGACAATTTCTAGATATGTAAGAGGGTGTGCCATGTGTGCTAAAAGCAAGCCCAGCAATAGAAAACTAGGCTTGTACACTCCATTTCCAGTTCCTTCTCACCCTTGGGAAAGTGTTTCCATGGATTTTGTCGGAGGACTGCCTAAAACTAGGAAAGGTCATGATTATCTATATGTTGTTGTGGATAGGTTGAGCAAAATGTGTATTTTGATACCTTGTAGTAAACAAATCACAGCTGAACAGACTGAAAAATTGTTCTTTGAACATGTATGGGTTCATTTTGGATTACCCACTTCCATTGTATCTGATCGAGACACCTGATTTGTGGGGAAGTTTTGGTCTAGTCTGTGGGAACTGATGGACACCAAATTAAAGAAAAGCACAACTTTTCATCCACAAACAGATGGCCAGACAAAAGTAGTAAACAGGACTGTGATCCAGTTACTAAGAGGTTATTGCAGTAAACATCCCAAGCTTTGGGATGAACACTTGTGTCATGTGCGGCATGCTTACAATAGAGCCAAACACTCTTCTACACAGAGATCTCCTTTTGAGACTTGCTTTGGTTTCACACCAAGGTCTCCTTTGGATTTTGTCTTTGGTAAAGATACCATGGTTGATGGACACAGTGATGTGGACAAGGCAACTAGGTTCATTGAACAGATCCAGGAGATCCATTAGGCAATATAGGAATAGCTGGAAAAGAGCCAAGCCAAGTATAAGGCTAGGTATGATAAGCATCAGATGGAGCATAGTTTTCAAGTTGGATACCAAGTCTGGTTGTATATTAGCAAGGACAAGATGCAAGGTGAAGGTAAAAATCTAAAGCCTATCAGGTATGGGCCTTTTAGGACACTTGAGAAAATTGGTGAAAATGATTTTCGCCTTGATCTACCAGTTTACATGCACATCTACTTAGTCGCAAATGCAGATTGTTTGAGATTGTTTGAACCTTCAATGATTGAGGACCCTAAAGAGCAAAGTCAATTGCCTTCTATTGATGACCTGCTACCTGAATACCTCAATGAGTTGCAGGAAGACACACTGCTAGACAGGAAGGTGAGGACAATGCACAGGGGAGAAGTTGAGTACCTCAGGATTGGGCTCAAAGGTTCAAAGCCAAGCAGCGCAAAGTGGATTGAGATTGGACAAGTGAAGAAATAATATCCTCACTTAGTCGATGCTTGAAAACCAACTTTTTGTGGTCCAAAAGCTTTTCAGTAGGGAGGTCATGATCTGAATTGGATCCATAGAAAGACTATCGAGAACCATGACAGAATCAAGTCGAACAAATCTCTAAGGAAATCCAAAATTGTATCAAAAACACCTTGAACTAGTGGCCATGGCAACCGATGCAGAACGACGAGGACCTCGGTCAAAGCACGCTGACCAAGGCCCATGGAGACTGTGTAGGAGGCCAAAGTATCCCTTGGGAGCCCCGGAATGGGAAAAGGACAAGGTTTTTGATGCGCAATTAGCACTAATCATGCATTTCTAGCCGAACAGGGCCCTAAAGGGGGAAGCCCGAGCACTCGGTCACCTCGGGAGCTAGGAAACCGCGGGCGGAGAAAGTGAAAAGCGCTAACGTACGAAGGCGGGACCCGCACACTGGAAAACTGACAGTATTGATCAGGGCGCCCTTGAACGGTAAGAGGTTTTGGACAGGAGCAGAGTGATTCCATACACCAATCGACGTGTGGCAGGCAGAGGTGAGAGAAAACCTCTGTTGATCATACACTATTGGTTGAGCAAGTCAATCGCACGAAACGTGCGTATGGCGTCGGATCTGGAGGGCCCAAATCGGATGGCTGAGATTGCACCTGATGGAAAGAAGCGGAATCAATAAGGAATTAAGCCACGTTTTAAAGAGATTTAGAATCTGTTTGACTGCCACGGTGGAGGAAGAACGCATCCATGGCGTAACTAAAGAAACGAACTGACGAAACACGCTAGCACCATTTAGTGGACGACAAGTGGCCACTCCCTGAGCGTTCATGATGACACCGAACACAGGGAACTCCAAGCGCAGTTGTAGAAGGTGAATCGGTACAGGTAGAAGAGGAACCGAATAGGCATAGGGATCGAATGGCTAAAGCTATGAACAGAGATAGTCGAATCAGTTAGAGTCAGAATTAGAGTCCAAGTGACCATGAGAGACAGTGAACAATGAACCCTGAGAGGAGGACTAAACACAGAGAACAGTAAAGCCAAGCATAAGAGACAGAGGGCTGAGCTGACCATAGGCAGCGTCGAGCACCAGTGAGCTTGAATTCAAGCCTTCCCATAGAGGAATCTATCCTAATTGAGCATCATAGTTGGCTCTTTCCACTATAGACCAAATCTAGTAGCCAGGAGGTTAAGAAGAAGAAGAAGAAGAAAAAGAAGAAGAAGTCAGCTAATCAAGGGGCCAACCATGCGGCTGTTACTTCAAATGCACCTCCTATCAACAAACCTTTTGATCCTCCACGGAAGGTCAAGTTCCCTTGCAGGTTGTGTAAGGGTGACCATCTCCTCCGAGATTGTCCTGGCATTCCCAGAGTCATAGATGTATGGTCTCAAAATCCGGATCAACCCTCCCCATTGACCTCTAGAGATCATGTCAATGCTGCACTCCTAGCTAGGAATGGTAAGAAGAAATGGAATATTAGATTTCCATGTAGGTTATTTGAAGGAGAGAACCTTCTTCACCTTTGTCCCCTTATGGATAAAGCTTCCATAGTTTTGGAAAACCTTATGGCTCCTCAACCCCAACTTCCTATTGGCTATCAGAGGCTTTCTTCTAACCCTCCCCTGGTTGGTAAAGAGATTGACTTGGATTCATCTCTTTCCCATCCTGCTCTTCCTAAACCTAACTCTCTTGTGTCTATTCCTGACCAACCATTGGTCGGAAAGAGTGTCGACTTGGTTTCACCACCAGTTGCTCACTCTATCCTGGAAGAGCATGGTGATCATACTGCTCATGTTATTCTAATTTCCTTAGATTCTCATGAATCAAAGAGTGACCCTCCCATCCCAATTGTTCAGGAGATTCCTTCTTCTATTCCTGCCGAGCATGGGGGCAATCATATGATACCCCCACCAAGTAGTTCTGTCATTTCTTTCGATTGGAGTCACTTGAATGCTTTCCGCCTCCCATCTTATGTGCCTTTCTAGATCACAGTACAAACCTATAATATGGTAGTACCTGGCACTCTATTGGATGAAGGTGCGTCTATTAACATCATGTCTTCCACTACTTGGCAAGCTTTGGGCTCCCCACAGCTTATGCCTGTCACCCAAAATCTGTTGGCTTTCAACGCAGGAACCAGTCAACCCTTAGGGATCCTTTCGAGGTTCCCTGTTACTTTGGGAGGAAATACCATCTATATAGACATGATTGTAGTCCAAGGTCCTTTAGATTTCAATCTTCTCCTCAGATGCGACTATTTTTACGCCATGGAGCCCTTGTTTCTTCACTTTTGTGTGTGGTTTGTTTTCCGCACGAAGGCAGAATTGTGACTATTGATCAATTGTTATTCATTGGTCACCAGGTGCCTCCTTTGCACCCATCATCCCCTATCAGCTCTTGTTGGCCAGCAGTATTTTCCCTACCACAGGTCAATCATCTGGCTACCCATTCCATCTCTACATCTGTTGATGATCACACAGATGGTATCGTACATTATGTACTGGGGGCATTGGAACCTGATCTGTCTTTGGTACCAAATGACATGTATTCCTCCTAGAGCGTGGTTCTTTTTTCTAGTGAAGACCTCTTGGGAGCCATGTTTTCATATGGTCCATGAACAGATGTCTGAGGATAGTTCCTAGTCTTGTGTCAACCTCGTTTAAAATGAATCAAGATGTTGGAGAATAGTTTCTTGTCTTGTGTCAAGCTCATTAAAAAATGAAACAAGGGTCATGAGGATAGTTCTTTTACTGTGTCAACCTCATTAAAAAATGAAACAAATCCCTTTTCCAAATCGAGTCTTTGATTAAGATCTCATAAAATCCCAATCGAGTCTTTCCAAGATCTCAAAAGTGAACCTTCATTCCATCCACTTAGCTGAATGAAATGAAGCTTGGGGGGCATGTACCTTGGTTTAATTCATTATGCTAGGGGCATGCGAACTTATAGCAAGCATAGTTTTTCGTTTCAAGCTTGTGTAAAAATGAACCCATATCTAATTTACATCTCATGATTGTTGTTTTTATCAGCTAGATGAGCCTTGGTTGCTTCATTCCATTGCCACCATCTCTTTGGCCGATCATATGCTTTCACTTGGTTGTTTTTCCTTTCTTGTGGGACCACAGCGATGAGTGGTTTTATTAGCCAGCCTCTTGACCCTTATTTGTTTTGAGCCATTCTACCATTTCCGAAACCAGTTGCTACCCTTTATACCACTCGTTCCTCTAGGATGAGTCACCTTTAAGCTCTTTTCTGACTCATAAAAAAATGAAAAGCTTGTCGAGTATTTTTCCCTTTTTGACTCATTAAAGAGAATAAAAATGGGAGGTCTACTTTCAGCTCTTTTCTGAACCTTTAAAACTGAAAATATCGTCGAGCTCTTGTCACATTGAACTCATTAAAGGTTGCAAAGCGTCATCAACCCAGTATAAGTTTACCCCTTTTACGGGCTGGGATTACAAAAAAGGTATACGTTGATCTATCATGGTCAATAGGTTCCCTTAGATATTGTTTTCTACCTTTTCGGATTCGAGGGAAAAATTTACGAAAAGGGACCTTTGGATTTTTCTTTTTCATGTCCTTTTCAAACTCTCTAAACATGAAAAAGACTCCGAGTTTTACCTATGTTGAACTCGTTAAACCCTGACGACATTGGACTTGTCACCATGATGAGACCGAGCTTCTCCTTCCTAGGGCTCGTTAAAAATCACTAGGTCGGATTCGTCTGAAGGATGAAATTAAATTAAAAGCATATGCTATCCCCTT
This sequence comes from Pinus tabuliformis, assembly GCA_031772625.1. Classification (NCBI taxonomy): domain Eukaryota; kingdom Viridiplantae; phylum Streptophyta; class Pinopsida; order Pinales; family Pinaceae; genus Pinus; species Pinus tabuliformis. Next base: position 1,283,552,196 of record CM062807.1, read on the forward strand.
CAAGCTTGTGTTTCAAAAAATAATTGGGGTACTCGCCAAAAATGGTGGGGGGGAATTTGGAAACATTTTGTTGGTTGTGTTAGTTATTATGGTAGTTTTTTGCTCTTGTACATCGATACTCTTTCTGCTTCGTGTTAGGTTGGGATATCCATATTCTATCATTGGCCTTCCAGGTTTTGGGTTATTCATTTTTCCTCATTCCATCTGATTCTTTCTCCATCATCATGACCTTTGATCCCTTGGTACCAAAATGCTGCCAAATTCAAATTCATGTCATCGATATGTTCAAGAGCTTAATCCTTCTATAGTTTGTAGCCTTACACACCTTCCTCAGGTTCTCTGTCTCATCCACATTCATCTTGTTCTTTTGTCTCGTGTCGATGATGTGGGAAACATTATGGCCCTCCTTCAACCAATCGCTTCTTGTCAACTTCAGCTCATTATTCGAGAAGTTGATCTAGAGACTCTTTTCTGGTACCTTAGAGCTTGCATGCCTCAATGGCAAGTTCTTCGCATTCAATGACAGGCATGCATCATTGGTATTTTATCGAGTGATTTCACAAGTTTTTGACTTCAGATCGTTCTTCACACTTTTTGGATTTTACTAGTAGTACCTTGAGAACCATTGACATTACTGGTGGTCTCTCTCGCACTTGTTAACAGTTTACATCATTGGCCGATAATCAAGTGATTTTCTAGTATGCTCAACTTCAACACATTTATTTGCATATTAGAATTTGTACCATGATCAGGTTGGGATTCAAGACCCTAGGCTCAGCTTACAAAAGTCCAGGTTGTGTGGACTGACTCATACATGACTCTTTTGATTGGATGGTTGTGACCATACTTGAGTCTTTTTTGTTGTCTTTCTGATTGGATGGTTTCATCCATACCACAGACTATTTCTATTTATCTTGTGGATGGTTGCACCCATGCCTTATAAACATGTATTTCCTTTCACTATGTACTCGTGTATCAGAGATATCAATTGTACTTGTGTTTTCAGGTTCCCCATGAGGATGTTTTGTTTCGTTTATGGATTCGTAAAGCATTTCACCCCTCCCACTCTCTTGGCCTTCATGCTTTAAGGGGTATCTGTTACACAGTAATTTGTCACCGACCTCGCATTCCCTGATCCCGAATACTGTCGGTCCATATTACTGACATCTATTCTATGTCATGTTACCAATTATGTGTCAATACCTTCCTTGTAATCTCAGGAATAATTTTTCATTTCATTATCCCTGAAGCAAACCCCTTTTAACCTAAGTTTATGGGTCATCACGGGTCATCAGTTGTCCCACCTGTGAAGATGGTCAAGTTTGCACCAGCCCTAACGAATTCGTCACATTTTCCCTGTGTTTCACCCATGAAGATCTACTTTTGGCAAGTTTTTTACGAACTCGTCGAAGCTTCGAGATGAAACTGCTTCATGGGCAGTCCTAGGGCTAGTTGTTGGGTTAGATGATCTCACTTCTCTCCTTTGGGATAGTTGTTCCACCTTTTGTGCAACCTCCCTAAGAGATAAGCTCTTCCTCCTATCTCTTATGGAACCTCTCCCTCCTATAAATGTCTCCTCCATGAATGAGATCAGCTAACATGGATGTAACTTAATGATAGCTAGATGTAATTTGGTAGCTTCAGGTTTCTAAGAGAGGAGTAGAGGTAGAGAGTGTTATTGGAGTGTGGAAGTAGCCTCACATTTATTTTGGCTTGAGAGATGTTTGAGTAGTGTTGGTTTCAAAAATTTCTAGCATCAACCTTTTGAATGAAAGAGAGAGTCATGTGTTCCCTTGGGAGACGGCTCACAAGTAAATGCTTACAGAGACATGCCGACGGGACCATCCGAGGAGACTTACGACATCAAGGCTTGGTTGTAAGTTTTACCTTGATTTATATTAATACAAATAAATAGCATGTTTCCTATATCGTATGTTGAATTGTATTTCGATAGCTTGAGGTTCCTTGAATTTTCAAGTAGAATTTTTGGTTGTTTTCTATTGCATTTGTGCTATTTCTCTACATATTGTTTTCAGGCACAAGCAATTAGAAGAACACGAGGTAGAGCAACATGACTAGGACTTCATCGAAAAACAACCTGAAGGAAGGCCTTCATAACACCAACTTTCTAAGGAAATTTTCTTTGGTATTGTCTTTGTGGTGACTAGACCCACTCTAGGGCTAGAGGGGTTGCCTCTATTCGTAGAGGGAACTTGCCTGTGTCACAGTAATTGGTATAGTATGTTGAATTGAAGAGGAATCATAGGTCTTGAGATATGAATAATCCCAAGAAAAGACACTCTTATATGTTTTCAACAACTTGATGAATGATATCATTTCTTTGAGTGATAAACCAAGACCTATGTTGACACTTTGAGGTTTTTCAGTTGTACCTAGGTTTACCACTTCAAAGCTTAGAGTAGAACTCTAAGTCTTGGAGTTGGTAATATTCTTAAATCTGTCTTTCAAATCATAGAGATCTTCCATTTTGACTACAGATTTTGGAATCAGGTTTTGGTCTTGTTTATGGTTGATTTGCAAGTCATGCTCGTGTTCATCTATGATTTGTTCTTCATAATATCGTTCTGATGTAAGGAAATAGATTATATCAGCATCATTATTAAACACAATCTAATTTGTTACATTATCAGGCATGGATGGTTTGAAACTAACTCTATGGAAAATCTATCTGGATTAAATTCTTTTGAGGGTATAAGTCTGGATGCTACATTGGCAAGTAAGTCAGCACTTGCATTTTATAACCTGGGAACTGAAGAAATGTTAAAAGAAGTGAAATAAGAAGTAAGATTTTGGGCTAAAGATTGATAATGTTTGAGATGCCCAGGCATGCAATGGATTGTGTTTCTTACCTATTTAATAACTATTTCTATCTCCATATACTTTCCAATACTTGACATTAACGCCAATGGCTTTGTACAACCCTTGAATCAAAGCTTCATATTCTGTAGCATTGTTAGTGCATTTAAATTCAAGCTTGCAAGCTAACATGGTTTTTTCTCCTTGCTGGTTGATTAGTATGCATCCTACACCTGCACCATCTTCAGACTTGGAACCATCAAAATAAAGGGTCCAGAATAGTGAATTATTTACAATTTTATCAACTACATCTACACACTTGGAAGCATATGTTTGTGAAAAATTTATATCTAAGATATTACAACATTATCTAGAAAGGGAGATCTTTCAGCATTAAAGGATCCCAAGAATGACTCATCCGAGTAATTTCCAATAATGTTATTGGTGAAGGCTACAGGTTCATTACTTCCCTCAAGATCAATGACTATGTAATTCATGAATTTTTCACAATCTACTCTAATTTGGTTTGTTTACCATTGTGCGGAAACCACATGTGAGACCAATCAGTTACAAAGTATCCGTGCAACTTTTCAGACCAATCCCTACTTAGAATTAAACCATAAAATTTAGGGATATCAACCACTAGAATATCAATTATCTACAAAACTTTTGGATTAGAGGAAAGCCTGATTGAAACTGATGCTATCTCTCCAAGTACCTCTACTTTAGTTTTATCTAGTTGAACTATGTGTACAATAATTTTTGAGGTGTAATATTCAATTTGGTGCACACAGTTCTTGGCATAATATTTGAAGAGGCTTCTGAATCAACAAGACAATTATGGACATTTCTGTTGAAAATATCATAAGTAAGAAGAAACAGAGGTGTATGAGAGATAGACCTATCACATATTAAAACTAAATCTGAAGGATTTACTTTGTTTGAAGATGAAGGGGGTTTTCCCATATCGTAAGTAGCTTGAGCGACCATGGCAAATGGCAGAGGAGCTAAAGGAACTGCTTTTAACTCTCTGAGTATAATTTTTGTTGTTGTTTAGTCAGCTCATGTAATGAAATATTTTCTCTCATCTTTTTCATATCTTCGACTATGTTATATTCTATTGTATCCAAGATTACTAATGTTTTGGAAGCAGTTGGAGGATTTAGTGGAATAGAATCAGTTTGAGTAGTCTTAGATTTCTTAGCTACTATCTTCTACTTTATAGGAATTGTAGTTTTCTGTTTCTGAATTGTTGTAGAAATATCAAGAGAGTTTTTACTTCTTGTTGTTACTAGAATAGCTTGTGCTTCCTCTTCAATTGGAAGAATGAAGTCCCACATTCTATTTAACTCGACTTCGTCTTGAGTTTCAGCTTGCTCTTCAGTTGGGGAGTCTTCTTCTGTTTCCGGATCAGACTCAACATTAGAAATAGTATTTGGAGGCTGAGGTGTAGAAGGAGGATTTCTTTTAAATGATCGAAAAGGTTTCTTGGGAGCAAAATATTCTACAACTTGTTTCTTGATTTCAACCATTTCATTAGACATGGTCTTTAACACTTTCTGAAGGCCTTCAAGGTCAAAAGGGTCCTTTGGAGTTTTCTTTTTCGAATCATCCTTAGATGTTACTTTATTTGATTTCCTTTCATCTATTTGTGACCTCTTTTATAAAGAAATAATTCTTCTTTCTACAGAAAGAGCTTCCTTCATATTTTCTACAAGGGTAGCCTTATTGGCTATATCTACAAAAATCATGATATTAGAAGGGAGGGAGGATATGTACCATTCTATTTGTACATCGACTGAAGGTTTTGAGGCAACTAGGATTTTATTTAGTAACTTGGTAAATCTGAAGTTGAAGTCTTTGATTCTTTCATCTGAATTTTCTTTTAAGTTAGAAAGATCATTGATTAAGGATGCTATGGTCCTGTCATCACAAAATTTTACAAGAAATAATTCCTGAAAAGTATCCCAATCTCTTATTGAGCCTGCTGGAAGGGAAAAATACCAACATCTAGCAGATCCTTGGAAATTATAAGGGAACAGTTTGATTACAACATCTTCAAGTGAAACTCCATTAAGATTCATCGCTAGCATAAAGTTATTTAGATGTTCTTCAACAGGAAGACCATCATCTGGATTGTACTTAGGTAACAATTTTTTCGGGTTTGTTCGGAGAGCATTTGGATTAGCAACTAGAACAGCACCAAGATTTGTCCAAGGTTGAGCGGGTTGATTTTCCATAGCTTGAGTTGGATACTGGGAAGATGGGAAGGCTGGTCCATAAGTAGGTATAAATGGAAAATAACTTACTACTGGGTTAGTACTAATAGTAGCAATACTAGTCAGAGAAGTGGATTGTTGAGAAGAGGTGGATTGAGTAGAAGTGAATGGATGGAAGGGTGATGTGATCTCGCTGGTATCCGATTCAGATATTGATGTGATAACTTTCTTACATCATGGAGGGATGGGAAACTCAAAAGGAGCTACTCCAAGCCTTTCACTTTGAAATCTAGTTAATACACCAGTTTCTCGTAATAATGAGGTAACACTTTCTTCAGAAGCTTCATGCCTCTTTGGTTTCTCGATAGAAATGGATATCTGTTCCAATTTTTGTATCAAAGGGTGAACTTTGGGAGACTCTGGAGTGTAATCTGAAGGGGGTGGTTGTCTTACTACTTTAGGAGATGAGGGAAATGTTTCTACAAATTCATATTTATGATCCAAAGATTTTGAACGAGATCTAGAAGGTGTAGAAGTTGTGTAGGGGTTTTGACTCTTATGAATGTTTTTCGATTGATATTTAGGTTTCTATGCCATTCATAGTCGGATGGCCCTCCTTCTAGCACCAAAATGTTGAAGCCTCATATTTATGTTGCTCCAACATTGTGGATGTTATAGACATTTTTGGGCACTGCAACCCCAATCATAAATGTCCTTAAACCAAGGGCTCTTAAGTCCCTAAAAGTGTTGTTCCAACCTCTAAAAGAATAAGGTCAATTGATTACATCTTCTCCCAGAAGTTCTCCATGAAATACTGCTCAGAACTGGTCAAAACTGGACCATCTCACCTGCTCCATGGTTAAAGTGCGTTGCATCCCACCTAAATAAACACAGGAGGTGCGATGCATCTAGAAAAGCCATTCTATGGGGTGCGATGGGCGAGAGTGGACAAATGGCAGGATCAATTTGCAAGGTGGAGGATCATGGAATCTTCTAGAAACTTCTCCTGTGACACTTGCCTCTCTGCATTCGCCCAGGGATGAGTAAGAGATCATCAATCTGCAAGTGGAATCAAGAAATATAAGAGAGAGGACACTAATCAACTCTCAAAAGCTGAATCACCCCCCTTGCAAACATCTATATATGGATCCCTCAACCCAGATATCCAGAGGCTGGAATTTTGTATCTTGTAAGGAAGTGTTGCTGGTTTCTTGGTGCAATATCATAGTGTTGGGTGATCTAATCTTTTCATGAGGTGAAGAAGGGCTTTCTTGCTGAGAGGATGATGTTGGGTCAGAACAATTAGTTGTAATCCTCTTTTCTCTTCCTTAAACAAACAAACTAAAAATACTTTCGTTTTCCTTATGTCCCTTTTTCAGACTCTCTAAAATTGAAAAGGACCAAGTTATCCTTGTCGTTAAACTCGTTAAAACCTAAATAGCAACAAACTTGTCCATACAGACAAAAACGAGTTTCACTATCGCTATGCTCATTAAAAAATAGAGATGGGTTTGCCCAAAGGGAAAATTATAGAACAAGCATATGTTATCCTCCTCAAGCTTGACAAAAATAAAGAGGTACTGGTCAGCAATGACTGGACAAAAATTAGGAAGAAAAGTTGAAGAAACTTTATCGGTAGCAAGTCGCTCTTGAACATGACACTTTCACTCCGCATCCGAGTCGGGTTGGGTTGTTCCATTCACTAGTCACATCACCATGGTTCCGTCACACCATCCGTATTTGGGGTTAATGCTACCAATCCATCATGTCAGTGTCGCTGATATGTTCAAGAGAAGTCGCTCAGAGAATTCGCTTGTGTCTCACCCACTGCAATACATTTACACTCCATTCTTTCATGACCGCCACCCTGAACCTTATATCACCAGATCGTTTTCACCTCCATTAAAATCATTTGCTCCGTTTCGTGTCATTGATGTGGGATTCACTAAGGCCCTCCTATGATGGACCGCTTCTTGTCGACATCAGCTTATTATCCAAGAAGTCGATCTAGGAACACCCCTTTCAATACTTTGAAGCTTGCATGCCTCAATGGCAAGTTTCTCACTTCCAGCAATAGGTTTACATCAATGGCCTTTGACCGAAAGATTTTGCGTGGTGTTCGACGCTAAGTCCCTTATTCACACCACGTGAATTGTACTGTAGTGCCTTGAGGGTCATCATCATTATTGGTGATTCCTCTCGCGCCTGTTAACAACTTACATCATTGGCTGGTAATCAGGCGATGTCTTTCCATGTTCGACTCCAGAAAATCTCTCACATGGATCGACTTGTACTTTGAGTGAAGATCGAACGAGATTGAAGACCCCTGATCTAGTTTCATCCATCCGGGCTATGATATATATTCAAGAAAATAAAGACATCAAATGTACATCATTACTGCACAGATAATCATCCAACCTAAGGGATGATGGCTCTACCAGAATCATCAGTCTACACTCAGATGATTGTCTGTCTTATGTACATGAAAATGAATTTATAAAGCTGAGCATGGGAATGCCCGCCTTAGCTAGATCATGAAAATATTATGAAGATAATGTATTGTATTGTATCTTGTTACAGGTCACCTTCCAGCTTGAAAAAACTTCAGATCCTCGTGATAAAGAATTTCACCCGAGATCAACAGATTAATGACCTCATGCTTTAAGGGGCAACTGTTATAGACATTTTTGGGCACTGTAACCCCAATCATAAATGTCCATAAACCAAGGGCTCTTAAGTCCCTAAAAGTGTTGTTCCAACCTCTAAAAGAACAAGGTCAACTGATTACATCTTCTCCCAGAAGTTCTCCATGAAATACTGCTCAGAACTGGTCAAAACTGGACCATCTCACCTGCTCCATGGTCAAAGTGTGTTGCATCCCACCTAAATACACACAGGAGGTGCGATGCATCTTGAAAAGCCCTTCTATGGAGTGCGATGGGCGAGAGTGGACAAATGGCAGGGTCAATTTGCAAGGTGGAGGATCATGGAATCTTCTAGAAAATTCTTCTGTGACACTTGCCTCTTTGCATTCGCCCAGGGATGAGTAAGAGATCATCAATCTCCAAGTGGAATCAAGAACTATCAGAGAGAGGACACTAATCAACTCTCAAAAGCTGACTCACCCCCTTGCAAACATCTATATATGGATCCCTCATCCCAGAGATCCAGAGGCTAGAATTTTGTATCTTGTAAGGAAGTGCTTCTGGTTTCTTTGTGCAATATCATATTGTTGGGTGATCTAAGCTTTTCATGAGGTGAAGAAGGGCTTTCTTGCTGAGAGGATGATGCTGTGTCAGAACAATTGGTTGTAATCCTCTTTGCTCTTCCTTGATTATCAATAAAGCTATTCAAGCTTTCCTCCACATTCTTGTATGATTGACATTATATGGATTTGTGTGGTCAATATATATCTGGTCCTATATTGTTTATGATAATAGATCTATGTTATTGGATAGTGTTATGCTGCTTTGATTCTACAGGTGCTCTTTGAAGCTGGGTAGACGAGGAAGCGAGTGGCAAAGATCTGTCAAAAGGGAGAGGAATCGAGCGACGAACCAAGCACAAGATAGAGGTTGGTCTCCTTATTCCCCTCTTATCTATTTCTCATAAAGGAAAACGAAAGTAGTTTTAGTTTGTTTATTTCTAAGGTAGCTACCAGCCTTAGTGGGACTAGCAGCTTTTCATAGACACTAGTTTTCCCGATAACAAAATGGCGACTCCGCTGGGGAGCGAATAGATTGTTTGTTTATCTACATTTGTTTACTTTATAAACTTACAGACGGAGCCTGAAGTTAAGCCAGCTAGCCTTCGAACTACATTTTCTATGCAAGTGCAAAGTAGATCAATGTTGCTTCAGTCTATCTCCGGGTTTTGTTTATGAATTGAACAATTTATTTACAAGCTCTCTAATTGCCCTTGTGGTGGCTCTAGTAACCTCCTTAGATCTACCCCTGTGATTGATTTACTGATTACCACTTGCTCGGCCTAAATTCCTGAACTGAGCTGCAAACTGTGACCCAGAACCTAGTTAAAGTCTCATCCCTGGTCCAACGCACTCTCTCTTCTGTGAATTCTGGATGCATCGCACTTCCCGAGTGTAGTAGGTGCGCTGCATCTCTTTTTCACTGTGTTACAGGTGCGCTGATCAGACAAGGCCTTTCCTGCTCCTAGATTTTGGTTTCTGTGTTCACTCTTTTCAGCTCTATTCAAGAGTTTTGCTGCCTGTAGTCAGTACACCTCTATTGAAACCCCCTTCCTTGCCATTATTCCTCCTCCATTATGTAAAGAACTGTAATTTTTTTTATGTATTTTGAACCATTTTCAGTTCTCTTTTACAAAGAAGTAGCGTAATTGTATTGTCGTTTCTTGATTTGAAAGTGTCGCAAGTGTCGTTTTCAGTCATAGAAGAGAATCCGATTGTTCTTGATAGTTGATTACACTGTTACTCTTGTATTTTATTTGAATTAGTAGTTTTTCAAGTGTCGAAAGCAAGTTTTCAATTCCAAATCGCAAAGTGTCGTCATTGTCCTCATTTTGTCTTGAAAAGAAACTTGCTAGTAATGTCGCTTTGAAAAATAATTCAGATTTGCGCTTAGCTTTCTTTTTACCATTCACACATTAAGAAGGCTAAAAACAAATACATGCACGTGCATTTGCATTTAGACTGTTTGTTGGTTTGATTTAGGATAGTGCATATAGTGTGTGCTCTCTGCTCTATGTTGAAAGAACGTCATCTCTCTTTCCTTAGTAGCTAGGATTTTCATTGCAAAAAGAAGATTAAACGACTGTTTATCATCTTAGATTGCATTTTAGGAATTGTACATCTGCATCGTGTGGTGAACCTGAAAGGCAAAATTCTTAAGCAAGATCAACTGTAAAATAAATTTAATGAATCTAAAAATGCTTTGGAACCCAACGCACAACATTTAGAAGTCTAGGCTAGAGACGTATTCCGGCCTCGTAAAGCCTGGTAACTATTGTTTTCATTGTTGGTTGGGTGATTCCTCCACTTTGAGACGATAAGTGTCAGTGCGGACTTGTGCTCCCACGTACCGTCGAGTATATATTGGGAGACCACAATCAGCTTTATCCTTTATCCATAGGAAGTCGTGTCTGCCACCCTATCGATCGCAATGCACTGAACACAGCGTTCGGGAAGATTGACTGCCGTACCGTAAAAAGTATTCTGCAGTTTTGCGATTAGTTTGGTAATCCCTCTGTCTAGATTTCCAGAGCAGTCTCTTTCGTTCCTTTTTAGATTCCTTAAAGGAAAAGCTCCATCTGAGCACTTGTCACTTCAGGCTCATTAAAAATCGAAGGTGACTATAGTCATCTTTTATTTTTTCTCGACTCTTAAAAATTGAAAAAACAAGTTGTGTCAAAGTGTCTAAAATTCATCTAATTCGGAAACATACTTCCCCTTGATTTTTAGTTGATCGAGTAATCCAAAATCGTGGAAGAAAGTCAATTGAAACCCCGTTGTTCACGAAGGCTTACGAGTCAACCGTCTTTGTCTCCATAATCGAAATTGTTATGGACAAAGCGAACTCGTTTAACTGGTTCCAAATCCCCTGGTAATGTTAGAACAAGTGTTCCAACACCATCGGAGACTCCGGTTACTCCAAGAATTTCTGGTATCCCTGCCTTTATAGAAGAAGTTCAGCAGCCACAAAAGGACAGTAGAGCTGATCCTAGTGTGAAGGTAAACACTTGTATTACTGAACCAACTCCATCTATAGCTGATTTGGAAGGTGTTATTCCCCAAACATCTGTTGTTACAGATTCTATACCTTCTTCGGCACCAGAAATATTTTACGGACCTGACGATCTACCTCTTCCACCTGGTCTGATTGCTATAGAAGAGATTGTGTAGGATCCTCCATCTAGTACTCCATCGCGATTTGAAGTCGGGATCACTTTATATCCTTCTTCATCAGAAATTAGTCTACCGTCATCGAAAGCTCCTGTAGAATTGCCAGCCAATCTTTTGGATAGACTAGAAATGTCTGAACAACCGTTGATATCTAGGACTGTGTCATCCGACACAGCGACGACAGAACTTCCTGCTGTCACTCCAATAATGTTCGTCGGCATACCATCTGTCCCAACTAGCTCTCCATCGCTAGAAGGGCCCCCCTTAGGGGCTATTTTGACAATATGGTCCGTTCCTGTTTGTTCATCCGGAATAATATCCGGGAACTCTTATGTTGAGTCTCAGCAAATTGGTCCTTCAGGGTGTCAATTTGGGCAGTCCGGTTCTCAAGGACAAACAATTCCTTTGAGTACCGGATTACCGCTTTATGGGGGGCAGTATACTCTTTCATTGTCTCCTCCGGAGGACAATGATACGAGAGTTCACAACAAAATTCAGGTTATGCTGGAATTACATCTAGCGGTTGGGTGCCAATACTACCTCAACAACCAAGAGTTGTATATTCGATGCAACAATGTTTACCTATGTCAAGTATACCAACTACGCCAGCTATTGTGACGGTGTCGCAGGTACAAGCGTTGCCTGTTGTATGCCAGCCTCAGGTTTCTCAGGTTGTAATGCAACAACCTCTTGTCCCTACGACTCAACCACAATCACCAACTAGTGGAATGACACAAGCCCAAACGGGTACAATTACCCCTCATCTTGGTCAAACGGCCAGTATTGGACAACAGCACATGGCTTCACAACCATGGCTGGTGCAATACCAACAACTGCATTTCCAACAAGTATACCAAGGATCGAAGCAACAAATCTTTGCAAATAATGGGCAGTCGTATATTCAAAACCGTCAAAATCAACTATTCTACAATGGTTATGCCCATCAACCTTACCAAAGTTACCAGCATCAAATGCATTATGCTGTTATGCAAAGACCAACTGCTCAGGCCATTCCATCCTATCTTGGGTATGGTTCGCCAAACCTGAATCAACAGTTACCCTTCGTGGCAACTTTAGAGTTACCAGATCTAAATCGGCTAACGAACGATCCAATTGCCTACGCCCATTGGTGGCCAGCGATTCCGCATAAACTTCCGTCAGATATTCCTAAATTTAATGGAAATTCGGGTGAAGACCCATCGAATCATGTGATGACATTTCATCTGTGGTGTTCATCAAACACCCTAAACGATGATTCGATTAGGCTTCTCCTTTTTCAGAGGACATTAACTGGTCTGGCAGCAAAATGGTATATCGAGTTACCCAGAGCGTCGTTTGACAACTTCAGTGCCCTAGCCACAACCGTTTTAACCCATTTTCAGTTACCGATAAGGTACGAAACGGGAACAGAACTTCTTACCAATTTCAAGCAAACAACGGTCACTCACATATCCGATCATATTCATGAGTGGTGACATCGTCGAAGAATGGTAAAAACGTATGTTCCTGATCAGCTTTTAGCTGAATGGTTTATTAAGTCGTTATTACCTTCCATTACAGAAGATGTGGCAAAAGGGGGAGTCATCACTGAAGAGCAAGTTATTTCTCGTGCGCAATATTTAGACTTGATTTATACCCAGTCTCGCATGCTCTATGATAAAATCCCTGATGCTCCTAGACCAGAATTCTACGTCCCTCCTCCTCCTAAATCGAACAATGACTATCATGTCGGCGATGGCGTGATTGGTACGAAAGAAACAAAATCGACAAAGGCTACATCTAAAAAGGCCCGTAAGATTTCCAGTAAAAATGCAAAATAAGAACTTCTCGCCTCAGAAGTAAATGTCGTCTCGATTCATAAAGGCAAAGAAACCAAGCAACCAGGATGCAAGAAGAAAAACAAAGGGAAGAAGAAGAAACAGGAGGAATCATCACCTGAAAATTCTTCTGCAAACCCTCTTGGAGATAGGAAACCCAAAAGTCCATGCTTAATATGTGATGAGGATCATTGGACAAGAGATTGTCCACATAAAGCTGAGCTTAAAAGATTCTTCAAGAATTCAAAAACCTCAGCGGTATTGACTGATCCATTTCCAAATCCAGGAACAAATCTGGTTGCTAGTGAAAATGCTTCCCTGTCCCAAGTGTTGATGTTGTCAATTTCGAAACAACAAAAAGATGCTTTGATATCGATAAGGAATAAAGGTTACGGGAATCCACAATTGTCAAACAACAAGGATAAGGATCAACCTAGTAGTTCGACAACAACTTTGACAGAAGTTGCAATGCCCATCATTCCAGAGCTAACAATAAAACCGCCAAAGGGAGTAGTACACAAGTCGACATTTAATCCTCGTGCCAGAGCAGCACAACATTATAACATAGTGGAAGATCTGGCCCAATCGCCATCCGCTATGTCGACACTTGAAGTACTGCAAAATTGCCCATCCCAAAAGCAGGCTTTACTATCAGCTATAGGTGGGATAGACCCAAAGGATTCTAATCTTGTGTCCTTTAATCACAAAGGATATGATCCTCAGTTACCAGCTCAACTAGCTTTCCTCATTCAGGTGAAAACCCTCAACAAAACTATTCATAGAACAATTATTGATGAGGGGGCATCTACATGTATTATGGCAATGAGTTGCTGGAAAACTTTAGGATCTCTAACCTTGTCATGATATTCGACGACATTAAAAGAATTTGATGGATGAACATATACCCCATATCGTATTCTAAGTAACTTGCAAGTTGAACTAGGGGGGAAAACAGTAGAAATAGATGTCGAAGTAATCGACAGAAACCTTGATTACAACATCCTACTAGGAAGACCATGTATATATGATATGGCTGTGGTTGTGTCAACCTACTTTAGGAAGATTGCATTTCCTTTTCAAGGAGGAATTACAATCGTCGACCAACAAACATTTTTCCCTAATAGTTCCCAAGTTACGGGAAGCATTCCGATGATCCATGGAAGCCCCCATTCACTTCAAAATATCGGAGTAGGCCTACTAAAAGAGCCTATATTAATGGGGAATTTTTCCCTCCCGCCTCCAATCAATCTGGAGGAAGTGGCGACGGTAGGAACCTACAATATGATATCTTCGACTCAAAAGATCTCAGAAAACGATATTAACATGGATCATCCGCAGGTATTGCCTCCAAGCCCAATAGAAATATTATAGCAATCAATGCTTTCGGCATGGGAGGCAGACCTAGATCAACGCTCATCGAGCGTTTGGATAGATAGGTCTAATGAATATGGCACCCCTTCAATCCTTGGTTGCAAGTGCATTACACCGACGAAGGAATTATTCAGTCGATGATAATTGAAGGGGTGCCATGGGAAGATTACCACCATCATTCCCATCTTCCAGATTTTCAAGAAGATACTCCTGATGACCTTCATCATCCTTCAGTTTTGATTTCCTATCAAATACTGTAAACACGGTGGATTTTGAGCGAAACTTGTCCAATATTGAAGGGACTATCGCCATAAATATCTCGACCAAAACGGATGTTGTAGGAAATATTTATGTTGGCAAATGCTGTTCTCCTTCAAAACTCGAAATATATAACGCTCTTTTTCGCGAATTCAGAGATGTCTTTGCTTGGTCATACGATGAAATTCCAGGCATTGACTAGAGCATAGTTGAGCATGAAATCAAGATGTATCCAGATGTCAAACCGGTACGACAATGGCTACAACAGGTGCACCCCAAGAAAGTCGCAGCTATCCAGGTAGAAGTTGAGAAACTTCTCCATGTTGGTTTTATTTACCCAATTCCTCTAACCGATTAGGTATCGAACATTGTTCCTATGATGAAAAAACAAGGAACAATTAGAGTGTGCGTCGATTATAGGGATTTAAATCAAGCTTGTCCGAAAGACAACTACCCTACACCCTTTATTAACCAGATAATTGATGAATGCACCGGATGTGAAATCTTTCATTTATGGATGGATTCTCCGGGTATAACCAAATAAATATCCGCCCACAGGACCAGTCAAAGACTGCATTTACTTGTCCGTGGGGCACATTTGCATATCGCAAATTACCCTTTAGTTTAAAGAACACAGGGGCAACATTTCAGAGGGTAATGAATTATGCCTTCCATGACATCAAAAACATCGTTCAACCATATCTCAACGACCTTCCAGCTCATTCGTGAAATCGGACCGATCATCCGCAGCATTTGAGAGCGATATTTCTACGTTGCCAACACTACAAGATACGACCCAATCCACACAAATGTGTGTTCTATGTCAGTTATGGTCGTTTGCTTGGCTTTGTAGTCTCAAAGGACGGGATTTGTCTCGACCCATGTAAGGTTCAGGCAATCATAAATTTGCCTCCACCTTCAAATTTGCTTCAGATTCAGAAACTCCAAGGGAAAGAAAACTTTCTGAGGAGGTTCATTCCAAATTATGCCGAACTTGCTAAAGGTTATACGCGTCTATTGAAAAAAGAAGTACCCTTCTTCTGGGATCAGGTCATGTAAGCTTCCTTTGATGCTTTAAAAGAATCCCTAATGAAAGCATCATTAATGTACGCTTCTGATTATAAAAAAGACTTTAACCTGTATCTGGCTGCAGCGGATACAACCATCGCATTGGTTTTAGTTCAAGAAGACAACGGAATTGAACACCCTATATATTATTTGAGTAGGAACTTAAATGATACAGAAAGAAAGTATTCCTATGTTGAAAATATGGCTCTTGCAGCTGTTCAAGCAATACAGATATTTCGACACTATGTCCTCTTTCGAAAAACTACCATTTTGTCAGATTGCAACCCCATGACTTATATATTGTCGCGACAGTTGCTGGGGGGCAAATATTCAAAATGGATAGCAATTCTCCAAGATTTTGATCTGGAATTCGTAAAATCCAAATCAAATAAATCCATGGTTTTCACGAAATTACTATGCGATCTCCCATCGTCATCCAACGATGAAACATCCGAAGAAGCCATCGTGGATGAATCTTTGTTTCTAATATCTTCAAGCAATCCATGGTATGGAGATATAATCATCTATCTCCAAACCCAAAAATATAGGTCTAATACCTCTCGCTCGAAACAAAAATGTATTCAATACCAATCAAAAGACTACATGATCGTCGGTAATACACTCTACCGTCGTGGTGTCGATACAGTTCTGAGGAGGTGCCTCACCCATGAGGAGGCCGAAAAAGTCCTGAATGATTTCCATTCAGGCGTGTGTGGGGGGCATCAATTTGGTTACGCTATAGCGCAAAAAAAATTCGAGCAGGATACTGCTGGCCAACAATGTTCAAAGATTGCATAACCGCAGTCAGAAGTTGCCATGCATGTCAAATTTTCGATAGCAAAACCAGAAAACCACCCGCACCTCTGCAACCGATAGTTGTTGTTGGGCCATTCACCAAATGGGGCATTGATTTCATGACATGTAACCCCACCTCGACTGGGGGCCATGGGTATATCATAGTCGCGGTGGACTATTTTACCAAATGGACTGAGGCGATGCCTACATTAGATAACACTGGTGAAACAGCTGCCCTTTTCTTTTTCAATCATGTAGTCGCCAGATTCGGCGTTCCACAGGCTATAGTCACAGATCATGGATCGCATTTTTGCAATCACATGATGGTTGAATTGGCTGCCAAATTAGGGTTGTCCCATGACAACTCTACTCCATATTACCCGCAGGCCAATGGACAAGTTGAAGCAATCAACAAAGTCCTGAAACAGATGCTGCAAAGGATGATTAGAGTCCACAAAAGGAGTTGGCACCTGATCCTGTACTGAGCCTTGTCGGCATAGCGAAAATCTGTAAGAAATGCAACTGGGTTTACACCTTTTCAACTGGTGTATGGCCTAGAAGCAATCTTACCAGTTCAGTGTGAAATCTCGTCCCTTAAACGCGCAATCGACCTTCTCCCCAGAACTTCAGAAGAGGAGGCTCATTTCTTGGAACTAATCGAATTGGATGAAACCCGTCGTGATGCCGCTTTGGCTAATGAAGCCCATAAGAAACGAGTCAAGGCACAGTTCAACAAGAATGTCAAACCCCGTGTCTTCTCAGAAGGTGACTTGGTCTTACTTTATGACTAGGAATCTGATAAATTGGGAGCAGGTAAGTTCAAGTCTTTATGGTTGGGCCCCTATATTGTTAAGTGAGTGTTAGCAAAAGGAGCCTACGAGTTAATGGATTATGATGGGATTCCACTGGTGCAACCCTGTAATAGGTTGTACTTTAAGCGTTACTACGCATGATTCGGTGTGGTAACCTATATGCTTTTGTTACATTTTTGTTTTCGCTAAGAGTAATTGTTTTGGTCAAGTAATCCACTTTTTACATTTGTCGCAGATGTCAGACCCATTGGAATCTTTCATTGGATATGTCGACAGAGTAAGTTGTAGTTCGCGGAACCTATCTGTTGGCATTATGATTCTGGTATGGCTTTATGATACATATGTTGTACTTGATGGCAACCCACTCATCTCAGATGATAAATTATAGTGCAGAAAAGTTCACGCACTTATATGCAGAGAAAAGCTTATTCTATGTAGAGAAAAGTTCACGCACTTATATGAAGAGAAAAGTTTATTTCATGTAGAGAAAAGTTCACGCACTTTTATGCAGAGAAAAGTTTATTTCATGTAGAGAAAAGTTTATTTCATGTAGAGAAAAAGTTCACGCACTTTCATGTTGGAGAACTTACCTTTGGTCCATGGTAGTTAGTCCTTGGTATTTGAACCTATGGTTTTGGACCATGGTACCTCGTCAAAAGTGTGTATATGTTGGAGAACTTACCTTTGGTCCATGGTGGTTAGTCCTTGGTATTATTGAGCCCCATGTTTTTGGGCCCCTTGTATTGGTTACCTATGGTATTGATCCATGATTTTAGGAAGAAGCTTGCCTATATAAAGCAAAGGAGATCACTTGGCTAATTCATTCTTGCAAATCGAATATCTTAAGATCTAAAATATTGGGTTATTGTTTTAAAAGTTTGATCTATGAAAGGGAAGTTGAAAGCGAATCTGTGAAGGGTGATCTCTCGAGCACTGCAGCTGCGGAAGTGCGGAGGTGCCACAGAAGGCGCAGTGCAGAGGCACCACAGAAGGCGCAGTGCGGAGACGCCACAGAGGCGCCACAGAAGGCGCAGTGCGGAGACACCACAGAGGCACCACAAAAGGCGCAGTGCGGAGGCGCCACAGAAGGCGCAGTGCGGAGACGCCACAGAGGCGCCACAGAAGGCGCAGTGCGGAGACGCCACAGAAGGCGCAGTGCGGAGGCGCCATAGAAGGTGCAGTGTGGAGACGCCACAGAGGTGCCACAGAAGGCACAGTGTGGAGGCGCCACAGAAGGCGCAGTGCGGAGGCGCCACAGAAGATGCAGTGCGGAGACGCCACAGAGGCGCCACAGAAGGCGCAGTGCGGAGGCGCCACAGAAGGCGCAGTGCAGAGGTGCCACAGAAGGCACAGTGTGGAGGAGCCACAGAAGGCGCAGTGCGGAGGCGCCACAGAAGGCGCAGGTGCAGTGGTCGCGGCGCCACAGAAGGCGCAGGTGCAGTGGTCGCGGCGCCACAGAAGGTGCAGGTGCGGAGGTAGTACAGATATCCGCAGATCTATACCAATGAAGTTGCGATCCCTGCTTAAAATTTGTTTTAACTGCCTTTGACTATTCTGCAAGGTTTTGGGTGCATAACTGATGTTTGGTGACTGGTATTGAGTTCAAATAACAGCATGATTAATGACTTATCTTTATGTACCAGATCTGGTTGATAACTCTCATACTATCATTGTATATGTATGGATCTGGTGATTGGGTGATTCAGAAGGTTGTTTGATTATGAGCTTCAATGTTGTTGTTGGATCCAGTTTGAAAATTTATGAAAAGTGGTCCTTGAAAGAAAAGAAGTAGGGGGTTTTAGCTCCCTTCCAGGAGAGACTAGAAAACGAGAGAGAGTTGTAGCTCTCTGCAGGTTGTAGCCTGCGTACTGGCAAAGGACTGCATCAGTACAAAATCATTGTAGCAGGAGTTTCTAATTTGAAAGAAGATAGAGACATATTGCAGCAGGTGGTTTTCACCCACATTGGGTTTCCACCTTATATCTGGTGTTCTTTGGTGTGACTATCTGTTTTTCTTGTTCATGCTCATTATTTTATGGTACTGATATGCAAAAATAATTCAAAGTGTAAATAAGGAAGATTTGTTCAAAGAACTTGATAATACTGATTCACCCCCCCTCTCAGTATTATTTTCAACAATTGGTATCAGAGCAGGTCCTTCAGAGAAGCTTGATCGCTTGAAGGTAGATCATTCATCATGAGCAACTACGAGAGAGAAGCATCAATCAGGCCACCAATTTTTGATGGGACGAACTTCAATTATTGGAAGATAAGAGTTACTGCCTATCTTCAATCTCTTGGTACAGAAGTTTGGGATATCATAGAGACAGGCTACACTTTTCCTTCAGCTACTCCTACAGATTCGGCCAAGAAGAAGAAATATGAAACAAATGCGAAAGCAGTCAATACTCTATTGGGATGCTTATCCCAATCGGAATTCGTGAAGGTAATGCACTATAAATCCGCAAAAGAAATATGGGACAAAATCGTCACGAGCTATGAAGGAGACGAACAAGTAAAGCGTGCTAAACTTCAAACTTTCAGGATTCAGTATGAGAATCTCATAATGTATAATGATGAAAGTGTGGCTAACTATTTCCTTAGGGTAGATGAAATTGTTAACTGCATGAAAACATTGGGTGAAGAAATAAAAGAGGCTATTGTGGTTGAAAAAGTCCTAAGATCCTTGTTCCCCAAGTTTGAATCTAAAGTGTCCGCTATAGAGGAAAAAGCAAATCTACAAACTCTCACCATGTCTCAACTACATGGAATTCTAACTGCTTATGAAATGAGAAAGGGAGGTCCATCAGACAGAAGAGAAGCGGCTTTCAAGGCTTCAGGCAAAGGAGATTACTATGAAGCAAGTCACGTGCCAGAAGAAGAAGAAGAAGAATCAAATTTTGTCAGAAATCTTCAAAGGGGTTCTGGAAGGTTCAGAGGTAAGTTACCTTTTAAATGTTTTGCTTGTGGAAGAGTAGGTCATTATGCTGCAAAATGTCCTTATAAGGATAAAGGAAAGGAACTTGCTAGATGGAACAAGAAACAGAGTGCAAACAAGAAAAGTTACTACACTCATGAAGATAGTGATGGTCTATCGATTAGTGATGAAGATGAACAAGGTAATGACTATAAACTGTTAATGGCATTTGAAGATGATGATTATATGGATGCTATAGATGTGGATAGCCTTTTTGAAGAAATTACTAGACTCAAGAGATGTATAGAAGAAAACAATATGATCATTGATACTCTACAATTTCAAATTGATGAAAAGGAAAAACATCTTGAAAAATTAGAAGGTGAAATTGTTGGTCTTAGAAAAGAGATTGAGAAAACAAAAGCTATTAATCTTAAGTTTGTCAAAGGATCTGAAACTTTGGATGAGATTATCAATGTACAGTGTTCTCCACTAAACAAGACAGGTCTAGGTTATAATGGAGAAACTTCTCAAGCAACCACTTCAAAACGTTATCTTGATGCAGCAAGAAGGAATGAGCAAAAGCACAATGAAGACCATCAGGCAAGGCAGGGACGAATTGCAAACAGAGACTATCAAGGGCAATCTGTTTTAAGGGTGAACAAAAGCTACAACCAGCCACAGGTAAAATCTTCTCAATTTAGTTCAAGAATGGATGACAATAGAAATTACAATCATTTGGCCGGTAGATTTGATAACCGCAGAAATTTCTTCAATGGACAATG
Organism: Pinus tabuliformis; assembly: GCA_031772625.1. Lineage (NCBI taxonomy): Eukaryota > Viridiplantae > Streptophyta > Pinopsida > Pinales > Pinaceae > Pinus > Pinus tabuliformis. Next base: position 1,283,572,930 of record CM062807.1, read on the forward strand.
TTTCTCTTGCCATAACTTTGGTCACAAAGAAGCTCAATGTGTTGCATATAAAACAATCATGACTAGAGAAGCTCAGAAACAAAGAAGTATGATCGAGATTACAAAAAGGACCTATAACAACTTTTCGGCTCTTGAAAATGAAGTTGAATGTTCTATTTGCAATAACTTTGGTCATGAAGATTATGAATGCAGGAGCAGGTTTCAGCAAACAAAGGAACAAGCCTCAAACACCAAAACATGGAGAATAAAGGAACCACAAACAGAAAGATGTGGGATAGCATTCTATGCAGAGGGACAGGAAAATCTATGGTACATTGACAGTGGATGTTCGAAGCATATGATAGGTGATAAAGAAAAACTTGAGTCATATTCTGCTCTAGAAAAGGGAAAGAAAGTTTCTTTTGGAAATGATACTCCTGCAACTATAAAAGGAAAAGGCACTGCTCAGTTAAAAGAAAAGGTCAAGGCTGGAAATGTTTTGTATGTTCATGGATTGAAACATAATCTTCTAAGTGTCAGACAGATGTGTGATCAAGGAACCGAGGTGATATTTAGAACAAATGGATGTCTTGTTCGTGATCTTGATACAGGTAAAACGGTGATCAAAGGTAAAAGAACTCAAAATAATTTATACGTATTTGAAGAATGACAACAACAATGCTATCTAAGCAAGGATGATGAACACTGGCTATGGCATCAGAGGTTGGGGCATCTAAGCTTTTCACAAATAAGGAAAGCATGCAAATATCAGGCAGTTCGCGATCTTCCAGATATCAAAATTCCAGGCAACACCATATGCAAATCATGTCAGTTTGGAAAGCAAACCAGAACTAATTTTCCAAAGAAGGAAGGATCAACTAGCATGCCTCTTGAGCTAGTACATACAGATACATGTGGTCCATTCAGAAAAAGAACACCTCGAGGAGAAGAATACTTGATATTATTCATTGACGATTTCTCCAGGTTTGTCTGGTTAGGACTAATGAAGCACAAATATGAAGCATTCGAAAATTTCAAATCCTTCAAAGCCTTGGTTGAAAATGAATCAGGATACAAAATTAAGTGCCTCAGATCTGACAGAGGTGGGGAGTTTACCTCGAATGAATTTTTCGATTTCTGTAAAGAACATGGGATAAGAAGAGAATTCTCTACAGCTAGAACTCCTCAGCAAAATGGAGTTGTGGAAAGAATGAACAGAACAGTCCAACAAATGGCTCGTGCTATGCTTGATGAGTCGGGTACTCCTACAACTTTCTGGGGTGAAGCTGCACATGCTGCGGTTGTTATTCTCAACAAAAAAAATGTCCATGTTAACAGCACTCAAACCCCTCATGAGCTCTGGTGTGGTGAGACTCCTTCGGTGAAGCACTTCAAAATCTTTGGGAGCAAATGTTATATTAAGAATACTGATGAGAAACTTGGAAAAACTTGAACCTAGAGCAGATGAAGGCATTCTTCTTGGTTATTCTCCACATAGCAAAGCATACAAGTGCTACAATAAAAGACTTGGCAGAATTGTTGACAGCATTGATGTAGTGGTTGATGAGAAGGGATACATTCCTAGGCAAGTACATCATGAAGACATCGAAGAAGATGAAGGCTACCCTCAAAGACAGAATGATGAAGAAGAAGAACCTCAAGAAGAACCAGAGGAGTAGACAAGAATAGAAGAGAAGACTCCATCCGGATATGTTCAGAAGAATCATCCAGAATCTCAGATTGTGGGGCAGAAAGAAGCAGGTGTACAAACAAGAAGAACAATTGCAGAAGCTTCAAGCTATTTGGCATTACTCTCTTCCACTGAACCACAAAATGTGAAAGAAGCATGCAAAGATGAATGTTGGGTAAAAGCAATGGATGAAGAACTTGAGCAGATCGAAAAGAACAACACTTGGGAGTTGGTTCCTAGACCAAAAGATAAGAATGTTATAGGAACAAAATGGGTCTTCAAAAATAAATTGAATGAAAATGTAGAAGTAATTAGAAACAAGGCCAGACTTGTTTGTAAAGGGTATGCGCAGCAAGAAGGAATAGATTTTGAAGAAACCTTTGCTCCTGTTGCAAGACTTGAGGCCATCCGAATGTTCCTTGCTCTCTCAAGCTTTCAAAACTTCAAAGTATTTCAAATGGACGTGAAATCAGCCTTTCTGAATGGAGACTTAGAAGAAGAAGTATGTATTGAGCAGCCAGATGGTTTCATTCTTGGAAATGATCCAAATCTTGTATGCAGATTGAAAAAGGCTCTCTATGGTCTCAAACAAGCTCCAAGGGCTTGGTACTATCGTTTGGACAAATATCTTCATCAACAAGGTTTTTCAAAAGGATCAACAGATAGCAATCTTTATATAAAAGTTGAAAATGACAAATTGCTAATACTTGTTTTGTATGTAGATGACATTATCTTTGGCAGCAATGAAGAAGCTATGAGTCAAAGCTTTGCCTTGGTCATGCAGAAAGAATTTGAATGTCCTTGCTGGGAGAACTGACATATTTCCTTGGTTTGCAAATCCAACAAAAGGAAGGAGGAATCTTTTTGTCTCAAACCAAGTATCTCAAACAGATTTTGAAGAAATATGGCATGGAAGATGCAAAACCAGTATGTACAACCATGGTCATAGGATGTAGCCTCAGTGCAAATGATGAATCTGCAGCAGTACATCAACCAACCTACAGATCTATGATTGGAAGTCTACTTTATCTGACAGGTACCCGACCGGACATCATGCATGCAGTTGGAATAGTTGGAAGATTTCAGGGAAATCCAAAGGAGACTCATCTTCAGGCAGTGAAGAGAATTTTCAAATATCTTCAAGGGACTCAAAATTATGGTTTATGGTATCCTAGATATACAAATCTCACACTTCATGCTTATACAGATGCCGATTGTGCCGGAAGCGTGGATGACAGGAAGAGCACAAGTGGTGGCACATTCTTTATGGGTTCCATACTAGTATCTTGGTTCAGCAAGAAACAGAGTTCGATTGCCTTATCCACAGCTGAAGCAGAATATGTTGCTGCTACATCTTGCTGCACTCAACTCCTTTGGATGATGCAGACCTTGCAGGATTTTCAAATCACTTGTACACCACCTATCTCCATCTTATGTGATAACACAAGTGCAATCAGCATCTCAAAGAGCCCAGTCATGCATTCAAAAACCAAGCACATACCAATCAAGTATCATTTTCTTCGGGAACAAGTGCTTGAACAGAAGGTCAAGTTGGAGTATGTTCCTTCTAAGGAACAAGTTGCTGATATACTCACCAAACCATTGCCCAGGGAGACTTTTGAATACCTCAGGAAAAAGCTGGGGGTTGTTGATGCATCATCTTGTTGTTGAATCTCTTCTGATTGTTGGTTGTACGGGAATATGCATACATGTGCTGGGTTGCGGATTGGTTGAAGATCAAATAGCACTGGTTCAGGGGGAGCTTATAATGCATTGTTGGCATTATGGAGGATGTACAGAAGACGATCATGGATGCTGATCTGAATATTACTGCAATATGTATCTATCTCTTTCATGGTCATTTATGGTGTTTGGTGGATTATGTTTCTTCTTTACAGTTCTGGTTCATATTCAGGGGGAGCATGCTCTTAGGGGGAGCATAACCCTTTGCCCTTGATGTCAAAGGGGGAGAATGAGCTGAATATTTTGAGGTTGCCATCAAGTCCAAAGGGGGAGATTGTTGGCATTATGATTCTGGTATGGCTTTATGATACATATGTTGTACTTGATGGCAACCCACTCATCTTAGATGATAAATGATAGTGCAGAAAAGTTCACGCACTTATATGCAGAGAAAAGCTTATTCTATGTAGAGAAAAGTTCACGCACTTATATGAAGAGAAAAGTTTATTTCATGTAGAGAAAATTTCATGCACTTTTATGCAGAGAAAAGTTTATTTCATGTAGAGAAAAAGTTCACGCACTTTCATGTTGGAGAACTTACCTTTGGTCCATGGTAGTTAGTCCTTGGTATTTGAACCTATGGTTTTGGACCATGGTACCTCGTCAAAAGTGTGTATATGTTGGAGAACTTACCTTTGGTCCATGGTGGTTAGTCCTTGGTATTATTGAGCCCCATGTTTTTGGGCCCCTTGTATTGGTTATCTATGGTATTGATCCATGATTTTAGGAAGAAGCTTGCCTATATAAAGTAAAGGAGATCACTTGGCTAATTCATTCTTGCAAATCGAATATATTAAGATCTGAAATATTGGGTTATTGTTTTAAAAGTTTGATCTATGAAAGGGAAGTTGAAAGCGAATCTGTGAAGGGTGATCTCTCGAGCGCTGCAGCTGCGGAAGTGCGGAGGCGCCACAGAAGGCGCAGTGCGGAGGCGCCACAGAAGGCGCAGTGCGGAGACGCCATAGAGGCGCCACAGAAGGCACAGTGCGGAGACGCCACAGAGGCACCACAGAAGGCGCAGTGCGGAGGCGCCACAGAAGGCGCAGTGCGGAGACGCCATAGAGGCGCCACAGAAGGCGCAGTGCGGAGGCGCCATAGAAGGTGCAGTGCGAAGACGCCACAAAGGCGCCACAGAAGGCGCAGGGCGGAGGTGCCACAGAAGGCGCAGTGCGGAGGCGCCACAGAAGACGCAGTGCAGAGACGCCACAGAGGCGCCACAGAAGGCGCAGTGCGGAGGCGCCATAGAAGGCGCAATGCAGAGGTGCCACAGAAGGCGCAGTGCGGAGGCGCCACAGAAGGCGCAGTGTCGAGGTGCCACAGAAGGCGCAGGTGCGGTGGTCGGGCGCCACAGAAGGCGCAGGTGCGGAGGTAGTACAAATATCCGCAGATCTATACCAGTGAAGTTGCGATCCCTGCTTAAAATTTGTTTTAACTGCCTTTGACTATTCTGCAGGGTTTTGGGTGCATAACTGATGTTTGGTTACTGGTATTGAGTTCAGATAACAGCATGATTAATGACTTATCTTTATGTACTAGATCTGGTTGATAACTCTCATAATATCATTATATATGTATGGATCTGGTGATTGGGTGATTCAGAAGGTTGTTTGATTATGAGCTTCAATGCTGTTGTTGGATCCAGTTTGAAAATTTATGAAAAGTGGTCCTTGAAAGAAAAGAAGTAGGGGGTTGTAGCTCCCTTCCAGGAGAGACTGGAAAACGAGAGAGAGTTGTAGCTCTCTGCAGGTTGCAGCCTGCGTACTGGTAAAGGACTGCACCAGTACAAAATCATTGTAACAGGAGTTTCTAATTTGAAAGAAGATAGAGACATATTGTAGCATGTGGTTTTCACCCACATTGGGTTTCCACCTTATATCTGGTGTTCTTTGGTGTGACTATCTGTTTTTCTTGTTCATGCTCATTATTTTATGGTACTGATATGCAAAAATAATTCAAAGTGTAAATAAGGAAGATTTGTTAAAAGAACTTGATAATACTGATTCACCCCCCCTCTCAGTATTATTTTCAACACTATCTTCTGCGGCCTGGGCCATTTTTGATCCAAGCGGCGAGTTAGTAAGTTTCAGAGGGGTATGTATTGGTCGGTCAAAAAATAACATCGTTGAATATAGTGTGTTGATAGAACTTATCTCTGATGCCATCACACATGGCATAAACTGACTTGCTGTCAGGCTAGACTCACAGCTCGTCATACTACAACTCACTGGTATCTACTCCATCCGAAATCCAGCTATCTATCATATGTTCCTAAGGGTCAAGATTTTGGAAAAACAATTTGACTTTATTCAATATCAGCATATTTCCATAAACTTAAACACATTAACAGACTCATTGGCAAATTATGTGTTAGATAGAAATTTGCAACATTTATAAAAAGAAGCATTTCATCAGTATTTGCATCAGGATCATGTAACTTAACCAAAATAAAACTCTGAAAATCAAATATATATATATATCTATATCTATATATATATATATATATATATATATATATCTGTTTATGGTTTACACATAACGTTCTATAACCAAGACAAAATTGGTCAAATGACCCAAAACTCAAAATGCTAGGGGGCACCCTAGTCTAATGATGTTGGTGATAACAAGTCACCGCCTGTGCAATCATGCATAAAAGCCTAGTCCACCGACTCAGCACACCGGTAGTATGTCGCTGCAACCTCCGGGGTAGCTCGTCGGTCCTCACGTTCGGGATACCAAGAGTAAGGCCGTTGACCTAATCCTATAATGCTGAAAGAGTCTCGACCACATCAAGGTTGCGAAGGATAGCCCTTCCTGCACCCTCTCTTGCTGGAGCAGCAGCTGGTACTCTCAGGCGTACTACTAGTCGAACTGGTCCAACATCTGCATGAGAACATGAGTTTCGATTAGTCCTGATAGAAGAAAGCACAAGAACATTATAAAGAGAAACGATAAATAGAGATATGGTCAGAGAATTTACCGATGACACCCCACTGCTCGCCAACAGGCAGTACCAATCCGGATCACCTAGAAAATCCATACCGGCATATGGATATTCGGAAAAAACCATCTCCTGACGGTTGAACCACTTGAAAAAGGTATCAGAGAAGGAAATTTGGGACTGACCAGCATGTCTGGCCATAAGGTCAACCCATCTCTACATCCGTGGCTCAGTCGATGGAGGTAAACCAAGTGAAACATACGGCGGCTGCATCAGCGGGATATTTTCGAAGGCGAAAGCTGTCAAGATAGAACCATATCCAAAGTTCTTCAATCTTCCATTTTTCACCTTGGTCAGTTGTTCTTTCATCACAGAGAGTACTGCATCACACCATTTGAACACCTTTGGTTCAAGGAATTCCAAGGCGTACTGCATATAAGACCTGTTGGCCACGTGAAGTGCCGCACTACTAGCCAATCTAGCAAAAGTGAACAAAATGGCCCTCAGGGACCTATCAGTGACATCTCGGATAATGATCTTGCTGTCCTTACTCGGCTGAGATCCCTCTCTGCAATACCTGCGAATGTAATCTCTCATAGATTCACCCCCACGGGCCGAACCTGATAATGAGATAGGGGCACCCGCCTCGATAAGCCGGTCAAAAAACAGATGTCCACGACAGTCAAGGGGATATATTTTACCCTAATCTAGAACACGTGGGTGGTAGGATCCCATGCATCGAGAAAATATTGCAACAGGTTGATTTGCTGCCTCATGCAAGAGATGCGAAAAAACTTGAACAGGCCACAGTTCTGCAGTGCATTTACCGTAACCGGATCATGTAAAGCAAGCATGTCCTCTTCTTCATGCTCATTTTCTCACCATGTAACAGGCATTTTTCTCCAATGAATCTCTGAAACAAACAAGAGAAGAGTAAAGATCCTGATTTGGTGAAAAACGGGCAAACATTTCCATGAAAAACTGTGCATAAATGGCCCTCTTTGCGCCCATCACAATCCAACAGTGTTCTAGGTGGGTTGCATGCTGATTGGCTAATGGCCAAGCCAGCATGCATCGCACCTTTTGATGTAGAAGAGGTGCGATGGTGTTGTTGGGAAAAGTATCCATTCGGAATGCTCCTATCCCACTCTAAGGTGTGATAGTGCCTTAGCAACAAACAAGGAAACTTATTTGAGTATTTCTTCTTTATGAAATGTAAATGAGGAGGAAGAATGTAACTAACTTGTGTCTTCCGCTAGTTTGTTGATCCAATCGCTCCTCTCTTCAGTGGCTCCCAGCTCCCTGCTCCCTCACTGGCCCAGCTTCACCTAGTTCCTGCAAGATCACAAGAGAGAGAAACTACACGAAGATACAGATATACATTCATAAAAATCTCAAGATCAGATAAAGCTAAACATGTAAGTATAACAAAACATCATTGATACATAGCATGTAGGAGAAACTCAAATAGTTTATTGATAGAATAAGAAAGTCCAAGAGGAGATACAACCAAGTGAGTTCCGATCCAGCATCTACCTCCCAGCAAAGGAATCCCTTCCTCTCCTCCAACAAAGCATAAATCACCCAATGTACTAATCTCAATCTCAAACCAACAGAAATTCTCTGTAAAGTACAAAATTCCAGCCTTTGGATCTCTGGGATGAGGGATCCATATATAGATGTAAGCAGAGAGGATGAGTCAGCTTATGTTTTGACTTGTGGCTTCTCTCTGTCAGTTCTTGCTTCCACTTGGAGGTTGAGAGCTCCGTACTCATCACTAGTCGAATTCATTGAGGCAAGTGTCACTGGAGAAGATTCTGGAAGCTTCCATGGTCTTTCCACCTCATTGAATGAGCTTTCCATTTGTCATTTCCCGCTCAGCGCACCCTGGTAGTGCATCCAAGTGCGTTCCAACGCACCTAGCCAGTGCATTTGGGTGCTTTGCAACGCAGGCAGCTAGTAGAGCATCTGAATTGATCCTGAATTGACTGTTTCTGAGTGGTTTTTGGTGGAGAACTTCTGGGAGAAGCTGTCATTGGTTGACCTTGTTCCTTTAGGAGTTGTAACAACATCTTTAGGGACTTTGGATCCCTTGAATTATGGACATTTCATGCTTATAGCTGTAAGGCACAAAAATGTCTATAACAGTTGCCCCCTAAAGTATGAGGTCGTTTATCGGGTGAAATTCTTTATTAGGAGGATTCGAAGTTCATTCAATGTTGGGAGGAGACCTGTAATAAGATACAATACAATACATTATTTTTCATACTGTTTTCATGATCTAGCTGAGGCGGGCATTCCCATGCTCAAATTTATAAATTCATTTTTATGTACATAGGACAAACAATCGTCTGATGGTAGACTGATGATTGTGATGAAATCATCATCCTTTTGGTAGGATGATTATCTGTTCTGCAGTGCTGTACATGTCAATGTCTTTATTTTTTCCTGAATATATATCGCAGCCCGGATGGATGAAACTAGATCCGGGGTCTTCAATCTCGTCCGATCTTCACTCTAGGTACAAGTCGATCCATGTGAGAAATGTTTTGAAGTCGAACATGGAAAGACATCGCTTGATTACCAGTCAATGATGAAAACTGTTAACAAGCGCGAGAGGAATCACCGATAATGATAATGACCCTCAAGGTACTGCAGTACAATTCACGTGGTGTGAATAAAGGACTTGGCGTCGAACACCACGCAAAATCTTTCGGTTGAAGGTCATTGATGTATACCTGTCGCCGGAAGTGAGAAACTTGCCATTGAGGCATGCAAGCTTCAAAGTACCGAAGGGGGTGTTCCTAGATCAACTTCTTGGATAATGAGCTGATGTCGACAAGAAGCGATCCGTCAAAGGAGGGCCTTAATGTATCCCACATCAGTGACACGGAACGGAGCAAATTATTTTGATGGAGGTGAAAACGATATGATGATATATGGTTCAGGGTGGCGGTCATGAAAGAATGAAGGATAATGTATGGTAGTGGATGGGACATGGTTGACTTCTCTGGATGACTTCTCTTGAACATATCAGTGACACTTATGTGATGGATTGGTAGCATTTACCCCAAAGGGGGATGGTATGGCGAGACCATGGTGATGTGATGGTGAATGAAATAACCCAACCCGACTCAGGCACGGAGCGGAAGTGTCATGTTCAAGAGCGACTTGCTACCAATAACAGTTCTTTGAGTTTCTTCCCAATTTTCCCCAGTCATTGCTGACCAGTACCTCTTTATTTTTTTCAAGCTTGAGGAGGATAACATATTCTTGTTCTAAAATTTTCCCTTCGGGAAAACCCATCGCTATGTTTTAACGAGCCTAGCGATAGTGAAACTCGTTCTCGTCTAAAGACAAGTTTGTCGCTATTAATGTTTTTAACGAGTCTAACGACAAAGATAACTCGGTCCTTTTCATTTTTAGAGAGTCTGAAAAGGTACATAAAGTTAACTCAAAAAGTCCTTTTTCGTCATCTAATCCCTTAAGTCCGAAAAAGTATAAAACAATACAGAAGGGATGAATTTTCGATAGTTTTAACGAGCCAAACAAAACAAGCGCTCGATCTTTTTGTGCAATAATCCCTCAGGTCCAAAAAGATTAAAATCTAGAGGAGGGATAGCACTTTCGGTCACTTTAACGAGCTGGAAGGCCAAAACTCGGCAATATTTTCATATTTTACGAGTCAGATGAAAAGAGCTTAAAGAAGACTCGTCTTTTGAGGAACGAGTGATAAAATGGGTAGCAGCTGATTCCAGGTAAGGGTTGGAATTTTCCAAGCACGGCAGTGTCACAAGGATAGCTAGTGAAATCACTCTTCGCAGCTGTTCCTCAAAATGGGTAAACAATCATATGGAGGTGAACGATCGGCCAATGGAAAAGTGGAGGTGACGGTGCAAACACGACCAAGGCTTTAATGGCTGATTAATGTTACATTCACGGTGGTTATTTACCGGAGGATAGTTCATTTTTTAACGAGCTTAAACGCGGGTCGAAACAATTGCTCGATCTTATGTTTATTTTTTAAAGAGCATGAACTATGCGCTAAAACTGCTCGATTATCCAGTCATATGATAAGAATGTCTCATGTAAGATTCCATTTTTTACGGAGCTTGCGCCTTACAAAGCTATGCCCCGCATCCTTTCGTTATGCAAGTTCGAAAATGACTAATCCTACGAGTTTAAAGGGTTAGAGGTCCTAAAAATTTAAAAAATAAATAGCCGCCCCTTGCTTGCACTCCAAAAGGTTTGCATGCCCCCAGGTATAAAGTACGATTTCAAGGTTACCCCTCAATTTGCAGATAAAACATTTGTTCTACCAGGAAAGGCCTACCTCTTTCAGGTTACCAAAGATTGTTCTATTAATCTTTCAAACAAAACACTTCTTCGGCGATGTCTACCAAGATAAACAAAGGTGAGTGACAACGAGCGCCACACACATAACTTTGACAAAAGAATCTTATTCTAGAACAACCCCTCTTCCAATCACGGACGAGGTACGGACTAGTCATATTCTCCCGCGGAAACCTACCCTATACCCAAAGTTTTCCTGCCGAAGCAGACCAGGACGCATGCCCCTTGGGTTCCAGTCATATCCTTCCGAATTACTCGCGTTCATCGGGAGGACGGACCGTGGGTTGAGACATTTCTTGTGTGAAGAGACCATTTAGGGATGGTATATCACTTTTTGCGATGCATGATTCAGGAAATGAAAGCTGGTCCACGAGCTTGACCACTCTTCCTTCATGAGGAAAACACATTACTCTAAAGAGTGAGGAGACGATGGCTCCCATGCAATATATATAGTCTCTTCCAAGGAGTAGGTTATAATCCAAGGGTCCTTGAACGACCATCACGTTCATTTGAACGGTCTTCCCTTTCAATGTTATAGGCACATTGGGGAGGATCCCTAAAGGTCGACTGGTTCCTTTATCAAAGCCTGTCAGATTTCTCATTTCAGGCACAAGCGATGGTGAACCAAGCGCTTTCCAAGCAATAGAGGAAAGGATACTCACAGATGCCCCTTCATCAATGATGGTGCTAGCCATGACCATTCTATATATTTGGACGATAATTCTAAATGGTATGCTTGCTGGCAAACGGGGTCTGCCTAGTTGGTTCCAGTCGAAGGAGACAACTAGGTTGCTTGGTGGTGGGACCGAGTAGATGGCCGGGTAACGCTCTGACGAACTTCCTTCCTGCGATAAAGGAATGGGGGGAGTGCCCCCGTGCTCGTCGGAGTCTGTGTTGATGAAGATAATTTGGATGGTGTCATCTTTATCCTCTTCAGTGACTGTGTCATTCGAAGATAAATCCTCTGAAGGCAAGACCGGGTCAACTGCCGCCTCGACCTTTTGACTTTCGTCGAGTATGGATTCAGCTCGTTCATCTTCAATGACCGGCGCTTCAGCTGACCACTTGAGCGGGCCAACTGGATTTTCAACTAACGAAGGACTCGGCAAGAGTTTTTTATATCCAGGAGGAAGTCGTAACGGTGAAACCGGACGATCATCCAAAACTCTTTTCGCTTCGTCTAAGAAGGGACAACGGTGGATGGCGTGGTTTCCTTCGCACAGTCTACAGGGAGATCTAGCTCTCCCTTTTTTTCCAGGGACTTCACTTTCGCTAGTTGACGGTGTGCATTCAACATGGCTATCAGAGGTTGATGCCACCAGATTGTGCAAATGGGGAGACCAGTCCCTTAGTATTCGAGGGATGCAGGGACAATCTCTGTGGAAGTGGTCTCCCTTGCATATGACACATGGCGATTTAGGCCTAGTCAGTGCTGTGTGTGGATTTTTGTTATACGACACTTGTTTGCCCCCAGTCGCTTTTGGCTCCTTCTTCTTCTTCTCTTTCTTCTTCTTTTCCTTCTTCTCCTTAAGAACTTGGTTTTTATCTTTACTAGTCCCGTCAAGCGAAGAGGAAGGAGGAGAGGAAGAATTAGAGGAAGTAGAAGGCTGGTGGGTAACTCTGGACTGGTCTAACTGTTGATTCGACTATTCAGGAATAGTGGTGTTCTGAACGACATTGGTTGAGAAGAGCCAGACCGGCAAGCCAATTGTCAGTCCTGGAAGTGACAATGTGGCCATATGGGGCGCACCAACATCTCCCCAAGAGGAGAAGGGACTAGGATTTCCACCAAGGGGAATTCCTTGGTTGGTAGGCTCCATTTTCTCAACCTAAAGATCAACGCAGGAAGAAGGGTATGAATATTCCGTTTAAAATAAATTTTAACGACGCTTAGACACAACTTGCTTTTTCAATTTTAAAGAGTCGAGAAAAAGCAAAAGATGACTCTAGTCGCCTTCGATGTTTTAACGAGCCCGAAGTGACAAATGCTCGGATGGACTTTTTCCGTTATAGAGTCTGAAAAAGGCCAAAAGGAACTGCTCTGGAGTTCTAGGTAGAGGGTGTGCCAAACTTTTCACAAAACTGCAGAATACTTTTTAAGGTACGGGCGGTCCATCTTCCCGAATGCTGTGTTCAGTGCATTGCGATCAGTAGGGCGGCCGACACGGCTTCCTATGGATAAAGGTTTTATGCCAATAGGGGTCTCCCAATATATACTCGACGGTACGTGGGAGCACAATCTGTACTGGCGCTTATCGTCTCTCAGGAGGAATCACCCAACCATCAGCGAGATCGACAGTCACCAGGTTTTACGACGCTGGAACACGTCTCTAGCCTAGACCTCTATGTTGTGCGTTAAGTTACAAAGCGTTGTTAAGTTCATTCAATTTATTTTAGGTTGATCTTTCTTAGAAGTTTTCCTTTTTGGATCACCACGAGATGTATGATACAATTCCTAAATGCAGTCTAAAGATGATAAGCAAGCATTTATCTCTTTTCAACAATGAAAATCCTAGCTACAAGGGGAAAAGGAAGACACAAACTTTTCTCAAAGAGCATAGAGCACACTGTAAATGCACTTTTCCTAAATCAAACCATACAAACTATCAATATGCAAATGCACAAATGCATGTATTTGTTTTCGCTTTCTTAATATTGATGCCTAAAAAGAAAGCTGTTGTACAAATTTGAATTCGATTTCAAGTGAAAACATAAACAAGTTTCTTTTTGAAAACAAAAAGACGATTACGACACTTTATGATTTTGAAGTAAACACTTGTTTTGACACTAGAAATGCATAAATTCAAACCAAAAGACAAAAGTAAAAGCGCAATCAACTATCAACAGCAAACAAACTTACTCCTAAGATCAAAACGACACTTATGACAGGTCTAGATCTAAGAGCGACAGTATGACTAGTTTACTTTTGTAATGGGAAACTGCAAATGATGTAACAAATACACAAAGAACAAATATAGTTTCTTTATACAACTGAGGCGGAATTGAGGCAAAGAAAAGGGGTTTCAGATAGGTACACACACTGATAACAGGATGCAAAAAACAGAGACAAAACTGAGCAAAAGGAAGCAAGGAACCACAGCTGCACAAGGCAAGGGCTGATCAGCGCACCCCCAGCACAGAGAAAATGAACTTCAGCGCAGGTAGCCCTCTTGGAACCTGCGTTGAAATGCATAACCTCTTCACAGAGCCTGCGCTGAAAAAGAAACGAGAATTGTCTCTGGGTTCTGGGTCACGGTTTGCAGTTTAATCTACAGTTTTTGGCTAGATAAAAGCTATCAATTAGGTACAATTAGGAGGATGATTTAAAGGAGGACTAAGATCTATAACAAAGGGTTGTTAGAGTACTTGTGGATCAGCTGTTCAGATCATAAAAATAGGCCCAGTAAATGGACTAGAGTAGCAGATCTCTACTTTGCATTTGTAAATGGCAAATGCAGTTCGATTCAGCACTCCTGAGTTTATGAGAAGAACAACAATAGAAACACAAATAAACTAACTAGATACGATCCCCAGTGGATTCGCCAATTTGTTGTTGGGAAAAGTATCCATTCGGAATGCCCCTATCCCACTCTAAGGTGTGATAGTGCCTTAGCAACAAACAAGGAAACTTATTTGAGTATTTCTTCTTTATGAAATGTAAATGAGGAGGAAGAATGTAACTAACCTGTGTCTTCCGCTAGTTTGTTAATCCAATCGCTCCTCTCTTCAGTGGCTCCCAGCTCCCTGCTCCCTCACCGACCCAGCTTCACCGAATTCCTGCAAGATCACAAGAGAGAGAAACTACACGAAGATACAGATATACATTCATAAAAAGCTCAAGATCAGATTAAGCTAAACATGTAAGTATAACAAAACATCATTGATACACAGCATGTAGGAGAAACTCAAATAGTTTATTGATAGAATAAGAAAGTCGAAGAGGAAATACAACCAAGTGAGTTCTGATCCAGCATCTACCTCCCAGCAAAGGAATCCCTTCCTCTCCTCCAACAAAGCATAAATCACCCAATGTACTAATCTCAATCTCAAACCAACAACAATTCTCTGCAAAGTACAAAATTCCAGCCTCTGGATCTCTGGGATGAGGGATCCATATATAGATGTAAGCAGAGAGGATGAGTCAGCTTATGTTTTGACTTGTGGCTTCTCTCTGTCAGTTCTTGCTTCCACTTGGAGGTTGAGAGCTCCTTACTTATCACTAGTCGAATTCATTGAGGCAAGTGTCACTGGAGAAGATTCTGGAAGCTTCCATGGTCTTTCCACCTCGTTGAATGAGCTTGCCATTTTTCATTTCCCACTCAGTGCACCCTGGTAGTGCATCCAAGTGCATTCCAACGCACCTAGCCAGTGCATTTGGGTGCTTTGCAATGTAGGTAGCTAGTAGAGCATCTGAATTGATCCTGAATTGACTGTTTCTGAGTGGTTTTTGGTGGAGAACTTATGGGAGAAGCTGTCATTGGTTGACCTTGTTCCTTTAGGAGTTGTAAAAACATCTTTAGGGACTTTGGATCCCTAGAATTATGGACATTTCATGCTTATAGCTGTAAGGCACAAAAATGTCTATAACAAATGGAGCCAGGGCAATTTTTTCAAACCCCAGAGGCCCAGAAAAACCAGAAAACACGCTCAAAATGCAAAAAGGAAAGGATGAAATTAAAGAGCTTAGGTTTAGCTCCTACCTGGTCCAGACGGCACCAAGAATCGTCCACAGAATCTCCCAGAATCAGCTAGTGAAAATCAAGGGGGAAAGCACCTCCAAAGCTCCAACAAACCAAAGTTCAAATGAAATGGTAAAATGAGAGGTAAAAAACACTTTTAAATTACTTTTCACGTAATTCAAGTAAAATATTAGTGTTTTAACTCATTTTTCAGACATATATTATTCGTTTCTAACTAGTTTGATAAAGCAATTCAGTAGGTAGTACAACCTTCGAAAGAACGAAGTTGTTAATGGTAAAATCAAGACAATCAATGACCATTTTATCGAGCAATTTTAACGCGGAATTCAAGCTCGTTAAAAAATAAACATAAGCAATGAGCAAATGTTCCCCCCAAAGTTTAAGCTCATTAAAAAATGAACCAATTTCTGGTAAATAACCATTGTGAACGTATTATCACCAGCCTTTGAAACCTTGGTTGTGTTCTCATCATCACCTCCACTCTGTATTGGCCGATCATTCACCTCCATTTGATTGTTTACTCTTTTTGAGGAACAACTGTGAAGAGTGATCCTCTTAGCCATCCTTATGACACTGTCGTGATTGGAAAATTCCAAACCTTACCTGGAATCAGCTGCTACCCATATTTATCAATCGTTCCTCAAAAAATGAGTCTCCTTTAAGCTCTTTTCAACTGACTCGTAAAATATAAAAAGATTTCCGAGCCATTGGCCTCTCCAGCTTGTTAAAGGGACCAGAAGTGTTATCCCTCCTTTAGATTTTAATCTTTTTGGACTTGAGGGATTATTACAAAAAACGATCGAGCGCTTGTTTTGTTCGGCTCGTTAAAAGTACCGAAAATTCATCCCTTTTGTATCATTTTATACTTTTTCGGACTCAAGGGATCATATGACGAAAAAGGACTATTGGAGTTTTCTTTACGTCCCTTTTTTAGACTCTCTAAAATTGAAAAGGACCGAGTTATCCTTGTCGTTAAATTCGTTAAAACCTAAATAGCGACAAACTTGTCCATACAGACAAGAACAAGTTTCACTATCGCTAGGCTCATTAAAACATAGCGATGGGTTTGCCCGAAGGGAAAATTATAGAACAAGCATATGTTATCCTCCTCAAGATTGACAAAAATAAAGAGGTACTGGTCAGCAATGACTGGGAAAAAATTGGGAAGAAAACTTGAAGAAAATTTATCGGTAACAAGTTGCTCTTGAACATAACACTTTCACTCCGCATCCAAGTCAGGTTAGGTTGTTCCATTCACGGGTCACATCACCATGGTTCCGTCACACCATTTGTATTTGGGGTTAATGCTACCGATCCATCATGTCAGTGTCGCCGATATGTTCAAGAGAAGTCGCTCAGAGAATTCGCCTGTGTCTCACCCACTGCAATACATTTACGCTCCATTCTTTCATGACCACCACCCTGAACCTTATATCACCAGATCGTTTTCACCTCCATTAAAATCATTTTCTCCATTCCGTTTCATTGATGTGGGATTCACTAAGGCCCTCCTATGACGGATCGCTTCTTGTCGACATCAGCTCATTATCCAAGAAGTCGATCTAGGAACACCCCTTTCAGTACTTTGAAGCTTGCATGCCTCAATAGCAAGTTTCTCACTTCAAGCTGACTCACCCCCCTTGCAAACATCTATATAGGGATCCCTCATCCCAGAGATCCAAAGGCTGGAATTTTGTATCTTGTAAGGAAGTGTTGCTGGTTTCTTGGTGCAATATCATAGTGTTGGGTGATCTAAGCTTTTCATGAGGTGAAGAAGGGCTTTCTTGCTGATAGGATGATGCTGGGTCAGAACAATTGGTTGTAATCCTCTTTTCTCTTCCTTGATTATCAATAAAGCTATTCAAGTTTTCCTCCACATTCTTGTATGATTGATGTTATATGCATTTGTGTGGTCAATATATATCTAGTCCTATATTGTTTATTATAATAGATCTATGTTCTTGGATAGTGTTATGCTGCTTTGATTCTACAGGTGCTCTTTGAAGCTGGGTAGATGAGGAAGCGAGTGGCAAAGATCTATCAGAAGGGAGAGGAATCGAGTGAGGAACCAAGTGCAAGACAGAGGTTGGTCTCCTTATTCCCCTCTTATCTATTTCTCATAAAGGAAAACGAAAGTAGTTTTAGTTTTTTTGTTTCTAAGGTAGCTACCAGCCTTAGTGGGACTAGCAGCTCTGCATAGACACTAGTTTTCCCGATAACAGGGGATAACCACCCTGTCTGGACCTTAAGATAGCTCCTTTCCCATTTGAAGTGGTGGTTCTGACCGAGGATGATGGGACCAATTTCCCAGTGTGGGTTTTAAAATGAGAATGGGTGGTTTTCAAGTGATTTCAATAAGGATAGTGATAACTAAATGACCTATTCTATCATGCAAATCTCTAGCTAACTTAATGTAATATAAACCCTGGTATTTTGTGCAATATACGATCTAAAAAGATATCTATTTGACATGTGATAAGAAAGATCAATCACGCATTAAACAGAGGTGATAATGTGTAAAGATGATTTCTTTGACTAAATATTTAGTCAAAGAAATGTGTAAACTATATCGCATATATCTAATGATTGTATATGAAAATAAACAATTTCAGCTAGGCATCATATAGTAGTGCAATTAACGCTTAACAAAAAGAACATATCTCATATACAATTCATGAAAATGAATTGTTATCACTAATTAAACAGAAACAAAACTAATCATACAAGATTGAAGTACCATATGTGTGAAGTTCTGCTTGTTTGACTAATGACATAGATCAACTCCTTTCTTCAGATCAAATTATCTTCTAAGTATACAATAGTGCATCAACAAATGAATGTAATCTGATATTTAAAAGAAATGATCATGTTCCATAATTTCATCAAAGAGTTCAAAAACTTATAGAAGTGCATTATTTGCAAATGTTTTTGATAAAATTCTATACCCTTCTCTAAATGCATGAGAAGGGTATAAATACCATTCTAACTAATGTTCAAAAATAGATTATACAAAAATCTGAGGAGGTTTCAAACAACCTTCCTCCTAACTAGTTAACTAACTCAACAAATAAAAGCAATTTGATGAGCATAGGTTATGATGATGACTTGTTGTCTTCCATCTTCTCTTTTAAATTTCATATGTCGGCCATCGGTTTGATTTGAGGAGCTACCCCAAACTGTGTTCTGACCTGTCCTGTGAAAATAGCATCTATGAGAGGTGGCAGGATCCGCCGAGTTGAATGGAGTGAGCAATTAAGGGTCATGATTTGGTTGTGTGGCTTGACAAGGTATTGCTAATACACCTCCCAATCAGTCTTTGCTAACTTTGTGATTTCTTCCATTTGGATTTCCGCTCTTTCCTTCCAGCTTTTACGCAAGTCATTTAAATCGAGAAGTTTTTTTCGGGTTGCCTTCTTTCACCAGGTTGGTGGCATACAAAGTGTGGTTTACTGCTTTTACTATGTTCTTCAACACCCCAGCTGCTCTTGCCACTGCTAATTCAGCTTGTTTGATCCTCACATCCCAATCCGTGAATATAATGTCCTTATGTGTCTCCTCAATCTCAGGTAGATTAGCCCTCCTTCCCTCTTATGTTTCTTGCCACTCGATGAATTCTGAGATTCTTGTGTTTAGATCAGTAAATTCAGTTCTTTGGTCAATCGCCTTATCTATTAGCTCGTCATTGGTCATCAAATAAGGAGAAATATGTGACATCTTTTGGAAAAATTGTTCTTGCTGTTTTAATAGGAGGGAATTTAGCTCTAGCACCTCCTTGATGAATTCCTGGACAGTAGGGACATCTTCATATTTTTCCATGGCCTCTTGCAATTCTTGAACTTGCACGTTCTTTGTAGAAATGTTTTCTTCATGGCTTATCTTTAACACTTCCATATTCTTTTGTAATTGAGCAATTTGTTCAGTAGCTTGTTGGTTCACATTTTCTTTTTCAACTTGCAGTTGTTGCTCGAGCTATGCTATCTTCTCGTCCTTTTCCCTTAACAAAATAGATATCTCAGTAGCTTTATCCATGGTGGCAGTTGCATATTCCCCTCTAGACTGCAATAGTTTGGTCAAGTTTTCAGCTGGATTGGAAGGAATATCCTTCCAGACTAAGTCCATTAGCTCATTCCCAGGTGGGATCTCGGGTGTCTCTACCCTCATTCTTTTCCTCTGTCTCCTTACTATAACCTTATAAAGTGGGCTACAGAACACATCTGAAGGAGGAATTTCAGTCACCTTTAGGACAATTTTTGAGGTGGGAAAAGTAGGAATGATTTTTGTCTACTACAAACTTGTCCCTTGCTCATCCATCAGCTCAAATTCTATAATTTTCTTGGTATGCAGAGGAGTGTGATATTGATTTTTTTCTTGAACGTCTATTGTCTTAGGAGTGTCTTGTAGTTTTTTCTTGAATTGATCCCACTCCTGCTCCAAACTGCTGATTTTGATCTCAGAACCGATATCTTTAGTTGTGTTGCTCATACCTTGATTTTCGGTTGACCTCCTGTTGGATTTTGTTGTATTCTTGGTGTCTTGGGCCCTCCCTATATCTATTTCCTTCCATGTATCCACTTGAGACTCTATGCGAGAATTAGGTCCCTTGTTGTTGACAGTCGCACTGGGTGTAGGCTTGTCCTCGATTTTTAACAAATGCAGTGGAATTATTTTGAGCCTTTTAGCTATGAACTCCTTAAAGCTTTTTAAATCTTTAGGACTCAGATTTACCTTTTCCCACTCAAACGCTTGCTCGAACGATTCATATGATTGTAAAAGGTCTTTAGAATTATTAGCCTCATGGTTATAGGGCTTGATCTTCACTGCGGTAGTAATATTATGTGCAATTTTGTTTGGATCAAATTTCCTTTTCAGTAGAGTATGGAGCCTGAGGCTCTATAGGATTACTAATTCCTTGGTTGCATGATTAAAATTTAATAATGAAAAGGAACCACACCGAATGGGAAAAGATGGCCACAATGACTTTTTTCTATCTTTTAGGGTCTTGCTCAAGCCCTTTCCCACAGTCTGATGGGCTATTTCTCTTGTTAATAGTTTATCAGATACATACAAAGGGAGGACATGCAGATCCAATGTACCGCAAAAAACCCTGATGTATGTAAACCGTTCTTCAAGAAAATACTTTCCCACTGCGAGAAGGTCTGTAGCGGCTTCTTTGGAAAGCCTGGGGGCTTTCTTATTAAAAATCAATTGATGTAATGGCATAATAAAAACATGGCATATTTTATAAAAATGGGGTATATAATGGGATTCCCAAATCTGTTTATGGCTGAGATGGATAGGGTAGGGGTCCTGCAAGGTCCATTTCCAACCCATGATTGGAACTTTAGTGCAGAAATAGATGACATCCATGATGTAGGCACTGAAATAGAATGGATGAAGGTTTTCTACGAAGGAGGATCTCTTCTGACGATACTCAGAGATGGCAGTGGCTAGTTATCAGATAGGATAGTGGCCCAATTCATAATGTGGGAATTGACACAGGCATCAATTAAAGGAATCCATTTGATGGAAAAATTAGCATTATTAGGTAATCTATATAGCCTACATAACATAGCAGCTGCATAGTTGTAGGAGTTTTCCAAAGAGACTACAGGATACATACCCGTTTTATCAAATTTGAACTTGTTCTTCAGTACCCTCCAGCCCTGAATCGTCTTAAAAGTTTCTTCGTTTTTCTTTGAAAATTTGGTAAGGTATGAGCTGTCATATATGTCCTGAGGGTTAGGTATATAGTATATTTTCTTCAGGTCTTCAGCTTTGAATGACCCCATGAGTTCCATCCTCGAGTTCCTGAATTTCCTGTCTTCAATAGTGAGGTTTTCCCCCACCCACCTAATCATATCAGTATATGGGAGTATTTTCGCTCTCACTCCTATCCTGTGAAGGAAATAACAGGCAGCATCTTTGAATTGGACTCCTGAAGGTTTTATTGAGTTAGTCGTTGCCTTTACGACAATATTTTTGGGACGTTCATCCTCAAACTTGTTGTATATGACCTCCCATGTTGTCGCTCCCCCATCGACATTGTAAACTGTATCAGAGAATATAGGAGACATTTCTGATAGCTCAGAATTTGTAATGCTCTTCTTTTTCTATTTTTGCATCACCTTCCGCAATGAAATGTCTTTTGATGCTTGCCTAAAATGGAAGAGATATATCAGCACAAATGATATAGGGAAATTAAGGTTGAAAGCTCTTTGAAATGAATTTGAATCATGGGAGGATTTCGAATGATATATTCAACGTTAGCTAGCCATAACTTGAAACATCATTACTTCTCCTTGGGCTGCTAAACATTAATTACCCTGTCAAACCATTCATTATTATATTAAAACACAATAACTTCCCACGCTTGGTGCTTTATTCGCACATCGCAACTTTTAAACGTCGTAATATAGTGCTGCCTGCATATAATGTGAAATGCGATTACGAAAATCGCAATATCACATTTCACAAATTGTTAAAGGATGACACAATGGCATGGCTTATTTATTTGCAATTCTGCAAAGTGCGATCGCATGTTCTCAAGGAATTTTGATCGCATATCACAATTCGAGATTTACTTAAAGATGTTTATAATTATCACATGGGAAAAATGTGAAATGTGATTTGCGATAAAGATCCTAAACTTGGGTTGTTTTCTAAGAGTTTTCAAGTCAATTTCCTAGAGTTAGGAATTATTTTTCAAAGACTAAAAAATTTAGAAAGGGCCCCCATTTATATGTCAAATATCAACTATTATTCATATAAATGGGGGGTTGTTACATAATACAACAAATTGTTTCAATGCCACATTATTATGTGCAGAATTTATATATATTTTATAGATATATATATATATATATATATATATATATATATATATATATAGATATATATATATATATAAAATATAATATAATATATGATATTAAAATCATATAAAATAGTATAATGAATATATATATCAATATTTCTAAAAAAAAAAATTCCACATAATATTCATCATGAACACATAATTCCAACTTGGAGGACATTGGGCAATTACACCTTCACATAACCAAACTGGCGAATCTTGAAGTGACACTTGTCACAACCTCATTCAGAAAAAACTGAAGAAGATTCCCATCATGCTCACTGTACTGCCATGTCATCCTTTTGTGCTATTCTGCCATTTTTTTAATTGTTTAAGAAAACGAACAACAAGACTTTTCTCCCTCATCCGGACTCGGTTTAGTGAAACAAATTGTGTTACAATCATCTTGATGAGATGGATGTAGTCGTTTAGGTTTAGATCCAATCTTAGAACTTTTATTTTTGAGCTAAATACTGAGAACCTGATCATTCCTCCCCACTAGAATCCTTTTGGACCCCAAAAGACACTATAAATTGTTCAGCAAGTGAGGATACAACTCCCTCACCTTCTCATTCTGCAACCATTTGGCTTGAGAAGGATTTTGTCCCTTGAGTTCCACTCTAAGGAATTCGACATCCCCTCTCTTCGAAGTCTTGGTTCTTTTGTCAAGTATGAGATCCTACTAAAGTTCATCTAGATATTTTGATGAAAAATCATCTATTGATGGCAGCTAAACATGCTCTCCTTGATCATCAATCAAAGAATGCTCAAATAATCTCAAATTCTCAACATTAGCAATAGAGTATATTTGCATATAAGGAGGCGAATCAAGCTTAAATTCATTGTTACCAATATTTTCCAGAATTTTAAAAGGACCATAATGGATTAGTTTAAGCTTTTTCCCTTCCCCTTGAAGTCTCTCTTTGCTAATATATAACCCAACTTCGTCGCCAAATTGAAATTTGCGATCAACCTGGTGTTTGTCATGCCTTGCCTTGTAGTTGCTTTGACTTTTCTCAAGTTGTTCTTGCATTGTATGATGTATCAATAGAATTTTATCTATGAACTTCCTTGCCTTATCGATGTCACTGTGACCTACGATGGCGGCATATTTCTCAAAGATGAAGTCCAATGGCGATATTGGAAAGTACCCATAACACACCTCAAATGATGATATGTTTGTGGAAGAATGCTTTGCCCTGTTATATGCATGTTGTATGTAATGCAACTGTTCATCCCACAACTTGGGATGTTTGCTACAATATGATCTAAGAAGATGAATAATTGTTCTATTGACCACCTTGGTTTGTCCATTTGTTTGTGGATGAAAGGTTGTGCTCTTATTTAACTTTGTCTCCATCATGTCCCACAAATTTGACCAAAAATTCCCAACAAATCGAGAATCTCAATCACTTACAATATAAGTAGGAAGACCAAAATGAACCCAAATGTTTTGGAACAAAAGATGAGTTGTTTGTTCAACTGTAATTTTCTTTTTGCATGGTGTTAGTATGCACATTTTGTTGAACTTGTCTACAACTACATACAAGTAATCATGACCTTTCCTTGACAATGGAAGACCTCCTACAAAATCCATTGAGATACTCTCCCATGCACATGAAGGTAACGGAAGTGGAGTGTATAAACGAAGTTTCCTATTGTTAGGCTTACTTGTAGCACATAAAGAACATCCTCTCATGAAATGAGAAACATTATCCAACATGTGTGGCTAATAAAAATACCTTTGAAGATTCGTTATTGTCTTGCCTACACCAAAGTGTCCAGCAATCAATGAAGTGTGTGCCTCCCTTATGAAATTGTTTCTTTCTCCCTGTGGAATACACAACTTGCCCAAGTGATACAACAAACTGTTATGTACATGATAATCCAACTCTTCAATTTAGTTTCCTTTATTGAAGCTTGCATATACTTATTGAAAGTCACTATCATATGCATATTGTTCTATGTAACTTTCATGCAAAATAGAATTATGCTTCAGTATAACAGATGAATTTATAATAGGCCTTGAAACCATATCAACTACCTTATTGTAGATTCCATTTTTATACCTAATAACCAAATGATATTGTTGTAGAAAACCCATCCATATAAAATGTCATGACTGCTGCAACTTTGACTGTGACTGTAAATACTGCAATGGTTGATGGTCAGTATGAATGATGGTCTCCTTCCCCATCAAATATTTCTTCCATTTCATAAAACTTTGTACCAATGCACAGATTTCTTTGTCATATGAGGGATAGTTAGTTATAGCTCCATTAAATATTTTAGAATGAAATGAAATGGGCTTACCATGCTGCAATAGAACTGCACCCATGGCATAATCGCTTGCATCCATTTGAATCTCGAATGGCTATCTAAGATCTGGAAGTGCCAATACCGGTGTTGAACTTATATTTTTCTTTAAAGCATCAAATGATTTATGTTGTACATCTCCCCAATGGAATACTTTATATAAACTTTTCAATGCATGTAATGGAGCTATGATGGAAGAAAAATTAGCAATAAACTTTCTGGCATATTGTGTTGCCCCTAAAAAGCTTCTTACCTCTGTAACTGTATTGCATTTGGGCCAATTCAGAATGACCTCAACCTTAGAGCGGTCTATCTTCAGTTCACCTCCTCCAACAATATGTCCCAAATACACCAAAGAAGTGTTGCCAAATTCACACTTCGACACCTTTACAAACAATTGTTCTTTTCTCAAGACATCAAGTAATTTGTTTACATGCATGACATGTTCATCTCTTGACTTGTTGATTATGAGGATATCATCTAAGTAGACAATGAAAAATTCATCTAGAAATGGTCTCAATACATCATTCATTACCCTAATGAAAGTAGCTGGAGCATTTGTAAGACCGAAAGGCATAACAACCCACTCAAACAATCCTTGTTTAGTTTTAAATGCAGTTGTCCAAATGTCTTCTTCAATTATGCTAACTTGATGATAACAACTCCGTAAGTCTAACTTAGTGAAATAATTTGAATACCTCAATTTCAAGAAAATCATCAATTCTTGGGAGTGGATAATGATTCTTTACTGTGATTTTATTCAGTGCACGGAAATCCACACACATGCGCCAAGCTCCATCCTTCTTTGGCACTAAGACAATGGGTGAACCACATGGAAAAGTAGATGGGCGTATGATACCTTTCTCAGCAATTCTTGAATTTTCTTTTTGATTTCCAAGATCTCCATAATATACATGTGAGACATGCCAATGTTCAGAAGTGGAACATCCTGTTGCAACTAAATCTCATGCTGAATTCCCCTCTTGGGAGGTAGCCCCTTTGGTTCCTGAAACATCTCACCATGCTTACTTACCACATCAAACAAATCAAATTTCAATTCATCATCACAATATTCAAAAGATTCATAATCAATATAATTATTTTTCTTGGTCATGAGAAGCACAGATTTTTTACTTGCATTTACTAGTCTCTTCATCTGCCCTGCATTAACCATAGAAATGTTCAGCTTTTTGCGATGGGATCTCACTATGTACTCCACCCCATTCTTGAGAAAAATGCATTTGTTTCCATGGCGATAAAATAATGATTTTATATCATAAAAATAATGACTACCCAAAATGATTCCTGAGATGTCAAGTGGAACTACATCTAACTCAACTTCATTAATGAACTTTTCCGTAATGGTGAACTTGAATAAACACTTCCTTGTAACCTGTAAGTTTTCATTTGATCTAGATCTTGTGGGGAGGCCCCTAAGATATGAAAAATTGTAATGCTGGAAAGAAAATGAGAGAACACACAGTAAATAAAACCATAAAGAAACATTTTATAAAAACCGATAATAACTGTAAGGACTACATTGTGGTGGACAATATGTTCTTTTACAAAATGTGATTTGTTACTTATAGTATTTTTTAGTTACAATACCACGGGTAAATTCCATGGGTGAATGAATACCATGGGTGGATGTCACAATACCATAGGTCAATTCCATGGGTGAATGAATACCATTGGTGGATTTCACAATACCATGGGTCAATTCCATGGGTGAATGAATACCATGGGTGGATGTCACTTACAATACCATGGGTGGATAAATACCATTAGTGGATGCCACTTATAATACCATTGCGTTATCGGGAAAACTAGTGTCCATTCAGAGCTGCTAGTCCCACTAAGACAGGTAGCTATCTTAGAAACAAACAAACTAAAGTTACTTGTGTTTCCCTTTATGAGAGATAGATGAGAGAGAAGCAGAGAGTACCAACCTCAGTCTTTCACTAGCCTCCTTGCTTGTTTCCTCTCTCCTTTGATAGAGCTTTCATCACTCCTTTCTTACTTGTCCCGCTTCAAAGAACAGCTGTAGAATCAAAACAGCAAAATACTGTCAAAGCATAGAGATCTATAGCCATAAAAAATGTAAGATCAGATGTACATTAACCATATAAATGCATATACAAATACAAGATTCGGAGATATACAAGCATATGGAGGAAAACTCAAATAGCTTTATTGATAGAAGTAGTAGTAGAGAGGATTACAACCAAGCTATCTGATCAAGCATCATCCTCCCAACATGAAAGGCCTCTTCACCTCGTACAAAGAAAGATCACCCAAAAATGTCTTCAAATAGAAACCAACAGCACTTCCTTGCAAGTTACAAAATTCCAACCTCTGGATCTCTAGGATGAGGGATCCATATATAGATGTTTACAGGAGAGTGAGTCAGCTTCTGGGATTTTTATTAGTTTCATTTCACTGATAGTTCTTGGTTCCACTTAGAGATTTCATGATCTCTTACTCATCCCTGGGCGAATTCAGAGAGGCAAGTGTCATATGAGCAGTTTCTAGAAGATTCTCTAGGTTTCCACCTAGAAAACTGCTTCTGCCATTTGGATTCTCTTGCTCATTGCACCCTACAGAAGGGATTTCCAGTATGCATCGCACCCCCTGTGTGTAATAGGTGAGATGCATCGCACCCTATGCATGGAGTAGTCTGTATGGTCCAGTTTTGACCAGTTCTGAGTAGTTTTTCAGGGAGAACTTCTGGGAAATGATGTAATCAGCTGACCTTGTTCCTTTAGGGTATGAAACAACACTTTTAGGGGCTTATAAGCCCTTAGTTTATGGACATATGTGATTGGGGTTGTAGTGCCAAAATATTTCTATAATAGTTGCCCCCTAAAGCATGAGGTCGTAAATCTTCTGATGTCGGGTGAAATGCTTTGTAATGAGGATCCGAGGTTTTTCGAACTGGAAGGTGACCTCTAATAAGATACAATACAATACATTATCTTCACAATATTTTCATGATCTAGCTGAGGCGGACATTCCCATGCTCAGCTTTATAAATTCATATTCGTGTACATAAGATAGACAATTGTCTGTGTGGCAGACTGATGTTTCTGGTAGAGCCATCATCCTTTAGTTTGGATGATTATCTATGCAGCTGTGATGTACATTTGATGTCTTTATTTTCCTGAATATATCACAGCCCGAATGGATGAAACTAGATCCGAGGTCTTCAAACTCGTCCAATCTTCGCCTGAAGTACAATTCAATCCATGTGAGAAGATGTTCTGATATAGAACATGGAAAGACATCACTTGATTACCAGTGAATGATGTAAGTTGTTAACAGGCACGAGAGGAATAACCAATAATGATAATGACCCTCAAGGTACTACAATACAATTCACGTGGTGTGAATACATGAGTTGATGTCGAACACCAGGGAAAATCTTTCGGTCGAAGTCCATTGACGTAAACCTATCGCCGGAAGTGAGAAACTTGTCATTGAGGCATGCAAGCTTCAAAGTACTGAAAGGGTTGTTCCTAAGTCAACTTCTTGGATAATGAGCTGGTGTCAACAAGAAGTGACCCAGTGTAGGAGGGCCTTAATGAATCCCACATCTATGACACGGAACGGAGAAAATGATTTTGTGGAGGTGAAAACGATCTAATGATATAAGTTTTAGGGTGGCGGTCATGAAAAATGGAGAGTGAAGGTATTGCAGTGGATGAGGAATTACCTAGGCTGGTGAATTCTCTGAGCAACTTCTCTTGAACATATCGGCGACATTGAAATGGATTGGTAGCGTTAACCCCAAAATGGATGGTACGGTGAACCAATGGCGATATGGCCGGTGAACAGAATAAACCAACTTGACTCAATCAGGGTGACAGAGTGAAAGTGTCATGTTCAAGAGCGACCTGCTACCAATGAAGTTTTTCAAGTTTTCTTCCCCTTTTTCCCCAGTCATTGCTGACCAGTACCTCTTAATTTTTTTCAAGCTTGAGGAGGATAACATACGCTTGTTCTATAATTTGCCTTTCGGGAAAACCTGTCGCTATGTTTTAACGAGCCTAGCGACAGTGAAACTTGCTCTTATCTGCATGGACAAGTTTGTCGCTATTGTTTTAACGAGTTTAAAGACAAAGATAACTCAGTCCTTATCAATTTTAGAGAGTCTAAAAAGAGACGTAAAGGCAACTCCAGTGGTCCTTTTTCGTAATGTAATCCCTTAAGTTCGAAAAAGTGTAAAATAATATGAAAGGGATTACTTTTCAATAGTTTTAACGAGCCGAACAAGACAAGCGCTCGATCTTTTTGTGTAATGATCCCTCAGGTCCAAAAATATTAAAATCTAGAAGAGGGATGGCACTTCCAGTCGCTTTAATTAGCTGGAGAGGTAAATTGCTTGGCAATCTTTTCATATTTTACGAGTCAGATGAAAAGAACTTAAAGGAGACTCGTTTTTTGAGGAACGAGTGATGTTTTTGGATAGAAACTGGTTCCAGGTAAGGTTTGGAACTTTTCAATCATGGCAATCTAAAGAAGGTGGCTAATAGAATCACTCGTCGCAATTGTTCCTCAAAAGGGTAAACAATCAAATGGAAGCATATGATCGGCTAAAAAAGAGTGGAGGTGATGGTAAGAACACGACCAAGGTTTAAAAGTTGATAATTAAGCGATTGCAATGGTTATTTACTGGAGATGGGTTCATTTTTTAATGAGCTTGAACTCTGGGGGAACATTTGCTCATTGCTAGGTTGATTTTTTAACGACCTTGAGCTTCGCGTAAAACTACTCGTGCCAGTCGTATAATAAGGATGTCTCATCGATAGGTTCATTTTTTAGCGAGCTTGCCCCATTTGAAACTTTGCTTCGAAGCCTTTTG
Source organism: Pinus tabuliformis (assembly GCA_031772625.1). Taxonomy (NCBI): domain Eukaryota; kingdom Viridiplantae; phylum Streptophyta; class Pinopsida; order Pinales; family Pinaceae; genus Pinus; species Pinus tabuliformis. The sequence continues at coordinate 1,283,602,363 of CM062807.1, forward strand.
TTATGCAAGCTAGGAACGACCAACCTACGAGTTTAAAAGGTTGAGGGCCTACAAACTAAGAAATAAAAGGTCGCTTTTCACTTGCATGCAAAAATGTTTGCATGCCCCTAGGTACAAGTAGAGTTTCCAAGTTACCATACGGAAGTTCTTGCATTAGCAAGGTTGTTCCATCTGCGTAGCAGACAAAACACTTCCTTGGCGATGTCCATCAAAATGGACAAAGGTGATTGTTGTCAGTCCCAATCACATAACCTTTGATGGGGGAACCCTTTTCGAGTCCAAATCCATTTTCCTAGACAGACAGGGGTATCAGACTAGTCATGTTCCTATGTAGAAACCTACCTTATATCTAGGGTTTTCCTACCGAATCAGACCAGGGCGCATACCTCCTGGGTTTCAGTCACAATCACCGAATCACTCGCGCTCATCAGGTGGATGGACTGGAGATTGATAAGACATTCCTTGTGCAAAAAGACTAGTTAGGGATGGCATTTGACTAATAGCTATGTTTGAACCAGGGAATGAAACCTAGTCTACGAGAAGGACCACTCTGCCTTCATGTGGAAAACACATCACTCGAAAGAGTGAGGAAACAATAGCTCCCATGCTATAAATGTAGTCATGCCCAAGGAGTAGATTGTAATATATAGGTCCTTGGACTACCATTAAGTTTAGATGAACGGTTTTCCTTCTCAAAGTTATAGGCAAATTTTGAAGGATCCCTAACAGTCGACTAGTTCCTTTGTTGAAGCCTATCAGATTTCGAATCTCAGGTAGAAGCGATGGCGAACCAAGCACTTTCCAAGCAGTTGAGGAAAGGATACTCATAGAAGCCCATTCATCTATGATAGTACCAACCATGATCATTCTGTAAGCTTGTACTATGATTTGGAATGGTACATTAGATGGTAGGCGGGGTCTGCCTAGTAGATTCCAATCGAAAGAAACGACTAGATTTCTTGGAGGTGGGACCGAATAAACAGCCGGATAAATCTCTGACGAACTTCCTTCCTGTGGTAAACGAATAGGTAGATTGCCCCCATGTTCATCAAATTATATGTTAAGGAAAATAATTTGAACGGTGTCGTTCTCATTCTCTTTGGTGATAGTATCATCTAAAGGTGGACCTTCTGAAGACAAGGCTGGGTCGACTGCCATCTTGACCTGTTAACCTTGGTTCAGTATGGACTCAGAGGGTCTATATTCAATGATAGGTGCTTTAACAGACAACAACAGTGTTTCAGTCGAATTTTCAACTAGCGATGGACTTGGCAAGAGTTTCTTATATCCAAGAGGAAGTCGTTGCGGTGAAGCAAGACGGCTATCCAAGACTCTTTTAGCTTCATCTAGGAAAGGACAATGATGGAGGACATGATTTCCTTCACACAGTCTACAAGGAAATTTAGATATTCCTTTCTTTCCATTGGAATCGTTTTCACTAGTTGATGGTGTGCTCTCAACATGATCATCAGAGGTTGAAGACACTAGATTGTGCAAGCAGGGAGACCAGTCCCTCAAGATCCATGGGATGCAAGGGCAATCTCGATGATAGTGGTCTCCTTTGAAAATGACACATGGAGATTTAGGTTTGGAAGGTGCAGTGTGTGGATTTTCGCTAGATTATGCATAGTTGCCCCATTTCGCTGTTGGATTCTTCTTCTTCTTCTTCTTCCCTTTCTTCTTCTTCTCAGTTACTTGGTTTTTAGCATTACTAGCTCCACCAAGCAAAGAGGAAGAAGGAGGGGGAGAAACAAACGAAGTAGAATGTGAGGGAGCAACTTCAGTATCATCTGGTTGTTGATTTGATTGCTGAGGAATTGCAGTGTTTTGAATGATAGAGGTCGAGAAAAGCCATACTGGTAGGCCAATTGTGAGTCCTAGAAGGGACAATGTAGCCATGTGTGGAGTACCAACATCCCCCCAAGGGGAAATCTTTGATTGGGAGACTCCATTTTCTCAACCTAAGACCAACGAGGGAACAGTGACATTATTCTGATTAAAATAAATTTTATGACACTTTGACACAACTTTCTTTTTCAATTTTGAAGAGTCGAGAAAAAGCTAAAGATGACTCTAGTCGCCTTTGATTTTTAATGAGCCTGAAGTTACAAGTGCTCAAATGTACCTTTTCTTTTAAGGAGTCTGAAAAGGAACAAAAGTGACTACTCTGGAAATCTAGATAGAGGGATTACCAAACCAATCGCAAACTATAGAATACTTTTTACAGTACGACAGTCAATCTTCCCAAATGTTGTGTTCAGTGCATTGCGATCGATAGGGCGGCAGAAATGGCTTCCAAAGGATAAAGGATGTAGCCTATTGTGGTCTCCCAATATATACTCAATGGTACGTGCGACCACAAGTCCGTACTGGCACTTGTGGTCTCAAAGAGGAGGAATCACCCAACCTACGATGAAAGTGATAGTTACTAGGCTTTATAACGTCGGAATATGTCTCTAGCCTAGAATTCTAAATGTTGTGCGTTAGGTTCCAAAGAGTTTTAATGTTCATTGAGGTTTATTTTACAGTTGATCTTTCTTAATAAGTTTTCCTTTAAGGTTCACCGCGTGATGTAGATATAAATTCCTAAATATGCAATCTAATATGATAAACAATCGTTTACTTTCTTTTTGCAATGAAAATCCTAGCTACTAAGGAGAGAGAAATGAAATTCTTTCAACATAGCGCAAAGAGCACACACTAGATGCACATTTCCTAAATCAATTTCAGCATGCAGTCTAAATGCAAATGCACATGCATGTATTGTTTTTTAGTTTCCTTAATGTGAGAATGACAAAGGAAAACTAAGTATAGATCCAAACTATCTTCTTTCAAAGCGACAGTACTAACAATTTTCTCTTCAAAAAACGAAAGGAAGGCTAAGATGAAACTTTGCGATTTTTAATTTAAAATTGCTTTTGACACTTGAAATACTAATGATTCAAATCAAATACAATGGAAAAAGTGTAATCGACTATCTTAAAGAGTAATGCTTTATGACACTCTTTTTATTCACTGAAAACGACACTTGCGACACTTTCAAATCAAAAGACGATAGTTCGATTAAGCTACTATTTGCAAAGGAGAACTATAAATGATGAAAAATACATTAAAAAAATTTCACAATTCCTTCTGATGGAGGCTAAATAATGCAAAGGAAGATGGTTTCAACAGAGATATATTGATCATATACGACAAAAATACTGAATAAAGCTAAAGACAATGAAGAAAAAACCAAAATCTAGAGGCAGAAACAGTGTCATTCAATCATCGCACTTGTAACACAGGGAAACAGGAATGCATCTCACCTACAACACACGAGAGGTACGATGCATCCAGGTTGCCAAGAAGAGACAGTGTGATGGTCCAGGGATGAGACTAAGCTTGGTTTTCACTCACAGTTTGAAACTAGATTCAGGGATTTAGGCTGAGCTAATGATTGTCAGTAAACACAAAGTATAGGGGCTGATCTAATGAGGTTATTTGAGCTACCACCATGGCACTTAGGATGTTTACAAGCTAGATGTTCAGTTCATAAACCAACCCGGAGATTGACTGAAGCAGTGTTGATCTACTTTGCAGTTGCATAGCAAAAGTAGTTCGAAGGCTAGCTAGCTTAACTTTAGGCTCTGTCTGTGGTTTATAAAGCAAACAACAGTAACAAAGCAAACAAACTATTCGCTCCCTAGTGGAGTTGACATTTTGTTATCGGGAAAACTAGTGTCCATTTAGAGCTGCTAGTCCCACTAAGATGGGTAGCTATCTTAGAAAAAAACAAACTAAAGTTACTTGTGTTTTCCTTTATGAGAGATAGATGAGAGAGAAGTAGATAGTACCAACCTCAGTCATTCACTAGTCTCCTTGCTTGTTTCCTCTCTCCTTTGATAGAGCTTTCACAACTCCTTTCTTACTTGTCCTACTTCAAAGAACACCTGTAGAATCAAAGCAGCAAAATACCATCAAAGCATAGATATCTATAACCATAAACAATGTAGGATCAGATGTACATTAACCATATAAATGCATTTACAAATACAAGATTTGGAGATATACAAGCATATGGAGGAAAACTCAAATAGATTTATTGATAGAAGTAGTAGAAGAGAGGATTACAACCAAGATATCTAATCCAGCATCGTCCTCCTAGGATGAAAGCCCTCTTCACCTCATACAAAGCAAGATCACCCAACAATGTCTTCAAATAGAAACCAATAGCACTTCCTTGCAAGTTACAAAATTACAGCCTCTGGATCTCTAGGATGAGGGATCCATATATAGATGTTTACAGGAGTGTGAGTCAGCTTCTGGGATTTTGATTAGTGTTATTTCACTGATAGTTCTTGGTTCCACTTATAGATTTCATGATCTCTTACTCATCCCTAGGCGAATTTAGAGAGGCAAGTGTCATATGAGCAGTGTCTAGAAGATTCTATAGGATTCCACCTAGCAAATTTCTTCTGCTATTTGTCTACTCTCACTCATCGCACCCTACAAAAGGACTTTCCAGTATGCATTACACCCCCCGTGTGTAATAGGTGAGATGCATCGCACCCTATGCATGGAGCAGTCTGTATGGTCTAGTTTTGAACAGTTCTGAGTAGTTTTTCAGGGAGAATTTCTGGGAAATGATGTAATCAGCTTACCTTATTCCTTCAGGGTATGAAACAACACTTTTAGGGGCTTAGAAGTGCCCTTGGTTTATGGACATATGTGATTGGGGTGGTAGTGCCCAAATATGTCTATAACACATGGGTAAATTCCATGGGTGGATGAATAAAATGGGTGGATGAATACCATGGGTTGATGCCATTTTCCATTCGGATCATTGCTCCCTCCTTAAGAAGCAATGGTCCCCATTGCGTGAAGTTCCCTCCTGCGAAGCCTTTGTTGAATATGAAGAGCCACTGAAGAGAAGGGTTTTATGCGGTTAACCCATAAGCATGATGAACGAAGATCTGAGGATAGAGATACCCTATAATGCTTGTGACCAACTATGATACTAACAGTGTGCGGTCTAGCAAATGGACTTCGATGAAGTGTGGGTTTGTGGATGACCCATAATCATGATGAATGAAAATCTGACGATAGAGATACCCTGTAATGCTTGTGACCAACTGTGATACTGACAGTGTGTGGCCTAGTAAATGGGCTTCGATGAAGTGTGGGTTTGTGGATGATCCATAACCATGACAAACGAAGATCCAAGGATAGAGATACCCTATAATGCTTGTGACTAACTGTAATACTAACAATGTGCGACCTAGCAAATGGACTTCGATGACAAGGATTTTGTGCGGTTGACCCATAACCATGATGTTGGTTGTTGTTGAAGTAGCAGGTGCCTAAATAGCCTGGGGTGGGAGGGTACGTCTCCAAATAACCCAAGCTGAATGCTACTATGCTGAAACTAATGAATGTGAAACAGGTGCCTACTAAAGCAGGGTGGGAGGGCACGTCTCCAAAGGGAACCTGCTTCAAATGTTGCTCCAGAATTAAAATGGACATAACTCCATCAATATAACTCAAAATATTTATTATAACCATTTTTGGAAACAAAATGACAATTTTGCATCTTCTCAGGGGTTGGAAATCCTTATCTGGACACTCTAGAATCTCAAATTCGCACTACAACTTTTTTGTAGTCACAAAAGTTTTGAAAAAAATAACTGATTTTAAATCAACGATATCTCCCACATCTAAACTCCAATTCGACCCTTTTTTTTTAAAATTGAGTGATTTTTAGAGAGAAGCTCAGATATACAATCATATTTCTAAAATTATGCACCAATTCAAAAAAAATATAGGAGTGTCACCGTCCACGAATTACCGTCAGAAACATTTCTGCAACATAGCTAATTTTAAATCAGTGATATCTCCCTCATCCGGGCTCTGATTCAGCCGATTTTTTTTTTGAATTTTGGTATTATTTCGCAAGGAATCTAGATCTGTTATTTATTTTTGTAAATTTTGCACCAAAAAGTTCAGATCTGATCTGCAAACTCTCCGCCCAAAAACATTCCTGCAAAAAAATGAAAAAGAGAAATTCTTCCTGCTTGTCCCAAGAAAATGCTCTGAGGAGGATGTAGCACATGCCTGAAGTTTGTTGAATATTGCTGCAAAATTTGAAAATGAAATATGCAACAAACCCTCATTCCCATGGAATCATAACCTTCTTTGATACCATTGATCTGGATCTTGGGGGGAAGCCCCTGAGATCTGAAAAATTGTAATGCTGGAAAGAAAATGAGAGAACACACAGTAAATAAAACCACAAAGAAACTTTTATTAAAACCGATAATAATTGTAAGGACTACATTGTGGTGGACAATCTGTTCTTTTACAAAATGTGACTTGTTACTTATAGTATTTTTCAATTACAATACCACGGGTCAATTCCATGGGTGAATGAATACTATGGGTGGATGTCACAATACCACGGGTCAATTCCATGGGTGAATGAATACCATGGGTGGATTTCACAATACCATGGGTCAATTCCATGGGTGAATGAATATCATGGGTGGATGTCACAACACCATTGGCAAATACCATGGATGGATGTCACAATACCATGAGTGAATGAATACCATGGGTGTGTAGGTTTTAACCTTGTACAAAAATTACCTGCATACGCATTCTAAAACACAGAAAATAAACAATGCAAGAGCATAACACATAAAACAAATATACACAGAGATTTTCCCCTAGATCCCAAAACCAGGACTACCAGCTTGATTTTTCATTATTTTCCTTTCAATGTTACAATATATATTTATACATGCCGAAGCATCCAATACCATGGACCGAAAACCATCGCATCCAATACCATGGACTGAAAACCATCGCGTCCAATACCATGGACCCAAAAGCCATCGCGTCCAAAAAAACATGTGCAAAAATCATGTACAAAACCATAGGTGGGTCCACCCAACCTAACATAGGGTCCAAAACCAAAATTTTCCGGGGCGCTTCCCTGGACCCCATAAAGTGGGGTTACGAGTGCCCTTCAAACCCCCTGTTAACTATGTGGAAAGAATATAACACAACCCAACATTCTCCCACTTGTTGTTTTCTTTCCATAGGGGGCCACAAGAGAGCTTAGTCATTTTCCCAGCCCTGAAATTCCCATTGTCTCTCTACACCAAGAGAACTTCTTAGAGCTCACAGATTTTGTTAATGCATATGCAGTATTCTTCAAAGTGTCCACCTTTATGAGCAACACCTTTTTGTCTTCTATCATATCCCTCTCAAAGTGATACTGAACATCAATGTGCTTTGCCTTTGAATGATATGTAGGGTTCTTTGCCAAGAAAATTACACTTTAGCTATAACAGTCTATCCTTATAGCTTCCTGTACTAACCCCATACTTGAACACAATCTTTACAACCAAACTACTTCCTTGCTTGCATGAGTGGCTGCCACGTATTCTACCTCTGTAGTTGATAGTGCCACTACAGATTGTTTCTTACTCATCCAACTGACTTCACCTCCAAATAGGTAAAACACATACCCACTTGTAGATCTTCTCTGATCCAGATCTCCAGCCCAGTCTGCATCAACGAAGCCATGAATATCCAACACTCTATACAATCCTGGTCTTCCTTGGTAGCACAGACCATAATCACTAGTGCCATGCAAATACCTGAAAACCCGCTTCACTGTTGTCCAGTGCTCCTTCCCTGTTTTGATATAAACCTTCTCAATACTCCCACTACATGTGCAATGTCTGGTCTAGTACAGACCATTGCATACATTAGGTTACTGACTGCACTTTCATATGGAACACGGGACATGTCCTCTTCCTCTTCTTATGTCTTGGGACATTGTTCAGTAGATAACCTCACACCTTCAGGAATAGGAACCTTCACCGGTTTACTGTCCTGCATATTAAACCTATGAAATATTGTCTCGACATAGTTCCTCTGGTTTAAATAGAGCTTCCTCTTTGCCCAATCTCTTTTAATTTCCATGCCCAAAATATAGTTTGCAGCACCAAGATCTTTCATGTCAAATTTGGAGGAAAATTGGGTCTTCAAATCCTGGATAACTTCTTTGTCATTTCCAACCAACAACATATCTTCCACATACAAGACCAGATAAATAACACGGTCACCAATTAATTTAAAATGCACACAGTGATATGCTTTGCTTTTGGTGAAGCCAAGTCCCCGTATAAATGTATCAAATTTCTAATACCACATCCTTGGTGACTGTTTTAACCCATATAGAGACTTCTTTAACTTACAGACTAGTTCTTTCTTACCCTTCACAACAAATCCTTCAGGTTGCTTCATGTATATCTCCTCTTCCAGATCCCCGTGAAGAAATATTGTCTTCACATCCATCAGTTCTACCTCAAAATCAAAAGCAACAGCAACATATAAAAGTAACCTAATAGAAGTTACCTTGGCAATAGGAGAAAAATATCACCAAAATCAATTCCTGGCACCTGGGAATAACCTTTTGCTACCAAATGAGCTTTGTATTTCTCCACTTTTCCTTCTGCATTTGTCTTCGTTTTGAACACCCATTTGCTACCAATGGGTTTCCTTCCATCCGGCAACTCCACCAGATCCCAAGCCTCCTTTTTGTGCAAAGATGTTATTTCATCAACCATGGCCTCTTTCCAGAGTTTTCCATCCTCTGAATCCACTGCTTCCTTCACAGTTTTGGGATCATCATCAGTAACAGACAAATCAAAATTTGAACAGAAACAAAATGGACTATACCTTTCTGGCTGCCTTCTTTCTCGAACTGATCTTCTCATAGCCAGAGTTTGTGGCTCTTCATCTTCTGATTCCTCCTCTACTATAGAGTCTGATTCTTCCTCCTTTAGCTCAAACTCTATCTTCTCAGGTTCCTTTGGTTGGACTTCATGTTTAATAACATCTTTTACCTCTCTGAAGACCACATCTCAGCTAAACACAACCTTCTATGTGACTGGGTTCCAAAGCTTATAACCCTTTAAACCATCCTTATACCCAATAAAGATGCACTTTTCAGATTTACTATCCAACTTGGTTCATTTCTCCTTTGGAACATGTACATATGCATCACATCCAAATACCCTCAAATGTGAAAGAGAGGGTTTCTTACTAGTCCATACCTCTTGTGGAGTCTTATCCTCCAACGCTGATGAAGGTGACCCGTTAACTAGGTAACATGCAGTATCCACCACCTCTGCCCAGAATTCTTGTCCTAACTCGTCACCACTGAGCATACCTTTTGCCCTTTCCATCAATGTCTTGTTCATTCTTTCTACAACTCCATTTTGCTAAGGTGTATATGGAGTAGTCTTCTACCGTGCCATACCATACTTCTTGCGGAATTCTTCAAATTCCTTACTACAAAACTCTCCACCATTATCTGTCCTCAGCACCTTTATCTTCTTCTCTGTCTGGTTTTCCACTAGAGCCTTAAATTCTTTAAACCTATCAAAGACTTCAGATTTCTTCTTAAGGAAATATATCCATGTATTCCTTGAGAAGTCATATATAAATGATACATAGTATACAGACTTACCTAGTGATGGAACCTTCACAGGTCCAAACACATCACTATGCACAAGCTCTAATATATGTTTCGCCCTCTTACCACCAGATGGGAAACTCACCTGATTCTGCTTCCCATATACACAATTTTCACAGAAATCAAAATCTAGAGAGCTATTACTCATACCTTCTACCATACCTTTACCATGAAGTATTCAAAGGCCCTTCTCTCCAATATGTCCAAGCCTTTGATGCCACAGCATGTTCTTCTCTCCAGAGACCACTAAATTTTCTGCTCCACTTTCAGGAACCATAGAACTATTGCACCCATCAATAACAGTGCTACCTTGTAGCTTGTACAAAGTTCCAATCCGAACTCCCCGCATCAATACCAGTGCTCCCCGAACCATTTTGTAGGTATCCTTCTCGAACACTATTTTTACACCTGCATCATCTAGCTTGCTTACAGAAATCAGATTTCTGGCTAATGCAGGAATATGTAGAACACCTGGAAGTGTTCTAACCCTTCCACCTTGCAACTTCAACTTTACTTTTCCGCGACCAATGATTCTAGCCTTCCTATCATCCCCCAAGAAGACATCACCACCATCATATTTCTCATACTCGTAGAACCACTCTCTATGGGGAGTGAAGTGAAAGGATGCACCTGAGTCAATCAACCATGCCTCATGATATCCATGTGTACCTGAAGAAGCCAAGTACACATCCCCACCTTCATCTGAGGTGGTTTTCGCCTTTGCAAAAGGAGCCTCATCAGATCCCTTTCCTTTGTTAGGAGCTTTAGATTTACAGTCCCTTTTGAAGTGGCATTCCTTTCTGCATTTCCAACACACCACCTTTACATGTTTTCTTGGAGATTTAGATCTCCCTCTAGATTTAGATCTCCCACTCGATGACTTATTTTTGTTTCTATTTTGGGACCATCCTCGTACAGACAAGGCATCACCATTTTGGCTCTCCATATTTTTCCGTCTCATCTCCTCCATCAGCAAGGCTGAGACTATTTCATCAAACTGCAAGGCAGTTGCATTGCTACATATTGCAATAACCAGACTATCCCACAAATCTGGTAGAGAACACAACAAACGGATGCACTTATCTTCATTTGAAATTTTAATATCAACAGATGCTAACTGACTTACCATAGTATTAAAATAATTTAGATGCTCTATCACCGAGTCTCCATCTTTCATCCTCAGGTTATACAGCTTTTTCCATAGGAACAGTTTATTCACCAGAGACTTAGATTGGTACAAAGTCCCTAACTTGTCCCACAAAGCCTTCGTCATAGCTTCCCCTGATACATTCAGCAATAATGAATCTAAGACACATAATCATATTGTGCTCTTTGCCTTCCGATCCAACTTCTTCCATTCTTCATCGAACACTCCCGATGGTTTAGTACCTGAATCTACTGCGATCCACTGATCTTTATCAACCAACAAATCCTCCATCTTGAGTTTCCAAAAATCAAAACTCTGACCATTAAATTTATCGATCTCTATCTTTCCACTGCTCGCCATCTTCTTTCACCACTAGAATTGATCTCGCATATCTCCCACTGAACAGGGTCTACCATAGACCCGAGCGAAACCCCTCAGCAACAAAGGCGTCCCCTTGAAGTCAAATCTACTCTAATACCAAATGTAGGTTTTAACCCCGTACAGAAATTACCTGCATAAGAATTCTAAAACACAGAAAATAAACAATGCAAGAGCATAACACATAAAACACATATACACAGAGATTTTCCCCTAGATCCCAAAACCGAGACTACTAGCTTGATTTTTCATTATTTTCCTCTCAATGTGACAATACATATTTATACATGTCAAAGCATCCAATACCATGGACCGAACACCATCGCGTCCAATACCATGGACTGAAAACCATCACGTCCAATACCATGGACCAAAAAACCATCACGTCCAAAAAAACATGTGTGGAAATCATGCACAATATCATAGGTGGGTCCGCCCAACCTAACATAGGGTCCAAACCAAAATTTTCCGGGGCGCTGCCTCGGACCCCATAAAGTGGGTTACGGGTGCCCTTCAAACCCCCTGTTAACTATGTGGAAAGAATATAACACAACCCAACAGGGTGGATGTCACTTACAATACCATGGGTGGATAAATACCATGAGTGGATACCACTTACAATACCATGGGTAAATTCCATGGGCGGATGAATACCATGGGTTGATACCATTTTCCATTCGGATCAGCATTGTTTACTATCCAACCCAATGGATATAGATTATGATGAGATACAGTTTCAAGGTTTATTTTTTTAACCAAGTCTTCTAAAAACAAGTTTGATTGTGACCCACTAGCAAATAATGCATAAATCTTTGTATGATTTGAAATCACTCTAACATGAAACAAATCTATTCTTGACTCTTCATTTGGAGTGTTGCTTTGACTATGTGATGAACTAGTGCTTACAACAGTTTCTTTTGCTTTTGTAACCATGGCTGAAATCTTGGTCTCATCACCAGATTTTGAACCAAGGTCATGTTGTGTGGTAGCAGTCGTCTTTTGTTTTCCCTTATTGTTTTGTTTCTTAGGCCTTAATTTGGGATGCAATTTCCAGCAGTGGGCTTCATCATGCCCATCTTTGGAACAATGTTTGCATGTGATTTTCTCCCCTTCTTTCTTCACACTTGCATTCTTTTTTCCCTTCCCTTTTTCACCCTTTTCTTTCTCCTTACTCTTGAATGGCTTCCTCTTACTACCCTCTTCCTGAAAGTTCTTTCCTCTAGATTCAAAGTGTGTGGCTTGCACACATACCTCATATAATTTATTTGGATTGAACATAAGAATATTATGTTTCAGATAGGAATGTAAACCCCCAATATATTTTAGCAGTGTGTCTTTGGAATTCAAATTCACTCCTAATAACAAAGCCCTTTTCCTAAACTCTTGTGTATAATCCTGGACTGTTTGGCCTTTAAGATGCCTAAAATTTTGTGGACTCATAATGGATTTTTTCATATACGCTAAAGGATAAAACTATCTTTTAATTGCAGAAACAAATTCAACCCAAGTGATGGATATCTTACCATGGATTCTCATTTCCTATTGAGTCTTTGCTTCCCACCAAACTAATGCAGCTCGTTGTAGCCTCAATGAAGCCAATTGGATCTTTATGTTGTCTTCTTGAACTTTATGAATTCTACAGTATACCTCCAACTATTGAATCCAATTGTCCAACTTTTCTACATTCACCTCTCCATTGTACATGGGAAGTTCGAATTTTATGTCCAATTTCAGTAATGGAGTCTTTCCTTTTGGGGTTTTGGAATGAGTATGGGCAGTTTCAATGGTGGTAGTGGAAAATGATGTTGTGTGAGATGGTGAAGATGATGAGGAAGATGATGAGGATAGTGGAGATGGAGGTGGATTTCCACCATTCCCTTTGGAATCCTTCTTCTCATCTTTTTTTTCCTCTGATATTCCTTCTCCATGTGGAATTTTGGAACTCTCTCCAACCATTCTAGTGTTCCTCTCTTCATGGAGGACTTTAACCATCTCATTTAAAGTATAGAAAGATTTCTTGAATTCTTTCTCTTCTGAAGAGGGACCTTCAGACTCTCTTTCTCTAGACATAATGGCTATGGATTCAGGCTCAAAAATTAGTACTGCTTGTACCTCTTCAATCTCAGTTGAAGGCAAAACTTGAGGAGTTTCAAGTGCAGCTGGAATTGGAACTTTGGGTGGTGGATATTGTGGCCTTGTGGCCCTCCTTCTTTTGGGCATTACCTCTGGATTTGCAACCAATAGCTTCCCTTCTCCTTTCTGCAACTTTAACCTTGTAAGCATAATAATTTTGCAACCATTAAAATCCCAATTGCACAAACTCAAGCAATCAAGCAATTCAACCTTTGTTCTGATACCAACTTGATCTATTTTTGTATGATTAGTTTTGTTGTGCTAATAACAATTACATATTTATAAATATGTGCTTGCTTATTGCTTCTTGTGTTGAGGTTTCATTAGTTGTTTTTGCATACATTCAGGTAAATTTCCTTAAGTTTAAAAAGACATTCATGAGAAAAATAGCATCAGAAAACAATACTGAAAAGTAAATATTTAGAGTACAGCAAACCATCAAATAGACACATTAACACAGTGTTTTGATGAAGGATTTCACCACTCCTGAGCTACATCTCCTTGGTCAAGCTTCCTTGGCTTGGGCCACTATATTAGCTTAATGTGGAAAAAAAATTGTTTAAAAAGTTCTATGGCTCCTGATACCAGCACCAATGTGTTCAACATGTCCAAATTAGCCAAGAAAACCTCTTTCTGAGCTCAATTTAGTCGAAAATTGCTCAAGATATGCTTCAATCAATGTTTCCTAGGAAACCCTGCTAAAACTGGAGAAGACTCTAGTTAACACAGCCAAAAATGGCAATTCCACTGAAATTGGTGCGCATCCAAAACTTCTGCCAACTTAAAATATTGATTAATTAAGTGAAAATTGGATTAGTGTCACTTAAGCACTCTTATCCTTTAGCGCCTCTGCTCTGTCATCGACATTCACTGTAGGCATAAATAAAAAATTTGGGCTAGCGTTTAATAAGTCCATCGTTGGCTCAATGGTTATGCAATGGAGTTGGGAGGGGGAGGTCACTGTTCGACCCGCCCTTCGCTCGTCCCTTCATACATTTTGCCATTGATAAAACATTGTGTCATTCAATTGTTTCGATGCCACATTATTATGCGCAGAATTTATATAATGTTTTATATATAATAATTATAATATGATATATGATATTAAAATAATATAAAATAATATAATATATATATATATATATATATATATATATATATATATATATATATATATATATATAGATATATATATATTTCTAAAAGAAATAATTTCCACATAATATTCATCATGAACCCATAATTCCACCTTGGAGGGCATTGGACAATTTCACCTTCACACAACCAAACTAGCGAATCCTGAAGTGACATTTTTCACAGCGTCATTGGGAAAAAACTGAAGAAGATTCCCATCATGTTGACTCTATTTCCATGTCATCATTTTGTCTTGTTATGCAATTTTTTTAGTTCAATAGGAAAACGTGCAGCATTCCTTTCTCCCTCATCCAGACTTGGTTTTTAGTGAAACAAATTGTGTTGTGATCGTCTTGACAAGACGGACGCAGTCCTTTAGATTTCAAGCCAATCTAAGAACTTTGATTTTTGAGCTAAAGACTAAGCACTTGATCACATAACCATCAACATAGGATGAAGTGCCTCACCTGCTTGACAAAAATATGAAAAGAAATATGGTAAACAATGAATATTAGAGAGCATAAAGCCAATGTCATCGAATGCGTTGAAGGGAAAATGATAAGTCGTATGACAGTCACGCAAAATAGAGAAATGATTAGATGAACTAATTGAGACATCAGATTCCCAGTTTGCAATGAACAAAGAAAAATCCATGTGAATAATATTGTGAACACTCTGACTAATGGAACCAAGTTCGATGTGAGCTAGATATGACAGAAATATTTGCAGTGCAATGTTTGCAAGCAGGCCGAGGGGCTAATCATGAAGAGGAAAATTTGATAAGTATGATTGCGGGCAAAGAGAGTCTTTGAGATGATCAACTTCACAATCAATGATTTCATGATAGATGAACATTCCCAACCTAATTTTGGCGTGAGATATTTGCATGAAGATGGATGCTCTATGACAGATTAGTGAATTTGATCATAAGTGAAATTTTGAAAATGTCAAAGATCACATTCGGAATACCAAACAATTTTTACACGTGAATTCAAATCGAGTGAAACCATGCAGATAGATGGATTGTGCGTGAGAAACCAGATTTGATTTGGTTCTGGGGGCTTACCAAAGTTACGAATTCCTGACATAATCATCAATGAACATTGAAGTGGCTCAACTCCCTGGCACATCATAGAACTTTCCAGACTTACAGAATCACATTTTGAAGCATGAACCAAATCATGCATGGCCTGAAGGTGGTTGTTGTTGTTGATTTCAAGATGGAAGCCATCTCTGTCACATGTTGCACCATATTTTTCAGCTTCAACAAGTTGACTTGAAGAGTTGTCTTCATGCAAGAGAAGAGATTATGGGGAATGGGAAGTACACTCTGTGATTAGACTATTTTCAACTTCATCATGGACAACCTCACTGCCTTATGTCAATTGAGGAGATAACTCATCAGATAAAGAAACAAGAGAACATGGAGTATCTCTAATGCATGTGGATGTGTTTTGAATGGTAGTACAAACAAGCAAGTGAGGTGAAGAGGAAATTTTGATGTGAATTTCTTCTTTGACTGGAGCACAGTCTAGATCTGAGTTAGAGTCTTTGTTAGAAAACGGAAGATCACATGACGTGTTTGGGTGTTCATAATAGCATATGGAAGCATAGGAGTGATGACTACCCAAGACTAGGGGTTGATCTAAATAATTAATTGTATAGGATGTTCCACTGAGATTATCATATTTAGAATCATTCAAGAATGGAAGCTCATTGTTTTGATGCGCACAATTTTGAATCAGAGAGGGAATATTGATAGTGTCCTCACCTTTCTGCTCTTTTGCCTTTGTAATCTCACTGCCTTGCACCTGATCGCAATTTGAGCCAGTGGCTTGAGAATCAAGAGAATGCAAACAGTTGGCTAGTGAAGTGGATTGATCAAGCAAGTGATGGTACAAGGAGTCATCGCTTGTAGATGATGGAGGATGGAAGAGATGCAGATCATATTTGAGACCTGAGTTTTGAATGGTGACATCCTCTTACAGACTAGAGGAGTGAGTCTTTGTTATAGGCTTCCTGTGCCATTCTGGAACTTCCTCCATAGAAGCAGAAGACAGATGAGAATATGGTTTGGGGGTATGTTGTGCATATTTATTAGCTTTACAATCACTGTAAGGGGGCACCCACATCGGGACCATAAAAGGAGGAGGACAAGGAACAAACGGGGTGTTGGGCTCCCCATATATAATTTGAGGTGCATCATGATCTGCAAGAGTTGACGAAGAAGGGAAATCAGGAGGTTCACCTTATTGGGAAACATGAACCAAGAATTTAAACTTGTTGGGATGGGGTCCCTTGGGTCAATTTTTGGGGCAAAATCCCAAGTTTTGATGTATAAAGATGTAAAGTCTCTACAAATTTTGGTCGCAGAGCACTTAGTTAATTAAAGAGTAAAAAATGGTTTTACCCTCTTTTATGTAAGTCAAGTTGGCTTTTGAAGATCTACCCATGGTCTGTGGACCATGGGATTGTATAAATAAGTATGCCTTAGAGAGTCTAAGGGAGAAGAAGGATGATAGAGATAAATTTAATGGGTCAATAGAAGGAATATTGTAGAACTCTTAGAGGAGAAAAAGGCTCTGTAGCTGAGTGCGCAGAGGCCTAGTATAGAGTCTGCAGCGGAGTGACGGACCCCTGCAGCTGAGTGAGTAGGGAAGTCTTGAGTCTGTAAACATAACTGAATATCAATAAAGAATATTATTACAGAAATTCCTGTGTTTATCCATTTACTTTTGTTATAATGCGCTTTATGTTGTGATGAATGATGAGTTTATGAAATAATGTATTGATGCACGACTTTACTGGATCTATATTGTTGTGTGAATGCAATTGATGTTAAGTCTTTATGCAAATATTATATCATTGTATGTTAAATATATCTAACACTTAAGAAGATCTGAGAAAATATTGGGTTAAGAATAATCTTGGATGTGCGTAAGTAGCTAATTAGCCTATTCAGGGTCCGCAAAAGCAAGTCATAGACCTTCGCGAAGGTCTAGAATCTAATTGAAAGAAGTTACATTGATAAGCCATAAGGGCTTATCAATCTGCGTGAACGCATATCTAGGGCACAAAATGACATCATGTTGATCTCTCTGTGCGGAAACTTGGTTCCAGCATCCCCCTATATTGCTTCGGGTGAGACTTCAGTCCGCACTTCGTGGATTGATGCTGAAGGGGCTAGTAGTGTAGGGATTTGTTTGCTGCGATTAACTCTGAACCTGGGTCAGGACCCACTAAGCCAACAAAACTCTTGTCCCAAGAAATCTGAGTTCAAATTTTTTCAGGAATTTAACAACAAAGGTGAAAGAACCGATTAACAAAGTCCTCAACTGAATCATCAGACTTCATTATTAAACAACAGATTCTTTTACATACATCTTGGTGGTTGTACTTATTGAAAGCTTTACACAGCATCTTAGCAAGTTAAGCGATCAAATGGATAGAAGAAACAGGTAATGTATGACACCATTTCTTAACATGACCTTCAAATGTGAGGGTGAGTAACCTAGCCATGACATCTTCGGACTCTACTCTGTTACACAAACCGAGATGGATAAATTTGAAAAATATTTTCATGAAATTTTGGTTCACCCTCACCATCAAACTTAAGTTCGAACAGGTCATGAATGAGTTCCACAGGGACCCAATTAATATGTTTGGAAAAACATCCCGAGATTTTGATTTTAGGAAGAGCCATTTTAAATAAGAGATTCAACCAGACTCTACAGGCACAACCTGTCATCTAGCCCTCCTTCTAGTGCCATTTTGTTGATGGTGTTGGAAATCCATCAACCAAGGGGATCTCCCCGATGTGAAGTCTCAACTAAACCTCACACGGTTTGATGTAGGATTCCCATCCAGTATGAAGGTCGGGTTGCCATATACTTAGAGACATGTCTTTGCTCTAGCTTTTAGCACATGAGTGTTACGCTAGTATCTTCAAACAGCAAGGTATGTGTGCATGGTGAGTGCATAATGTAACTATGTCAAGGTTCTCTTACTACAAAGAGGGAGAGTAAAGTCAGCCTCTAAATGAGAGGCACTAGTACCACCCAAGAAGAGACACACGTGAACCAGGAAGGTTTGTTCAGCACCCAACAGAATATTCCATAGCGTATGCAGAAGTCGTTAAAACCGAGGTGAATGGGAAAACACATACACCACCCAGCGGAGTAGTCCACATGGATTTGATGGTTGTTATAGCCAAAAAACAAAGATGGACTATTGAGAAACCTGCAGAGTAATCCACAAGGATGTGACAATGGTGATAGCCAATAAACGAAGGTGGTATGTCTAGTATCCTGCAGGGTAGTCCACAGGGATGAGACAGCAGTGATAAGCAATACAGCACATCTTCAAAAGTAGTTCAACTATCTTAGTACAGGTTAAGCAAACATGCATTACAAATGTTTAAAGAGTAATATTACAAACATCTACAAAACATGTGTGAAAATTTCTTGGCCTTAACAGGCTTCTGAATTAAGTAAAAGTCCCAAGACACATATGTACACCATACATCACTAGTCCCAGTAATGGGACGTTGGAGCCACTCCTTGCTCCTCAAAGAACTGATTGTCTACTCTCAAGGCTATGTGGGAGGAGCCAAGGTGAAAATTCCTTGCTTATACAATGGGAGGGGTATATATAACCAAGGGTGATGCTTGAACCTCATGACTCTTGGACTACCCTCGTGACCGTTCAACTTCCAATGACTTTTCAACTAACATGACTCTTCAACTTCTTATGTGCATCCATTGAACTTCACTTTACATTACATTGAGTTACAATGGATATGGACCATAGTGGTGATGTGGCCAAGATAGCTCATGACACAACTCGAAATGACACTATTGACATGTATTGGCCGACTGTGGTGTTCGTGTCAATTTGTCATGTTGCTAAGTGATGGATGTACTCTTGGTGTGCTTTGTCTTCTCCTCTACATGGCATAGTGTTGTAGGGTCTTCGATGGTCTTGGTCTTGCATGATAGCTCAATGCATATGTTCTTTTCGATTGTTGCTTGATGTGCTTGGTACGTTCATCCAGCTACAAGCAAGTCTTCTATCATGTGCACTCCTTCTTCATCTTGTTCATCACCTCACCATGATCTATCAGTATACATGTTACTTCAATTCACTCATGCGGGGATGACATCAAATCCAAAACCTCCTAGTCTAGCATGATCCATTTTTCTTGTGTTCTGGGTGATAGGGAGGGAGGACAACTCACTAAGATAGCGCAGAGCGAAAATCAGGTTGGAATGAGGAACTCTGGGAGCATAGCCTGCACTATCGGGAAAAATTACATAGTGACCACTAGAAGGTAGAATTGTGGAGTGAAATGCATTAGTGGAAGCTGCAAGGTGGGACCCTGAGGGGCATTGATGCAGGACCATCCAGCACCGTAGTTGAAGGAGGAATCCAAGCGAAGCGAAGAGAAGCGAACATGGACCAGCGGAGCTGAAAGAAGGGAGAAAAATAGGGAAAATATGTTTTAAAGCAGTTAAATCAAAATTAAAGAAAAGAATTGATAAGTCTCGAAGACTTATAATGTAATCTTCCATGTGTATGTGCATGCATTCATGTACCAAGAGCTTTGAGGGCTTTTGTGGAGAAAATCAAGGAGTGGATTTGATCAGATCCCTCCGGTGATCCGATCCAATATTGCTTATATACGTATACGAACCTGCATGTTCAAAAGAGGAGAGACAGAGTGATATAGATAATGGTGTGAGAACAGTGAGTTCACAATGTAGTTGAGAGGGGTCTCTACTCTAAGGCTGAAATGCCTTAGAAATGTAACCATGTTATGTTTCCTTAATATAATATATGTGTGTTGTGTTTACAATGTGTATGTGTATATGTGGGTTCTTAACTTTGTCTCGTATATATATGCATGAATGGTTTAAATCCCAAAATAGTATGCAGGTTGATCGACCATCAGGCGTGATGGCGATCTAATGAACTACTATCATATATATGCCTATTGCGCATTAAGTGGTATATGGCAGAACTGTGTTAAAGCCCAAACTTTCCATCAGAATGATGAGAATACATAGGAGCCGTTTGATCTTCCAGATCAACGGTCCAGATGAAGTCACAGAGGAGCGGAGAATCCTTATCACATCGGCGAAAGTCCCTTGGAGTTATCAGAACTAACCAAGGAGAAATGTGTGATGGATCATGAACCGTCGGATCACAAGTCTGGATCGACAGTTCTGATCTCATCAGCGATCGGAGAAGTGGCTTTAGAACTATTATGTGAGAGCTCCGACTGACTGGAGCCGAAATCCTTATAAAGCAGACCTTAAAGGGCCATCGGGTCCATAGAGGCCTTGTATCACTTCGGAGCAGCGATTAATGAACCTGCCGAAATGACGGAGCCGAAATCATTATAGGCCGTTTCATAAAGGGCGTCGGGTTTGTCGCATCGGAGGAGGGGAGGCTATTGTTTATGGCAAGCGATGATAACCGGACCCACCAATAATTATAAAGGTGGATATATAAAGTTTGAGATCCGAGCATTTGGATTGGAGCGGGTTTTATAATGTTTTCCCGTATATTTATATATATGTGGCTGCAGGATTAAACCTTAAGGCATATATTGTAATGCGTGTGTTGGTTGTAATGTGCACAGTGGTTGGGTGGTCGTTTCCAGTAGTTATAAAAGGACCGATAAAAGGGTGGCCCTGATTCTAAAGTGTGGTCCATGATTAAAGGCTTAAAGCCTTAGGCGCTTCCGATAGGCTTTGTGGGCCATAACCCACAGGCCTCAGGTTCAATTTATTTGGGAATTAGGATTTTGGGTAACCCCAAGATCTCACCCCATCATTTTTGGTATCAGAGCATAAGAAGATTCTGCGGAAGGAGGTACAGTTGGTTAAACTGGACAGTTTGTGGTCTTACTATCGCACAGAGATCGACAGCCGAAGGTGAGAAGATCGCAACAAACCTAGAGCAAGGTGTGCTCAAATGGTTCAGAGGAGATAACCAGAAGGATCCCAAACGACCGAGTGTGGA
This sequence comes from Pinus tabuliformis, assembly GCA_031772625.1. Taxonomy (NCBI): domain Eukaryota; kingdom Viridiplantae; phylum Streptophyta; class Pinopsida; order Pinales; family Pinaceae; genus Pinus; species Pinus tabuliformis. The sequence continues at coordinate 1,283,623,710 of CM062807.1, forward strand.
GGGCTTGGTGAGGTATCGTGTAACAGAAGGAGACTGTTACTGCAGAGGTTGGTTGCAGCTCACAGAAGATCATGAAGGTAGTTCCACTGAAGAGATACAGTGGGTAGAATTTCTAAGGACAAGGAGAAGCATATGACCAGGAGGTCATAAATTTTTGTGCCTCTGGAGTTTGATGCAGGAGCATCCAACACCCTAGTCGAAGGAGGAATCCAAGCGGAGCGAAGAGAAGCGAATGTGGACCAGTGGAGCTGAAAGAAGGGAGAAAAAATATTCCTTAAAGCAGTTAAATCAAAATTAAAGAAAAGAATTGATAAGTCTCAAAGACTTATAATGTAATCTGCCATGTGTATGTGCATGCATTCATGTACCGAGAGCTTTGAGGGCTTTTGTGGAGAAAATCAAGGAGTGGATTTGATCGGATCCCTCCAGTGATCCGATCCAATATTGCTTATATATGTATACGAACCTGCGTGTTCAAAAGAGGAGAGACAAAGTGATATAGATAAGGGTGTGAGAACAGTGAGTTCACAATGTAGTCGAGAGGGTTCTCTACTCTAAGGCTGAAATGACTTAGAAATGTAACCGTGTTATGTTTCCTTAATATAATATATGTGTGTTGTGTTTACAGTGTGTTTGTGTATATGTGGGTTCTTAACTCTGTCTCGTATATATATGCATGAATGGTTTAAATCCCAAAATAGTATGCAGGTTGATCGACCATCAGGCGTGATGGCGATCTAATGAACTACTATCATATATATGCCTATTTCGCATTAAGTGGTATATGGCAGAACTGTGCTAAAGCCTAGACTTTCCATCAGAACGACGAGAATACACAGGAGCCATTTGATCTTCTAGATCAATGATCCAGATGAAGTCACAGAGGAGCGGAGAATCCTTATCACATCGGCGAAAGTCCCTTGGAGTTATTGGAACTAACCAAGGAGCAATGTGTGATGGATCATGAACCGTCGGATCGCAAGTCCGAATCGACGGTTCTGATCTCATCGGTGATCGGAGAAGTGGCCTTTAGAACTGTTATGTGAGAGCTCCAACTGACCGGAGTCGAAATCCTTATAAAGCAGACCTTAAAGGGCCATTGGATCTACAGAGGCCTTGTATCGCTTCAGAGCAGCGATTAATGAACCTGCCGAAATGACGGAGCCGAAATCATTATAGGTCGTTTCATAAAGGGCGTCCGGTCCGTCGCATCGGAGGAGGGGAGGCTATTGTTTATGGCGAGCGCCGATAACCGAACTCGCCGATAATTATAAAGGTAGATATAAAGTTTTGAGATCCGGGCATTTGGATTGGAGTGGGTTTTATAATGTTTTCCCGTATATTTATATATATGTGGCTGCAGGGTTAAACCTTAAGGCATATATTGTAATGTGTGTGTTGGTTGTAATGTGCGTAGCGGTTGGGTGGTGGTTTCCGATAGTTATAAAAGGACCGATAAAAGGGTGGCTCCGATTCTAAAGTGTGGTCCATGATTAAAGGCTTAAAACCTTAGGCGCTTCCGATAGGCTTTGTGGGCCATAACCCACAGGCCTCAGGTTCAATTTATTTGGGAATTGGGATTTTGGGTAACCCCAAGATCTCACCCCATCAGCACTTCTACACAGTTCTTGGAGGAAAGGCAAGACATGGTCACAGGGGACCTGCTACGCAGTTTTGCATAGTTTTCAATAGAAAGGCATGACAGGGATGCAAGGGACCTACTAAGTATGACTGCACAGTTTTGGAGAACAATGCAGGACAGGTAGCAGAGAACCTGCTAAACATTACTGTGCATCTTTGGAGAATAGTGCATGACAAGCAGCAAGGGGCCTCCTAGACATGACTGCACAATTTTGGATAACAGTGCAGGACAAGTAGTAGAGGGATCAGCTGGGCATGTTTGTACAGTTTTGGAGAGCAGTGCAGACCCATGTCCCAGTGCAGTGCAGGGTTCTGACATACCAAAGGGAGGCTTGATCACTGTGCTTGATAAATGTGCACTTCAGTTTGGACATGAAGGCAATTTATGCTCATTTCTGGGAGGCATACAAGTTGCTCACCTCCAGTATTACGTGATGCAACTGACCTGGAGAATAGCCTCAAGCACTGTGCAGTTTCGAGCAGCAAAAGAAGGTCAATGAGGGCTGAGACTATGCAGTGCAACTCAGTTGGGATCCGGTGGAAGAGGGTTGACTAGTGGGACAAATTTTCAGGAAAATGGCTAAGTGTTGAAAGAAAGTTAACTTGTGTATACTTGACATTATGATCATACACTTAGAAGACTTCGATGATGAGAAAACATAGACCACCAGTACAACAAGATGAAACATGCCCTCAGTGAGACTATCTTAGAGCTGAAAGCAACAAGCGCGACACTTGAGATAGACCTTCGGATGACCGTGATGACACTTGCATGACAATGCTTACAACTTTGTGTGTGAGTACAATGTATATTTACATAGCGAATACAACCCAAACACACAAAGAAAAACCTTCAAACTCACTAGAACAAGATTGCAAGCATGTTAAAGAAATCAATATGTCAAAAGATGATTGTTTTTCAAACAAGAAAAAGGGTGAAAAGCCTTCACAAGAGCTCATGGGGTGTACTCGAGTATTTGCAACCATCAAAGGAAAAACCAAGGAAGGATCTGAAATTTGGATGTAAGCCAAAATTTGGGAGGCTGTTGCAACCGCTACAACAAGGCTATAAATAGAGCCCTTGAACTCATGCAAAGGGTTTTGAATTTTTGAAAAATAGATTTTGTTGCACTATTTTATATATATATATATATATATATATATATATATATATATAGAGAGAGAGAGAGAGAGAGAGAGAGAGAGAGAGAGATTAACTTAAGCAGTTTTCCTTATACTTTGTTTTTCGATGATTGAAGCATAATCACTATTGACGTGTGTAGATCTATTATTTTTACTACATTGAATGATTAGGTGTTATTTCATATGTGACTGTTTAAATTTTAATTTGATTAAATATTTAATTAAATTAACATCTTTCAAGTGTGACTATAAATGTTATATCTTGGAAATCTTTATTTTCAATTTTATAGTGTTATCTTTGTATCGCATAAGCTAATCTGGTTAAATATATTATAAAGTATACATTATATTACTTTCATTTAGTTCTATTTCTATTATACTAATCAATCCATTTTCATCCATTTATCCACCACTCTCACATAAACTTACCTTCCAAGTAACTGGACCCATTCAAACCATTCAGAGCCACTGTTTTCAATGAAAATGAATCTAATTTGGGATTCTAATTAGGAGGTATCCCAAATGTTGATGAGGTCATTTTTTCCCATCAGTGGGCCCACATCATTTTGAAAATGAGAGGGGAGTTGGTTGGGTAGCCAACAATTGGTGAATCACTAGATGAACTAGTGATATTTTTCTTCAAAGGAATTAAGTAATGGGAAAAAAGGATCAGAAATTATATGAAAAATAAATGATAAACAATCTAAAATCTATTACTTCAATTTTTCTTGAACACAATTAGACTATTCGTAAATACCTATAAAGAAATAAAAACAACAAACATAAACTTCATATAAAATCCATATAAATTTTCAGAGAATAAAATAGCCAAAAGATTGAGAAAATAAAGCAACTAACCAGGTAGGTGTTATTATTATGAATTTGATACCATGGGCATTACCTTTGCTACCAACGAGCATTCATAACCTTGACATGGGTTCCCTTTAATCTGAATTAGACACTTGGATGCCATCATACTAATTATAAATTCACGGTTAAGAATTATAATTAATGGTTGCTAGGGAAGTAGACTTAAAAGCCCCTTAAGGGCATGGGATGGCATGTAGACTCTGAAAGATTGATTCATAATTTTATTTAGATATTGATTTGGAATCCCGTATGTCACATATGGAGCCACTGTTTCCAACAGGATTATATGGTCTTGGTAGGATGTCTCTTACACCAGTTTTACCTGATCACTTTTATCCCAGAGAAACAAAATAAAGAGAAGCTAAAAGCATGAGTAATTGTTGTTAATATCAACTAAGATGGGGAAGCAAGTCTGAAATACTCTTAACAGATAGAATGGTATAAAATCCCTCGAATCACCAACCTTATATTGATTACACTTTTTCATTTAAGATTATATTGGTGGTGGCATGAGTTCACTTGATAAAGCAGGTTTTAAAAAACAAGAGTAGTTTTGCAGTAATAATTAAATTCAACAGGTATTTTGAACATAAAATTGTCTCTATTGTCACTTGATACTATAGCAAACAAATCAAATAGTTAAAGCAAAAACCAATGTCATGTGTTTTAAGATATCCTTTAAAAGGATATCTTAGAATTATTGATTTTGAGGCTATTGTTATCACCTAAAAATGATCACCTGTCCATTTCTAACTAGGTGTATCGAAATACACCATGTAGAATTGATTTTACCATAGTAAAATCACTTGCACCATGGGAAATAATTTAGTAAATCATTTTTATTAAATTTTTTCTGATTAAAATTAAAAAAATCCGTGAGAATAATTGAATAAATCATTATTTATTTAATTTTCTCTAGGAATAATTCTTAAACCATCATTTGATAATTATTTCTTGTCACATTTTATTAAATCACCTAGGAATAATTAAATAAATCACTATTTATTTATCATTCCTTAATTATTTTTTTGGAATAATTATTAAATCACTATTTAATAATTATTTCAATTTCACCATTCTTAATCTTTGTGAAATAATTAATAAATCATTTTATTTGTTAATTATTTCAAAATAAAAATATTTGACCATTTTGAATATCCTTTCCCTCTCCAAAAAATATAATAAAGTATTCCTAATTGTTAGATATTGATTTGGTCAATATTATTTTATTATTTTCCATTTTCGAGATCAACCCAATACTTTGTTATAAATAAGAGGGTTTTCCATTCATTCTTCATCATGATCATTGTCGTCTTCTTACATCTGAGCTCCCACTTGAGTTCCATTCTTTGTTTTGGGTTTTTCACATATTGAGAGAGAGAATAGATCACTGGAATAGAAGGATGTAAAAAGACCCATCCCACAGAGGGGGATTTGTAGACCCATGTTGTGCTCCTTCACCAGGTGTTTTTTAGTAGAAACGTATTCATATACAAGTCTTATTCTATTGGGTTATTACATCAAATATTTCTTGTTGTTTTATGTTATAGATTGCGTACAATATTTTTGTTGTAGGGTTTTCTCATTTTATTATTGTAGAAATAAAGTGTAAAGAGCCACATATTGTTGTTAGGGTCACTTGTCACCAATGACTTAAGTGAATTATTTTTGGTACACACACTAAGAATTTTCTTACTAACAAATCGTGACTCCACTAGGTTTTAAGCTACATTTGTCATCAACAAATGGCGACTCCATTGGTGTAGTAATTCAAATCCTTGGTAATTGTCCTTTCAGAGGTTTTCAGTATTTTCTTCAACTATTTTAGCTTCTCAAATTCTCGTTTTAGTCCACCTTTATTTTTCTATCAAACTTTTGGATTCTAGTCATTTTCCAGTTTTTTCCACAAGTCACAAGTACCATCCAAGCAGGAGATGGAAAAATCTATGCGAGATCTACCGATCGAGAGTCCTGAGAGAAAAACACACTTTTTAACCCCATATCTACATTTCCAAACACCCTTTTTAGCCATTTTACTGCATTTTCCACTAATTCCAGGTCAAAACCTGCGTTTTTCATTTTTCCAGAATTTCCTCAGATTTGTCGAGAGTGTTGTGTGTGGACTGGTAAGGTTTATTTTCTCTTTTTGAGTCTCCCCTAGGCCTAGATTCTCTTATATTTTCTCTTTGAGGAAGGAAAAATCTCCCTAGGGTTTAGAGTACACCTCCACCTTTTTAGGAAGATATTGGCTAGGTTGAGGAGTCTAGGGTACAACATTTTCAGCCACTAATTTGCAAGATCTAATCCATTAATTTAAAACCCTATTGGATAGGTTTATTCACCCTTTTCTTTCCCTCTAGAGTTTGGGTTTTTCCTTTCCCCCTTAGGATCCCCTTGAGTATCCTAGGTTTTGGAGCTTTTTGCCTATCCTTTGTAGCAATTTTCACCTCTAATTTTTTTTGTTTGTCTGCACCATTTACAGCAGATTGGTGCCTCTAGATCACAATCCCTTTGACATTACATGTTTTAGGCCATTTATGTGCCTTTGAGTAGATTTTTTTCCTTCTCTTGCTTAGTTCTTTGATAGCATTTTTGGTTGGGGTTTCATGTGCTTGATTTGTGTTTATTTTTTTGTACATTTTCAGCATTATTTCTAGTATTTCAACACTTTATTTTCAGCAGCACATGGCATCATAAAACATGCTCAATTAACTCATAGAATTGACACATCATTTTCACACACTGAGGGAATGTGAGCTTGGTTAACACTGCCAAGCCTAAACTTGAAACACTACACCTTGTTATACAGAAAATGACCTCCTCATTAGCTCAGAGGAAAATGACACTTTGACTAGAAAAAGCCCTAAGTTACAGGCCCATTTTTCAGGATAATGCCCCCCAGAAGTAGACAAAGAGAATTCAAACACTTCCTATGACCCACCAAGAGGTATTAGTCCCTAAGTTAACACTCTATTTTTCTTAAAGGGGAGTGTTACTAGATTTTTATGAGATTCTGGAGGTCAAATCATGAGTTGACTCACTGACACTCCACTTTTCACTCAAATGTCATCTCAAAAAGTCAGAAACATCTGCCTCAGTCCTATCTAAGGAAATTGCTAATCCTATAAAGAACACAGAAAACGGGAAAGAGAAATAAAGCGAGGAAACATCTATCTTTTTCCTCAATGGAAATTATGAAGAAATTGGCAAGGATGGAGCCTCTCCTCATCTATAAATTAGAGGTTAGGCCATCTAACAAGGGTTGGAATTTGAACATTGTTACGTTGCCAAGAAGTTGATTGAGAGAGAGAGAGAGGAGCTAAGGAGCTAAGGGATGACTTGATTCAACAACCATGGTTTTAATCATTCTTCTCTCATATGATAATATAGATATGCTCTTGTTTTTTCTACTTGATGATGTTGATTCCTTCTTTCTTTATAGGTTGGTGATCCAGATTTAAATAGGAACGCAACAAATTATAGAGATAACCATAAATACAGAGATAAAATAGAAATAATACTTCATTTCCTTAATGTAAAATATTCAAATATGCTTACAAACAGAAATGGAAATAAACTAGCTTGGGCGATGGTAGCTTATCTCTGAGGAGAGATGTGGCAGCTGCATGCCTCTTAACTATCTTACAATGAGGCTTGAAGGAATATTTATTGTTGAGAAACAATGGAAAACCCTAAACATCCAAAACCCTAACCCTAGGAGATGAAGCGCCAAACTATGGGCCCAATTTTAGGTAAATTGGTACATCAACTTCCCGGGGTTGTAACTTTGGCATACAATCTCTGTTTGACGTGCACAATATCTCATTAGAAAGATATATCTAAGGAATACAACTTTGGGGGAAAAAAGATAGAGCCATGGCCCAAAGTTGCTCCTAGATTTCCCAAAAAACGTCATTTAGGGCCTCAAAATGACTCCGGAAGTTCATGACCCGAAAAAATGCCAAAAATAGTAAATTGTGCTACAAATAAGAAAACTGAAAAACTGAAAGAAACAATGGTGGGGGTCCAAGTGGAATTGGTGGGTGGCCACCAATACCCACCTGGATTAGTTGGTTCAATGGCGAGACTATATATTAACTTAGATTCATGCTAGTTTTAAGTATTGTTATATGTTGTTATTTGAATCGCTAACATTTCATATGTTGTGAAGGTTACTTCGTGTATTTTCTATGTGCATGCCCTGATCTAAGAGTTGCCACAAGAAATTTCCCTTTTCACACTAAAAACTCTAGCGGATCTACACCAAGGATTGAAAGGTAATCCTTCTCTTTTACTTTGTCGATTCCTAGATTAACATGAGTATTTGCATGTATCTTTGAATAGTTGCAAGTCACCTCATTTTGTCTGCCTTAGGTCCCAGGAGACCTAAGAGGGTTTTTTTGTCCACAACCACCCATGCATTAATCCATACAACATAATTTGCAACCATATTGGGGAACGCTCTTAGTTCCCGAATTTGACCTCCTAGTTCTTGGATCTCTCTTTCTCTCCAGGTCTCAATGTTCTTCTTGATCTAAATTTTGATCACCCTGTATGCTTCCTGACCTCTTTTAGTACTCGTAGCTTCTTCTTAGACCCTGATCATACCCTTTTTTCACCCTAATCCTCTGTAACTCACCCTCCTAGTGTTGTCTATAGAGCTATAATGTTTCCTAGCTTCTTGGCCAAAGCATTAGCCCTGCTACTAATGCTCTACTTGTCCTTCTAAGCTGCAATGTTGAACCAATATATTGGCATCCACCTAGTCCTATGGATTCTTGGGTTGATAATTTGTATGTCGTATGTCCTTGGGATCTACAACTGTGAGATTTTCTTGGTTGGTTGCTGGCATGGTCATTTTTCTTTTGAAGAATAGCTTAGTTGCATTTAATTTTTAAAAGAAGGAAAATGAAAAAAATTATTTAGCTTTTTGTTTAGGTTGAATTTATTATGTTATTTTGGGTTAGTTGTAAGAGCATTGTATGTATGAATTTATTTGCATGTGTTTGAACTGCATTTGGATGTGTAATTTCTAAAATGATGTATAGATACACTCTCCCTATAAGAAATTTTTTCATCGAATGGAAATCTAAAGGAATTTTTCTTGCATGGTTTGAGTCAGAGTCTCACTAAATTCCATACGTGAACACCCCCTCCAAAGACATTAATCAAGTTCACATAAAATAAATCACTTAATAAAATTAATCAGCAACTCTCTTTTTATCATACACACTTATTAGTTTAAGTTGGGATCTTGGGCTAGGTTGTGGTGAGTAAACTGCCCAAGATTTCGAAACTGAGACTAGTGTCATTAATGAGAGTAAAATCATGTTGTACTCATATCATCTGGGACTACTCCACTTACAATGTAGTTAAGCGTGAGACAACATCAGAGTCTGAGAGAAGGTATCCCACCATCAATTGCATTTTCGGTGGGTATTTTTTGTATTGGGGATCCCCTTGAGGATATTGGATCTGAATCGGGGACTCAGGTTTCCTGCCCACATATTGATTATCCACAACTGTGAACCCCCCGGTGGTGTCTGTGATTTGAGGTAATTATAGTGGCAAACGTTTTAGGGGCGAACACAAGGTGACTGGGGCAAGTGAAGCTCAAGAGTAATAGTAATTGTACATTTGGTCGGCCCTCTCTTTTAGAAACTGTGATACTGGGTTTCATCGGCAGTTAGTGGTGGTTATCAAACAGAGTTATGTTCCTTGGTTGCTTGTTGATTGCCTTTAGAGAGTTTTTTAATTTTTAGGTATTGGCTTGTTGACACTAAGACTATAACAAATATCACATTTAAAATTTTGATAAAATATATATTTCATCGCGGCTACATTCAACCCTCATCGTCTATTTAAATGAGAGTGAGGTCTTCCTCCACTGAGTGTGGAGGACCTGTCGAGCCTCAATGAATCAAATTCTCCTTCATTAGGAGATTAGTCTCTAGTGTCTAACACTAATCACATAACACTTCCCAAGAGACCTTGTTGTTTGGGGAATTCTTTAATGAAGGTGTTTTACCTCATTAGAATCCTCCTCTCACTGATCCTCTTGGACCTATTTTGGTTTAGGTAGCACTCGTAGCTGTCATTTCTTCATCAATTCCCACATCCAATATTTATATGGAGACCAGTGAGTCATGGTCTTTTCTAAACAATTTTTCTCCACTGCCACTCTCCTTTCCTATTATCAATCCTACATCACTGATTGATTAGCCTACTATTCAGACTATGCTTAGTCTGGTAAACCCAGTTACACCTATCATGAGTGGAGTTCAGTATCTCCCAGCCTCCACCCCATTTGTATCAGCCCCTGGACCACAGGAAATCTTTCCTAGTAATGTTGTTAGCACGACCTCCTTCAGAAATCATTTTGCTTGAAACTCATTACTAAGTTCTAACCCTGAGGCTTAGATGCCTAGGGGGAATATTTAAAATGTGCATATACCTATCAGGAGCATTCCTATTCCCCTGCCAATTATAGGAAAACCTGTTTCTTCGATGATCAACTTGCTTCCTTCGAGTGGACACTATGCCAATTTCATTCATGCACCTACTGCAAACTTTGTAGCAAGCAGTATCACTCAACCCGGTCCTACTACATCCATTTGGGCACCCCCTCCTCAAACAAAATTGATCCAAGGGAGAAACATATATTCTGTGGGAAACTGACCTTTTTTCACCCATTCTAATATCCCATATGGCCCGCTACCTTATATGATCCCATCGCCACAGCCAGGGAGTTATTATCTCATGCATATCACATATTCTATTGGAAACAACTTGATGGGAGGACTTTCTACTCCTTCAAGTCATCCTGCACCACCTTGGTCAGATTCGGGAGAACCTACACTATTCCCTTTCTTGGCAACTCTAGACATCTCACATCTTTATAAACTAGCTAATGACCCCATCAATCACAACTTACTCTGGCCTCCAATCCCACACAAGATACCTATAGACATTTTGAAATTTGAAGGGAAACAAGGAGATGATTCAGCTATGCATGCAACCACTTACCATTTATGGTGTGTATCGAACTCCATGGTTGATGATAGTATGTGGCTCAGACTCTTCCCCCACACCTATACTACCAATACTGCCAAGTGGTACATCGAGTTACCACATGCGTTAGTCAATACCTTTGGTGCCCTCGAAATGGAATTTCTAAAGAACTTAGAGATTCCTATCCACTATGAAACTGGAACAAAACTCCTTACTACTTTATGCCAAGACACCTCCACCCACATATCTGATCACATCCATGAATGGAGACATAGGTGGATTCTTTTCAAAGCCCCCATTCTAGATTACCTCTTAGCAGACTGGTTCTATAAGTCTATTCGCCATCGCATTGCGAAGGATGTTGGCATGGCTGGTGTGGTTATGGAAGACCAATCTATTCAGCGTGCCCAACATTTAGATTTGATCTATTCACAATCTGGAACTCTTTGTGACTTTCTCCCTAATGCCCCTCGAACTTCCAATGCTCCCACTACTCGGCAACCCGGTGCAAACACTATTAACATCACCGAATTTACCTCCAAGGTTGTTGTAAAATAACTAAGTGGGAAAGCTGCCAAGTTATATGTCATTATTAATACCTCTCCTACTACTCAATATGATGCTCCTCCAACCATTGTGATCAACTCTATGCAATCTACACAAAAACCTAGCGGTGAGAACAAGAAGAATAAGAAAAATACCTCTCCTTCTAAAGAGCAGTCTGCTACCCAAAACAATCCCAATCAAAAAGTTGTTACTGAATCTGAGAAAGGAAAGGAAAAAATTTCCAAGTTCCCTTACAAGATCTATGATGAGGACCATATGACCTACAAATTTCCTCGTCTTCAAGAATGTACTGACCTCCTTGCACATAAGGACATCGGTTGAACCCCTATGGTCCTCAACAACTCATTCTGTTCTTAGTAGAAGAAACACCTTGTATCGAATCCACCGCAACCCCCACAAGGGAGCAATGGTGGTCCACATCCGCCTCCTTCTAGTGAAGGATCATCAACTATTTACACCTTTGAAATGTTTGATCTACAAATGTAAGCCAATAATTATGGAAATCCACTCACTAACGCTTCAGACACTGCCTTGAGCTCTAATCCACTACCGCCTAATGATCTGCATATCAAAAGTCTTGTCGCTAACCCTGTTCTGTCCCTCCAAAGGGACACTTTGTCGCATGACACACAATCCCTCTACACGTGCTTCCCAAAACTATAGTATTATAGAAGATTTGGCACAAGCACGTCTATTATGTTTTCCCTCGAATTAATATGAACCTGTACAGCACAACGTAAATCTTTTCTTTCGACCATTGGTGGAATTGACACTCGATATTAAAATATAGTGATTTTCGACATGGAAAAGAGTAAGCCTCACCTCTCCCATAAGCTTGCATTTCAAGTGTAAGTCGTGGCGAAAGGAAAAGCCATCCATAAAATTATCATTGATGAAGGTGCTTCAACCCGTGTAATATCTATTTCATGTTGGCTTGCCCTAGGTTCTCCCACTTTTCACCGGCATTGAATTCCCTCAAATATTTTGATGGTCACACTTTCATCCCAAAAGGATACCTTGCTAGCTATCCCATCACTCTGAGTGGGAAAATTGTAACAATGGATATTGAAGTCGTAGATCGCAATTATAATCTACTTTTGGCTCGCAGTTGGATTTATCCTATGATTGATGTTATTTTACGGTCTTTTGACTCATACTCTTCCCTTTGTATGTGAAAATAGTCACATTGGATCAGCTATCCTTTTGTACCCTAGATTACTCTCCATTAGCTAGTAGAAACATGCCCTTAGTGGGTGGCTTACCTGACTCCTATGTCAGTTTTGGTACCAGTCTTCTAAAGGGTTCCTCGCTTTTAGTTTTTTTCCTATCCTGTCGCCGAGGCTCCACAGACGGTTTCAGTTGTCTCTACTATTTATAATGGCCCTACTGATCCCTAGATCCTCCCAGCCCCTTCAGACCTTGATTCCTGTAGATAACAGATGTTGTTGTCACCAGCTGAATTGGATTACCAGGCCATTCAATTTGCATCTGATTCTTCTACTACTTTGGTTATGACTCATGGTACCACTTCCTCTCCCATATCCTCTCCCTTTAACAATCTCCTCAATGAATTTTTTCCTTTGGATGAAGCTATATGAGACATCATGTCTTTAGACAAGTGACCTTGCGATGACTCTCATCATCACACTTCAATATCTAATTTGGGCACAACATCTTTACAAATCCTGCAACATCTTTACAAATCCTGCCTTTTGACCCACCTGAGATTGTTCCTTTGACTTATACGACTATCCCACCTATGGATTCAGAAGGTAACTTGGGTAATCTTTACAGACCTATGCTCATTGATATCTCAGTAAAAACAGGTATCGTGGAAAATATTCATATTGGATATGGCTGCAATCCCGAGGAAATTGAGTGCTTCACCTACCTTTTTAAGGAATTTTGTGATGTCTTAGCTTGGTATTACGGGAAAATGCCCAGCATATACCCTTCTATTGTTGAGCATGAGATCAAGGTTTATTACAATGCCAAGTCTATCCAATAAAGACTTCAACCTGTCCACCCTCGCAAAACAGCTTCCATTAAGACTAAAGTCGAGAAACTATTGTGTGTTGTTTTCACATATCTCATTCCCTTAATTGAATGGGTGTCTCGTCTAGTCCCCATAGAAAAAAAAACAAGGTACCATTTGCGTCTTTGTTGACTACCACGATTTGAATGTCACATGTCCAAAAGAAAACTATCTAACTTTGTTCATAATTTGACCAAATAATTGATGATTGCGTCAGTTCTGACTCTTTCTTCTTCAATCATGGCTTCTTGAGATATAACGAGATTTCTATTAAACCTGACAACCAGCACAAAAATACCTTTAACTGTCCTTGGGGCACATTTTCATTTCATAAGCTCCCATTTGGTCTCAAGAATGTGGGTGCAACCTTTTAGAGGGCTATGGACTATGCCTTTCATGATATCAGACACATTGTTTAGGCTTATTTGAATGATCTTCCTTCCCACTCCAAGAAACGCACCCAACACCTAGCTCACCTTCGAGCAAGCTTTCTTAGGTGTCAATTCTATAACATCCATCTAAATCTACATAAGTGTGTATTCTTTGTCGATTTTGGGTGTCTTCTTAGATTCATTGTCTCTAAACATAGGATATAGGTTGATCCCGATAAGGTAAAGGTGATTAATCAATTTCCAGCACCACAATCCATCCTTCAACTCCAAAGTTTGCAAGGGAAGGAAAACTTCCTACGTCGCTTCATCGTTACCTATTCCAAATTAACAAAAGGCTTTATGAGCCTACTCAAGAAAGGAGTACCCTACTTGTGGGATGATCAAGCTCAATAATCATTTGACACCTTGAAAAAGGCGCTCACCTCATCTCCACTATTAATTCCTCCTGACTATACGCGTGAATTTCTCTTATACCTAGCAGCCTCACCATCCTCACTTGGAAAGGTGTTGGTTCAAATACATGATGATCACAGTGAGAATGTGGTCTAATACCTCTCGAAAGGCCTTGTTGGGCCTGAATTACGGTATTCACATGTGGATAAACTATGATTTGCAGTTGTTTCTATTTTCAATCGCTTCTGACACTACATCCTATTGCATCATACTACTATCATAGCCCTAGAGAATCCCATGAGACACTTTTTTTTCTCGTCAATTTAATGGAGGAAAATATTCCAAATGGATCGTCATCCTCTAGCAATTCAACTTGGTTTTCGCTACTGCCAAGGACAAAAAATCCTTAGTCTTCGCTGAATTATTGTAGGACCTTCCTAGAGTTGACCCAAATGAAGTAGCTCATGATCCTATGCCAAATGAATCTATTTATCTGGTTGACTCTATTGATCCTTGGTATGGAGACATTCTTGTCTACCTCCAAACACAATGTTTCCATCCAGATCTATTTCCAGATGACCATCGTTGCATCCGCCACCAGCCTAAGAACTACTTAGTGTTCAATGATACTTTATGTCATTGTGGCGCTGACTCGGTTCTTTGATGTTTTATTACTCTTGCCGAGGTGGAACACATTCTTAATTACTACCATTTTGGGTCATGTGGTGGGAATCTTTCGGGCATGGCTACTGCCCAAAAAATCTTACCTGCAGGATAGTACTGGCTAACTCTATTTAAAGACTACATTACTACAGTACATCAATGTCATCCTTGTCAAGTCTATACAAATAAAATATGTGCACCCCTACCCCTCTTCACCTAGTTATCTCTATCGTTCCCTTTTCTAACTGGGGAATTTACTTCATCACTTGTAATCCCACTTCCGCTGACAGACATGGATACATTGTGGTGGTTGTGGACTATTTCACGAAATGGTCTGAATCCATTTCCACTTTTCAGGTCGAGGGAGAATAGTTGCTTTATTCCTATTCAATCAGGTCATCTTCCATTTTTTTGTACCTGGCATGATTGTTACAGACCATATGATTTTTTATTTAACCTCTATGCTTGGTTTTCACCAAGATCATTCCCCCTCCTACTACCCAGAGGCTAATGGCCAGGTTGAAGCTGTCAGTGGCATCCTCAAGACCATGATCTGTCGGCTAGTAGGAAATCATTAAACCTGATGGTATAGAATGTTATATTCTGCACTTTGGGCATACCGAACGTTAGTAAAAAGTGCTACAAGTTTCACACCATTTCAGCTTGTCTATGGCCTGGAAGCAGTTCTTCTTATCGAGTGTCATATTCCCTCCCTTAAACTTGTTGTTGAACTCTTGCCTAGTACGATGGCTGAAGAAGAGTGCTTGCTCTCACTTAATAATTTGGATGAGACTCTTAGAGGTGTTGCACTAGCTCTCGAAGCACATAAGCATTGAGTCAAAGCTCAATATGATAAACATGCCAAGCCTCATTCTTACCAAAAGGGTGACATCGTCCTATTTTATGATAAAAAACATGATCCCTTGGGGGGGAGGAACACCTCAACCACTATGGGTTGGTCCATATGTTGTTACTAAGGTTCTTTCCAAAGGAGCCTACGAACTTCAGGACTATGATGGAATCCCACTCGTCGAGCCCCGTAACTTGATTTATCTAAAAATTTATTTTGCCTAGTGTCCTACTGGACATCTACTTTGTAATTTTGTGTATGTAACTTTTTATTATTTTGGTGTGTTTAGATATTTTTGGCTTTTAAAAATGGTTATTAGTCTCATGCGTGTCTTTTTTTTTTGCACAGATTTCCACATCACCCTTATCATACATTGGAAACACAGATGATGCCAGTTGCCATACATGGCACATTGCATCAACTGCTTGGGTTCTTTACAAACTTGAGTTGGAACTATTTACTTCTCGGGGGCTCTTCCTTGGTTATGCCACCAATAATATTTTTGAGTATATGTCAGTCTTCGAACTCCTTACTGAGGCTACATCTCTTGACATCTCCAATCTAGTGGTCATGTTAGACTGTCAACTTTTTTTTATGCATTTGACTAATCATTATCACATTCACAATCCAATATTATTATGTTACTATTCACGGGTATGGATTTTGGAATGTCAACTCGAATCTCTTACTTATGAACACATTCCAAGAGAATCTAATGCATTAGCTAATTCTTTGGAAAATCATGTATTAGTTTAGCATCTGTCACATTCTTTATAGTTACATGCATGAGTGTAATATTTTCCATTATAAAATCACACAAAACACAAATGCATACACCATCAAAATCGCCAAAACATATTTGTATATATATAGAGAGAGAGAGATTGTTTCTAGTCTTTTACATAAAAAATTCCCAAACTTGGGTCTATTATACAAAAATGGCTTTTCTAAGCCTCGATCTGACACCTGATGGCCATAATATACTCCTGTTGAGCCTGGTGCTCATGGTAACATATCACTTCTCTAGCTAACCTCCTAAGAGGCACCAAAAACTTCTCTGGTACTCCCACTGTGTGTCATTGCATATGGATCAATATCTCTCTCATGGGAAGAGGCAGCACACTCATGCTCAATCCTTCCAGGTTCCTAGAAACCTCGCACAGACTATGTGTGTCAACTCCCTCTTCAATGATTTTCATGGCCTCTACTGTTGCTCCAGCCCCAGGTAGCTGATCACCTCGCCTAGCATGGAGGGCATACCCGTAGGACAAATTGGTGCCACATCTGTGTCAAGCCAAGCTTCATGTCAGAAATTTTCATCCATAACAAAAAAATTGCATAAAGTTCAAAAGACAAAAAATACTTTTATCCCTGATCCATCCTTTTACCTAGTGGCCTCAACTGAGTGTCAGGTGGCAATATCAGTTCTAGATCGCCCATATAGTTCATGTTGGCATACGGGTAGTCCTCAATCATGGGGATCTGGCCTCTGAGCCACCCAAAGAAGTCATCCTAAAATAAGTGTCTAATTGGTTTGCCTCCCATATAAGGTGCTAAGGTTTCCCACCGATCCTATCTGGGCTCCCTGGGACCGGTTATAACTAGACTCATTCAAGGTCTCATCATGAGCACTCCCTCTATTATAAAGGACACAATCAGGGTACCATACCAAAAATCCCTTTGGGCTCGATTCTTACATGTTTTCAACTCTTCTTTCACCTATCGGAGGGCTCCCTCACACCATTTGAACCCTTTAAGATGCAACCAATCCAATGCCAATAGTAACTGGCCTTTTGTAGCCACATGTTGATTCTTATCCCCTGTCAGGTACATGACCATCCATAGAGTAGACCTCAACAGTCTCAATGTTATCTGCACTACTTGAATCATGTTACTCACTGGTCGACTACCTTTTGTGCAATATGTTCAGATCCTATTCACTGTGGTCCTGGGATACGCTCTCCCTCATTTCAAGTTTACCCGTGCACCTCTGCTTGATAAACCAGTGAGGAAATATATATCATCCCACTCAATTGAGAGCTCATGGTCCCCAATTTTGAACAAACTTCATCCCACTATTGGATGATCCAACTCAAGAGATCCTATTAACTTATCATTAGGTCAAGTCTGGCATATTTCAACGGCCTACACTGTCTTAGAGTTGCCAAACATGCTAGATCATTTAGCATTTTTAGTTCCTCATGGTTGTGAATTCTTTCTCTCCAAAGACTCATCTTTCTTACCTAATCCCTGCATCACAAAACCCATTCATCAATTTATAGCTAACAAGTCTCCCTGGGAATTAAGAAAATGAAGTTTTTATTGTGCTTGCCTGGCTAACGCAACCCTCCTTCCTCCATAAAGCATGCTAAAGCATTCCTCCTTTGCAGGAAGAGTGTTTAACATGCCCCATGGCCTGGGAGACTATGTTACCTAGCCAAACCACCTAGGAATCACTTAAAAACCTAAAATTGCCAACAAAAAACATAAAATAAGGAATGAAATGCAAGCTAAGGATCAGTGCTCTTACTTGGAACTAATGGAAAGTAGAATGGTTTCCTAGTTTGATCGCAAACACTTGGGTAAGTTATGCTCCTTTTTCTCTCCAGAGCACTCTCATAAAACTTCAAATGGGGAACTTGAGGGCCTACTTCCCTTCTTATAGTCACTTTGGAGGTATGACTCATCTCATCTAGTCTTAGATTTCAGAGTGATTCATTCCTTCTTTATTTAAACATGTAACAGCTCATTATTCTGTCAAATTTTACATACGCTTTGATGATGTTTTAGTGTTTTTATGCAAAATTGACCATCTTTGACTCCATATGAGCACATTTGTTTTTGGGAAATTTTCTTTCTCTTAAACTGAAAAACCCCTGAGTTCCCTTCTTTAGGCTCGTAGAAGATTTGAGCAATCATTTTTATCTCTTTTTCTCACTCCCTATAAATGAAAAAGACATATCGAGTTTCCTTCATCTGACTCGTTAAAATTTCACAAAGAATATCGAGTTTACTTTGTCCCCTCGTACTCATAACAAAATTAGGAAGACGTCTATTGAGCATAGGTTTATTGCTTTATCGAGACTCAATGGACTAACTTATAAAAAAGGAATTGTGTTGGGTATACTATTAACCCTTTGGTGCAACCATTCTCTATACTCGTCAAAACTTAATCAGATTGGGAAAGATTGGACAAAAAAGTGGCTCAATGTCTATATTTTGAAGGATCTTTTGGCAGCAGTATTCTTGTCACTCCATTGAACATGGCACCCCCTTAGTAACTTCCTCCTTTTTCAGCTTCTCATTGAACCGTACCATCTTATGAGTTTAGCCTTGATGCCTTGATGATTTATGCATCCTTGTATTCTAACACTCTTTGGTTTTCTTGAGTTTAAGCTGCTTGACATTGTACCTTCTATTGTTCAAGGGAATCGCCTACTCTATGCTCCTTGTATCAACCACAAAATCATATGCCTATACTAACCTTAGATTGTTTTCCCCATTACCCTAATATATCTCCAAAATAAGCATTCTTGTATTGTTTCGCTTCAACTGATGTAGGACCCCTTATTGCCTACCTTTGACAGGTCTCTTCCTATCAACTTCAGCATCTTATCAAGGAAGAAGATCCAAAAACATATTAGTACCCTAAAACTTGCAGTCCTCAGTGGCAGGTTACCCTATGTTTGATTATGGGTTTTCAATATTGGCTTTAATAACCCCCCTAAATTTATATATATAATAAATGGGCGAATCACCATGATACATAGGAAAAATGGAAGGCGATTTTATCAATAATATAATATGTATATATAATTTTTTGGTGAATCTCTCACCAAATTATATTATCTTGTAAAATCATGCCGAATCTTTCATTGGATTATAAAATCTTGTAAGATCTTGGCAAATATTTCACTGAATAATAAAGGCTTTTTAAAGGGCTAACAAAGTTCATAATGAGTATTTCTTGTAATGGCTTGAAGCCTTGCTAATAAATCCATCAAGAACCAAAACAAGTATATTCCTTATATGGAATATAAAGATATTTCTCATGGAAAGTCAATTAGGTTTAGTGCAGGTGGTAGGGAGAAATCCTACATGTGACAATGTGTTGGACTCATAATGAGTATTTCTTGTAATGACTATGAGCCTTGTTTCCTAAGCAATCCCTCGAGGATTGAAATATGTATATTACTCATATGGAATATAAATATATTTCTCATGTATTGGAATATAAATATATGAGTGAGGAGTGGGAAATGAGCCACAGTAAGTCCTTAAAAATTTGACATGAAGAATATTAGTGCAAAAAAATAAAAATAAAAGTGAAAATGGAAAAATTGAGAAGAAATACAAGGGAAAAATGGTGAAACAACAAATTAATAATCCATGTGAGGAACAATGATTAGAGATAGTTAGGGAAGATGTTCCCTCAACCTAGGGGTAACAAAGGTAGACATTAGAACTCTCACTTATGCAAGTGTAGCTAAACAAACATTAAGCTCTATGCCAGTCATGAGAGGGAGGAAATATGGGACAGAAATGTGAGAACAAGAATTTAAATGGAACAAAGCATTGGGATTACAATCCTTGCTTGTTGAGTTTGGATTAACATCTAATGTATTGATTTGTACATCAAAATCTATGTGGGAATCACCATTAGCATCAACATCATCAAAAGCATTAGATTCCATAACGAAATCCCAAATGCAAGGTTTATACACTTCTTAGATAATGGGGCTTGAAAATTTGATCCACTAAATAATTGGGCTTTAGCCAACTCATTATTTGAATATTTATCTACTCAATGCCCAAAGTTTCACCTTTTCTCATATGGAGTCACCTTTTTTTTCAGATATATCTTCTTTTCCAAAAAAGCTTATTACATAGGGAATCTTTATAATCTTTCCTCTTTGAAGGCTTTGTCTATGGATAGAGACTATAGTTTCAGGATTCTAACAAAATGTTAGAAAAAGAAAAGGTAAACCATTTGTTTTTCCTTCTCAAAACATCTTGTATAAAAATATCGCTTTAACACTTTCATTATAAGACGACAACAACAACAACAACAAAAATCAAAATGTGTTATAAAAAGAGACATGCTACCATTGCCAAGGCCTTTCGTTCCAACCTTTTTTCTTAGTAAAAGGAGAAAACCTGTCAGATACTCAAGAAAGAGGGGGAACTTGGTCAAGATAACCAATTCTAGGACATGTTGGCATATTCAATATATTTCATTAGAGAAGAGTGCCTTCAAAAGGCTTGGGGATTGATTAACAGAGGGAAAAAACTTGTCATGTTGGCATATTCAATATATTTCATTAGAGAAGAGTGCCTTCAAAAGGCTTGGGGATTGATTAACAGAGGGAAAAAACTTGTCGGATACTCCACAAAGAGGGGGAACTTGGTCAGGGTCACCAAGTTCGCCTACCTTAAAACAACTGAATTGTCAAAAACTAGGGATTATGTACCTAAGTAAGCATTAGTTGTAGTAGCTTACACAATAACTCAGCCAAATGAGACCACAATTCAAGGCAGGGACCATTGACAGCAAAATGTTAGAGCACTAATGCATTTTGCTAAATCATTAAACTGCCTGTAATAAATAATTGGCATTTTGGAGTTTCTAGGATTCTGGAGTATATGGTTACTGCAACTTCTTGGTTTTTGTGGTAGATGGCACAGAAACCAAATATTCATGTGTTCATAGAGGCTCATGTGAGCTGGTAAATGGGCCTTTGTTTATGTGCATTCAAATATCATTATTGTGCAGGTCTCTACAAATTTGCAAAAAAAAAAATTGAACACCTGGACCCTGGTGTTGCTTATTGCCTATTTCCAATTTTCAGTGCAGCTTAGATAGAAATCTAATGTAAAGAAGTGGTCCACTCTATTAGTATGCTGACTAATAGTTGGCAGTTTTAAGTGATGATTTTGGACAAATGTATGATCTACTAAATTAATATGCTTGTTGCAAATTTTCTTAATCACAAATTGTTGTACATGCAAGATAGTTGTCACATGGCCAGGATGACTATGTCCATTGTGCTTCTTACTCACCAAGCTAGCATTTCGAACTTGAAGCTGCAAGTTGTCTCCTTACCTTAGTAGGGCTGTGAAGATCAATGGTTGTAATTCAGTTACTGGGGTGACTGCAAGAATATGCACCTGAGCCTTAATTGATTGCTTGCATCAAGATGATTGGGCTCATGTTCTCTTGATCCATCCACACATACTGATACGTTTCTAACGAGTCATGACATGGGTTTTATTGTATTCACTTTTTATCTGGATTAGATTTGTACCTCATCTGATGCTAACTTGACTCCAGGATCTCATATGTCATACATACCTCTTGTGGGCTAGAATTGTAAATATCTCTAGATAACTCCAGGCCATGATCAAGTCTCTTACCCACTCTATCAGATTAATATTTCACTTTTACACTAAAGACAAACTAAGTTCAGGACACAGATTTACAAATATTAATACCTGCTACCTCAATTTACATCTAATCCTTCTATGGTTTAAAGGAAAACAGAATGCATGGTGTTCTCTGGTGCATAGTTCTATAAAGGAAATCATCTAGGATTTTTAGTGTTCAGAATATTTCACTTAAATTCCTAGTATAGTTTTATAATCAACCATAGCCCTTTGAAAACATCCTACAGACCACAGGTTGATAACGTAATCTTTGATAAATTTAGGTTCCTTGAAAAATCAAGAAGCCAAAATAGTGTAGTTGACAAATTCACAACTTAAAATCCACAAGGCAAGTAAAATCAGTTACCACACTCATTTACATTGTAGAACATAAGCAAGCAAGCATGTGAGCACTCAAAACTAATTGCATATAAATTGCAAAAAAAACATCCATTGTTATACAATTTTAGTTCTCTATGGATCTCTAAAGCTAAGAAATATATCCTCTCACCATATCCCCGAGAGGAGGATCAATCCCCGATGCGTCAACCGGCGTCGGACGGACCCCACCGGTAGTATCCCCTCTGCGCCTTCTAGGAGAAGGCTCTAAACTAGGTGGCGAGAGACCACGAAGTCTTCGAGACCGTCTTGGAGACCGGTCAACCACTTTGAATTTCTTGTTATAATCTAACTAAAGACTCAAAAAATTAAAAGCTAAGCCGACTAGGAGCACAGAGCACACACTATAAAGTTCCTAAAGATACAGCCAGTCAAACAACTTCCAAGTATTTCCGCTCCGGGTGATTAGGACCGGACACCAAAATACGAGAAAGTGAATCAAAGGGCCTTCCGAAGATAGTCTGGGATGATGAGGGCCCAGTCCTATCAGCGAAGGTATCAGAGGAAGTTACGCTGACCTCCTAACAACAGCCTGCGCCGGTGCAAGCCTCCAAGCTTCGCAAGGGTGCCCTCCAGTAGTACTGTCGAGAGTGATGCAATGTCGACCTCAGGTGCCATGGGATTCCCCTCCGCAGCCACCTATGCAGATCCCTAGGAGAGGAAACTATGGGTACCAACTCGTCGCAGAAGCCAGGCGGAACAGTCGTGAGGTAAGTTCGGACAAGTAGGAGAGGGGGTATCTCTCTTCCCTGTCTTCACAGACCCTCGTGCTTAACTCCCAGATCCGGAGCTTTTCTGGTCTTCCTAATGCTATTGGATTTACTCTCGTTAATCAGACTCTTATGTTTGACGTTTTATGTGGCCTTGGAGAGTTAACTCTCCACTCGCCTAATCCAAGGCCCTAAAATCCTAAACTTGTTGGTGTAATAACTAAAACAAAAAGTTCTAGTGGATTTTAATTAAGCGCTTGATTTTATTAGGTTGTTCTTTAAGTCACAAGGTAATGGAGATGAAACTTGTGGAGTCTGAAAAGCAGCAATGAAAGTCCAAAAGATCAAAAGACAAGTTTCAAGAAAATGGTAACAAACAACTTTCCCGAAACGAAGGAGCAAATGGTCACGAAAATGATTTCGTTAAGAAAACAAAAGTTTCATGAAAACAAAATGGACACAAAGATTGAACCTAATCTTCCTACTCTGCCGAAACAGAGCAATCAAGATTCTTAAACAGAAATCTTGTGTGTCAAAAATCAATGACGCTTGCAATCAACGAAAACAAGACTAATACTCCTTATGACTAGAGAGAGTTCAGAACAAGATGCCCCCTGTTAAATAGAGGACTGTTACTGGAAAATGACTGCTTGAAACTGACCCAAACCACCAGACAAACATTCAGCAAAAAGAAAATTTATAAATCTTGAAAATTATGTAATATACGCGCCTGCAATTATGTGCAGAATGCGTGTACACGCGACTGTAACTAAGGAAACCTACATATACGCGGGTTCACTTAGTGCAACTTGCGTATATACGCTTCTGTAATCCAGAAAAAGAGCGTATCTGAAGTCTTTCAAGAAAAATAAAAAACACAGACTGAAAAACTGGAAAAGCTTGGAGTTCAAGAACAGATCAGACAGTCAGAGCCAACAAACAGAGGGGCTGAGCCTTGATTGGCTTGAAGTGTTAGGCCCCTATACTACTAGTGTAACCCCTTATTGTTATTAGTATAACCCACTTATTATATTGATGTACCCATGTAGTGCCCATATTGTTACTATTATGCCACATAGAAGCCCACCATTGTTACTGTTGTGCCCTACAATATTATTGTTATGTAGGCTTTGATTGTATTGGGACCACTTAGACTCCTATATATAGAAAGGAGGTATTTTCATTTGTATCATCCAAGAATTGTTCATTTATGTAATGTAAAGGAGGTTGCCCCTCGAAGAGGCTGAATTCTAAGGCGTTGATCTTTCTTTTCTATCTTTTCTTGAGCTGGTTTCATAACATTTGGTATCAGAGCTTTGGATTCTAGGGTTTCGCTGCTCCAAACAGGTCATCGTGGAATTTTCGCTATAACATTTTTTCTGTGACGTTTCAGAAGTCGCAAACAAAACCCATTTGAGAAGAATTGGCGCTGAACCTTGGGTCCGAATTTCAGATCTTTTCGCGCGATAGTTTCGGAGATATGATCTGTGGACGTTGGTCTTTTTGTAGACTCCTGAATTACACTCAAAACAGGTGACCTGGGGAAAATTGTCATAACTTTCTTTCTGAGCATCAGATTGAAATTTCGTAAGAAGGTACTGAAAGAGAACGGGTTGTAGTTTTTGTTTATATATTTTTCAGAGTCAAAGGTTGAAACAGTGACACATGGCACTTCATACAAGTTCGCTCTACTGAACCAGTCTATAATTAGGTCACTGCGGGAGATTGTGCATAACGTTTTCTTGGAGAATCCAATTTGGATCAGACTTGTGGCATTGGAAAGAGGCCACAGAGGGCTACTACAGGTCAGAATTTCAGAACTTAAAGATCTGAAAGTACAGAGTTACAGTCGTTTCAAGGTAGAGCTCCTAAAATCAAGAAAAAGCAAGATGAGGAAGTTTGATGGCAAGGATCCGGTAAATTGGATACTTCAGATGGAGCAATATTTTGATATACATGGTGTACAACTGTTACAAAAGGTAAGTATTGCATCTTCATATTTAGAACCAGATCAATTTTTATGGTACAAAGGGCTTTGTTCTCGTAAAAAACTTGTTACGTGGTCAATTTTCACGGAGGAAATGATAGCACATTATGAGGATATAAAGAGCAACACCTTCTTTAGAGCAACAACACAACAATTGGAAAGAGTAAAAGGGCTTTGTGACATAATGGAAAGCAAAATTATGGAAACCAGGAAGCATACCCCTCACAACTATAAAGATGGAAGTGTTGTTTCTCCCAGCCTTCCACAACCTACAAGGGTTACACCACAACAATTGGAAGAAAAAAGAGAAAAAGGGCTTTGTTACAATTGTGATAGCAAATGCACTAAAGGTCATAGGTGTGCTGAGAAGAAATTATTTTACATAGAATATGAAGAGGAGGAAGAAAAGGATAAAGAAACATCAAAAGAAGAGGATATACGTCAGGACACCACCCCAGAGAAAGAAGAAATGAATCAGACCATATCTTGTAAAGCCTTGGCAAGAATTACCACTCCTCAAACTCTCAAGATAGAAGGACATATCAAGAAGAAAAAGGTGCAAGAAGTGAAAGATCACATCGAGAAAGAAGAAATGAATCCAACCATATCTTGTAATTCAATGGATGAAATTACCACTCCTCAAACTATCAAGATAGAAGGACACATCAAGAAGAAAAATGTTCAAGAAGTGAAAGATCACATCGAGCATCAAGAAATGAATCCGACCATATCTTGTAAAGGACTGGAAGAAATTACCACTCCTCAAAATATAGAAGGACATATCAAGAAGAAAAAGGTTCAAGTAGAGAAAGATCATATCGAGCATCAACAACAAGTTCTCCAACTTTTAAAGGATAACGCCACTTCGGTGCAAAATCAAATGAAACAACAGGTAGATCAACATCGTAGTGAAAAATGTTTTGATGTGAGTGATTGGGTATTTTTACTGCTACATCTCAAGCAAGCTATTTATGAGAAGGAAATGTTGGCAATACTACATGCACTTAAAAAATGGCGACCTTACCGAATGGGAAGACGCTTCAAGGATGAGGATGTGGAAGCATTGTTTTGTGCTATTTATATTATCCAACCAAATTGGATAAACGAAGCAACGGATGAATGGAAGAAGAACGAAGAAGTATGGAGACTTATTCAAAAATTGCAAAAGATCCCAATTCAAGCAATATTGCCAGAAATTGAAGAGGAAGGAAAAATCATATTGGAACCTGGAGCAGTCATAGAAACAAGAACCCGACAGCTACGAAATCGATCAATTTTAGAGTATCTCATCAAGTGGAAGAACTTACCCACTGAATATTCCACATGGGAGGACAAGAATTTTATATAGAAGCATCAAGAACTACTCAAGCGTTGAGGACAACGCTTTTTGAAGGAGAGGGGCATGTTAGGCCCCTATACTACTAGTGTAACCCCTTATTGTTATTAGTATAACCCACTTATTATATTGATGTACCCATGTAGTGCCCATATTGTTACTATTATGCCACATAGAAGCCCACCATTGTTACTGTTGTGCCCTACAATATTATTGTTATGTAGGCTTTGATTGTATTGGGACCACTTAGACTCCTATATATAGAAAGGAGGTATTTTCATTTGTATCATCCAAGAATTGTTCATTTATGTAATGTAAAGGAGGTTGCCCCCTCGAAGAGGCTGAATTCTAAGGCGTTGATCTTTCTTTTCTATCTTTTCTTGAGCTGGTTTCATAACATGAAGACTACCCAAACTAGGAACAACAAGAGTGTTGTCCCCAGCGGAGTCGCCAATTCTAGTTGAAGGGAAAGTACCCCTAGGGTCCTTTGGGCTAAGACTCTACCAGACTGAAAATTGCTTATTCAAAGAAACACACACACACAGCCATCCTTTTTACTTTTAAGCAAATTCTAATGTTAAGGGTACGTACCTAAGGTCCTACGTTCGAGAAGGCCTTTAGGGTCCAAACCCTTCTTGGAGTTCCCTTCTTCTTTCTTTGACCTGCAAGACAAACAAATCAAAGAACACAACAGTACATGTACGAATACTTATGTATAAACCATCTTTATGCTATAAAGTTAGTTATAAAAATCTTAAAGTAACTACTTGCATAAGAATTCAAAACAAGAATCTCATAAGCATAAAGAAAGATTGTTTCGGGAACAAAGACGTGTTTCTTTATATATAAAGGCAAATAAAGTACATATAACGGAAAGATATCACCTGAACACCTTCAGCAGGCTCCAAGCAAAGCTTCCTCCCGGATTCGTTCTAGCCTCAAGCCTCCAACAAGAGCTCCTTCCAAGTCTTACTCAATGATGATAACAAGGATGAATGATCACCAATACACATGGAAACAAGGGTTTCCTATGCAAAATGGGGGAAGTGCAAAAAGCACCAAGGACTTCAGACCTGGTCTAAGGGGAAAATCTCAGCATAATAATCTTGATCTCATTTCTCTCTCCCCTTGGCCTTCCCTTTGATGTCTTTTTATACCATCTCCAAAGTAGTTTTTTAGTTAGGAGTTGGTTGGGAACAGTTGGGCCACGGGCACTAACAGGCGATCCAGCAGGTAAAATCTGCGATCTCCGCCCGAAAATAAGGAATTATATATTTTTTTAAGTGTTTTAATACATACACGCGGGTTGGGTATACACAGACCCGTGTGTACACGCGTTTAACTCAGGGTAATGTCGCGTATAGGGAATAAAACACTGTTTTTTAAATTTTTGGACCAGGTCTGGAAGGAGGGGTTGCCCTAGGCCATGAGTGCAACATCACAAACCATAAGAGTGGGATTTGGAGCTATAACACATAGCCCTTTGAAAACATCCTACAAACCACAAGTTGATAACATAATCTTTGATAAATTTAGGTTCCTTGAAAAACAAAGAAGCCAAAATAGTGTAGTTGACAAATTCACAACTTCTCCACAAGGCAAGTAAAATTAGTTACCACACTTATTTACATTGTAGAACATAAGCAAGCAAGCATGTGAGCACTCAAAACTAATTGCATATAAATTGCAAAAAAAACATCCATTGTTATACAATTGTAGTTCTCTATGGCTCTCTAAAGCTAAGAAATATATCCTCTCACCATATCCCCTTAAAATGTAATTATTTATAGTAGTTCAACATGTAGTAAAATCAGTTACAATTTGCATTGTACAATATAAGAAGCCATCAAATGAGCACTTAAAACTTAGGTAGCATATAAATTGCAAAAACATCCATTGCTATTAAATTGTAGTTCTTTACAGTTCATATTTCTCTATAGATAAGAAATATATCCTCTCACCATATCCCTCGAAAATGTTAAGAGCAACCACTTTTAAAAATAAACACAAAATATTCTCTTTGCAATCTATTCCCATAACAGAATACCCTCCTCCATTGAGGGTGTGCATATTTACTTGGAAATTCCAAAAGTAAATATCACTTGAGGTGAATATCTGATCCCTGTTACATTACTGTTAATGTTTGCCATCTATGTGTTGGGATCATAATTGTTGTTAGACCAAAACCTGTAGGCATTAATCTCCGCTACAATCGCCAGAGATAGGATCCATGAGAGGTGGGTAGTCCATGTCGCGAAACACACGCAGAGTGCTGATCCCAATGTCCAACAATCTCCCTCCAGCACGAGCTAGGTGAGTTTCGAACTCGAGATCTGTCACTTTAATGCCACTCGTTGGGATCACGATTGTCATTTTTCTCCTAGAGGTCACAAGTTCAAATCCAAAAAGGCGTATAGTGTGTACACCTCCATAGACTCTAGTAATAGACTCTAGCAATAAAATCACTACGAGGTAGGTTCCTTGTCCCACAAACAAAGGTGGGGGTCTCATACACCAAAGTTTTGTCATGTCTAGACAAGAATTTAAAATCAGATTATTATTATTATTTTATTATTAACAAACTACTTGTCCTAATAAGATTGGTTGTCAAAACACCTTCTAGAATCAATAATGGAAAGGCTAATAACAATGCATGAAACTGATGGTCTCTGACATGGTAGAAAAACTAAACAGAAAAATCTTGTAGATATGACAACCAACAACCTTCAAAGGGTGAGACAACATTTACACAAGTCACACAGTTGCAGGTATGATTAGAAATAGACCAATGGTATGCTCTTTAAAGGGATTTGCTAGAATATTGTGTAAATTCAAGGCCAACAGTGATTTGTAAGAGATAATCCTTTCTACACTTGCTTGAGGAAGTACCTTGCATGAAAAATGCTCTGGACATATCAATGTCCTTATGTCTCAAAACAACTAACAACTGAGGGTAAAAATTGGGGCTATCTATGTAACTCAGATATTCTTAGTAGTTTACATGGTAGTTGGGCTTGTTGTTATTACATAAAACCTGGGGTTGATTGCTTCCCCATTAGGTTGTGAAGGCCCTTAGTAATTTAAAAGCCCTCCAATGTGGTCAGCATAGTCCCAAGGCATTCTGCCAAGTTAATGAAATGAAGGAAATGAAACAATAATGAAGAAATTCCTCCCGTCATCCAATATTATTTAGGCACATCAATCTATAGTTAGACTCCCTATATATTGCCTAGCATGAAACAACATGCAGATATGGAGAAGCAAAGGAAATGGCAAAAAAAGTTGGAGTCATGGTAGACACGGCTGGAAGGGGAGAAATCAGAAAGCATTAAACCAAATCCTCCGCAGAAGACTTTTTAGCAGATATTGAGTTACATTGACCTAAGTATGCTTGAAAATGTATAGACCAACAAGGAACCAAAGCTTTGGTCTCAGGAACAAAAGACACTGCTACATCAATACAAATCAATGAATCACTTCTAAGTGATGTTGGGTATATTAAACATATTGCAATTGAAATGAATGCCTCGAAAAGCTAGGTCACTGATTGATTTGGTTAGAATACCTGTCAAATGCTCCAAATCAATGAAAGAGAACTAGGTCAGAAGTAGAACCAATAAGTTCAGATCTTAAATTACAATGCATCTAAATAATTCCTATTAAAGATGGTGTAGGTGGAATTTGGACCATATGTATCAACTTCTGGAAACATCTAAAACTCCAACATAAACGGAACTCGGAAACACTTTTAAAAGAAATGCCAGTGAAAGTTTTTGTTGCATTGATGGATTTCATTTCAATAAAAAGCATCAAACTACCAGCAATTTAGTCATTAACAAAATGGTTGTACGCTACCAAGAAGCATCAAACTACCAGCAATTTAGTCATTAACAAAATGGTTGTATGCTGCCAAGCAATAAACGCTACATTCCTTAGAATTCTCCTTACAACAGATGTGCATACTACACAGGTGGAGGGTGAAGCATTAAATGCCTTATCTAACTTACATATATGGACATGCAACACAATAGCATAACAATGTGACCAAATAATATTCCTAATTGACTTGTAAATGATAAATCGGGATATTAGAAAAACGCTTGGTAAAAAAATTATCCATAACCGGCGACTTATCTAAATCCAACAGATCTTCAATCGAAAAATTGTCTAAAGCTAAAATAGTGGGTCTAAAACTAAAATAGTCGACCTTTCACCAAAAGTTATCAAGAGTTACAGATCTCTACAAGATTAGAAAGTTTTGACTCAATACCGTTTTAAACATCTTGGTTCCATCTACCTTTTAGCTCTGATACCATGAAACACTGCAATGCAGATACAGTTTACATATACTCAACAAGCATTGGTGGAAAAACAGACGGCACCTTGTATCAGTGTAACTAGTAAGCCAAGCCATTTGATCTTTTTCATATAATCTGTGGAGCTAATGTCTTTAATATTTGAGGACTTCAAATCCATTGGGCCAAATTATTTTTCCAGTCCACAATGTTTTGTTGGATAAAATGATTTGAAATAACTATCAACATTGATCAACTTCGACTGAATCATGCAAAATTTGGGCCATGTCCATATATTTTGCCAGCTTTGGCTTATTTCATTTTATCCTAACGTTTAGGTCAAGAAAAGCCTCATTCAGAAGATGCCTTACATTCACATGATCAGAAATATCTTGAAAAATCATGCAGCCCAAAATTCCAACATTCTTAAACTCATAAATGGCCTTACCTTCGTAAAATAATATCTAGCATTGACATTTTCAAATATACCAACTGATTAATATTCTCGCGAACCAGTTCAAAATGACTGCAAACCATGACATAGAAAAATGATGTCGGAACTAAAAGTAACGATCTATAACAAAATCTTCAGTAAAACTCAAGACAGACATAACATAATCCATACAAATTTTAAGGGTTTACAGAACACTGTCCACTAGCACCCAAAAAATTAATAGATATAAAAATTCTGAAAGCTAAGGTTAAAAGCCTGAATCCCCTTAAAACACTAAAACCCAAAAAATAGTAAAACTCCACTCAGGCGGTCAACATGACTGCCCCTCCAGCCTCCTTGATATTTTTCTCGGCCAACTTAGAAATAAGCTTGGCCTTGACTACGATAGGCTGCTAGGGCAGCTCGCCCTTTCCCAAGACCTTAAAATACCTGAATTGGGTAACATCTATGAGCGAGACAATGTCAACAGTGGCCTTGGTCTTGACATCCTCGAGAACCAGAGACCATAGCTTGTCAATATTAACAATGGGGCAGTGATAGTGATTCCTGAGCTTGTGGAAATGCCTCATACCAACCTTGCCGAAGTAGCTGAGATGGTACTTGTCGAAGATAATATGGTGGTGATGCATACCCCCAGCATTACCCTGACCACTCGAGTGCTTCCTGTGCTTGCCTATACGCCCATGGCCTGCGCTCATGTGCCCTCTCTTCTTCCTATTCTTCTTCAACCTGGTCGTCATCCTGCAAACCTCTGCTCCATTTTACCCTGCCTTGTTGTCCTCTCCTCGAGCCCTATCTTCCTCAATAGAATAAGGCTCCCCTCGAACATGTATGGGGTTTTACGATATTAAAACGAAACCCTAATTTGGTTTGCACTAATGGAAAGGCAAAAAGTTTACACTATGAATCCGGAATTCGTGAAAACGGGGGGCTCAATCCATGAAAACAGGGAGTCGCCCTCCATTTGAAAACAAATTAACCTCTGCCCTCCATTTCAAAACAAATCTAACCTCCCAGGACCAAATCGACCCTCACAAACCACTCCCAAACCAAAAAAACCAAACTATAAATCAGAAATATGGCAATTTTAAGGGCAAATATCAAAATTCGGCAATTTTAAGGGAATATGATTTCCCAAAACTAGCGAATCGAGCCAAATGAAGGTTTGGTCATTTTATCTTCCCATTTTTTATTTTGGGCTAAAATCAAAAAATTAATTACTTTTTTAAATAAAATTGGGGCTAACTATATGAAAAGGGTTTTTAATAAAACATTTGCCCTCTTAAAATGTAAAAACCCTCAAATTTCGCCTTTTGGCTATAATTCGCCCCTAAAATTTACCATGGAATAAACATATGAGTGTTCGACGCCAACAAATTTTATTCACACTCTCTAGATTGTACTATGCATATTGGATACCATCATCCTTATTGGTGGCTATCCACACGTCTATTAATAGTTTTCATCATTGACTGGTAATCAGGCAATTTCTCACATGTTCAACTTCAACTCTCTTATTCAAATGTGCAGAAATATGTTGTTCATAGAAGCGGTGACCAAGACCTTGGGTGGAGGCTTACATCACTCAGCCTTATTTCCTCTCCCAAGCTGCATATATTTTTTTTGGAGACAGCTCATCATATTGATCATATTATGAAAAATCTTCCACATTGTGCCTATCAGTGTACATGACAGTCATACCCCTCTTAAGAATCACTCGGATTCAACTATTGAGCATGGGAATACCTGACTCAAGACATGTTCTTATATTTTTTACATTTGTTGTTTTCAAGTCTCCCTTGGTTCCAGAACTCCAATCCTCTCTCTCTTCAACTACAGTTTATAAAGTATTTTGGCCAATGTCTTCTTCTCTTACCTCACATTTTAGGGGGAATTTTTTATATAGAAAAATAACCTCCTCATCAACTCAAAAGAAAAGGACACTTTGACTGGAAAAAAATCCTAAGTTACAGGCCCATTTTCCAGGGTAGTGCCCCCCAAAAATACAAAGAGTGTTCAAATGCTTCCTATGACCTAAAAAGAGGCATTATTCCTTAGGTTAACGCTTTGTTTTTCCTAAAGGGAAGCGTTACTGGATTTGTTTGAGATTCTAGAGGTCAAAGCGCAAGTTGAATGACTGAAACTCCACTTTTCACTCAAATGTCAGCTCAAAAATCCGGAAACATCCACCTCAGTCTTGTCTAAGGAAATTGCTAATCCTATCAAGAACATAGAAAATGGGAAAGAGAAATAAAGCAAGGCAACATATAGCTTTTTCCTCAATGGAACTTATGAATAAATTGGCAAGGATTGAGCCTCTCCTCATCTATAAATTAGAGGCTAGGCCATTGTAACAAGGATCGGAATTTGAGCATTTTTATGCTACCAAGAAGTTCATCAAGAGAGAGAGATAGGAGCTAAGGAGCTAAATAAATACTTGATTTAGTAACCATGGTTGTAATCATTCTTCTCTCATCTGATGTTATAAATTTGCTTGTTGGCATTGTGACACTGATTTAGAGCTATGGCACAGGTGTTTTCCTTGATGGCAACTTACTTTGGTGAGAGATCTCAGTACAGGCTCTCAGAATGAAGGAAAAAGATATATACATAGGTTCACCTAGAGGAAGGCGCGTATACATGCGGGTTAGACGTTACAAAGGCACGTATGCGTATACACACACTTTCATGCAAGGAAAAGCGCGTATATGTTGGAGAACTTACTTTTGGTCCATGGTAGTTAGTCCTTGGTATTTGAACCTATGGTTTTGGACCATGGTATCTCATCAGAAGTGTTGATCCCAAGTATTGGGTCCATGGTATTGTTTTATTATGGTTTTGGACTGTGGTATTGTGAAAGGCCTAAGACTATAAAAGAGGAAGGAGATCATTTGGCAAAGGATTATCTGAATTAATTGAATATCTAATAAGTGCTAGATCTGAAATATTGGTGATTCGGGTTATGGTGCAGATCTGGATCTGAATGAAGGAGGAACCTTAGCGCAAAGGGAAGGATAAGTTCTATTGATGGGTCATAATCTTTAGGCTTGAATGATAGTTTTGTATGATTTTGATCTGTTATATGTGGCACATGCTTGATCTATAAATCTGATAATCTGGGTTAATTAGTGTCTGAATATTTGGAAGAGTGAATTATCCTTTATAGATCTGTATGCAGGTTCAGTGAAGCGAAGACGCGTATACACACTTGTTCAGTGAATAAAAACAGCGTATACGCAGGTTGGTCCAAACACAGAGGCGTATGCAAGCAGATTTTAGGTTATTGAAGTAGCGTATATCTTTTGTGTTGTGATCTAGCTGCTTCTGTTTATTGCTGCAGTGTTTTGGGTTCAGAATTTGGTGTGTGGTTACTGTTACTATGTTTTGGGTACAACTTTCAGAGAAGTATCTACTTGATTCAGTTCTAATTGGTGAAAAGGAGATTGTTTGATGCAGAAATTTTTGATGATTGATTAATGTTCATGGATCCAGTCTGAAAATTTATGAAACGTGGTCCCTGGAAGAAAGAGAAGGTTGTAGCCTTCTGTAGGCCAGCACCTACGTACTAGTATCTTGGCTAGTGCAAGAGCTAAGGGGGTTGTAGCTCCCTTCCAGGAGAAGCTGGAAAATGAGAGAGGATTGTAGCTCTCTGCAGGTTGCAGCCTGTGTACTGGTAAAGGACTGTACCAGTACATTGTAAAAGGAAGTTTCTAATTAAAAGAAGATAGAGACGAATTGCAGCAGGTGGTTTTCACCCACATTGGGTTTCCACCTTATATCTTGTGTTCTTGTGTGTGTTATTTTCTTCAGATCTATTTTACTATTTCTGGTTACTGTTTATTTGATTCTAATACACAGATTAATGATCAACAATTGCAAGATAAATTAAATTATAAGTTTGCATTGCATACGTGGGTTTCCTTATCTGTAGTTGCGTATATGCGTGGTTTTATCTAACTGAAGTAGCGTATATGACCTGGGTTTGAAAAAGAAAATAAGTGACTTGATAATACTGATTCACCCCCCCCTCTCAGTATTATTTCCAACATTGCTATTATTTTGTCTACTTTATGATTTTTACACCTTCTTTCTTTATATGGTGGTTCAATGGCAAGACTGAATATTATCTTAGATGCATGCTAGTTTTATGTATTTTTATATGTGGATATTTTGAATTGCTAAGGTTTCATATGTTGTGAAGATTACTTCGTGTATTTTCTATGTGCAAGTCTTGATCTGCGAGCTAGTAGAGGATCTTTCCTTTGTTACACTGAAAAATACAGCGAATCTACACCAAGGACTGAAAGGTAATCCTTCTCTTTTACTTTGTCGATTCCTAGATTAACATGAGTATTTCAATGTATCTTTGAAAAGTTGTAGATTACCTCCTTCCATCTACCTTCAGTCTTGGGAGACCTAAGATGGTTTTCTATCCACAACCACCCATGCATTAATCCCTACAACACACCGTAATAATTCAACACACATATATTAAGCTCACTTGGTCACCAAGGCCAAACAATCTTTGTAGTTTAGGTGTAGGATAAGTGGGATAGGATTCCAATAACACCTGTTGATCACTTACATTGAGACATAGAAGTTGACATATTAGGGAGCTCAAAATCCTTCACCATCCCACATCCAAAATTCAAAGTGCTTCAGAAACCCAATTCAGAGGGGGTTAGGCTAGGTCATCGTGCGAACGGGTTTCCTCGAGGCTTCCCAATCCATGGCAGGGAATCTCGTGTAGTGGTTGATCACCAAGAAGCTCAAGACTCGACCACCGCTGTGGGACGAAAGTAACCATAGTGACTGTGGTGAAGTAAAATTATAAGTGCTGACACGAACAAATTCCTCTAGCCTAATAATGGGTCTAGCCACAATAAATACATTCTATGGAAGATTTCCTTAGGTTAGAATCAATCAAGAGGGCCTACCTCTTGGTCGATTATCCTACTTGATGATGTCCTCGCTTACTCTCTCTAGCAATCTCTCAATTCCTTCTTCAAGCTCCTGTAACAAGTAAACAACAACAGCATACAAACATAATAATAGACAAATTGCAATTCAACCTACTTAACAAGTCAAGAAACATTAAGACATGGTGATCCAAAAATGGATCATGGATAACCCTCTAAATCTTCAAGCCCTCAAAATCTCCTAAAAGGTCAAAACCATCGCAAAAGGAGAAGTTATGGAAAATTCAGATTACACTATCGGAACCCAAAAACATGAAGAAAACCATGAAAGGCCTATCGGAGGCTTAAACTAATAATGAATAGGAACTATCGAATCTGGATGATCAACGGTCTAGATCCGATCGACAATCACAATCAACAATGGAAGCCGGCAAATATCGGAGCATAATATATAACTATTACGATCACAACATCGCAATCGGCGATCGCAACGAAGCGATATTGCATTCGGCGACCATAATAGAGTGTTACACTAGCCAGGGGCTTGTGAGATCTACGATTGTCACTTGTCGCATCGCAATATCGCATTGGCGCATTACGGAGGAGCGAAGATATGTTATATGCTATATATGTGATGCAATCGTCAGACCTGACGACAATATGAACCGGGTTTAATATATTTTGAAATCTGTTGAAAGACATTTTTTAACGTATTTTCGTATATTTCGTTATTAAACGAATTACAAAGGGGAAGTGCGATGTGATGAATCCGGACCCGAAGGGGTTTTGAAATGAAAATGAATATAATTTCAAGTCCAATCAGCGAGATTTTTCCATGTTTTATCGTATTTTTAAAATATGAAGGGAAACCAGGGAACAAGCCAATGGTGACTTGTGACAGCGACTAAGGGTGGACCCGATAGTGCTATGAAGCAGGGTTATGAAAACTTGAAGTCCAAAATAGTGTTTTCTGCGGATTTTCCCGTGTTTTTACAGCATTCTCTGTGTAAACAAAGAATGACTATTTCTAAGGATTTCAAGCACCGATAGTTCCCTTCCATTACAGAATACGTGGCATTCATCCCTGAGGGCATTTAGCAATGATAGATAACACTCAGAGAAGGGATTTGAGTGGATTTTGGCTGGAAGACAGAGAGCCCCGAGAGGGAATATGAATCAACAGTGCTGATTTGGCTTTAAAAGCCATGAATGTCAAAGACAGAGGGGTTGCTGATGGCTGCTGAGTTGTAGTTGGTTGTTTTTAGGGATTTGTTGCTAAAACAGAGAGTAAGACAAACCAAAGTAGGAAGCTAAGGCAAAAGTGGCAACGCATAAGCCAAAGAGGCAGCGCAGAAGCAAAAGAGCAGCCAAGGGAGTCACTTGGAAGCCAAGTGAAGATCCAAGAGGGTTGTAACTTAATAGAGGGAAGAAAGAAGCTAGAGCGAAGAGCCAAAGAGCTAGAGCCAGAGCCAAAGAGCCAGAGTCAGAGCCAAGAGCTAGAACCAAGAACCAAAGAGCCAGAGTCAGAGCCAAGACCTAGAACCAAGAGCCAAGAGCCAGAGCTTCAAGAGCCAGGGGATGACATGGTGTCTAAACCCACTATTCTTTGCAAAACAGTAGGAGTTGAGCCAAAGAGCTTGTAAAAAAGACTTATACCATAATCCCAGAGAGCCTAGTCGAATTAACTAGAGCTCACAGAGATGTAGCCCAAGTGTTGTGGGTGATCTCCTAATTAAATTGTTGTTTCTGTGTGTGTTTCACTACTGCATTATCTATGTTGTTTTATTTACTGTTATATGCATTTATATATCAGTTTTAGCACATCAACTTACAGCACAACAACATAAATTAAAGCATGTAATCAGTTAAAAACAAATACCAGCATACACCTATATTTTCAAGCATTTCTTAATTCCGCATTGGTTAATCAATAAGACTTGGGAAAATTTAAAGCTTTGGAAGTGGGAGAGGTTCTTGTAAGTTAGACAAGAAGCCTAAGTGCCCCATTTTCATATCAGTTGGTATCAGAGCCTAAGTTTTACTAACCCCACCTTCAAGGAAGGTTATCTCAGAATGCTTGATTGACAAAGCAAAGATTGCTTGTCTAAAAGGTGTTTGAACAATAAGAGGCTGATTGTATGCTTGTTTTGTGAACTGACTATTTTTTGAGTTTGCAGAGGTAAAAGGTTGTTGAATAAGCTCTTTATTTATCTTGTTGAAGTTTTTTTGTTCATTGACATAATGACAACTTCTACAAGTGGGTCCTCAAATTCTATTTTCTTCACAAGATTCTTTGATGAAGACATGAAGCAAGAATTGTCCACCATGATGGATATGGTGAGAGAAAAGTATGAGGATGGAAGTAAGAGTAGCAGACATAGAGAGCAGCTGAATTCCATGAAGGAAGAGAAGTAGTTGCTTGCTGAAAAATTGCAGGAAATGAGAGGCAACCTCATATCACAAATATGAACCTGGAGAGGATGCATGAGTTGGAAACATAGCTCTTTGTTGCCTAAGAAGCCTCAGTCAAGTATCAGCTTGAAGAAGAGGTAAACCATTCCAGTTTGTCTTCAAATTCTTCTGAGAATGCTTATATTGGTTCTTTTGAAAGACATACTAGAGGCATAGGTTCCAAGCTAATGTCCAAGATGGGATATGAAGGAAAGGGATTGGGAAAGCATGCACAAGGTATTGTTGAACCAATAATGGTTGAGGAAAGGCCTAAGTATTTGGGTCTTGGCTATGGACAGTCTTACGAAGAGAATTC
The DNA here is from genome assembly GCA_031772625.1 of Pinus tabuliformis. NCBI lineage: Eukaryota > Viridiplantae > Streptophyta > Pinopsida > Pinales > Pinaceae > Pinus > Pinus tabuliformis. The sequence goes on from CM062807.1 coordinate 1,283,662,565, forward strand.
CAAAGCTGCCATGAATGCCATTGAAATAGTCCCAAGAAGGAGTTTCAGTTCATGTCCTCTACCTCAGAAGTGTGAATGTTGTATTCAAGAGGAATGCAACGGATTGAAACATTGTTTACAGGATGTAGGTGTTCAAAAAGACACACTTGAACTAGAGAGTTGGGGAGACTCCAACAACCTTGAAGAGATTGATGGTGTTCCAAAGGGAGCCACTTCTTCATTTGCTTCACCTCCTCATGATGGAAATAAAGGTGAAAGAGAAAGGCATAAATCTGGTTCCAAACGTTTTCCTTTTGATTGTGGAAAGCATGATAAATTCCCACATATGTATGGGAAAAAAATTGCATGTTCCTTTTGTGGGTTGGATAACCATAATGTTTCTAGATGTTGGAAGAGAATGGCCACATATAGGAAGCAGAAGAAGGAAAAGAAGCAAGAAGCCAAAGGTCCATTGGATAAGGAAAATCATGTTGTCAAGAGGATGCACATGCAGTGCACTTATTGCCATAATCAAAGACATCTTACTACAAAATGTTGGACAATGAATCCAAAAATGATTCCACCAAATCTAAAGAAAGTGGAAAGAGAAGATGGTAGAAATGGAAGTGAAGATTCCATGAATGATGTGTCTCAGAATGATTCACATGATGATGCTGATGTGCAGACAGAGGTAGTACCTTTGAAAGGGATTGGTAAGGAACGGTTAGAGTTCTTATCCGATTAAGATGGCATGTCTAATGATGCATCTACATTATATTTCATTATAGCTTCGAAAGTAAAGTGTGCTTAAGTGAAAGTTGAAGGATGAAATGCATGCATGAGCATGAGATGCATGAACACAGGGATGTTGATGATTTCCTTGTTTTTGAACATGTATGTGTAATTAACTTGCAAGGTTGATTGCTTTGACATGCATGTGTTGCCATGTTGACTTGAGAGAAGTTAACTTGGTCTCCAAACGAATATAATGATGAAGTGTTCATCTTTTGAAAAAGAGTCCTAATGGTCTTTTTCTACATGCTTTACTAAAGGGTAATTTGTTTAAAATCATGTTTTGTGGCCTTTTATCTAGTCCATCATTTGTATGTAGATACAAGACATGTAGGTGTTCACAAGATGTGAAGTCTATTTCTTTTGTTGAAGCAGGAGTTTATTCCATCCAGTTGTTGTCTGTATGCCTATTTTTGTTAATAGTTGTTGTTGGCAACCTTTCAAATAGGTACAAATGAAATTTTTGTGGAGCAGATGTACTTCACATTTGTTTGAGCCACCTTGGATCAATGATCAAGGCAAAGAAGTTTAAACCACCTTCTATGACGATTTCAGTAGAAGTTCTGCAAGAAGGCAAGGAGGAAGATAGTTCTTCCCAGGAAAACCAGCCCATCTAGAGAAGGAAAGTGGTTAGAAACTTTGATTCATAGGCACTATGCAAAGACAAGTGTAGGGAGGCTGAAAGAAGAGGGTGAGTCACTCTCATTTACTGCTCAAATCAGTATATCATTCTTTTGGAGACCAAAAGTTCTCTTAGTGGGAAGGCGTGATCCAAAAATGCATCCTGGATAACCCTCTAATTCTTCAAGTCCTCAAAATCTCCTAAAAGGTCAAAACCATTGCAAAAGGAGAAGCTATGGAAAATTCGGATTACACTATCAGAACCCAAAAACATGAAGAAAACCATGAAATGAGGCCTATCGAAGGCTTAAACCGATAACGAACAGGAACCGTCGGATCTGGTTGATCAACGGTCCAGATCCAATCAGCAATCACAATTGGCGATGGCAGTCGGTGGATATCGGAGCGTAATATATAATTTTTGTGATCGCAACATCACAATCGGCAATCGCAACAAATCGATATTGCAATCGGCGACCATAACAGAGTGCTACACCAGCCCGGGGCTTGTGCGATCTGCGATTGTGACTTGTCGCATTGCAATATCGCATCAGCACATTACGGAGGAGCGAAGATATGTTATATGGTATATATGAGATGTGATGGCTGGACCCGATGGCAATATGAACCGAGTTTAATATATTTTGAAATCCTACGAAAGGCATTTTTTAACGTATTTTCGTATATTTCGTTATTAAATGAAATACAAAGGGGAAGTGCGATGCGATGAATCCAGACCCGAAGGGGTTCCGAAATGCAAATGAATATAATTTCAAGTCCAATAAGCGGGATTTTTCCATGTTTTAATGTATTTTTAAAATACGAAGGGAAACTAGGGAATAGGCCAATTGTGACTTGCGACAGCGACTAAGGGCGGACCCGATAATGTTATGAAGCGGGGTTATGAAAACTTGAAGTCTGAAACAATGTTTTTTGCAGATTTTCCCGTGTTTTTACAATGTTCTCTATGTAAACAAAGAAGAACTGTTTCTAAGGATTTCAAGTGCCGATAGTTCCCTTCCATTACAGAATACGTGGCATTCATCCCCGAGGGCATTTAGCAATGATGGCTAATGCTAAAATAAGGGATTTGAGCAGATTGTGGCTGGAAGATAGAGAGACCCGAGAGGGAAGATGAATCAACAACATCGATTTGGCTTAAAAATCCATGCATGTCAAAGACATAGGGGTTGTTGAGGTTGCTGATGGCTGTTGAGTTGTAGTTGGTTGTTTTTGGGGCTTTGTTGCTAAAACAGAGAGTAAGCCAAGCCAAAGTAGGAAGCTAAGGAAAAATAGGTAGCACAGAAGCCAAAGAGGCATCGCAGAAGCAAAAGAGCAGCCAAGGGATTCACTTGGAAGCCAAGTGAAAAGCCAAGAGGGTTGTAACTTAATAAAGGGTAGAAAGAAGCCAAAGCGAAGAGCCAGAGAGCCAGAGCCAAAGAGACAGAACCAAAGCCAAGAGCCAGAACCAAGAGCCAAAGAGCTAGAGTCAGAGCCAAGAGCCAGAACCAAGAGCCAAGAGCCAGAGCCAAAGCTTCAAGAGCCAGGGGATGACATGGTGTCTGAACCCACTGTTCTGTGCAAAACAGTAGGAGTTGAACCAAAGATCTTGTAAATAAGACTTATACCATAATCCCAGAGAGCCTAGTCGAATTGACTAGAGCTCATGGAGATGTAGCCCAAGAGTTGTGGGTGAACTCCTAATTAAATTGTTGTTTCTGTGTGTGTTTCATTACTGCATTGTCTCTATTGTTTTATTTACTGTTATATGCATTTATATATCAGTTTTAGCACATCAACTTACAACACAACAACAGAAATTAAAGCATGTAATCAGTGAAAAACAAATACCAACATACACCTATATTTTCAAGCATTTCTTAATTCCGCATTGGTTAATTATTAAGACTTGGGAAAATTTAAAGCTTTGGAAGTGGGAGAGGTTCTTGTAAGTTAGACAAGAAGTCTAAGTGCCCCATTTTCAGATCACATGGATATGTAATATTACAAAACATGTAGGAAATCAATCGATATTTGCATATATTAACATGAAAGAGGGATTACAATCATTCACCTTGATGTTGCGGTCTTCCTCTGACAAGACTAGGTTCCCACACATTTCTGATAGCATTCCACGAAGGATTCAAAAAACAATAGTTTTAAAGCTCTTCCCTTTAGGCTTCACTCCAAACCAAAACACACTTCTCCCTCACGCAACTAGATGGCTACAACTAGTAATAGCTTGCTTGTCTACTCCAAAATAGCATCAACACTTTGCAAATAACACTCACACCAGCCAAAACTATCAACTGTGACTAGTTTGTGCTTGGGAAGAAGGGAGGTTTATATAGGAAATATGGATGGGAGATGGATCCTCTTCTCATGGGAGAAGGACTTATCCCTTGAGGTAGTTCCATCAATATAGGGGAAAGGAGCCCAAACTGTCATCCTCAACCCCATCCGGCCAAACCATTTACCAGACTTCTGTTACAAAGCTTCTAGAGCTGGAAGCTTCGGCTCTAATTTAAAAAACTTTCCATAATAGGACTGGCGTGACTGAGACATAGCCTAATAGCTCTGGTCGACGCGAGGAGTAGTGCTAATATTTGCACATCTGCGCGGCCGAGACAAAGGCCATTAGCGCCAGTCTTGTGAACTGGGCAAAACAGAAGTTTCAGGGGAAATGGTGCAAAAGGGAATTGATCTGCTCATGAAGAAGGACACAATGGGAATTTCTTCATGAAGGAAAAGCATTCAGGTTCACTATAGAGGTCCTCCAAGATCAAGGAATGGGAAGTATAGGGACAGTGACAAAATATTGTGTAACAAACCAATCTTAGGAAAACACCCTATAGGACTAGTTGTGGGTAGCAGTTGGTTCCATACCCCCACCTTTATCTAGACAGCTCTGCTTACGGGGATCAGATTTCATCAAGTAAGAATTTCTTTGGAAGGTCATCTGAAATAGTATATTTAGGACTTGTTTGAGGATTTAGATCACCTATAGCCTTAGAAGTCATTTTTCTTTGATAGGACGTGTTTTCTTGAATTAGAGTAGCATCTTAATATAGTTAGTTTACACTTGGCACCACTACACTAGGTGTTTTCTTGTTGTTTGTTGCTCTTTTTCTCCTATCATCCCTTTTTATTCTATTGAGTCATCTTTGTATTAACATCATTACACACCGTAGGCATTTGTCATGGAGACTTCATGGCCTTCACCCCCAATTTCCTTTAGGACATATTACTCCTCTCTGTCGAGTTAGAGTTCATCCTCCAAGTCCTCCATTGAGTCCTCATTCTGACTCTGGTTCTGTTGACTCTTCTAGTTCTTCCTTTGATTTTGTGTCTTCCGTATCGCCATCGTTTCAGGCGCCAATGTGGGTGTGGAAAACCCACGTGGTAACCCAGGTAACCTCACAAGCGGAACCTCTATCGATATGGTCCACTCCTACTCCATTGCTTATTTAAATGGTTGGTTTGAGCCTCCCAGATTTTAGCTAGATCATCAACGACCCTCTTCTCCATGGCCCCAGGTGGCTTGCTATGCCTACCAATATTCCTTTAGACATCCCTAAGTTCGAAGGTAATCCTAGATAAGACCCCACAAATCATGTTCACTCATTTCATATGTGGTGTTCATCTAATTCCATCACTGAAGACTCCATTCGTCTTTGTTTGTTCCAATGCACCCTTACTGGAGTTTCCACCAAATGGTATGTGGACCAACTACATGCCTCCCATTTCACCTTCATCGATCTAACTAAATATTTTCCATCATATTCCCAGTTACCTCTCCAATATGACATTGATACCAAACTCTTGACCTCTTTCCGTCAAACTTTTTCCACCCGCCTATCTGACCATGTTCAAGAATGGCGTAGAAGGAGGAGCATATGTAAAGCTCCTGAATCGAATACTATGTCTATATGGATTGGTTACTTATATCTCTTTTGGCACCCAATGGTAAATATGTTGCTTCCCACTTCCCCCAGTTTGAGTAAGATTCACTCCAAGTAGCTTTGAAATATGACCTGATTTATGCACAATCAGGGTATGTTTATACGGTCATTCTCGATTGGCCTTGGCCTGGTGCTGCTAATGCGTTGGGAAAATATCATGTCATCAATGGTATCATTAGATAAATTTCACACCCCCAACCTCCACCATATGCTCGACCTCCTATGATTTATGGTCAACCACAGGGGGGACTAGTTCCTCTTACACCTAACCCCTCCCAATACTTCACATGGAAACATTTATCGAGGTCCCAGTATATCATACGCATATCCCCATCGAAATCAATCAATTCCAAGGCTAGCTATTACTCCACCTATTAATCCTAATGTTTCCCCATCTCCTTACTATTTGTATGCACCACCTAATGCTTCAACCCCTCGTGTACCAGTGCCCTAGCCCCCCATGCCTCCTCCACCTCTACCACAACAGCAACCTCTTCCTCAAGTGAAAGTGTATTCTCACCAGAGTGCAACCAATCCTCCCAACCCTAAGAAATAAAACAAGGGTAAAGGTAATTGGAACTAGCCATCTCAAGGTAACCTGGGTAACCAGGGTCCACCACCTAATGCACCTCAAGGAAACAGCCTAATCCTGCAACCCAACAACAGGGTGGCCATCCCAAGAAAAAAAATGTTCTTCATACGAATAAACCTTGTGCCTGTTGTGGCGTATTTTACCATTATTCCCATGAGTGTCCCCTTTTACCTCAGATGTGCCAAGTGTGGGAAGCTCAAGTAGCTTCTTCTAGAGGACCTCATCCCATGAATACACCTCCTCCTCCTCCTACTTCATTTCAACTAGTTGTGCTTACCAATCCTTTTACTCATCAAGGATATATTGTTGCTCAACCTACAAAAGGTCATGCAGCTCCTCCACCTTCCCAATATGGTCCCAATGATTACCAGATCCTTATGATGAATTCTGACAAAATCAATACCAAACAAGTCAACCTTCAGACTCGGTCACACCAATATGACAAGCCTCTTGGAAAGTCAACAACTGATTCCCAACCTCAAGTTTCCACTAATCCTTTGTTGTCATCAAATGGTACCTTATAGATCCCTCCTCCTAAGGTATAGGTTGTTCCTAATATCCCCAAAGGTCCATTATGTTGAAACACTACTTCCTCTAAAGTCGCCCATAACTATAGCATAGTAGATGACTTGGTACAGGCTCCTACTATCATGTCAATGTTAGAGGTCCTCCAGACATGCCCATCCCAATGTAAAGCTCAACTATCTTCTTTGGGTGTTGTGGATCCTTCTAATGATCGTATGATTGTCTTTGACGTTAACAAAGTGAAACATAACCCCCTTCCTTCATCCATTTTCTTTTAAATACCAGTCTTCATAAGAAACACCATTGTTCAATGGTGTATCATAGATGAAGGTGCTTCCACCTCTGTGATGGTTGCTAGTGTTTGGAAGCAACTTGGTTCACCTGACCTGTCCCCATCCACCACCACTCTCTGTGCTTGGGATGGTCATCCCTTGTGGCCCCTTGGCTTGTATCGCAATTGTACTATTACTATTTTCGATAAGACAGTCTCCATTGACATCGAGGCCATTGATGCCCCATTAGATTATAACATTACCTTAGGTCGTAGTTACACCTATGCCATGTTCATTGTCGCATCTGCGATCTTTCTCAAGATGTGATTTCCTCGTAATGGAAAGATCATCATTATCCATCAGATGACGTACTATGATCCTAAATCTCAAACTTCCCTTTTGTGCACTATCTCATCGATGACTAGCAATATTGTCTCGTCCCTCACCATTACCTGGAGTTTAAAAAGATTCCATGTTTCTTGGTGCTTATTATGGTCCACCACCTACCCCCTTAGATCCTAGCTCTTCTAGTGTTTGCATGCTTCAAGCATCATATGTTTCCCACAAGCGGTCTGGTACACCTTCACAGTAGCCAACACCTCCACAACCTGCTACTCCCAACTCAACCCAGCCTTCAGGTATTATTCCTCAAGGTCCATTTCCTTCTGCTAGTATCTCTCCTAATCCTTTCCAGCCCGAAACTATTCCCCTGGGTCTTAACCATCTCAGAGAAGTTCCCCCAAGTCATTACCCTTCTGGTTAGATATCATTTTTATTCCCACCCCATCAATTTTATTCTACACATGTCATGGCTACATTGAGTTTACCTAATATTACCTTGGGGATCCCGGTCTGGTACATTGATCCTTCCGCAAACACTCCCCTTATCAACTCAAACCTTGCACTTCTTTGACCCTGGTTCAACCTGTTCTTCCTACCCATTCCTTTTCTTCATTTCCACAACAACCTACTCTTGTTGCGAAAGCATCTGGTGAGGGGGGCAATTCCTAGAACAAGGGAACCAAAGACAAGGCACCCCAACTAGCTCCAACTCTTCCTAAGCTCCAAAGCCAACTCCTCCATGTCCTTTGTGTGATATTGTTATACATGCCACCAATAATTGTCCATATCAAGAATGTGGTCTCTGATACCTTTCTTGACTCCAACATTCCTGAGATCAATGTCACCTTACTTGAGTCAGCTAATAAGAACAAATCCTTACTCATGAATCACCCTTATGCTTTGTGTGATAATTGTGGCCATTATTATCATCATTGTCCTTGTCTCGAAGACTTTTGTGATACACTTCAAGTGCTTCACAAGTTAGATGTCACTCGTAGTGATTCCACCTCTACTCTACCTATGGGTTATGGTCCCACTCTTCTGCCAGAATAAGATGTCTCTCAACCACCCATCATGATCCCTCCTCCTGATATCGAGATGACAGATAGTTTTTCCCCTATTCTCTACCAAACGTCATCCATGGGATCAATTTATTGGGACTCTCTCAATGTCTCCTATTGTGATTCTGTTGAACCTTCTTCGATGAACACTTCAGTCTCAACATCATAGATATCACATCTACTAGTCATATGTATCCCCTTGTTGATGATGTGCATGTGAACATTGTCTCTAATGAAGATGCCTCTGGTAGCTCATCTTCATCATGTGGTCCCTCTTCCTCTCATCCTCCCATCTTTCATTTCGATGAAGACATCATGGAAGCCATGGCCACCCCTGATTATCCTTGGGATGATATTCACCATCGTGTGTATTTCTTCCCACAGCAAACCCATGATCAATATGTTGTGGTGTCTAGGTCGATTGGTTTAAAAAACCCATTCCTGCACTAGATGCTTTCAAAGAAGGAAATATGGCTAACATATCCCCTACCATCAAATTCAATATTTTGACTAAACCAGGGATCGAAGAAAATATCATCTTGGGGGTACAATGCACCCCGGAAGAAATTGATGCTTACACTAAGTTATTCAAAGAATTTTGTGATGTTTCCAGACATGATCCTGCCATTATTGAACATCACATCAACACTTGGCTCTATGCCATCCCTATACACCAAAAGCAAAGGTATATCCATCCTTCCAAACATGAAGTTATCAAAGCTGAAATTGATAAGCTCAAGCAGGCTGGTTTCATCTATCCCATTGAATACACCACATGGGTGTCCAATCCTGTTCCCATTCTAAAGAAATAAGGCACCATTCGTGTCTACATAGACTTTCATAATCTGAAAAAAGCTTGTCCCAAAGACAACTTTCCCACACCTTTCATAGACCAAATCATTGATGAGTGTGTGGGGCATGAGGTTCTTTCCTTTATGGATGGATTCTCTAGATATAACCATATATGTATTTGTTATGTTGATCAACTTAAAACCGCCTTCACTAGTCCATGGGGAAATTTTGCTTATAGGGTCATGCCTTTTGGTTTAAAGAATGTTAGGGCCACTCTTCAGCATGACATTTCTTATTGTTTCCACGACTTGTTCATTGCATATCTAGATGATATCACTGCTTGTTCCAATCTTTGGTCTCATCATCTTCATGATTTGTGTACCATCTTCCTTTAATTTCGCAAGTATAACATTCGCCTCAACCACCTTAAGTGTGTCTTGTATGTTCTTGTCGGCTGAATTTTGGGCTTCATTATGTCCAAAGATGGTATCACTCTTCACCCTCTCAAAGTTCAAACCATTCTCAAACTTCCTCCTCCTCGTACCCTTTTCTAGTTACAAAGCCTCCAAGGTAAAGCCAACTTTCTTCATCGGTTTGTTCTTGAATATGCCACTATTGCACATGGGTTTCTTAGACTCCTTAAATCTAACATTCCATTTGTTTGGGATGGCCAATCTCAACAGCCTTTTGATGCCCTCAAATGTGCTCTCACTTCCACTCCCTTGATCATTCCACCTAGCTTGGAGAGGGATTTCAACTTGTATATCTCTTTGTTCGACTATTCGTTCGTCAGGGTCCTAATCCAATAAGATGGTGTTGCGAATGAGAACACCATCTATTATGTCAATAAGAACCTAAACAGTCCCCCGTGTGTCCTATTCACATGAAATATTAGTGTTGGATGTTGTGTTCTCTGTCCAAAAGCTTTGTTATTATATCCTTACACATACCACCAAATTTGTGACCAATTCCAACCCTATGGCCTTCCTATTGATTCGTCGTATCATCAACGGGAAGTACGCCCATTGGATCGTTATCCTTCAAGAATTTGATCTTGAATTTTTCACACCTACGAGTAAGAAAGGTTTAGCCCTTACTAAATTCATTTTTGAATTTCCTACTAGTGCACCTGATCCACCGAGAAATGATGACCTTCCATATGAACACTTTCTCACCATTACCTCAGATGATCTTTGTTATGGAGACACCTTACCTATCTGCAAACCCAAAAATCCCCCCCCCCCATATCACTCGTGGTGATTGAAAACGTAATCAACATCAAGCCCCTCGATATCTCCTCATCAGTGATGATCCTTATCATAATGGTGTCGACGCGGTCCTTCGTCATTATAACACCCATGTTGAAGTAGAGAAAGAGCTCAATGCCTGTCACTATGGCACTTGTGGTGGTCACCTCCCTAGAATGGCCACTGCCCAGAAAATCATGTGCATCGGTTACTTTTGGTCTTATCTCTTTAGAAATTTCATTGAGGCAGTCAAACAATGTCCCAAATGTCAATTATATGCCCCTAAGGCACGAACTCCACCTGCTCCCCTCCATCCTATCATCGCATTTGTCCTTTCTATAAATGGGTTATTGAATTTAAAGAGTGTTGACCCACATCTACTAACAACCTTAATTATATTATTATGGCCATTAATTATTTCATCAAATGGGTTGAAGCCATGCCCACGTTCAATAACACCGTAGCTACTGCAGCCCTCTTTTTCATTAACCATGTTATCACTCAATTCAAGGTTCTGAAACAATTGGTTTCCGACCATGGCCGACACTTTGAAGATGAGATCTGGTGTGAGCTATCCTCTTTGTTGGGCTTTGAACACCAATATTCATCGTCTTACTACCCCCAAGGCAATGTCCAAGTTAAAGTTGTTAATAAAATCCTTAATACTATGCTTCAGCAGATGGTGAATAAACACAAGACCAATTGGCATCTTATGCTCCTCCCTACTTTGTTGGCCTATAGAACCTTTGTCAAAACCACCACTCGATTCACTCCTTTCCACTTTGTTTTCGGAGAGGATGAAGTCTTACAAATCGAGTGTGAAATACCCTCCCTCCACCTTGTTTTCAAACTCCTCTCAGACACCCAACCTCTAGAATAATGACTTATCATGCTCGAGTGTGCCAATGAAGACCATCATGTTGCATTGCAAACAAATGAAGTGGCCAAAACGTGCACCAAATCTCAATATGACCGGAAAGTCCACCCTCATACCTCTCATGAAGGTGATCTTTTTCTCATCTATGAGCAAGCTCATGATGTCCGAGGGCATGGGAAGTTTGAACCATTATTTCTAGTCCCTTACATCATCCATAAGTGTTTGGGCAAGGGGGCATACCTTTTAGAGGGTACAAAAGGAGAAATCCTTCCTAACCCTTGAAATGCATTCTACCTCAAGAAATTTTACCCATAGCATTTCCCATTGAAATGCATGTCTCTTTTTTTTCTGAATTTAGGTACCTTCCATCCCCCATCATCTCATTAATTGTATTTTTAAGTCTTTCAGATGGATCCATCATCTAGGAATCTAGCCTTGACAGCTTGGGCCATTCCCCCCCTTTGCATTCGTTAGTTCACTCCAACAGCAGCAGCATTAGTTCTGCTACCAATAACCATGCCGAATATGATGTTATGATAGGTTTGTTAGGTGATTCCCTTAATCATCGAATCCTTCACCTTCATGTTTGTCTTGATTCCATGCTACTTGTTATGCAATTGAATGTCGTTTATCATGTGTGTAATCCTATCCTATTTAGAAAATATCTACGAGTTAAGCTTTTGGCACGTGAATTTGAATCCATTACATTTAGTCATGTTCCTAGAGCACAAAATCACTATGTAGATACCATTTCAAATAACATTGTATATTGGAATTTATCACATGCATATGCAAGAATGCATCCACAGCATAAACAAATGGAAAACAACCATTGTAGCAAAAGATGCATAACCATATTATGTATCATAATATCCAACATATAGTGTTTGGAGTCCACTACTCTAAATACATTTAAAATTCCCATAGCATGTTACAACAAAAACAAAAATGGGGACCCACATGTCTCTATGCCTAGTCACTATCATCTGGAGGCTCCCAAGCCAATGGCTCAATCCCACCAGCTCATAAGTCTCGAACTGTCTGACCAGCCATAGTTATGTGCCTCGTGACACCTTGTCATTCTAAGGGAAGACCAGTGAACTCATTTGTATATTGATCTTATAACTCATGTCATCTACACTCCTTTACCCTGGTTAGTAGCACGTAGAACCTATGGTGGAGATATTCCAATAGAGCATCACCACTTGATCTCTGTTGTGATGTCAAACCACCCTAATCTGCGACTCGTCCTTTATATCCTACCAGCTTCACTGGTGCTGTATCTGCATACCAAAAGTTTTCAAATCAGTACCACATATATACATTTCCTAAAATTTAAATGCAACCAATAGATAGAGCCTTTCACTTACCTTTTGGACCCCATGCTTGTCCTAGAGTCAGGATCTCCTTGATAGTTCATTCCACTATATGGATAATCATCTATGTGGAATGGTATTTGGTCCCAATGTGGAAATAACTCATGTCAAAACACCTATACGACTCCCCCCACTCCACCTTGTTGCAGTAGTTGCCCTCAACGACGCATCATGGGCTCCTGCAGGCCCCCATCATGGATCTGTAGATGTGGTCAGATGGTTAGGATCTTCTCAAAGAAGAATAAGCACACAACTATCCCAAATGAATAGTTATCATTGGTCCATCACCTGCATAGACTCAACTACCATTTCAATGACAACAACATCATATGGGCCCACCCATAGTAGGTCCCTATCAATACACTCTCCACAAGCATCAACTACCCCTCAGTGATGTGATCAAAGGCATGACTACCCAAAATCCACACCACTGTTGTGGCTATAACCCGTGTCTCAAGTCTCTCTAAGTCACTGATATGGATGGTTGAACCCTTTGTGTGAACACCCACTGCACAATGACGATCCATAAACTATCTTATATGACTCCCATGAGGTAGCACTAGATGTATCTCCCCCACCACCCATAGGTGGGGCAACCCTTTCAAAATGTATATGTCTTGGATAGTGATCTCGATCCTATGCCCGTGTACCACAAAGGAAATTTGATTTGGATCCAAGTAGCTCACAATCCTAGACAATAGGGGCTCACCATCCCTCATCAATAGGTTCTCCAAGAACTTCATTACCCCATATTGGGCCAGAACCCCTCTGACTGCTTGGTTCCCTTGAATCTTAGCATGAAGAATTTCCAAATCTTGTTCTCGTCGTGACACCTTTCGCTCTACCTTACCTGCAACATACCATTATGTTTTGTAAATTCAAATTCAAATGCATACATTTCTAGTTCAAAGCCTCAGCCCAAAAAAGACCCCCAGTCTTGTTTTTCCCCTCAGCCTAGAGCACAGAACTTTCCCTCAAAACTGCATTGGACACTTAAAGGCCCAACCTATACATTCCATATTGCATAGCAAGGCCCCAAAATTGCGTTGTGACCATGAGGAAGGACAGGGATCTCCCTAGTGAGTTGAAGCCCTGATCTAAAAATCTAATCCACCGAAATTGATGTGTAAGGTTAGGCCACCTACCTCCAACTTGCAGATCCATATTCTGGCAGTCGGTTTGTCCGCTATGATCTCCACAAGATTTAGGGCCTTCTCCTCCTCTCCAAATTTTCCAACAGCTCATTATGCAAATGAATTGGATTTGGGGGCAAGAAGCCCTTTTATGGAAAAAACCTTATTTTTTTTAGTGCCCATTGCAACCAAACCGTAGAATGGTTTGATGAACCGTCAACACCATTGGAAATCTCTCACTGATTTCTATAATGTGTCTCCCTTTGTTTTTGGTAATTTGACACTTCACCAGGAAGCCATTGTTTCCATGAGGTCTCACTTTGACACCTATTAAAATTAAATCTCTTCATTTGAGCGACCTGTACTCTCGTACCATTTTACCTTTGCACTAGTTGACTCATGTGTCAATTTTCTTCATGACTAACCATCATCTACTCATGTTTCTATGGTCCCCTCCGGGCCTCCCCCATGTGGTAGTGTCATCGAGTCAACCTTGTTCAGAGCATCACAGATGAGTCACCCTTGCATGTATGGAGTCTGTTTCGAGTCCCCTTGAGTCTAGTTATAGTGTTCTAGACATCTTTGTGTCACATTCATCCCATCATGCTCATATTTGGCCTCTAGCTACACTGCTCTGTCTCTGAAAATCCCCCATCTAAGTAAATGACCATCCCCTCTAGAATCAATTTAGTCGCTTCCTAATCAACCATGCTTGTGATTCTCTGATAAGGGGAGTCATCAGTCCACCACTCATGTTGTTTCTTTCCATCATTGTCCCTGGTGTCAGTCCATCATTCACTTTACTATGATCCCCTATACCTTTGTTGAGGATTCCTCATTGCCTTAAATTTGGTGGGCCCTCTTTTGTCGACTTTAGCACAATTATTCTAGAAGTGTGGTCTAGAGGGCGGTGTACCTTCATTCCAGACTTCATCATTGTTGGATTCCTCGAATCAAGCAAAGGGAATCATCATTTCACTTTGAATTGTGTTGTAGCAGCTGCAAAACCATCCAAAATTTTGGCCTACATCCAAATTTCGGAGCCTTCCTTGGTTTTTACATTGATGGTCACAAATACTCACGCTCATCCCATGAGCTCTTGTTGAGTTTTCACATGCTATTTTCTTAATCGATCACTGGTCATCTTTTTTCATGTTGATTGTTATGTCATGCTTGCGAGTTTATTCCACCATTTATTAAGGTTTGTCTTTGTGTGTATGATTTGTTTTCGCTCTGTCAACATTGGTCACACTCACACACAAAGTTTTAAACATTGTTGCACAAGTGTCGTCACAATCATGCGAAGACATATTTCAACTATCACACTTGTCACTCTCAACCTTCGAGTCAATATCACTGAGCACATGTTGTCTTGTTGGTTTGAGGTGTCTTATCGTCGAGTCATGCTAAGTGTGTGATCACATTGTCGTTCCTACACGAGTACACTCGCTTTCACACTTAGTCAATTTTCTTGAAAATATGTCAATCAGACAACCCTCCGTAAACCAGACCTGATCTCAGTGACCTTTCATTGCTGCCCAGAACTACGCAAAGCTTGAGGTTGTCCTTCGAGTAGCCTGCTTTGTGTAATTATAGAGATGAGGTAGCTGACTGACTCCCAGAACTACGCAAAATTTGTCCTAGAAGACAATCTAGTATGTGCTTCTCACATGACCTCCCATCAAGCCTCCCGCTGGTCAACTAGAAGAAATGAATTGAGTTGGGACCCAAGGTTGTATTGATCTCCAAAATTGCACAGAGTTGTCTTGTCCTGACCTTCCTTCTCGCTCTACAAACAACCCAGGAATTGTGAAGAGTTGTCCTTCCCTACCAACCCTTCTTCCCCACTCTACAACCAGATCAAGAATTGTGCAGAGTTGTCCTGGCCTGCCATCCATTCTTCCCTTCTTCGATACCAACTCAAGAATTACACAGAAATGTCTTGCCCTGCTAACCCTTCTTCCCGGTCTGTAACCAGCCCAAAAATTGTGTAGAGCTGTCACGTCCAACCCTTCTTCCCCACTCTGCAACTAGCTTAGAAACTCGCAGGACTTTTCGAGCTCATACTATCTCTTAGGACTGTGCAGTTTTGTCCAGCATCTCCCACAACCTGACTTTGTGCACCTTTGGAAAACTACGCAAATTTTTCGCTAGTGCCTCATGTTTCCCACACAGTCTTCCTCAGAGAAATTGCGCAGATCCCAGCTAGATGACCTGCACGGTGATCCCTTAGGAAATTTTGTAGTTCTTCCTCCCATCTGGATTTTTCCCTACAGCTGTCAATATTATCTCAGATTGTGAAAATTTGTCTTTGAGTGACATCTGTGCATTTTTACCTGATAGTTCTCTAGAGCCTCACATCCTGGCATGTGCTTTCTCCCACAATCTTAGTGCCTTGTACCTCTCTCAGTCACCTGCACCGAAATGGAAAATAATATATCGTGATAGACTAAGACATTTTTTGAATTTGATGTCTTCTCATCATGAGTGATTGTAGGAACAGGTACATCGATGGAACATGGTGCAACAAAGAACGGGAAGGAAAAGAGGCGCATGCTAGAAGACTTGCTCATGGTCGAACGAACACATGAAGCACATCAAGCAAGCAAGTAAAAGGGACACATTCACATGCACCATCAAGAAAATATCAATACCATCGAAGACCCCGCACACTTTTCCATGTGGAGGTGAAGACATGTTACACTAAGAGAATATCATCACTCAGTAGCCTAGCGGCTCGACACAAACACCACATTCAACCAATACATGTAAGCAGTGTCATGTTGAGTTTTGTCATGAGTTGTCCTGGCCACATCACTACTATGGGCCATACTTGTTGTAATCAATGCAATGTAAAGAGGAAGTCCAAGAGACCCACATATGAAGTCGAAGAGTCATGTAAAGTCGAAAAGTCATAGGAAGTCAAACAGTCATGAGGGAAGTCGAAGAGTCACAAGGGTCAATTATACCCCCTTGGTCATATAAACCCCCTTATTGTATGAGTAAAGGAATTTTCACCTCGGCTCCTCCCACATAGCCTTGAGAGTTTTTAGTATGTTTTTCGAGGAGCTAGTTGTGGCTCCAACGTCCCACTAGTGGGACTAGTGATGTATGGTGTACAGATGTGTATTGGATCTTTTGCTTAATTCAAAATCATGTCTAAGGCCAGCATGTTTTCACGCATGTATTGTATCCGTTTGTAAGACTATTATTTAAATGTTTGTAATGCATGTTTGCTTAACTTGTACTAAGATAGTGGAACTACTTCGATTATTTTAGTACTCATATTGTTGAAGATGTGTTGTATTGTTTATCACTATCGGCATGTCCATGTGGACTACTCCTCCAGACATTATATGTGCCATAATTGTTTTTTCTCGATTTTAACGATAGTCACCCCCGTGTGGACTACTTCGCTGGATGGTGTACATGTTTTCCTTTGAACTTTTTTTTTCACGACCACCACATCTATTGTGGACTATGCCGCCGGATGTTGGGCAGACCCTTGTTGTTGTTTGCATGTGTTTCTTCCTGAGTTGGAACTATTCCCACTCATCAAGAGGCTCATTTTACTTTCTCCCTCTTGACAGTATGAGAACTCAGACATAGAGTTACATTATGCACTCACCAGGCATACTCACCTCACTTCCTTGAAGTTACAAGCATAACACTCTCATGTGTTGAATAGCAAGAGCTAAGGCAAACTACTAAGATAATGGCAATCAGGCTACCGTACCAGATGGGACTCCTACACCAAATGGTTTGAGGTCTAGTTGCGACTTCATATCTAGGATATCCCCTTTATTGGTCGATCCAACACCATCAATAAAATGGCGCTAGAAGGAGGCTAGATGACAAATTGAGCCCATTGCATCTAGTTTGAATATTCTATATAAAATGGCTCATACACAAATCATACTCCAAGGGTGTTTCTCTAATTTTTCCCTTGATCAATTTTCACCCCCCAATGAGCTTCTCGATCACTTGTCCCAGTTAAAGTTTAATGGTGAGGATGGGATGTCCATAACCAAGCACATTTCTAATTTTATTCAATTTTGTGAACCTTATGAAATCAATAATGAATAGTCTGTGTGTGTGTTTTTCTTCCTCACCCTTGAAGGTCGGGCTAATCGGTGGTGTCATACCTTGCCACCTGCTTCCATCCATTCCATTCTCGCTTTCCTTAGGGAGCTTCATCAAGCCTTTGTTAAGTATAACTATCGAGATATCTATGGAAGGGTCAACCTATTAAGAATGGAGCGGAATAAATCAGTTGAGAATTTTTCTAATCAATTCCTTCACCTTTTCTATGAAATTCTAGAACAAGATGTGAGTTTGGATTCTTGAAACAAGAGTTTGAGTGCTTGGTTCATGTTTCTTCATATGGTGAACCTGAACCTCCTAATTTTTCTACTTCCCCAACTCTTGCGAATCATGAGGCACCTCATATTGTTGAGGAGGAACCCAACACCCCATTTTTTCCTTGTCCTCCTCCTTTCCCAATCCCGATGTGGGTGCCCCCTTGCAGTGATTAAGAAGCTGAGGAACGTGCACAGCATGTCCCCAATCCATGTTCTCATATGTCTCTCACTTTCATGGAGGAAGTTCTAGAATGGCTCAGAGAGCATATAGCCAAGATCCACTGCTCCATTTCTCAAGAGGACATCACCGTTCACATCTCAAGTCTCAAAGCTAACCTGCCTCTCTGCCATCCTCCATAATTCACAACCCATGACTCCTCGTACCTTGACTCGCTTGCTCAATCTATTTCTCTAGCTAGTTGTGCACATCTCTCAATTCTCAAGATGTTGGCTCAAATTGTGGTCAGGAACAAGGCAGTCATATTACAATAGCGGAGGAGAAAAAAGGTGAGGACACTATCAATTCCCCCTATCTAATTCAAAATTGTCTACATCAAAACAATGGGCTTCCATTCTCTAACAATTCCCAATCTGCTAATATCGATGAAGCATCCTATATAATTAATTCTTTCGATCAACCACCAATCTTGGGCAGTCATCACTCCCATGCTTCCATATGTCGTGACGAACTCCCAAGCACATCATGTGATCTTCCGTTTTATCATGAATACTCTAACTCAGATCTAGAATTTCCTCCGGTCAAAGAAGACATTCATATCAAAACTTCCTCTTCACCTCACTTTCTTGTGTGTCCTACCATTCACAATGCATCCACATGCATCAGAGATACTCCATGTTCTCTCACTTCTTCATCCGATGAGTTATCTCCTCAATTGACACAAGGCAGTGAGGTTGTCCATGATGAAGTTGAAAATAGTTTAATCATAGAGTGTACTTCCCATTCCCCATCATCTCTTCTCTTGCATGAAGACAACTCTTCAAGTCAGCTTGTTGAAGCTGAAAAATCTAGTGCAACCTATGACAGAGATGGATGCCATCTTGAGAGCAATTCTAAAATCAACAACAGTAGCCACCCTCAAGCCATGAATGATCTATTTCAATCTCCAAAATATGATTCTGCATTTCTGGAAAGTTCTGGGATGTGCTAGGGAGTCGAGGCACTTCAACATCTATTGATGGTTATGTCAAGACCTCGTGACTCTAGTAAGCCCCCAGAACTGAATCAGATCTAGTTTCTCATGCAAAATCCATCTATCTACATGGTTTCACTCGATGTGAGTTCACGTGTGAAAAAATTTTGGTATTCTGGATGTGATCTCTTAAATTTTCACTTATGATTGAATTCACAAATATGTCACAGTGCATCCATCTTCATGCACATCTCTTGCATCAAATTTGGGATAGGAATGTTCATCCCTCATAAAATCATGGAATTATGAAGTTGATCATCTTAAATATTTTATTTTCCTGTAATCATACTTATCATATTTTCTTTCTCATGATCAGCTCCTCAGTCTCCTTGCGAATCTTGTACTTCAAATCTGCTCGCTCATCACACCAACAATTCCCCTATGTGATGATGAGCACACAAGCTATCACGTGAATCAAGTTCCTTCAGAGTGCTGGAATCCCTTTTACATTCTTGTGATGACCATGATACCTATGCAATTTTTCACTAGTTACAAGGGGGTAGTCTGTCATGTCTAGATCAAAATGAACTTAGCTCCATTGTTCAGCGCATTCGCAAGATTGTTCAGATAAATTTTTATTTGTTCATTGAAAATTGGGAATATGTTGTCTCAACAAACTCATCTAATCATTCCCCCATCTTGGGTGACTGTCATGTAGCTCATCATTTTCCCAATAGTGCATTCAATGAAAATTACATTGTGCTCTTCGACCTTCACTATTTAGCATCTTTCTCCTCAGAATTTTGTCAAGCGAGCAAGCCACTTCATCCTACGCTGATGGTTATGGCAAGTCCTGTGGTCTTGGCATGACTGATGAGAACGATCAAATTTATTTTTCTATACAAGATTCCCCTTGTGATCGTGTCTCTCCAACTAGAAAGCCATTTTTTCACAGGTCACGAGACCTTCCAAATAGCCATTATGAATTTCACGATCCAATCACTCAATGGCTGTAACAATCTTACTTAGCGAGCCATGT
Organism: Pinus tabuliformis; assembly: GCA_031772625.1. Lineage (NCBI taxonomy): Eukaryota > Viridiplantae > Streptophyta > Pinopsida > Pinales > Pinaceae > Pinus > Pinus tabuliformis. Next base: position 1,283,682,687 of record CM062807.1, read on the forward strand.
TGCAGCGAGCACACTTCAATCCTTTCTCGCGCTTGCTAACAAGCTCGTTGCAAATGAACACACACTCACAAGAGGCTTCCAAGGTTTGTTGAATAATAGTATCCATCGAAAAGGTAAGCATGTGTATTTGGCAGTCATGACACATTTTTTTTCCCACAAGAAAGACCTTCCCATTCGTGTGCTAGATTTTCAAGCTTTTGTATTTTCTATTGTACAATATTTGTTATCTCTTTTAACGTCTTGTATCGTTGTGGTTAAAAGTCGGGAACAACTATGGTGGCTTCATTGGAAATTTCATGTCAAGTAATATTGACTATCTAGATGTTAGGATAGGAATAGGATTAGATACATCTTAGTTTTCCTTCCTTGCACTTGATCCAGGTGGCTCCAGAAACACACACAAGACAAAGAGGGCTTATGGAAGCTCAAAAATCAAAGTGATAGAATGCTTTTGAACCAGGATCAAAGCGTAGACCTCGTCGTCCTGATCACAGTGGTGTGAATGGTTCATCAAACCAAGTCTATATGCGAAAGTTAGAAGCAATCAAAGTTTGGTTGACTTTTGTTGACTGGGCAGGCTTAAGAAGGCAGTAATTTGGACAAAATACAGCCACCGGATTCCCACCAACCTGGGCCAAATTCTGGGAAAATTTGTGGCCTGGTTAGTTTATCTCCTTTGGTCATTTTTTGAATTTTTAAAAATGACTATTATTTTATTAAAATAATATATATATATAGATATATATATATATATATATATATATATATATATATATATATATATATATATATATATGAGGTGGTGGGCCACCACCCCTGCCACCCCAAAACTTCATAACAAAAAAGTTAATTATTTAAGGTCTGATGGGCCATGACCCCTCCTGGCCCAACCGCAACCATAAACATTAATATATGGGCTAGCGGCCATGACCCCGTCGAACCCTCCTCCAAACTCCTATAATACACATAACTTCGGGCAGTGAGCGGGCCACCTCTGGTAGACCCGGCCCACGCCCCACCAAACTACACCACATGCCACATGTTAAGCCGTGGGTGGAGGGGTTCGAACCCGCTCAGCCAAAATCGCTGACCCACCACTCAAGCATCCACACCAATACCTTTGATGCACCCACGTTGAACCATATATGGTGCATACTCCAAGTTTCAGGCCATCGTTAATGTACCAACGGGCCATATCATATCACACCCCACCAAAAACAACGTGCCATTAATGCGCCAACCTTAATAAGGAGCTACGGAGGATTATGGGGTGGGCCACCCAATGCGGACCTGACCCCCCTTCAACGAAAAAAAATATTTATGTGCGGTTGTTAAAAAAAACGGGTATTAAATGGAGGGGTCAGGGTTTGACCACCTAACCTCCTCCTTATTATTCGAACTTCATACTGTTATAGACATTTTTGTGCCTTACAGCATTGAGCATGAAATGTCCATAATCTAAGGGATCCAAAGTCCCTAAACATGTTGTTCCTACCCCTAGAGGCACAAAGCTAACAAACCACAGCAATTCACAGAAGTTCTCCACCAGAAACTGCTCAAAAACAAGTCAATTCAGGATCAATTCAGTGGCTCCACTAGCTGTCTGCGCTGAAATGCAAAGTCAACACTGGCTACCTGCACTGCAACGCAGGTAGAAGCACTACCAGGGTGCGCTGAGCGGGAATTGACAAATGGCAAGTTCATTCCAAGAGGTGTCAAGACCCAGGAAGCTTCCAGAATCTTCCTCAATGACACTTGCCTCAGTGAATTCGACTAGTGATGAGTAAGAGGTTCCCAATCTCCAAGTGGATGCAAGAACCTCCAAGTGGAATCAAGAACTGACAGAGGGAGAGGACACTAGTCAGATCTCAAGCTGACTCATCCTCTCTCCAAACATCTATATATGGATCTCTCCTCCATGAGATCTAGAGGCTGGAATTTTGTTATTGCAAAGAATTGTTGTTGGTTTAATATTGGAATCATTGGGTGCTTAATGCTTTGAAGGAAGGTGAAGATAGGAATTTCATTTGCTGGGAAGGAGATGCTGGATTGGAGCCCTCTGGGTTGTATCTCTTCCTGAACCTTGTTATTCATCAATAAATCTATCTTGGTTTCTCCTATATGCTGATGTGTCTTTAATGTATGATTGCATTAGTATGTTTAGTTTATTTCTAATCCTGAACTAGTTATGAATATGAATCTATGTCTTTTTGTAGTGTTCTCTTCTTGTGATCTTGCAGAAACCTCTTGAAGCTGGGCGAGCGAGAAGGCAAGTAGCTGGGAACTTCCAAAGAGAAGAGAAACCGGATCGAGGGACAAACGGAAGACACCGGTTAGTCCATCCATCTCTCTCTTCATTCTTAATTCATAAAGGAATAATACTAGAATAGATGTCTCTGTTTGTTGCTAAGGCACTGTCACACCTTAGGTGGATAGGATCGTCCTGCATAGGCATTTTTCCCCACAACAAATTGGCGACTCCGCTGGGGAGATCTGTTTAGTCATTTTATTTGTGTCTCTATCATTGTTTGTTTCATAGACTCAATAGCAACAATCGAACTGCATCTGCTATTCTCAGATGCAAAGTAGACAGTTGCTGCTTTGATCCAATCACTGGATTTGTCTATGATCTGAACAATGGACTCACAAATGATTTGATGATCCTTTGTGATAGATCTTAGTATTCCCTCAAAGCATCCCTTTGATTGTACCTTGCTTGTTGCTTTTATTTGGCCTGAAACCATAGATTAATCAGCAAACTGTGACCCAGAACCCAGTGAGAAACTCTCGTTTCTCCTTCAGCGCAGACCCTGTGAAGAGGTTCTGCATTTCAACGCAGGTCCCGACAAGGCTACCTGCGCTGAATGTCAAAACCCCTGTGCTGAGGTTGCGCTGATCCAGTTAGGCCTTGTGCAGCTGGGGTTCTCTGCTCTGTTTTGCCTTGTTTTGATCTCTGATTTTTGTAGCCTGTAGCCAGCATAGGTACCAGTCTGATAACTCCTTTTCTCTGCTTAAATTCCACCTCCTTTTGTACAAAAAGACTGTGAGTTTTTTTATGTGTTTGTGGCGTCATTTACAGTTTTCCTTTGCATGAGTGAAATAATCATCCTGTAGCCCTTGATTCAGATCTGTTGATTGCGATCTTAGGAGAGAGTTCATTGGCTGTTTATAGTTGATTATACATTTACTCTTGCTTATTGGTTTGAGTTTGTCTCTTTTAAGTGTCAAAACAAGTGTTCATTTCGAAAATCGTAAAGTGTTGTATTCTCTTCTACCCTTTCTGATTTCAAAAAAGTAAACTTGTTTGTATTTGTCTTTTAAAAGCACATTCAAAGTTGTACAAAAAGCTTTCTTTGTAGGCATCAATACTAAGAAAGCGGAAAACAAACACCTGCATTGTGCATTTGCATCTTGATAGTTTGCATGTTTGATTTAGGAAAAGTACATTAGAGTGTGCTGATTGCTCTTTGAGAAAAGATGGTGTCTTTCTTTTCCCTTAGTAGCTAGGATTTTCAAAGTTGAAAAGATATAAAGCTTGCTTATCATCTTTAGACTGCATTTAGGAATTGTATCATACATCTCGTGGTGATCCAGAAAGGAAAACTTCTAAAAAGATCAACTTAAAATAAACTGAATGAACTTAACAACGCTTTGCAACATAACGCACAACATAGAGGTCTAGGCTAGAGACGTGTTCCGGCGTCGTAAAGCCTGGTGACTGTCGATCTCGTTGATGGTGGGTGATTCCTCCTGAGAGACGATAGCGCCAGTACGGATTGTGCTCCCACGTACCGTCGCGTATATATTGGGAGACCCCTATAGGAATATAACCTTTATCCTTAGGAAGCCGTGTCGGCCGCCCTACTGATCGCAATGCACTGAACACAGCATTCAGGAAGATCGACCACCTGTACCTTAAAAAGTATTCTGCGATTTTGTGAAAAGTTTGGCACACCCTCTACCTAGAACTCCAGAGCAGTTCCTTTTGGCCTTTTTCAGACTCTATAACGGAAAAAGTCCATCCGAGCATTTGTCACTTCGGGCTCGTTAAAACATCGAAGGATACTAGAGTCATCTTTAGCTTTTTCTCGACTCTTTAAAAGTGAAAAAGCAAGTTGTGTCTAAAGCGTCGTTAAAATTTATTTTAAACGGAACAATCACCCCTATTCCTGCGTTGATCTTTAGGTTGAGAAAATGGAGCACACCAACCAAGGAATTCCCCTTGGTGGAAATCCTAGTCCCTTCTCCTCTTGGGGAGATGTTGGTGCACCCCATATGGCCACATTGTCGCTTCTAGGACTGACAATTGGCTTGCCAATCTGGCTCTTTTCAACCAATGTCATTCAGAACACCACTATTCCTGAACAGTCGAATCAACAGTTAGACCAGACCAGAGTTGCCCACCAGCCTTCTACTTAATCTAATTCTTCCTCTCCTCCTTCCTCTTCGCTTGACGGAATTGGTAAAACAAAAAACCAAGTTCCTAAGGAGAAGAAGGAAAAGAAGAAGAAAGAGAAAAAGAAGAAGGAGCCAAAAGCGACTGGGGGCAAACAAGTGTCATCTGACAAAAATCCACACACAGCACTAACCAGGTCTAAATCGCCATGTGTCATATGCAAGGGAGACCACTTCCACAGAGATTGTCCCTGCATCCCTCGGATACTAAGGGACTGGTCTCCCCGTTTTCACAATTCGGTGGCGTCAACCTCTGATAGCCATGTTGACGGCTCACCGTCAACTAGTGAAAGTGAAGTCCCAGGACAGAGAGGGAAAGCTAGGTTTCCCTATAAACTGTGTGAAGGCGACCATGCCATCCACCATTGTCCCTTCTTAGACGAGGCTAAAAGAGTTTTGGAAGATCGCCCATTTTTACCAGTGTGACTTCCTCCTGGATATCAAAAACTCCTGCCAAGTCCTTCACCAGTTGAGAACCCGGCTGGCCCGCTCAGGTGGTCAGCCGAAGCACCTATCATTGAGGATGAACCGTCTGAATCCATACCTGATGAAAGTCAAAAGATTGAGGCGGCAGTTGACCTGGTTTTGCCTTCAGAGGCTCTATCCTCGAATGATAACATCACAGAAGAGAATAAAGACGACACCGTCCAAATTCTCTTCATCAACACAGACTCTGACGAACAAGGGGGCAATTTGCCCATTCCTTTATCGCAGGAAGGAACTTCGTCAGAGTCATACCCGGCCGTCTATTTGGTCCCACCACCAAGCAAACTAGTTGTCTCGTTCGACTGGAACCAACTAGGCAGACCCCTTTTGCCAGCAAGCATACCATTCAGAATAATCGTTCAAATATACAGAATGGTAATGGCTGGCACTATCATTGATGAGGGGGCATCTGTGAGTATCCTTTCCTCTATTGCTTGGAAAGTGCTTGGTTCGCCAGCGCTTTTGCCTGAAATGAGAAATCTATCAGGCTTCGATAAAGGAACCAGTCGACCTTTAGGGATCCTCCCCAATGCGCCGATCACATTGAAAGGGAAGACCGTTCAAATGAACGTGATGGTCGTTCAAGGACCCTTGGATTATAACCTACTCCTTGGACGAGACTATATATATTGCATGGGAGCCATCGTCTCCTCACTCTTTAGAGTAATGTGTTTTTCGCATGAAGGAAGAGTGGTCAAGCTCGTGGACCAACTTTCATTTCCCGGATCACGCATCGCAAATAGTCATGTACCATCCCTAAATGGTCTCTTCACGCAAGAAGTGTCTCAACCCACGGTCTGTCCTCCTGATGAGCGCGAGTAATCCAGGAGGATATGACTGGAACCTAGGGGGCATGCGTCCTAGTCTGCTTCGGCAGGAAAAATTTGGGTATAGGGTAGGTTTCCACAGGAGAATATGACTAGTCTGTACCCCATCCGTGAGTGGAAGAGGGGTTGTTCTAGAATAAGATTCTTTTGTCAAAGTTATGTGAGTTGGCGAGCACCGTCGCTCACCTTTGTCTATTTTGGTAGACATCGCCGAGGAAGTGTTTTATTCGTGGCCGCGAATGGAGCAAGTTCTAGATAACCTAAAAGAGGTAGGCCTCTCTCGGTAAAATAATTGTTTTGCCGGACTAAAGTAGGGGTAACCTTGAAACTCTGTTTTATACCTGGGGGCATGCAAACCTTTCGGAGTGCAAGCAAGGGGCGGCTATTTATTTTTTAAATTTTTAGGTCCTCCCTTTAAACCTGTAGGTCTAACCCTTTAAACTCGTAGGATTAGTCGTTTCCGAACTTGCATAATGAAAGGATGCGGGGCATAGCTTTGGTAAGGCGCAAGCTCCATAAAAAATGGAATCTTACATGAGACATTCTTATCATATGACTAGATTATTCGAGCAGTTTTAGCACACAGTTCATGCTCGTTAAAAAATAAACGCAAGATCCGAGCAGTTTTAGCACATAGTTCATGCTCGTTAAAAAATAAACATAAGATCAAGAAAATGTTTCCACCCGCTTTTAAGCTCGTTAAAAAATGAACTATCCCAGTAAATAACCACAGTGAATGTAATATCATCAGCCATTAAAGCCTTGGTCGTGTTTGCACCGTCACCTCCACTTTTCATTTGGTCGATCGTTCACCTCCATATGATTGTTTACCCATTTTGAGGAACAGCTGCGAAGAGTGATTTCACTAGCCATCCTTGTGACACTGCCGTGATTGGAAAATTCCAACCTGTACCTGGAATCAGCTACTAACCCGTTTTATCACTCGTTCCTCAAAAGACGAGTCTTCTTTAAGCTCTTTTCATCTGACTCGTAAAATATGAAAAGATTACCGAGTCCTTGGCCTTCCAGCTCGTTAAAGGGACAGGAAGTGCTATCCCTCCTCTAGATTTTAATCTTTTTGGACCTGAGGGATTATTGCACAAAAAGATCGAGCGCTTGTTTTATTCGGCTCGCTAAAACTATCGAAAACTCATCCCTTCTGTATTGTTTTATACTTTTTCGGACCTAAGGGATTAGATGACGAAAAAGGACTTTTGGAGTTAACTTTATGTACCTTTTCAGACTCTCTAAAAATGAAAAGGACCGAGTTATCTTTGTCGTTAGACTCGTTAAAATCATTAAATAGCGACAAACTTGTCTTTAGACGAGAACGAGTTTCACTATCGCTAGGCTCATTAAAACATAGCGATGGGCTTGCCCGAAGGGCAAGTTATAGAACAAGCATATGTTATCCTCCTCAAGCTTGACAAAAATAAAGAGGTACTGGTCAGTAATGACTGGGGAAAAATTGGGAGAAACTCAAGAAAAATTTGATGGTAGCAAGTCGCTCTTGAACATGACACTTTTCCTCCGTACCACAATCGGGTTGGGTTGTTTCATTCACCGGTCACATCCTGGTCTCGCCATACCATCCATATTTGGGGTAATGCTACCGATCCATCGCATCAGTGTCACCATATGTTCAAGAGAAGTCGTTCAGAAAAGTCAACCGTGTCCCATCCACTGTCGTACATTATCCTTCATCCTTTCATGACCGCCACCCTGAATCATATGTCACAGATCGTTTTCACCTCCATCAAAATCATTAGCTCCGTTCCGTGTCATTGATGTGGGATTCATTAAGGCCCTCCTTTGACGAATCACTTCTTGTCGACATCAGCTCATTATCCAAGAAGTTGATCTAGGAACAACCCCTTCAGTACTTTGAAGCTTGCATGCCTCAATGGCAAGTTTCTCACTTCCGGCGACAGGTATACATCAATGACCTTCGACCGTAAGATTTTGCGTGGTGTTCGACGCCAAGTCCTTTATTCACAGCACGTGAATTGTACTGCAGTACCTTGAGGGTCATTATCATTATCGGTGATTCCTCTCGCGCTTGTTAACGGTTTACCTCATTGACCGGTAATCAAGCGATGTCTTTCCATGTTCGACTTCAGAACTTTTCTCACATGGATCGACTTGTACTTAGAGTGAAGATCGAACAAGTTTGAAGACCCCGGATCTAGTTTCATCCATCCGGGTTGCGATATATATTCAGAAAAGATAAAGACATTGACATGTACATCATTGCCGCAGATAATCATCCTACCCAAAGGATGATAATTTCATCAAAATTATCAGTCTACCATCAGACGATTGTTTGTTCTATGTACAGAAAAATGAATTTATAAAGCTGAGCATGGGAATGCCCGCCTCAGCTAGATCATGAAAGCAGTATGAAAAATAATGTATTGTATTGTATCTTATTACAGGTCTCCTCCCAGCATTGGATGAACTTCGGATCCTCCTGATAAAGCATTTCACCCGATAAACGGCCTCATACTTTAGGGGGCAACTGTTATAGACATTTTTGTGCCTTACAGCATTGAGCATGAAATTTCCATAATCTAAGGGATCCAAAGTCCCTAAACATGTTGTTCCTACCCCTAGAGGCACAAGGCTAACAAACCACAGCAATTCACAGAAGTTCTCCACCAGAAACTGCTCAAAAACAAGTCAATTCAGGATCAATTCAGTGGCTCCACTAACTGTCTGCGCTGAAATGCAAAGTCAACACTGGCTACCTGCACTGCAACGTAGGTAGAAGCACTACTAGGGTGCGCTGAGCGGGAATTGACAAATGGCAAGTTCATTCCAAGAGGTGTCAAGACCCAGGAAGCTTCCAGAATCTTCCTCAATGACACTTGCCTCAGTGAATTCGACTAGTGATGAGTAAGAGGTTCCCAATCTCCAAGTGGATGCAAGAACCTCCAAGTGGAATCAAGAACTGACAGAGGGAGAGGACACTAGTCAGATCTCAAGCTGACTCATCCTCTCTCCAAACATCTATATGTGGATCTCTCCTCCATGAGATCTAGAGGCTGGAATTTTGTTATTGAAAAGAATTGTTGTTGGTTTGAGATTGGAATCATTGGGTGCTTAATGCTTTGAAGGAAGGTGAAGATAGGAATTTCATTTGCTGGGAAGGAGATGCTGGATTGGAGCCCTCTGGGTTGTATCTCTTCCTGAACCTTGTTATTCATCAATAAAGCTATCTTGGTTTCTCCTATATGCTGATGTGTCTTTAATGTATGATTGCATTAGTATGTTTAGTTTATTTCTAATCCTGAACTAGTTATGAATATGAATCTATGTCTTTGTGTAGTGTTCTCTTCTTGTGATCTTGCAGAAACCTCTTGAAGCTGGGCGAGCGAGAAGGCAAGTAGCTGGGAACTTCCAAAGAGAAGAGAAACTGGATCGAGGGACAAACGGAAGACACCAGTTAGTCCATCCATCTCTCTCTTCATTCTTAATTCATAAAGGAAGAATACTAGAATAGTTGTCTCTATTTGTTGCTAAGGCACTGTCACACCTTAGGTGGATAGGATCGTCCTGCATAGGCATTTTTCCCCACAACACATACCAATCCTCCAAACAACCTTATTGATTAGTCTACCTGAAAATTTATATAAGCCTTCATTTGCACAGTGCGCCCAAGGCAGCATGGAGAAACTAGGAGCGGGCATGGAATTTGAGGCGATATTTTTTTAATTAATTTATTACAGGTTGAACCATGACTGGGCGAAATTTCCAGGGGGGTGAAAATTTTGCGGTGTCAAAATTGGAAAAACTTTATGTCGATCTTACACCTCTTGGCGACACGAACCCGATGGCGCAGTCAATTTCCTGATCTGAGTAGCGGATTTGCAGGGGACTCGGAGGAGGGAATCTTTGGAAAATCTAGAGGGAATCTAAAAGATTCCTTGAGCCCTAGATTTCCATTTTCTCAAACTTCATAAATTTGATAGCCGATTTTGCACTATTCGACGCCAAAAATCTGATGGTGTTTTCAGATTTTCCATTTTATCATTCTATTTTTCAGCCACTTTTCTAAGTGGAGTGCAGGTGTCAGCATCCATGTGCAAGTAGTCGTTTCCATGCGATTCGACACCGTGAGATCAATGGTACGAACAACTTCAGTAGTTAGACATCTGTTTCTTCATATGGCCCCAGGATGTGAGGTATATGCAGTGGATTCATGTACATATTTTTCTATGCATTGTGTTGCACAGATCCTTGTTTGATGTTTGATGAGGGATCTTGTTTCTTAATTGTTTTCATGATTCCTGCTTGATGTGATGCGCGATCATCTGTGTGATGTACTTGTTGTCCTGATTCGTCGTGTTTTGTTTGAGATCCCTTTGTCATCATGTTGATGGGATACTCATGTGTTTCCATGCATGTTTGCATTGAGATCCTTTTTATGCCATGTTGGCGGGATGCTCACCATGCATGAATTTGTGTCGTACTGATAGGAGTTATTTTGACTGAGAGTTCTTGTAGTGGAACACCTCTTGGCACCACTCCTACGTGAGGGAATTTTCCTTGTATGATAGCGATGTCAGCACCTATGTACATCATCACTATTGACAACACTTAATGCAGCGGCCTACACCATCTTGACATCGAGGCCCAGAGACGTACTCTCTCCCAGACGAACTCTATTATCAACGGCTTATGTTTTCATGTCCTGATGATTGTCATGTTCCTCTTCTTTACAGCATGCAAATGTATTCATTTATGTTCTTTTAGAAATGAAATTTAACACATCATGAAACTAAATGGTCTTAGAATGGTCCTTCGTCACACCTGGACCCGGATCAAGTGGTATCAGAGTGGCTTTGCGTGGATGTGAATTGCAAGCATGAACAATGGAACATGCAGCGACAAAGGATGAAAAAGTGATGTGCGATACCATGCTCAAAATTTCCAAAAGGGTGGAAATAATGTATGAAAATATACAAAAATAGACAGAGGAAAAGGAGCGATTGCATATTCAGTTGCAAGCCACGAAAGAGGCCCTTGAAAAAATTAAGCACAACAACCAAAGTCTTCAAACAGAGAATGTTGAATTGAAGATGCGTCTACATGAAGAGAAAGAGGAAAAACATAGTTTGTTGTGACAGCTGCAAGCAAAGGACGAGGTCTTGGAAAAGCCGCAGCGTGACCCATGTGAGGTAAAATGTAATTCTCTAAATTCATGTATGTGTCTTGATGATGATTTTGTTGTTTTTGAAAATCATACCACAGGAATTGGCTCCAAACTGTTGAAGAAAATGCGGTATGAAGGAAAAGGTTTGGGTGTTAGTGGCCAAGGCATTGTCAACCCCATCAAAGTAGAAGAATTACACCGTCAGTCAGGACTTTGCTATGTCAGAAAGGAAGTTGGGGAATGCTTCGAGACAACTAGCGAACCACCAACAATAGATGATGAGCAACCCTCATCTGTTCTTTCCAAATCAACAAAGGAGGTAAAAGATGTTGATTTCCTTTCGGTTTCATCCTCACATAGTATTATTTTTGTTGGAGATTTGGAGATCCCAATTATAGGGACAAACATGAGGCTCCTTACCAGGATGAGGCACGAGGAGGAAAAAGAACTTGGTGTTAATAACCAAGGCATAACTCAACCATTGGAGGTTGTGCAGAGACCTCAATTTGCAGGCTTGAGACACACCAAGGGAGAATGCTCGAAGGTGTTAGGTTCTTCTAAGACATCGTAGAAATCGTCGAGGAAAGAGAATGATGGGAACACATCTCCATCATCCCATGGTAGTGCCCATTGCAGGGAGAGAGCTGAGGCAAGTTCTCATCACCATACTTACACCATAGACAGAAAGGAAAGGTATAACCACTCTCGACATTCGAATGTTCATTTCGATCATAATCATGTTTTTAATTATGAACGTAAAACATTGCATCGAAAAACATGTGCCTTTTTTGGATTACATAACCATACATTTTCTAATTGTTGGAAAAGAATAGCAGCACACAAAAGGAGGAGGCATGAAAGACCCTTTCAATAGCAGGGAAAGAAACATGTTAAGCAAATCTAGAGGAAGAAAACCTATTGCAGTCATTGCGACAAGAGTGGCCATCAAAGAGCCACATATTGGAGGCTCCATCCAAAGCAGCGCCTTAAAGACAAAGTGTCAGTGCAAGAACCAGGTGAAACAATTGTTCGACAAGTGATGACGTGTTCCATCACTTGTTCAACAACAATGATGTCTGGTCTTATTTTGTGTTGCATGATAAACTATGAAAGTGATGTTGTGTTTCCATCACTTGTCAAATAAAATAGTGTTTGGCCTTATCTTTGTAAATCATGTGTTGCATTGATGATGTGTTTTCCATCACTTGTTGAAGCAACAATGATATGTTGGCCTTGTTTTCGTAGTTGGGGTATTATTTCCATTTCGATGTAAACTTGACCACCGAGTATGTAAACTCGTGGCAAGTATGGGATGCTTGGGTCATTAGTTGGTCATGTAAGACAAGCATGTAATTTGCAAAACAATGTACTACAGGTTGCAGAGGTGGCAAGTGTCGGCTCATCGCTTAAGGCTCTAAAGAACAAAGGTGAAGGAGATGGAAGCGAGACCTTTCAAGATGCTTGTGATGCAGACAAGGTACATAAAAGTTGCAGATTGTTTTTCATGCTTTTGGAGGACCAAAAGCTCCTCAGTGGGGAGGATTGATCCAGGTGGCTCCAGAGACACACATAGGACAAAGAGGGCTTATGGAAGCTTGAAAATAAAAGTGATCAGAATGATTTCGAACCAAGGCTAGAGGGTAGATCTCATCGTCCTGAGCATGGTGGTGTGAATGGTTCATCAAACCGAGTCTATATGCGAAAGTTAGAAGCAGTCAAATTTTGGTTGACTTTTGCTGACTGGGCAAGCTTAAGGAGGCAGCAATTTGGAAAAAATCAGCCACCGGATTTCGGCCAACCTAGGCTAGATTCTAGGCAAATTTATGGCCTGGTTAGTTTGTCTCCTTTGCCATTTTTCGAATTTTTAAAAATGACTATTATTTTCTTAAAATAAAAAAAAAAAAAGAATATATATGAGGTGGCAGGCCACCACCCCCGCCACCCCAAAACTTCATAACAAAAAAGTTGATTATTTAAGGGCCGACGGGCCATGACCCCCGTTGGCCCAACCACAACCATAAACATTAATATATGGGCTGGCAGCCATGACCCCACTGAACTCTCCTCCAAACTCTCGTAATACACATAACTTCGAGCAGTGGGTGGGCCACCTTCAGTGGACCCAGCCCACGCCCCACCAAGCTACACCACATGCCACATGTTAAGTCATGGACGGTGCGGTTTGATCTTGCCTGGCTAGAATGGCCATCCCACCACTCAGGCGCCCACACCAATACCTTTGATGCACCCATGTTGAACCATATATGGTGCGTACTCTAGGTTTCATGCCACCGTTAATACACCAACGGCCCATATCATATCACACCCCATCAAAGACAACGTGTCATTAATGCACCAACCTTAATACGGAGTTGTGGAGGATTATGGGGCAGGCCGCCCAATGCAGACCTAACCCCCTCCAATGAAAAAAAATATTTATGTGTAGTTGTTAAAACAAAAGGGTATTAAATGGAGGGGTCGGGGTTTAGGCACTCGACCTCCTCCTTATTATTCGAACTTCATACCAATCCTCCAAACAACATTATTGATTAATCCACCTAAAAATTTATATAAGCCTTCATTTGTACAGTGCACCGAAGGCAGCATGGAGGAACCAGTTGTGTGCACAGAATTTGAGGTGATATTTTTTTAATTAATTTATTGCAGGTGGAACCATGACTGAGCGAAATTTCTAGGAGGGTGAAAGTTTTGCAATGTCCAAATTGGACAAACTTTATGTCAATCTTACACCTTTCGGTGACACGAACCCAATGGCGTAGTTAGTTTCATGATCTGAACAGCCGATTTGCAGGGGACTTAGAGGAGGGAATATTTGAGGAATCTAAGGGGAATCTAAAAGATTCCTTGAGCCCTAGATTTCCATTTTCTGAGAATTTAGAAATTTGACAATCGATTCTGCACTATTCGACACCACAAATCTAATGGTGTGTTCAGATTTTCCATTTTATCATTCTATTTTTCGACCACTTTTCTAAGTGGAGTGCAGGTGTCAGCATCCATGTGCAAGCAGTGATTTCCATGCGATTCGACACCATGAGATCGATGGTATGAACAGCTTCAGTAGTTTGACATTTGTTTCTTCAGATCGCCCCAGGATGTGAGGTATATGCAGTGGATTCATGTACTTATTTTGCTATGCATTTGTTGTACATATCCTTGTTTGATTTTTGATTAGGGATCTTGTTTCTTACTTGTTTTCATAATTCCTGCTTGATGTGATGCGGGATCATCTGTGTGATATACTTGTTGTCATGATTCGTCATGTTTTGTTTGAGATCCCTTTGTCATCATGTTGATGGGATACTCATGTTTCTCCATGCATGTTTGCATTGAGATCCTTTTTATGCCATGTTGGCGGGATGCTCACCATGCATGAGTTTGTGTTGTACTGATAAGAGTCCTTTTGACTAAGAGTTCCTATAGTGGAACATCTCTTGGTGCCACTCCTGCGTGAGGGAATTTTCCTTGTATGATAGTGACGTCACCACCTATGTACATCATCACTATTGACAACACTTAATGTAGCGGCCTACACCATCTTGACATCGAGGCTCGGAGACATAGTCCCTCCTGGACGAACTCTGTTATCAATGGATTATGTTTTCATGTGCTGATGATTTTCATGTTCCTCTTCTTTACAAAATGCAGATGTATTCATTTATGTTCTTTTAAAAATGCAATTTAACACATCATGAAAGTAAAAGGTCTTGGAAGGGTCCTTCATCACACCAGGACCTGTATCAGCACTCGTCTTGCACTTGTAGTCCCTCATGGTTTTATAATTTTCATTATGTTTGCTTTAGCCATTTTCCTTTCTTGTCTTCTGGTTTTGTTTACTTGTTGTGTACTCATTTCCTTGTCTTGTTTTTCCCTTTCGTGTTGAGTTTTCCTTTCATTTTCTCTACACGAATAAGTGTTGTCCAATACTGTGTTCTAGCTTCTGAATAAGTATGTGGCTGATTTTAAAGAGTATTGTGACATTGCAGCACTTGGCCAGTCCTGTGTCCATCTTCTCTGTTCTTGGTTGTAACTTTTGGTCGATGAAGCCTAGACAGAAAACATGATCTGTATGTAAGGGAAACTTTGGTTAAACCATGAACCTATCTCCAAACTTAGAAACCCCATGCCTATACTCAAGTCTTTTTCCCTGTGTGTTTAAGATTAATCCAACTATTAGAAATGGAGAAGGGGAAAAATATAAACGAGCAAACCTAAATCAGATGTCTTATATGCTTCTCTGAAGGAACAACCTCTTCTTCTCTTAATAAGTAGGGATCCCTCTTCCACCCCAAAAATAAATAAGTGCCTATGCACAGTCCTCTTTCAAACAAATATAAAGGTGAAAGAAGAGAAAGGCTTCCTGCGTAGAGAGGTGAAGCAGGCAACTCCACCGGGGTACTGACCAGGCTCGCTGGCAGTGGAGCAATGCTTTTGTTCATGCATGACTCCATCAGGGTATTGTCCAGGCATGCTGGCAACAAAGCAACACTAGAGATGAAAATTTATACCCTGCAAATATTAATCTCGCGAACCAAACTACCCTTCCCAATTTTGAAACACTGTGATCTAGCTGAAAATTTTGTTGTGTTTGATTGAGTTGGTACAAGGTGAACCATGTCTATCCATGGGGTAAGTGGGGAAGCCAAAGTAACCTACACAATGAATCAATACTTCCTACAAATCCAAGGCCCTGTGCTGCAAACGAACTGAAATAGAGAAGCTGGTATTCAACTAGTGTATCGCTAAGTGTTGTAGCGGCTACAACACCCTCCAAAATTTTGGCCTGCATCCAAATTTCGAAGCCTTCCTTGGTTTTTACTTTGATGGTCACAAACACTCGAGCTCATCCCATGAGCTCTTGTTGAGTTTTCACACCCTCTTCGCTTAATCGATCATCGGTTGTCTTTTGGCATGTTGATCGCTATGTCATGCTTGCGAGTTTATTCTAGCATTTTGAAGGTTTGTCTTTGTGTGTATGAGTTATTTTCGCTTTGTCAACATTGGTCGTACTTACACACAAAGTTGTAAACATTATGGCGCAAGTGTTGTCATGGTTGTTTGGGGACATATTTCAATTGTTACACTTGTCAATCTTAACCTCCAAGTCAGTCTCACTGAGAACACATTGTCTTGTTGGTTTGAGGTATCTTGTCATCAAGTCGTGCTAAGTGTGTGCTCACATTGTCGTGTTTACACGAGTACACTTTCTTTCACACTGAGACAATTTTATTGAAAATCTGTCGACTGGGCAACCCTCTGTCAACCAGATCCGATCACAGTGACCTTGCATTGTTGCCCAGAACTGCATAGAGATTAAGGTAGTACTCTGGGCAGCCTGCTCTATGCAATTCTAGAGATGAGCCAGTTTACTGACTCCCAGAACTGCATAGAAGTTGTCCCAAAAGTCGATCTAGTATGTGCTTCCCACAAGACCTCCTATCAAGCCTCTCGTTGGTCAACCAGAAGAAATGACTTGAGTTGTGACCCAAGGCTATACTAATCTCCAAAATTGTGCAGAGTTGTCATGTCCTACCCTTCCTTCCCACTCTGTAAATAGCCCTGGAATTACGCAAAGTTATCCTACCCTGTCATCCCTTCTTGCCCACTCTACAACCAGCTCAATAATTGTGCAGAGTTGTCCTGCCCTACCCTCCCTTCTTCCCTGCTCTACAACTATCTCAATAATTGTGTAGAGCTATCTTGTCCAGTCCTTCTTCCTCACTCTGCAACCAACTCAAGAACTGCACAGAGTTGTCCTGCCCTACCAGCCCTTCTTCCCCACTCTGCAACCAGCTCAAGAATTGTCCAGAGCTGTCCTATCTAGCCCTTCTTCCCTGCTCTACAACCAGCTCAAAAACTGCGTCAAACTATCTGGGCCCAGATTATCTCTCAGGATTGCACAATTTTGACCAGCATCTCCCGCAGCTCAACTTTGTGCTCCTATGGAAAACTACTCAGATTTTTCTACCAGTGCCTCCTGTTGCCTGCACTATCTTCCCTGGAGAAGTTGTGGAGATCCTAACTGGATGACATGCCAAGTTATCCCTTAAGAAATTGCGTAGTTCTTCCTCTTAGCTGGGTTTTTCCTTGCAGCTATCACTGTTGTCTCGGATTGTGAAAATTTGTCTCCCAATGACATTTGCGTAGTTTTCCCTTACAATTCTCTAGAGCCTCACATCTCAGCCGTGTTGTGCACCTACAGTCTCATTTCCTTATCCCTCTCTTGGTCACCTACACTGAAATGGAAAATATGCATCATGATAGACTAGGATATTTTTTTTATTTGATGTCATCTCATCATGAGTGATTGTAGGAACAGGTACATCGATGAAACATGGAGCCACGATGAATGGGATGGAAAAGAGGCACATGCTAGAAGACTTGCTTGCGTTGAATGAACACATGAAGCACATCGTGCAAGTGAGCAAAAGGGACACATTCACATGCACCATCAAGAAAATACCAAGACCATCAAAGACCCAGCACACTTTTCCATGCGGAGCTGAAGACATGTTACACAGAGAGCATATCATCACTCAGTAGCACAACAACTCGACACGAAGACCACAGTCATCTAGTGCATGTCATAAGTGTCATATTGAGTTGTGTCATGAATTGTCTTGGCCACATCACTACTGTGGGCCATGCTTGCTATAATAAATGTAATGCAAAGAGGAATTCCAAGAGACTTACATATGAAATCGAAGAGTCATGTAAAGTCGAAAAGTCATAGGAAGTCAAACAGTCATGAGGGAAGTCGAAGAGTCACAAGGGTCAGTTATACCCCCTTGGCTATATATACCCAAGCAAAGGAATTATCACCTTGGCTACTCCCGCATAGCCTTGAGAATTTCTATTTTGTTCTTTGAGGAGCGAGCAGTGGCTCCAACATCCCACTATTGGGACTAGAAGTCTATCTCAGACCAGCATGTTTTCACACATGTTTTGTATCTGTTTATAAGACTATTCTTTAAATTTTTGTAATGCATGTTTGCTTAACCTGTACTAATATAGTTGAACTACTTCGGTTATTTTATCACTCATATTATTGAAGATGTGTTGTATTTTTTATCGTTGTTATCCCATCTGTGTGGACTACTCAGATGGACATTAGATGGACTATCTTTGTATTTTCTCGGTTTTAATGATCATCACCCCCGTGTGGACTACTCCGCTAGATGGTGTACGTGTTTTCCCTTGAAATTTGGTTTTCACGACTGTAGCACCTGTTGTGGACTATTCTGTTGGATGTTGGATAGACCCTCGTTGTTGTTTGCGTGTATTTCTTCCTAAGTTGGGACTATTCCCTTTCATCAAGAGGCTCACTTTACTTTCCCCCTCTTGACAGTAAAGGAAACTGAACATAGAGTTACATTACGCACTCACCAAGCATACTCACCTCACTTTATTAAAGTTACAAGCATAACACTCTCATGTGTTGAACAACAAGAGCTAAGGAAAATCTCTAAGATAATGGCAATCGATCCACCATATTGGATGGGACTCCTACACCAAACGGTGTGAGGTCTAGATGGGACTTCATACCAGGGAGATCCCCTTTATTGGTGGATCTAGCACCGTCAACAACTTGGTTCTTTCTCACGTGCTCGGCACCATCTCATTATCACATGATTGAGAATCATACACTTGATGGTCTGTTGATCCAAACGATTGTACCAGTGATTCATGGTTGTGTGCGAGAGATGTTCCAAACCTCATGAGGGGGTGACCCTTCATAGCCCCCCACATCCCCGGATGTTCGCAGATGTTGATCCAGCCTCAGATGTAATACCGCAGAGTTGATGGGTTCGATTTCAACCACTTGCAGCACCCACAGCATGCATATTTCCTTCAGATGATCTATTTAGATCTTCATAGCCCTTTCTCATTCAGCAATGCTTCTTGGTTGTGATCCCCCCTCACCGTGTTAGCTTAAGTAAAATTATGTATCATGTAAATAGATGTTATTGTATTCAGTCCTAGCCTATGTCTTTCCAACCATTATGTATGTGGGATTCATTGTATTATTTTCTATCCCATTAATTCCAGCGTATCATGTATCATGTACTTTGTACTTCAATCCCACATTATTGGGCTCGCCACTATTCTTTGTACTCATTTATCTTTGCAGGTATGGGTATGCCTCCCTTGCCTCATTTGAGATCATCTACTCCAAAATAAAAGGAAAATTATATTGTTTAATAGGTATCGCCCCCTCCATTTCTGTCCTTCCTTACATTGCTTCAGTTGTATCTCTCTCTCTCTCTAACTCCCCTTTGGTGTCTCGTGAAAGTATAACCTACAACATATTTTGTTCATACGATTTGCTCCTAACACTCATACGTTGGGGGTTAATCTGTTATCACCTAAAAAATGATCACCTAGCTATTTCTAACTAGGTGGATTGAACTACACCATGTAGGATTAATTTTCTCATAGTAAAATCACTTTCACCATGGGAAATAATTTAGTAAACCATTTTTATTAAATTATTTCTTATTAAAATTAAAAACCCCATGAGAATAATTGAATAAATCATTATTTATTTAATTTTCTCTATGAATAATTATTAAATCATTGTTTGATAATTATTCCTTACACATTTCACTAAATCACCTAGGAATTATCAAATAAATCATTATTTATTTATTATTCCTTAATTCTATTCCTGGAATAATTATTAAATGAGGATTTAATAATTATTTCAATTTCACACAATTCTTAATCTTCGCAAAATAATTAGTAAATCATTTTATTTGTTAATTATTTCTAAATAAATATATTTTACCATTTTGAATATATTTTCCCTCTCCAAAAAATATAATAAAGTATTCCTAACGTTAGATATTGATTTGGTCAATATTAATTTATTATTTTCCATTTTTAGATCAACCCAATACTTTGTTATAAATAAGAGAGTTTTTCATTCATTCTTCACCATGATCATTATCATCGTCACCATTATCGTCTTCTTACATCTGATCTCCCACTTGAGTTCCATTCTTTGTTTTGGGTTTTTCACATAATGGAGAGAGAATAGATCGATGGAATACAAGGACATCAAAGGACCCATCCCTTGGAGGGGGATTTGCAAACCCATGTTGTAGATCTCCTTCACCATGTGTTTTTTAATAAAAACTTATTTATATACAAGTCTTATTCTATTGGGTTATTACATCGGATATTTCTTGTTGTTTTTAGTTTTGGATCGGTTTTCTCGTTTTATTATTTCAAATGTAAAGTGTAAATAATCACATATTGTTGTTAGGGTCACTTGTCACGAGTGACTAAAGTGAAGTAATTTTGGTACAAACGCTAAGATTTCTCATACTAACAGCTATGGATTTCATCACACAAAAAAAAAGAGAGAGAAAAACAAAGTGAAAATAAATGTGCGTAAACTTAAAAAAAAAAAAACAAAACAAAACAAAATTTACAAAGATAAGAAATCCCCAAAGGAACTTAGGAAAAATACTTCTTCAAAACTTTTCCATTGATCGGAAGGGGTTCTAACTGACCTTCTATAGTTTGTAGATAGAATGTACTAGGACCAATCATTTCTATAACAATGAATGGTCCTATCCATAACCTCTGAAACTTAGAATGCTCCCCTTTATCCTCATGTTCCTTGTCCCACTTCAGGTCCAAGTCGCCTACCTCAATATTTCTATCAAAAGAATATCTCCTATCAAACCATCATTTCACAATCTACTGATGTTGATGCAGTTTGTGCTTTCGCTATTCTCTTTCTTCTTCCAATTTAAGCAAGGCATCTATCCTATTTTGCATGGAAGAGGACTTGACTCCTTGTACTTGTTGAGATCATTGTAGAGAAGGTAATAAAATACTAGGAGGTAAAATCGCTTCTCTATCCTAGACAAGGAAAAATGGGAATTCCCAATTCCAGCTTTGGGGATCACCCGATCAGCCCATAATGCATTAAAATGGGTGGTATGCCAGCTTTGATGATGCTAAAAAATTGTTCCTTTTAAATATGTGTATCATATTTTTGTTTGACGAATCAGCAAGGCCATTCCCATGAAGGTAGTAGTTTGTTGAGTATTTAATTTCAATACCTTTATCAGAGGGATAAGCATCTAATTCCTGAGAGGACAAATAAGATGCATTATTAAACACTAATGGTTCTAGAACTCCAAAATGAGTGACAATGTTAGAGTCTACAAATGCAATTACCTATTTGGCATTGGCAACTCATAGAGGTGCTACTTCCACCCATATCATAAAGTAATTGGCAATTCTTAAAATATACTTATGTTTCCAAGAGGAAGGAGGATTCATGGGACCAACAATGGTTAAGCCCCACTCTTGGAAGGGAGCTTCAATAGTAATAGGTTGAAGGGGAAAGGTTTGTTTTCTAATCCTACTAGTAGTATTTTGGCAAGTCTCACATCTGCGTACTATGGCATGAGCATATTTAAATAAAGTGGTCCAATAATACCCAACACTTAATACTTTATGAGTAGTGGTGTCACAGTAAAAATGACCACCAGTAGGACCGAAATGGATTTCATGGAATACTTTCTGAGAATTACCTTTTTCTAGACAACAAAGAAATACTCCATCATAATTCTTATGAAACAAAATGTTATTAATCAGTTGATAAGGGGATGACTTCAATCTTAATGCTCTTCTCTTTTTGGCTTCAAGATGGGGTGGTGTTGTACCATTCAACAAATAAAACCTTATATGTGAATACCAAGAATTATAATAATTTGGCACATATAAAACTTCATTTTGCATCAAAGATAATTTGTTATCAGAATAAGGATCCTATTTGAGAGGTTAACAGACTCAATAGCTAGTTTGCAAAGACCTAACCTTTCATTGTTTGGGCAAGTTTGATCTCCAAGTCATCCTCTTGGAGAGTTGTCATCCAATGGGCCCTTTTTTCTCCTGATT
The DNA here is from genome assembly GCA_031772625.1 of Pinus tabuliformis. Lineage (NCBI taxonomy): Eukaryota > Viridiplantae > Streptophyta > Pinopsida > Pinales > Pinaceae > Pinus > Pinus tabuliformis. Next base: position 1,283,704,551 of record CM062807.1, read on the forward strand.
CTTTCAACATGTTGTGCTCTACAACAACCCCCCCATCATACAAATTTTATTCCCAAAATTATAATATGAAATGGGTCCCTTTTTATTTAAATTGGTATCAACTTAGTATTATTCAAAAAGGTCCGAGACAAAATAAAAACATTATAAAACCTTTTTGATAATCCAATTAATCGGTCTTATAACATATAAATGAGTAATATTTTATCATTACGATAAAGCGATCGTAAGATCACATATCACAATGGCAAGGGAAGCATGAATTAAAAGACCCATTGATTTTCTCCAACGCGACAATGCACAAAAGGTTATTGGATATCGACAATGACGAGTTATCATAACAAAACCCCCTTTCGCTCCGATGCGATGCGATATCGCTATCGACGATTGGAGATGTACCATGCATGCTTTTCAAAGCCCTCAGTTAAAACTCTCAATGCGAATTTGTGATATCGCTATCGGCAATTGGGGATTCCGAAAGGAACCAATATAACAATTTAAGATTTCCCCCGATGGCCGATTGCGATAAAGCTAAAAGTGCGGATTTCAAAAAGGATTGATAAATCCAGGATATTACGGTTAATTAGTATTAAAGGCCTTATCTTCTCGATATCGATTCACATACGCTCAACTGCCAAAACATCAAATCCATGCTTGAATGAATCATTCGGCCAATAAACGATATGATGAGCATTTAAAGGATTGACAGGTTTAAACGGCCATTTAATGAGATAGTCAGTCTAAAATCTCTTCACAGATTGTGTTCGCGGCCACCTTAAGTTAATCCTCCATCATGCATTGATTAATATATCTCATTCATATTTGGTTTGTGCCACCAATTCTCCACATTACGTTCATTTTTACTCCTATGCAGAACTCTTCCGAAGCAGTAAATTCAAGCAGAATGGGGAAGAAGTCTAAGAAGACCGCAACAGCTTCCGCTTCACCAGCCACATACAACCCACCACTGATCCAGGAACTAAAAGAAAAGGATTGATATCTGACACTACATGTCTAGGACTCGACAAAACTACTTGGCAAAGTACCTATAATTTGATTGAGGCCAAAGAACCCGAGGTAACAGCAGTACAAGCCATATCAGATACGACTTGGAAATTTGATGCTACTCTAAAGGATTTAGCCGACTCTTTCCTTCATCGGATAGCAGCCCGAGAACAAATTCTCCCATATACAGATGTAGTGAGGTGGGCAATTGAAGAAATCCCAATCACGAACAAAACCTTTTGCACCATGGATGGGAGAATATTCGGTTCATTTCAACCTGATGATTTGAGGAAAATGTACCATTTTCCTGTACCAGAGAAGAAGTACAACAAGGTGTTCTTGGAAAAGTTCAGAAATGAGAACGAAATTGAATCCGAACACATTCGGGATTGGAGGCAAAATCCAACAAAACACAAGCATGAGTCTTCGTGTAAGTACTCTGTTGATTCTTTGTGTTCTCCTTATTGTTATGCCGGGATAATGATGTGTAGATTGTGGGGGTTGCATGATTCCGTAAACTTCACTATAGAAATGGTTCCTCTGATGGAGGCAGCATGTAATAGTGAAATAATGGATTGGGCAACTGTACTGTCGGATAAGCTAGCAACCGCAGTCCTTGAGTTTAGAAGCAAATCCCGCATTACTGAAAGGTTTATTCCCCCTTTCTACTATAGTGCCTATATCTTGGACACCCTATATTTTAATTCTGAATTTCCTGTGCTTGGATGGAGATGGAGTCCACAAGACCCCATACCCATTCATATATACCATCAGAAGTTGTGGAAAGCTCATTATAAGCACCATTTATATCAAGTTTGCAACGGTTTTATGTTACCCATTCACTATTCTATTTTTGATAAACCTGCTCCTAAAATTTCCTACCAAGCAAGGGTTGAGTTGACATCCATAGGAAGATGGTTCGGAGAAGAAAAATTCACCTATGTAAGAGCTTTCGGCAGCCAAGCCAAACCTCATGTCCTCCCTTTGTACATACCTGATAAACTATTAGCAAGGGAGGTGGCATATCAGATTACATCCGAAGTAGTTACACAGACTCTGAGGAGTAAAAAGAAGCAGGTTTGGCCTCCTTTTCCTCTAAGATGCGGTGTCTACGCTCTGCATGACTTTAAACATGCAGAGAAAGAAGCTGAAAAAATTAAGGTACTAAGTCTAGCAACTCTTCCTAATAGGCGATTTGATCCAAACAAAGTCGCCTATAATGCACTTGAACAGGAAAAATTGACTAAATTTGATCATAAAGAAGATATGTTCGATGACCTATTCTCCTCAGCCGAGTCAATGTCCCAAGTTAAATCGCTGGCCAGAATGGAATATAAAGATGACGGGTTAGTTGAATTTAACAAACTTAGAGAACAGAGGTTGTAAACTCTGCCTCTAGATCTGTTAGCAACGACCCCAACGACAGAATCAAGTGAGCCTGAGCAGCGACTCACTAAGGAACCTCCTGCTACATCAAAAGAGCAGGAGGAAGTGCATGCAAAAGAGCAAGAGGAAACCCAGAGAAAAGAGCAGGAACAAAGCAGCACAAAGGTGAATGTAGATGCCCAGATTGACCCAAAATTGCTCCAGGAATGGCAGCAATTTGACAATCTTGAGTGCTCGAAGGAAGCCGAAACATCAAAAGCGACTGAAACACAGGAGACAACATCAAAACAGGTTCCAAGCGGAACCAGCGGCCTACCCAGTTCTACAGAAGTAGAGATAATTCCTAAGGATCCCTCTGATCAGATTGTTTTGCAAGTAGAAGAAATTCCTCCCTTAGATGTCTTTTACAGCCCAAAGCACAAAGCTGTAGTAAAACGACAGCGGAAAAGGAGAAGGACTGATCAACCTTCCCTGTTCCCTGAACAAACAGTGATGGGCAACGTGGTTTGGAAGGAGGAGTTTGATCCCTCTAATGACCTAACAAAACTGTCCCAATATGCTGGAGCCTATTCGGCAGCTACCATAGACAAGGCATCAGAGGTGAGTAATTTATTAAAAGGAAAAGACCAGGAGATCTTTTTGCTACAAGCACAACTATCAGAGGCACAACAGAAGGCAGAGCAAGCAGAACGGCAATTGTTTACATAGCAACAAATAAATAATCAATTGAATAAACAATTGCAGGAAGAGAAACAGAGAATTGATTCTAGTGCAGTTCAAAAGCAGAAAGAGCTGTCGGAAGCATTGGCACAACTAAAAACAATGAATGAACAAATGCTGAAGTCGAAAGATGAGAAAATTGCTCAACTATCAGCCCAAATACAGAAAACCAAGAATCTTCCACAGCCAGCTGAATTCATAGCAGAGGCATTACAGATAAACAAGGCATTAGTGACACAGATAAAGCTGTTATGTCAACAAATCGCCCAGGCAGAACCTTTATGTGACTTAACAGCATCAATAGGTGAAAAATCGGACAAAGCTAGAACAGACTTGGATCAGGCCGATGAGACCTTAACTAATTTTCTTGAGTGGCAAGACACTGATGAGGGACAGGCAGCTAATTTGCCAAAAATCCTAGAATCGCATAAAGAGATATTATTTACGGAATGGCAGTCCCAGTTAATGAAAGCAGAGAGAGCAGTTTCAAGATGCAAATTAACCACAAGTAATTTGGTTGAATTGATTAATGATACTCTCTACTTATCTAACATGATTTCTCAATGTACCCCAGGTAAATTGACATCGACTAAAACATTGGAACAGTCATGTTATCCAGAGCTGGAGAAAAATGGGAGATTAATCGCGAGAATTAACAGTTTAACATGGGACACCTATTGGTTGTTCTTAGTCAAACCATACAGCCAGAGAGCTGCCCTCAAGTGCCTCACAGATGCAATCGGGTGTATCATTCCCGATATACAGGATGCCACCTATGCTGCCCAACTCAATTCTCGTCTCAACCGACCACCAGAAGTGGAACCAATGCTTGCGATATGCCAGCTCAGGTCTAAAGGCAAACAGCCTAAGTGATGAATCATGCCGCCGACTGCCAGATTGCCGTGAAGAAGATATTCAGAATCAAAGTTGTACCAATTAAATAGGATTTTAGTTTCATAGTTAGTTAGTTTTAATCAAGTATTTATAGACCCTTTCATGTATTTAGAAAGGGTCGTAAGTTTTTGTATATGACTTAAACCTGAAGTTGCACTATTGTACTTCAGGCATATTCTTTTATAAAGACTGGGCCAATTATTCTGATTTTGATAACGAAGCTTTTATGTGAATGTGCACTACTGCCTTTGTTTAAAAGTGTTTCTGCATCGAAAGAAGGAATCCAAATAGCGATTGATATTGGGAGTGATTTGCAGCTCATATGGTACTATTATCTATGTCTGAGTTCATTCCTTTTATGTGAATTATTGTTTGATCGCTCTTGCTATTATCAGATATATGCATGTGTTTTAACAGCATTCTTTATACTTTCCACTATTGGATGTTTACAGCATGCTTTCCTTTTAATCATACATGTATCGATAATATAAAAAGATAGGTGTAACAATGTGTTAATCACTTTGTTCAACTATTTGAACAAAGTAATCATTAAGTAAAGGAATATCTATGTTTATTGCTTAGAGTCATCTACATGCCTATCAATGAACAGAGATTATTAAACGTTACACTTTAAAGAATAGAATTCTCCCGGGATAGAATAGTTATTTATATTTTCGCTGATAGATTAGGTCATCCATTCATTATCATTTATTAGAATTCAATTACTCATCCATCCCCTTTTATTCATTATTGGGAAACTGGTCCCATTATATCCAGTCGAAGCCACCATTCCAAACGGAAAAGGAGTTGTATTAAGGTCCAGACCGGGTGGTTATCCCCCAATGTTGATACAACGATTTTCAGGGCATCAACATTTTTGGCGCTAGAAGGAGGGCATGAACTATGAATGGCGAGAAAATCCAAATATATAGACCATTCTCAGAGTAACTCTCCCTCCACATCACCTCGTACTTCCCAATTGCATGCTGGTTCTCCAGTATCCAAGCAAGAAGAAGAGGAATCAACTACCACTGCCCTCACCCACAATACTCCAGAATAATTAAGTCCCGAGTCCCCTGAAGTTCAGTTACTCATCCAAAAACTTCAAGGCTTCTCGATAACACCACAGAAATCTAAAGTATCTCAAAGCAGTGAGACTTCGCAGTTCAATTTACCTCATCCCCTCACTAGACTTCAGATTGAAAAGCTTGGTATTTAACCTACTGAGTTCCCTTTACCCAAAAGGAAAAGGGCCAAGAAGAACACTGAAGGATCTGATAGTGAAACACTTTCATCCACATCCTCCATCTCATCTTCCCCTGTACGGAGTCAACCATCCACCCCTCCATTACACATTGTTGTTCATCAGGGATTAGGAACTTCAACATCTCAACCTACGCAATCCTCAATATCAACTCCTTCCCAAACATCTGGAATTTCAACAGTAGTATCATCCACTACTGGTGTTACAATGGTAGATCCATGGACCAGGCATGGTGTGGTCAATATGCCTGCACCATTACATGCATTACCTGATGCTCTTGAAAAATGGCTACCCAAGTTTAACCTAGATGATGGAACACAATCTGAGGAACACATTAATAACTTCATGTTATGAGTTAGTCTCAAAGGAGTAACTGAGGAAGATGTTGTAGTTAGGCTCTTCCCTTATACTTTACAAGGATCATCAGTATCCTAGTATTTTTCCTTGCCATCTGGTTCCATTACCAGTTGGACCACTTGCCAAGAACAGTTTCTCACTAAGTATGGAGATGATAGGTCTTTAGCCACATTAATAAATGATCTCTCCAATCTTAGGATAGAGCATAGGGAACCAATTAAAGAATTCAATGCGCGATTCAATAAACTCTTGAATAAAATCCCAATGGCTTCCAAACCAAGTGAACAAATCAGAAGCGAATGGTATATAACTGCCCTACCTACCAATATAGCTATTTTTGTAGACAGGGCTGCAAAACCAACTTTAGCTGAAAACATGAAAGAAGCAGTTTTTGTAGAAAAACGTATTAATGCCCTAGAAAAGAAAGCTGCTCTGGAAGATAGAAAAGCCAAAAAAGTTTCTTTTAAAGATGATTCAAAGAAGAAAACCCCAAAATATCCCTACGATATGGAAGGTCTGCAAAAGGTCCTTAAGACTTTGTCAAATGAAATGGTTGAAATCAAAAAGCAAGTAGCAAAAACCTCAGCTAAAAGTCCTTTTAGAACTTTCAAGAAAACTGAATCAAAACCACCGAATGTTATATCTAATGCAGATTTAGACCCTGAAGAAGAAGAAGAGGAAACAATCTCACCAACTGATGATGAAGAGGAAGTTGTTGAATTCCATGGAATGTGGGATTTCATATTACCTAACTCCGATACAAAAAATGAAGAAGAAGCTTTTCCTGTCACTACTAGGAGTAAAGGTGCCCTTGAACCCATCCAGGCAACTTCAAAGAAAAGAAGTACAGGTGCCACAACAATGAAGGAAAAGGTATCCACAAGGAAGCCAGCTGCAACGGTTTCCCAAAACCAACCTTCAACCTCAAATATGCCCTCAACATCTAAACCATTAGTAGTATCTGATTCAATGGATTACAATATCATTGATGATATGAAGAAAACTAAGGCAAACATTACTATGTTTGAACTTAGTAAACTAAAACATCAGCAGAAATTGCTTCTCAAAGAATTGAATGTTATTCCTTCCTCACCTCTTCCCAGTGCTAAAGCTACAAATGATTCAGGACAACCACCTTCTAGTAGGATCGAAGCTACTGATATGATTTTGATTGGAGACAGATCCAATTCTCATACTCCTCCTTTCCTATTAACCTATGAGATTTATAATCGTAATCTACACAATTGTTTGATTGATTCAGGGGCATCCTCAAATATAATTCCAGCTTCGGTTTGTTCCAAACTGAACATTGAACCCCACAAATCTGCAATTCACATTGTACAGCTAGATAGAACTAAGGTACAAGTTGTAGGAGAAATCAACTCTGTAACGATCAGGTTATCGGCCGATCCGCGAGTAGTTCAAAGAATTGATATCCTAATCGCTGATATACCTAAATTTTATAGTTTAATCTTAAGTAGGGATTGGTCCGAAAAGCTCCATGGGTATATTTCTACCTATTGGTCTCATATGTGGCTACCCTACAATGGAAAGCCAAATCAAATAAAAATCAATCGGGAAAAGCACATGACCCTCACCGTCACAGAGTTCGAACAGGAAAATCAACCCATAGCATTTAATAACAATATCTTAGGGAATTATTCGTCGGAATCATTCTTTGGCAACTTCATAGCCCAACCATCTCCTTTCTCAGTAAACAATTTTTCATCTCAGATCGAAAATTATTTACAAACAGACAGGTCAAAATGTTTTGGTGATACTGAGAAAACTGTAAATACAATTGTAAAGAATTCTTTATTTTGGTCTTTATATTTTGATGGCTCTAAATCTAATGAAGGCTCAGGAGCAGGATGTATCTTGGTTAGTCCGCAAGGAGAAAAAACAATGCTGTCCTGTAGGTTAGAATTTGAATACACAAACAACACAGCCGAGTATGAAGCCTTAGTCCAAGGACTATACAAAGAAATCGGCCTTAAATTGCAATATTTGAAAGTATTCGGCGATTCTGAAATTATTGTCAAACAGGTGAGAAATACAATTCATTTTCTTTCAAATCACCTCAAGCATTATCAATCGTTGGTGCAAGAACTCACCTTGCACTTTTCAGCATTCAATATCTCTTCCATTCCCAGGTCTCAAAATTCAGCAGCCGACTTGCTAGCCAATGTTGCTTCCAAACTCCTACCTTCTGAAGATTATAGCCCAGATAGATTTTCAATAGAATTGCTTTTTAGGCCATCAATTCCTGACAATGTCACTGATTGGAGAGTTTTTAATCACGATGAAGACATTTTACAATTCCTGACTTCTGAAAAATCCTATGATGATCAGATTATAGAGGAGAGCGATCATGATCTTCAGATGAAAGAAAAGCATGAAGAAAACTCAATACTGAAGCATGTGGTGAAACTGGAAGATCTTTATGACATTAAAGACATATTTAAACCTGTGATCAATACGAAGCTCCACAGTTCCACCTTGAGGTTTGAGTTGATTAATCTTGGCACTGAACGAAATCCTAAAAACATTAATCTAGGATTAGGACTTTCTTTGGAAGAGAAAGAGGCATTCATTAGACTATTAAGAAAGAATAAACATGTATTTTCTTGGAAGTATGATGATTTAAAGACGTATGATACATCCATCATCCAGCATACTATTCCAATGCTCGCAGAAGAAAAACCAGTTCAACAAAAGCTCAGGAAAATACATCCGAACCTAGAGAGTCAAATCAAAACTGAACTTAGTAAACTCTTAAAGGCCAAGATTATTTTTCCCGTTCGACACTCGAACTGGGTCTCCAATATGGTGCCTGTTAGGAAGAAAAATGGCGATATCAGGATTTGTATAGATTTCAGAAATCTGAATAAGGCAAGCCTAAAAGACAATTTCCCATTACCTACTATGGATCAGATACTCCATTCAGTAGCAGGCTCTGAATTGATGTCCTTTTTAGATGGTTTTTCAGGATACAACCAAGTTTTGGTTCATCTTGATGACAGACTTAAAACTACGTTCAGAACAAAGTGGGGAACTTATGCTTATCAGAAGATGCCTTTTGAACTGATTAATGCAGGAGCCACATTCCAAAGAGCGATGGATATAGCTTTCAAAGGATTGATCAATAAAACAGTAGTTGTCTACTTAGATGATATTACTGTATTTTCTAAAAATATAACCAATCATTTGCATGATTTGAACCAAATCTTTCAATGCTGCAGAAGGTACAGTATTTCACTCAATCCTAAAAAATCCTTCTTTGCTCTTGACAAAGGAAAGCTTTTGGGCTTTATTGTCTCCAAAGATGGCATTTATATTGATCCGAGTAGGATCAAATAGATCTCTAAAATCCCTTTTCCTCATAATAAAAAATCCATGCAGTCATTTTTAGGCCAAATCAATTTTGTTAAAAGATTTGTTCCAGACTTTTCTCACATTATTTTGCCACTACAAACTATGATTAAGAAAAATTCAGTTTTTAGATGGGGATCAGTAGAAAAGGAAGCGTTTGATTTAATCAAACAATCAATAATTAATGCCCCCGCTTTAAATACTCCTAATTTTTCTAATCATTTCACATTGTATACTATCGCATCCGATTTGTCTTATGCAACAGTATTCACTTAGATTAATGATCACAACTTGGAAGCACCCATTTCATTCTATAGTTCAAACTTGCAGGGTGTCGAACTGAATTACTCCGAAGTAGAAAAACAAGCCTTTGTTGTATATAAAGCTGTCAAACATTACAGACCCTTCCTTTTAAAATCCCATACAAAAGTCATAGTTCCTTTCTCTACAGTAAGGCAACTATTAATCCAAAGGGAATTAGGTGAAAAAAGGGCAAACTGGGTTACAGCACTTCAAGAATATGACTTGGAAATCAAGCCAGCAAAGATTGTTAGAGACTAAGGTTTTTGCAGGTTATTGGCAGGAGCATCCAACATCCAACAACCAGGTGATACAAAACATTTTGAAGAAATCAATCAGATCAGTATTATTGATTCTAAATCACAATATGCAGACTTGATCTTTTATTTGAAAAATGGATATGCACCCCCTAACATGTCTTATAAAAGCAAGAGAGCCATTAGATTGAAAGCAAAGAATTTCACAATTGTTGATGATGTACTTTTTAGGCAAAATTATGATTCAATCTTATTAAGATACCTAGAAAAACCTGAAGCACAAAAGATTTTGCAGTAATTACATGATGGACCAGCAGGAGAACATTTTGGATCTAACACAACAGCCCACAAAATCATTCATGCTGGATATTATTGGCCCACCCTGTTAAGAGATGCTCATGAATATGTAAGGAAATGCCGAAGTTGTCAAACTTCTAGTGGAAGACAAAGAAAGCCAGCTTTCCCTTTGCAACTAGTCAACATTGAACAACCATTTGAGCAATGGGGATTGGACATCATCGGAGAAATCACTCCACATTCTTCCAAACAACATAAGTATATCCTTACTGCCACGGATTATTGTACTAAGTGGGTTGAGGGAATTCCGTTGAAGACAACAAATTCTGAGGCAATTATAGAATTCATAGATCAATTCATCATTACCAGGTTTGGTGTCCCAAATGCTCTTGTTTTTTATAATGCATCTTATTTCTATTCGCTATTAAAAGAGGATTTAAATTGAAATATTCTGCTAATTACTATCCCCAAGGTAACGGTTTAGCATAATCTACCAATAAAAATCTAATCAAGATTATAAAGCGAATAATCGAACATAATCATAAAAATTGGCATAAATCTTTGATATTTGCACTATGGGCTTATAGGATAACACAAAAAGCTTCCATAGGTTCTTCTCCATTCAATCTTATGTATGGAAATGAAGCAGTACTACCAACAAATCTTGTCCTTCCTTCTCTTGCCCTAGTTCAGTTTATTGGGGAAAGCCCTTCTTCTTCTATTCAACTGAGACATGATCAAATCCTAAAATTAGAAGAGGAAAGATAAAAAGCCAAGATTATTCATACAAAACATCAGCAAATTATCAAGTCATCCTTTGATTCAACTGCATCCGGTTCAAAACAGTTTCAAGTCGGTGATTTAGTTCTGAAATGGGACAAAGCCCATGAGGATAAAGGAAAACACACCAAGTTCCAGAAAATGTGGCTTGGGCCATTTCAGATCTGCGAGAAGATAGGCCATTAGACCTTCATATTACAAGATTTATCAGGTTTGAGAGATTCTCTCCCTGTTAATGGCCTTATCTTAAAGAAATTCTTCAGTTGAGGAGGTAACCCCTTCTCCTTTTTAGTTTAGAAAAATTTGTAGTTTGTAGGACCATTAGGAAATAAAGTTGTAAGGCATCTTCCATTGACCTTTGCTGTATGAAAAAGTTGCTCAAGGAAGTAGTGTTGATATTTGCTTTTAAAATAATAGAAGTCTTAGACAAAAGGGATAATTTCTAGGAAACTAGGTATAATTGCATTCTGAAACCGCATTTCAATTGTTGTGAACTCTTCTCAAAATTTAGAAATATTGTAAATCATTTTATGTTTTCAAATTGGTCACAAAAAAGGTTATCAATATCAAAACAGAAACTAATCCAATTTCAGCATCTTCAACTCTTACCTTGTCATTCGTTCTCTCTTAAGGAGAAAATTCTCCATCCCATTCATTGAAGTTTGTAATTACTCAGAGTGTAATTCTAAAATATTTGATATAAAAGATAAGAGGTCTTTTTACAAGCCTACTTACCATGATCATCGGGAAATAGTTTAACCGACATTACCAACACTGCATACCAAAACAGAGTAATGGCTTATTATAAGACAAGGGGTCTCATCACGAGCCAGCTTGTTCGGTTAGATTACTACCAGTGAATGGCATTGTCACTCAGCTGGCCACCAAACTAGGACAATGACTTTTTATCTTACAAAATAACAGAAAAGTAAAAGAAATACAAAATATGAAAGCATGTTTTGAATTCATTCTGTTAATTATACTCAGAAGTGGATGGGATAATGGACAGTAATATGGTTAAAAGGTATCCCTGTCGAAACTATGAACGTTTGCTGGCAGCAGAGACTCTACCTATGATAGACGAGTTAATTCTAAAAGCTGATTCGGAAAGGTTTTATGTTTTATCATTATCAACCAATAGAGGCCAATTTAAAACTTAGAATGTATCTAATTTTAAACAAGAGAGGAAATTAGCAAATATAGTTTTATTTGATTTGGAATGCTTATATACCTAGTTATATTAGAATTTTCCTCTTTGATGAGATTCCTATTTAGAGAAAGTTTAAGTATTTCAATACTTTTGAGAGATAGAATCGCCAATTGTTGTGCTCTACAACAACCCCCTCATTTCATACAAATTTTATTCCCAAAATTATAATATGAAATGGGTCCCTTTTTATTTAAATTGGTATCAACTTAGTATTATTCAAAAAGGTCCGAGACAAAATAAAAACATTATAAAACCTTTTTGATAATCCAATTAATCGGTCTTATAACATATAAGTGAGTAATCTTTTATCATTGCAATAAAGCGATCGCAAGATCACATATCACAATGACAAGGGAGGCATGACTTAAAAGACCCATTGATTTTCTCAGACGTGACAATGCACAAAAGGCTATCAGATATCGGCAATGACAAGTTATCATAACAAAAGCCCCTTTCGCTCTGATGCGATGCGATATCGCTATCGGCGTTCGGAGATGTACCATGCATGCTTTTCAAAGCCCTCAGTTAAAACTCCCGATGTGAATTGGCGATATCGCTATCGGCAATCGGGGATTCCGAAAGGAACCAATATAACAATTTAAGCTTTCCCCCGATGGTCAATTGAGATAAAGCTAAAAGCGCGGATTTCAAAAAGGATTGATAAAGCCGGGATATTACGGTTAATTAGTATTAAAGGCCTTATCTTCTCGATAGCGATTCACTTACGCTCAACTGCCAAAACATCAAAGCCACGCTTGAATGAATCATTCGGCCAATAAACAATATGATGAGCATTTAAAGGATTGACAGGTTTAAACAGCCATTTAATGAGATAGTCAGTCTAAAATCTCTTCACAGATTGTATCCGCGGCCACCTTAAGTTAATCCTCCATCATGCATTGATTAATATATCTCGTTCATATTTGGTTTGCGCCACCAATTCTCCGCATTACTGATGAGCCCCAAAAATGCACAATTATTTGGGCTCATTCAACCTCCTCATTTGGCTTAGTCCACCATTCTCATTTGTTTATTGCATGTTTTCGATTATTTTTATGTTAATAGAGTGAATTTGGTTAGTCATTATGCCAACAAGTCTAATGGGTGCTTGTGTAGCCTTGTTGGTCAACTTGGAGACAAAATTGAAGGTCTTAATGAGCACTTGGCAGCCAAATTCGTGGGAGAACAAGCTAGAGGATTTGTAGGAAGGTGTCCCCCTCATTTATGGACCCTTACCTCGAATTCTCCACCATCAGCTTGGAGTTCAAAGGCCACCAAATCAATGAGCACAAGGGCAGCCAAGCAAGTCAAGTTGGACTGCTGTTAACTACAAGTCTTGGGCAGCCAAGTCCCTAACTTTTAGGAGGACTGTTGGGTCCTCAAATTGTATAAATAAGAAGGCTTGGGGCATCATTTTGGTTAGCTAGTGGGTAGTCATTTTGTGTAGCTAGTTAGTCAATTTGGGGATAGCTAGTTAGTCAATTTGGTTAGTCATGTTGTAGCTCGGTTTTTGCTCCTTGTAAGCCAGTTTTGGCATGTCATTAGATTCATGATGTTGGCATTATGATTCAAGTGTTGGCATTATGATTCAAGTGTTGTCCTTGATGGCAATTCACTCAGAAGATGGTACAGATGCTCAGAGGTTGGTACAGGTGATGGCAACTTAATCAGAAGACAGATCTCAGTACAGCATGCCAAGGAAGCTCATACACGCCGTTTCGTTAAGCCCAAGTCGCGTGTACACGCTAGTTCGATTCATAAAAAGCGCGTGTATGTGGAAAGGTTCCTTTGGTCCATGGTGGTTAGTCCTTGGAAGTTGTGCCTATGATTTCGGACCATTGTGTCTCGACGGGCGTGTCGATCCCTAGTTTTGAAGTTGATGGTATTGTGTTACTATGGTTTTGGCTCTTGGTATTGAGCTAGGCCTAAGACTATATAAGGAGAAGAAGATCATTAGGCAAAATCATCTTTCAACAAGGGCTTGAATATCTAAGAGTGAAAGAGATCTGATTTGCAGGTGCTGGGTTGCTTGATCTAAGCCAAGGAGAGATCACATTGGTTGATGGAAGACTAGATCTAAGGATAGATCGGGATCTAATGGTTTGAAATGCACTATCATGATATGGTTGATTATGCTTATTTCTAGATCTGCATATTGTCGCAATGCTATGTTCGGGTCTAACTAATGTCTGGTACAGCTGCAAATTGAGAAAGTTTACTTTTAGATCTGTACGCAGGTTGGCTTCGGTAAAAGAGCGTGTATACGCGGGTTTTGCTCCTTGAAGTAGCGTATATCTTTTGAAGCTTGTTTTTGGGTTTACAGTGGGGTCTGACAGTTATTGCAGAGTTCTGTAGTCTGCTCTGTGTTCTGGTAACTGGTGATTGACAGGGTTCAGTGGTTCAGTGATTCAGAGTTTGGTTGTTTTATGCTTCAATGATCTGTTGTGGAAATTGAATGAATTGTGGTCTTCAGATTGTAATGTTGTGCTTCAGGAATATTCAAGTCTGAAAATGTATGAAAGGTGATACCTGAAGAAAAGAAGATTGTAGGTCAGCACCTACGTACTAGTATCTTGGCTAGTACAAGAAAAAAGGGGGTTGGAGCTCCCTTCCAAGGAAGTTTGGAGAACGAGAGAAGGTTGTAGCCTTCTGCAGGTTGTAGCCTGCGTACTGGTATAAGGCTGCACCAGTACAAAAGATTGTAAACTGAAGTTTCTTAAAGAAAGATAGAGATAACTTGCAGCAGGTGGTTTTCACCCACATTGGGTTTCCACCTTATATCTTGGTGTTCATGTGTGTGGCTTTTGATCCGTTATGTTATACTGCATCTGCTTACTGTTAATGTGCTAAATAATGTCCTGATGAACTTAACTGAAGAATAAGCTAACTAAGTTATGAGTTTTCTGCTTATACGCTGTTTTATTTAGTCACAGTAGCGTGTACACGCTGTTTTACTTAACTGAAGTAGCGTATATGTTTCTGAGCATTGAAAAGGTTTGATTGATCTGATAATACTGATTCACCCCCCCTCTCAGTATTATTTCCAACAATTGGTATCAGAGCAGGTCCTTCAGGGAAGCTTGATCGCTTGAAGGTAGATCATTCATCATGAGCAACTACGAGAAAGAAGCATCAATCAGGCCACCGGTTTTTGATGGAACAAATTTCAATTATTGGAAGGTAAGAGTTACTGCATATCTTCAATCTCTTGGTACAGAAGTTTGGAACATTGTAGAAACAGGCTATGCTTTTCCTTCAGCTACTCCTACAGATCCAGCTGAGAAAAAGACATATGAAACAAATGCAAAAGCAGTCAGTACTCTATTAGGAAGTATATCCCAAACAGAATTCATGAAGGTCATGCACTTCAAATCAGCAAAAGAGATATGGGACAAAATGATCACTAGCTATGAAGGAGATGAACAGGTAAAGGAAGCTAAACTTCAAACTCTCAGGATTCAATATGAGACTCTCAAGATGTATAATGATGAAAGTGTGGCAAATTATTTTCTTCGGGTAGACGAGATTGTTAATTGTATGAAAAATTTGGGTGAAGAAATAAAAGAGACTATAGTAGTTTCAAAGATTCTAAGATCATTATCCCCCAAGTTTGAATCTAAAGTATCTGCAATAGAAGAAAAGGAAAATCTCAAAGTTCTCACTATGTCTCAGCTACATGGAATTCTAACTGCTTATGAAATGAGAAAGGGAGGTCCATCAGACAGAAGGGAAGCTGCTTTTAAGGCATCAGGAAAAGAAGATTACTATGAGGCAAGCCATGTTCCAGAAGAAGAGGAAGAAGAATCAAATTTTGTCAGAAATCTTCAAAGGGGTGCTGGAAGGTTCAGAGGTAAGCTACCTTTCAAATGCTTTGCTTGTGGAAGAGTAGGTCATTATGCTGCAAAATGTCCTAATAAAGATAAAGGAAAAGAACCTGCTAGATGGAATAAGAAACAAAGTGCAAATAAGAAAAGCTACTACACCCATGAAGATAGTGATGGCTTATCAAACAGTGATGAAGATGAACAAGGTAATAAATATAAGCTATTAATGGCATTTGAAGATGATGATTATGAGGATGCTGTAGATGTGGATAATCTCTATAATGAAATTACTAGACTCAAGAGATGCATAGAAGAAAAGAGTGTGATCATTGATACTTTGCAATTTCAAATTGATGAAAAGGAAAAACATCTTGAAAAACTAGAAGGTGAAATTGTTGGTCTCAGAAAAGAAATTGAGAAAACAAAAGCTATTAATCTTAAGTTTGTCAAAGGATCTGAAACTTTGGATGAGATTATCAATGTGCAGCGGTCTCCTCTAAACAAGACAGGTTTGGGCTATAATGGAGAAACCTCTAAAGCATCCACCTCAAAGAGTTATCTTGATGCAGCAAGAAGAAATGAGCAGAAGAACAATGAAGATAATCAGGTAAAGCAGGGACGAATTACAAACAGAAACTATCAGGGACAATCCTTCTTAAGGGTGAACAAAAGCTACAACCAACCACAGGTAAAATCTTCTCAGTTTGGCACAAGAATAGATGAAAATAGAAATTACAATCAGTTGGCTGGTAGATTCAATAACCGCAGAAGCTTCTTCAATGGACAATGTTTTTCTTGCCATAACTTTGGTCACAAAGCAGCTCAATGTGTTGCATATAAAACAATCATGACTAGGGAAGCTCAAAAACAAAGAAGTATGACAGGGATTACAAAGAGGACCTATAACAACTTTTCGGTTCTTGAAAATGAAGTTGAATGTTCTATTTGCAATAATTTTGGTCATAAAGAATCTGAATGCAGGAGCAGGTTTCAGGAGAAAAAGGAACAAGCCACGAGCACCAAAAAATGGAGAATAAAAGAACCTCAGACAGAAAGATGTGGGATAGCGTTTTATGCAGAAGGACAGGAAAATCTATGGTACATTGACAGTGGATGTTCGAAACATATGACAGGTGATAAAGAAAAACTTGAATCTTATTCTACTTTAGAAAAGGGAAAGAAAGTTTCTTTTGGAAATGATACTCCTGCAACTATAAAAGGAAAAGGTATTGCTCCTTTGAAAGAAAAGGTCAAGGCTGGAAATGTTTTGTATGTTGATGGATTGAAGCATAATCTTCTAAGTGTCAGTCAGATGTGTGATCAAAAAACCGAGGTTATTTTCAGATCGAATGGATGTCTTGTTCATGATCTTGATACAGGTAAAACAGTTCTCAAAGGCAAAAGAACTCCAAATAATCTGTACATATTTGAAGAAGGACAACAACAATGCTATCTTAGCAAGGATGAAGAGCACTGGTTATGGCATCGAAGGTTGGGACATCTAAGCTTCTCACAAATAAGAAAAGCATGCAAATATCAGGCAGTTCGCGATCTTCCAGATATCAAAATTCCAGACAACACCATATGCAAATCTTGTCAGTTTGGAAAGCAAACCAGAACTAACTTTCCAGAAAAGGAAGGATCAGCTAGCTTGCCTCTTGAGCTAGTCCATACAGATGTATGTGGTCCATTTAGGAAAAGGACACCTCGAGGAGAAGAATATCTGATATTATTCATTGATGATTTCTCAAGGTTTGTTTGGTTAGGGCTTATGAAGCACAAAGATGAAGCATTCGAAAAATTCAAATCCTTCAAAGCATTGGCTGAAAATGAATCAGGACACAAAATTAAGTGCCTCAGATCTGACAGAGGTGGGGAGTTCACATCAAATGAATTTTTCGATTTCTGCGATGAACATGGGATAAGAAGAGAATTCTCTACAGCTAGAACTCCTCAGCAAAATGGGGTTGTGGAAAGAATGAACAGAACTATCCAACAAATGGCTCGTGCTATGCTCGATGAATCAGGTACTCCTGCAACCTTCTGGGGTGAAGCTGCACATGCTGCTGTTATCATTCTTAACAAAACAAATGTCCGAGTAAACAGCACTCAAACACCTCATGAGCTTTGGAGTGGTAAAACTCCTTCCGTGAAGCATTTCAAAATCTTTGGGAGCAAATGTTATATTAAGAATACTGATGAGCAACTTGGCAAACTTGAACCTAGAGCAGATGAGGGCATTCTTCTTGGTTATTCTCCACATAGCAAAGCATACAAGTGCTACAATAAAAGACTTGGCAGAATTGTTGACAGTATTGATATAGTGGTTGATGAGAAGGGATATATTCCTAGGCAAGTTCATCATGAAGACATTGAAGAAGATGAAGGTTACTCTCAAAGGCGAAATGATGAAGAAGAAGAACCTCAAGAAGAAGAAGAATCTCAAGAAGAACCAGAGGAGCAGACAAGAATAGAAGAGAAGACTCCATCCAGATATGTCCAAAAGAATCATCCAGAAACTCAGATTGTGGGGCAGAAAGAAGCAGGAGTACAAACAAGAAGGACACTTGCAGAAGCTTCAAGCTACTTGGCTCTACTCTCCTCCATTGAACCACAAAATGTGAAAGAAGCATGCAAAGATGAATGTTGGGTCAAAGCAATGGATGAAGAACTTGAGCAAATCGAAAGGAACAACACTTGGGAATTAGTTCCTAGACCAAAAGATAAGAATGTAATAGGAACAAATGGGTCTTCAAGAATAAGTTAAATGAAAATGGAGAAGTAATTAGAAACAAGGCCAGACTTGTTTGTAAAGGGTATGCACAGCAAGAAGGAATAGATTTTGAAGAGACCTTTGCTCCTGTGGCAAGACTAGAGGCCATCCGAATGTTCCTTGCTCTCTCAAGCTTTCAAAACTTCAAGGTATTTCAAATGGACGTGAAATCAGCCTTCCTGAATGGAGACTTAGAAGAAGAAGTATATATTGAGCAGCCAGATGGGTTCATTCTTGGAAATGATCCAAACCTTGTATGCAGATTGAAAAAGGCACTCTATGGGCTCAAACAAGCTCCAAGGGCTTGGTACTATCGGTTGGACAAATATCTTCACCAACAAGGCTTTTCAAAAGGATCAGCAGATAGCAATCTCTATATAAAAGTTGAAAATAACAAATTGCTAATCCTTGTTGTTTATGTAGATGATATTATTTTTGGCAGCAATGAAGAGACCATGAGTCAAAACTTTGCCTTGGTTATGCAGAAAGAATTCGAAATGTCACTTCTTGGAGAATTGACATATTTTCTTGGATTGCAAATCCAACAAAATGAAGGAGGTATCTTCTTGTCTCAAACCAAATACCTCAAGCAGATCTTGAAGAAGTATGGCATGGAAGAGTCAAAGCCAGTATGTACACCCATGGTTACAGGATGCAGCCTCAGTGCAAATGATGAATCAGCAGCAGTTCACCAACCCACTTATAGATCCATGATTGGGAGTTTGCTTTATTTGACAGGTACTCGACCAGATATTACACATGCAGTAGGAATGGTTGGAAGATTTCAAGCCAACCCAAAGGAAACTCATCTTCAGGCAGTCAAAAGAATCTTCAAATATCTTCAAGGGACCCAAAACTATGGCTTATGGTATCCTAGAAATACTGATCTCACTCTTCATGCTTACACAGATGCAGATTGGGCTGGAAGTGTGGATGATAGGAAAAGCACAAGTGGAGGTGCTTTCTTCATGGGTTCCAGATTAGTATCTTGGTTCAGCAAGAAACAAAGTTCGATTGCCTTATCTACAGCTGAAGCAGAATATGTGGCTGCAGCATCTTGTTGCACACAACTTCTTTGGATGATGCAGACCTTGCAGGACTTTCAAATCACTTGCACTCCACCTGTCTCTATCTTATGTGATAATACAAGTGCAATCAGCATTTCAAAGAATCCTGTCATGCACTCAAAGACCAAGCACATACCAATCAAGTACCATTTTCTTCGGGAACAAGTGCTTGAGCAGAAGGTCAAGTTGGAGTATGTTCCTTCTAAGGAGCAAGTTGCTGATATTCTCACAAAACCACTGCCCAGGGAAACTTTTGAATATCTCAGACAAAAGCTGGGAGTAGTTGATGCTTTATCCTGTTGTTGAAGTTTGTTTGTTCTACAGAAAAGTTGGTATACGCAGGTTACGGAAGGGATATGAGCGTATACACGCGGATTCATGGTGGGTAAGTCGCGTGTATTCTGGACGCTTGTTGCAGAAAGAATATCCGCGTACATACGCTGTTTTATAGAGGATAAAACGCGTATATGAAGTTCTGAACAGCAAGGGAAAACTCTGAAGTTCTGAACAGCAATAGGAATGTCAGAATTCTTCAGGCACAGTTTCAGGGAGTGCAACAGGCACAGGTTCAGGGGGAGCAGCTCAAAAGTCTCATAAAGCATTGTTGGCATTCAGATGTTTTGGTTGTTGGTTTCAGGAGAAGGAGCTCAGAAAGAAATTCTGGTTGCTGATCTAACAAGATGTTTATCAGATGCTGCTGGTGTCTTTCCTAAGTCTTGGTTTAGATCTGTTGTCTCTATGTCATATATCTCTCTTGTCCTATCTCTTTTATGGTGTCAAGGTCATGTAACGGCCTATGTTGGTTTCCCCACTATGCCTGGGATGAATGCTGTATTATAATTGGTTGTTTCTGATATGTCCCCTCTTGGTAGGGAGTATGGATGTATGTATTGAGTATTTTGGTGATAGGAAGGTCCCTTATGGTGTATAAATCTTGGTTCTTGTTGAAGAACATCTTTTCCAGATCTGGCCTACTGTCAGGGGGAGCACGAGTCAGCACAGCCAAGCAGAGGTATCAGCATATCCTCAGGGGGAGCACAGCCCTTTGCCCTTGATGTCAAAGGGGGAGAGTGACTTGGTGTGGTGGTTGCCATCAAGTCCAAAGGGGGAGATTGTTGGCATTATGATTCAAGTGTTGTCCTTGATGGCAACTCACTCAGAAGATGGTACAGATGCTCAGAGGTTGGTACAGGTGATGGCAACTTAATCAGAAGACAGATCTCAGTACAGCATGCCAAGGAAGCTCATACACGCCGTTTCGTTAAGCCCAAGTCGCGTGTACACGCTAGTTCAATTCATAAAAAGCGCGTGTATGTGGAAAGGTTCCTTTGGTCCATGGTGGTTAGTCCTTGGAAGTTGTGCCTATGATTTCGGACCATTGTGTCTCGACGGGCGTGTCGATCCCTAGTTTTGAAGTTGATGGTATTGTGTTACTATGGTTTTGGCTCTTGGTATTGAGCTAGGCCTAAGACTATATAAGGAGAAGAAGATCATTAGGCAAAATCATCTTTCGACAAGGGCTTGAATATCTAAGAGTGAAAGAGATCTGATTTGCAGGTGCTGGGTTGCTTGATCTAAGCCAAGGAGAGATCACATTGGTTGATGGAAGACTAGATCTAAGGATAGATCGGGATCTAATGGTTTGAAATGCACTATCATGATATGGTTGATTATGCTTATTTCTAGATCTGCATATTGTCGCAATGCTATGTTCGGGGTCTAACTAATGTCTGGTACAGCTGCAAATTGAGAAAGTTTATTTTTAGATCTGTACGCAGGTTGGCTTCGGTAAAAGAGCGTGTATACGCGGGTTTTGCTCCTTGAAGTAGCGTATATCTTTTGAAGCTTGTTTTTGGGTTTACAGTGGGGTCTGACAGTTATTGCAGAGTTCTGTAGTCTGCTCTGTGTTCTGGTAACTGGTGATTGACAGGGTTCAGTGGTTCAGTGATTCAGAGTTTGGTTGTTTTATGCTTCAATGATCTGTTGTGGAAATTGAATGAATTGTGGTCTTCAGATTGTAATGTTGTGCTTCAGGAATATTCAAGTCTGAAAATGTATGAAAGGTGATACCTGAAGAAAAGAAGATTGTAGGTCAGCACCTACGTACTAGTATCTTGGCTAGTACAAGAAAAAAGGGGGTTGGAGCTCCCTTCCAAGGAAGTTTGGAGAACGAGAGAAGGTTGTAGCCTTCTGCAGGTTGTAGCCTGCGTACTGGTATAAGGCTGCACCAGTACAAAAGATTGTAAACTGAAGTTTCTTAAAGAAAGATAGAGATAACTTGCAGCAGGTGGTTTTCACCCACATTGGGTTTCCACCTTATATCTTGGTGTTCATGTGTGTGGCTTTTGATCCGTTCTGTTATACTGCATCTGCTTACTGTTAATGTGCTGAATAATGTCCTGATGAACTTAACTGAAGAATAAGCTAACTAAGTTATGAGTTTTCTGCTTATACGCTGTTTTATTTAGTCACAGTAGCGTGTACACGCTGTTTTACTTAACTGAAGTAGCGTATATGTTTCTGAGCATTGAAAAGGTTTGATTGATCTGATAATACTGATTCACCCCCCCTCTCAGTATTATTTCCAACACATGATTATTCAATAAAGACAGGCAGCTTTTGATCCAATTCTGAGTTTTTAAGAGAGCAATAGACCTCCTCTATTTTGTAATGTTAATTTCTTTTTTGTTTCAGCACTTTAGTTCATTGCTTTACCATGCAATTTGAAATTACAGGTTTGCTGAGTTAGCTTTATGAATTTGAGTGAGTTTATCTTATGGTTGAAATGTTTTTAGTTGCATCAGTTAGATTAGCAGGTTGATAACACACAGGAGCTCCAAGGAAAACGGTTGAGAAAGCCTCCACTGCCATCTCTGTTTGGAGATTGGAGTGCAGCCTATACCAACCACAAAAATACGCATTTCTTTACTTTGTGCTTGTTGCAACACAGTCACGGTTATGTTAGATTCTTTCATGTACTTCACACCTGCACTACACACCTTCATCACAGCTTCATGCACATTTCTCTTCACGCCTTGGATTGTTGTTCATTGAATTTACAAGCACAGGTAGTTTAGGTTAATGCATTTTCGGTTTGGTAACAGTCACAAGCATTTGTTTCATCTACACCGCTTTCTCTCATTCCATCACTTCGTCCTCCACCTTGATCACACCTACAAACACATCTTTGACCTCTGCTCCGCTCTGTCATCTCCCAAAGTCTTTCACTCCTCACGTACTTCCATTCTCTAGCCCTTTCGTTGACCTAGCCCTCTATCTTCCAACCTACTCCCTACATTCACTCCCTATCCCCATTCCTTCACTTCTACAGCCATCACCTGCCTCATTCCTACCTTACACATCTCCCCCTACCATTTCATCACTCCTCCATCACGCCAAACACTCACGGTAGGTCATCCTGTAGCCGTTTGTAGACATCCTGTAGAAACCAGAGTATCCTGTAGGATCCCCTGCAGACTTCCTGTAGGAGGCCACTCACTCGGTTGCCGAGCTTCTGAATGTGAGGAACCTCTGTGGATGGATGCTAAGGATCCCTAGGAACCTCTCCTAGCCTCCCCAACCTATCCCACGCTTTCCTTCCTTCTCCATCCCATCTGCACAACCAAACCTAGTTAGCACAAAATCACAATCATTCCACACACTTAAAGGAAAAATACAAAAACATGTCTTTCATGATGCAAGTAGTTTAGATCCATGCATTTGCACTTATTAGAGGTAATAGCAGCCTTGGTTGAAGTTTCATTCACATTCTTTGCATTGTAGAGGTTAGACTAGTTAAATTAGGGTTTCCTAGGTTTACATGCTTTGATTTGCTTTCAGTCCATTTTGTCAAGTAGAGTAGTTTTCCTTTGAGAATAGCTTTCGTCCATCAATTAGCAAGCTTCTTCTGAGAGCCTATAGAAGTTGGCTTGAGCCCTAGCAGACTTGTGCCAGCTGACCAAGTGACAGCTACGACAAGAGCTAGTACTTGTGCATATAGCACCGTCGCTTCCAAGTTTGTACGAACTACCGGGTTGATAAAATGAGAGACAGGAAGCCCCAGGAGTTGTAGCATTATTGCTACAATACTGGATCTCACCATCTTTTTGGCGTCGTTGCCGGGGAAGCAGCAGAGTATTGGTGATTGTTGCTATTCTTCTATTTTCTACTACAACCTTCTTCTAAGTAGTTTACTTCATTTCCATTATGCAATTTCATTTATGCAAAAGTAGATTAGCCTTTCTTGCTTTCCTAGATTAGCATTTCCTGCTTTCATAGATTAGCATTTCCTGCTTTCATAGATTAGCATTTCCTACTTTCCTAGAATAGCCTTTCAATTCCGCATTTCAATTCTGCAAGCGTAGATTAGCATTTCAATTCCGCAAGCGTAGACTAGCATTTCATTCTTGCAATTTCATTTGAGCAAAATAGATTAGTCCTTTCAATTTCGCAAGATAGTTAGTTGCAGTTCAATCTATTTCATGCTTTGTAGGAGTAGAGATAAGTTAGAAAAATGATTGCACAACACCCCCACTGCTTCACACAGCCAACGTTCTTCTTCGATGGCTGTGATGAAAGGACCCATGGGTGGACATCAAGACATATCTGAAGAACCTCTAGGGGAGAAGAAGAAGAAACATTTCTCTGAAGCAAATGGCTACAAGCAGAGATGTTGGGAGCAATATCTTGTCCAAAGATGAATTTGAAAATCAGATCGAAGATTTCAAGAGTGATATGAGGCAGTTTCTTGCCATGCAACTGGATACCTTGCGGATCCAAAAGAAGCAAGAAGAAGCCAAGAGGGCTTTGGTCATTTTTTGTCCTAGGTGCCTTAAAAAGCATCCTAGGAACGAATGTCCAATGCACTCCCTAGAAGTGTGTTTCATCTGTGAAGAATACCATCCTACAGATCAGTGCCCTTCCTTGCCCAGAATCAAAGCTACATATCAAAGAGCCAAGGGAGCCATTGAATCACTCTGTTATATGAACCAAAGGAGGCCACATGGACCCATACCCTACCAGCAGGAACTACAAGGGACACCCGAGACCTATTATGACCCTTATCAAGCCACTTTCATGCCTTCTTGGGATCCCCCTGCTCATCCTTCCTGGTCTACACCTCCTCCTTGGTCATATTCTCCTTGTTCCTTCACAGATCCATATTATGCCCAACCAGTTGCTCATTCATTTCACTCTTATGCTCAGCCACAGCCTCAATGGAATGCACCTTATCAAGAGTGGAGGCCCCAGTACAACTCTCATCCCGCTCATTTTCCTCCACCACCTGCTCATCCACAACCATCGCCTCCTCCTCCACCAAGGCAACCCCAAATGCCTACCCAACCACAATGCCATCCACCTCCATCTCAAATTCACACCTCCACTCAGCTACTCGTACCTCCATTTCCAAAACCATGCAATGGAGCAGCTCAATCCCATTGCAAATCTGAGGCACAACATGTGCAAATGATTCCTCGTGAGCTCAATGATGTTCACCAAAGCTCAGGGAAAGTAATGCAAAAAAGAGATCATCTTGAAAGCATTGAAGGATCACATCCAGCAAAAGAAGATTCAAAAGAGGAGATCAAAGAACCATGGGCTGCACTTGATGAAGAGAAGAGATCAAAATCAGAGATCGAGAGAGTTCCCTCATGGTTACCATCAAATCTTCCATGTATTCAAGAGAAAGATCAGCAAAAAGAGGAAGATGAGAAAGTCATGTTAGAAGGTGACATGAAGAATGATCCAAATCAGCAAGATGACCAAGGATATCAAAGCTATATTGAGATATGGTTTCAGAAGGTCACTAAGTTGCAGCAGTACTCTCCTCCTCAGCTATGTTTTGTACTTTCAAAGTCAGATCATGTTGTCTCTGAAAGTTGGATAGTTGTCAAAGCATGCATTCCGAGCCTTTACATCATCTTGTCTCTAATCTCGATGTGCACATGGCTCCATTGGAAGTATTCTTATACTTGAAAATGATTTTGTTTTTCAAGTAGGGTAGGGTAGAGAAAAAAGAATGAAAAAAAAAAGAAAAAAAAAGTAAAGAAATGAAAATAAAATGAAAATAAAAAAAAAAAACAAAAATCTAAGGTGAAAACCTCCTCGGAGGCGCCTTAGATTGGCTCATTGATTGAAAACCTCCATGAGGCGGTCAATGGGTTGGGAAAAAATAGAGAAAAGAGAATAAGATCTCTGGGTGAAAACCTCCCTTGGAGGCGCCCAGGGCAGGCAATTAGGGTGAAAACCTCCATGAGGCGCCCTAGTTGTTTTTCAAAAAAAAAAAAAGAGAAAAAAAAGAAAAAAAAAAAAGCTAATCTCCATTGAATAATTTCATGTTGCAGCAGTGACATTGCAGGTTGCAAGAAGGACATTGTAGGTCAGGTGGATCACTCAAAACAAAGACAAAGGAGTTTTTGTGCCTTCTACAGGAAGTTTCGTATCTTCTACAGGAAGCTTACAAAAAAGCCAAATTGATCTCCGAGGAGGACCTGAAGGCTTGGAATATGTCCATGAGGCCTACCCACATCCATGTTTCCATTCCTCACCCCTTTTCCATCATTTTTTTCATGTCATTATGCTTCTTTCCTCAAAACTGTGTCTTCTACAGGAAGCTCTGTATTTCTACAGGAAACATCCTATAGAACCTTTGGACGAGCCAAATACAATTTCAAAAGTGAATCTAATGGTGGGAATCTGTTGATTAGGCCTACAAGCACTTGTGTGTCCATCCCTTGCCTTTCTCCATCATTTGTCCACCTCATTTGCTTCTCGTTGTGCTTCTACAGGAACTTCCTGTAGAAATTGTGGGAAACTAGGCATGCATTTCACAAAGTGGTTTGGCAAGCATGGTAGCTTCCTCAAGGGTCCAGAAGCCCTCATGCAATCTTCCAACTCCTCCTCCATCAGCTCCATACCTGCATCACAGCCAAAATTCATTTTGTCATCCCATGCAAGCACATGCAAAAAGCTTTGAGGCAAAAATCCATAGAGCAGAATTTGTTTTTGCCATAACCTAAAAACCATGCATCCATTTGACAAACCTCTTTATGGGGAATTGTACAAGGTTGATGACAACATGCCTGAGCAGTTTCATGCAATTCCGATGCACGGTTTCCAAGAAATCCACCTCCATCACCATCATCCATTTTTGCATTTTCTCCATAACCATGCATCCGTTTCAAAACCTGTTTCATGGGGAGATGCACATGGATGATAGTAGCCTACCCAAGCAGTTTCAGCCACTTCCGATGCACGGTTTTCGAGAAATCGACCTCTGAAATCTTCAGCCATTTCCCATTTTTCTCGAAATCCGTGCATCCATTGATCACGAATTTGATATGGGAGATGCATAATGATGATAGAAACATGCTCAGCAAGTTTCAGATCAATCCGCTTTGGCGTTTGGGAGAAATGTCGAAAACAAGTTCTGGTTCGGGGAAGATGCAGCAACAGCAGCTTGAATGTGCAGATTTGAACGTGGAAACAATTGTCTGGAGCTTGGATCCGGCCAGAGGACACCTGCACATGAAAAACACAATCAAAGATTAGCAGCCAAGCCATCATGCAATCATAAAATCAATTCATGCAGCAATGACAGCCCACAACAGCTCACGACAGCCATTCAACTTCGAGGTATGTGACTGATCTCATTCTTCTATTGCATAGATTTAATTTGAAAACTGCATGAATTGATGGGATGGTGGAATTAAGCCACGAATTTAGGAAGGTTCACTTGATGTCCGGTTCTCTAGCACTCACAAGAAGTCACGCCACATGCATGGGTCAGTCACGCACGTGAAATTTAAAAATGTGGGCAGTCTAACTCCAATGCAACTGATGGATGAGATCACAGGCAGAGAACACACAGTTGACAACTGCAGTTCATGATGGCACAACCATTGCATGGGCTAGCACACGTATGTGCCACCTCACCCCAAAAATCACGCATGTAATCCGAGCGCTCAGCTGAAATTCAAAGGCTGTTGTTCATCTGCACTTGCCACATCATCAACTGAAGTCTGCACAACCTATTAACTTGTCATCCTCCACCAAGCTTTCTCGGCCATATATTTTTTTTACCCACCTATGCAATCACGTTCTACAGGAAACGGGTGGGTCTTCTACAGGAAGTATGACACAGCGTTTTGGAACAAAGAAACCTGAGCTTTCCCTCATCAGATTTGGAGTTCCGAGAAGGGTAGGCTCGGAAGCACTCTTCCACGCATGATATATATTTTGAAAGGTGGTGAATTGAACTATCTGGAGCAGGAGAATTAGAGACCAATTTGCCTGTAAGTCAAAAATAGCAGTGTGATTGTGTGTTGCATGGAATTTCTCAGTTTTTTGCATCTCTCCATGTTTCTGGTCTAAAATTCTCTTATAAAGAAGGCATATGCAGCTGTGAGAGCCAGCCTATGGATGTAACTTTTAAAATTTTCATATCTGAATTTGCCCTGAGAAGAAAACTTGGTCTCTGTCCTCTCTCTGTAGAAGCAAACTCTTCCTCTCATAACCAGATAGCTGAAGAATTCTTAATGTCCTTCAGATCTCTTTCTGCAAACAAAAAAAAAAAAAAAAAAAAAAAAAAAGAGAATAGAAGGAAAAAACGTGGTTAGGGTCTTTTGCATGCATGAACATAATTGTTAAAACAGAGTAAGGTATCATATCAGAATTTTATGCAAATGATCCAGGATTGTAAAGGGATTATGTCACAGATCCAAGCTAGTTTGGAGATGTCTAAATCGAGAACAGGAGAAGGAAAATATGGTGCATTTCCTGCGTCCCAGACTATTACAACAGCCCTCATTATTGCAGCTTGGTACTCTTCCAATATTGGTGTGCCTATTCATTCTATGGTTTTCTGGCAATTTCATGGTTAGAGATTGTACCAATGCAGTTCATCATCTTCAGGAGACAGTTTCTTGAGATATTGGCACTGAGCTTCATTTCCTCCTTCTCGGTTGTTTGTGGCAATATTTCTCCACGCTATTTGCCAGTCTCCTTCAATCAAGCTATTGGGGCAACAACTCCCTTCTTCACAGCAATATTTTGCATTTATAAAAACATGTAAGAGGGAGTCTTCTGTGGTTTATATGGCCTTGGTGCCTGTGGTATTTGGCATTGTTATTGCAAGCAACAGTGAGCCATTATTCCACCTTTTTGGCTTTTTGGTTTGCCTAGGATCAACGGCTGCCAGAGCATTGAAATCAGTTGTTCAGGGGCTCCTGCTTACCTCTGAGGCAGAGAAGCTTCACTCTATGAATTTGCTCATGTGCATGGCACCAATTGCTGCGCTGTTATTGCTTCCTATTACTCTTTTTGTGGAAGGTAATGTAGTAGCGATTGCTATTAAAAAAAAAAAGCCATAGAAAACACCTTTATCATATTCCTGTTGCTTGGAAACATGACCATGGCTTATTTTGTGAATATAACCAACTTCCTTGGTACAAAACATACGAGTGCCCTCACGTTGCAGGTTTAAGGAAATGCCAAGGCCACCATTTCTTCCATATGATTGCATGTACTTGCACACTCATAACAAGGCTGAGAATTCAACAGGAAAAGCAGCAGGCCGTGAGGGAGAAGAGCAGAAAGGAGGAGAAGATGAAGGCTGCCACAGCACAGTTCAAGGAGAAGGCACCCCCAGCCCAGCAAATCAGGGAAAATTGCTTCTACAGGAAGTTAGCAGACTGTTTCTACAGGAAGACAGAGTCTGTTTCTACAGGAAGACAGAACAGTTTCTACAGGAAAGTTTGAAAAGAGGGAAGCCAAAGGAGAAATCGGCCGAGATGCTAGCCAAGGACGTCACCAGGGCCATCAAAGACAAGGGGAGAGATTTGGTTGCTCAGAGGATGAGAAACACTTTCAGTAGGGGGGTGATGATGAGCCCCAAAAATGCACAATTATTTGGGCTCATTCAACCTCCTCATTTAGCTTAGTCCACCATTCTCATTTGTTTATTGCATGTTTTCGATTATTTTTATGTTAATAGAGTGAATTTGGTTAGTCATTATGCCAACAAGTCTAATGGGTGCTTTGTGTAGCCTTGTTGGTCAACTTGGAGACTAAATTGAAGGTCTTAATGAGCACTTGGCAGCCAAATTCGTGGGAGAACAAGCTAGAGGATTTGTAGGAAGGTGTCCCCTTCATTTATGGACCCTTACCTCGAATTCTCCACCATCAGCTCGGAGTTCAAAGGCCACCAAATCAATGAGCACAAGGGCAGCCAAGCAAGTCAAGTTGGACTGCTGTTAACTACAAGTCTTGGGCAGCCAAGTCCCTAACTTTTAGGAGGACTGTTGGGTCCTCAAATTGTATAAATAAGAAGGCTTGGGGCCTCATTTTGGTTAGCTAGTGGGTAGTCATTTTGTGTAGCTAGTTAGTCAATTTGGGGATAGCTAGTTAGTCAATTTGGTTAGTCATGTTGTAGCTCGGTTTTTGCTCCTTGTAAGCCAGTTTTGGCATGTCATTAGATTCATGATTATTCAATAAAGACAGGCAGCTTTTGATCCAATTCTGAGTTTTTAAGAGAGCAATAGATCTCCTCTGTTTTGTAATGTTAATTTCTTTTTTGTTTCAGCACTTTAGTTCATTGCTTTACCATGCAATTTGAAATTACAGGTTTGCTGAGTTAGCTTTATGAATTTGAGTGAGTTTAGCTTATGGTTGAAATGTTTTTAGTTGCATCAGTTAGATTAGCAGGTTGATAACACACAGGAGCTCCAAGGAAAACGGTTGAGAAAGCCTCCACTGCCATCTCTGTTTGGAGATTGGAGTGCAGCCTATACCAACCACAAAAATACGCATTTCTTTACTTTGTGCTTGCTGCAACACAGTCATGGTTATGTTAGATTCTTTCATGTACTTCACACCTGCACTACACACCTTCATCACAGCTTCATGCACATTTCTTTTCACGCTTTGGATTGTTGTTCATTGAATTTACAAGCACAGGTAGTTTAGGTTAATGCATTTTCGGTTTGGTAACAGTCACAAGCATTTGTTTCATCTACACTGCTTTCTCTCGTTCCATCACTTCGTCCTCCACCTTGATCACACCTGCAAACACATCTTTGACCTCTGCTCCGCTCTGTCATCTCCCAAAGTCTTTCACTCCTCACGTACTTCCATTCTCTAGCCCTTTCGTTGACCTAGCCCTCTATCTTCCAACCTACTCCCTACATTCACTCCCTATCCCCATTCCTTCACTTCTACAGCCATCACCAGCCTCATTCCTACCTTACACATCTCCCCCTACCATTTCATCACTCCTCCATCACGCCAAACACTCACGGTAGGTCATCCTGTAGCCGTTTGTAGACATCCTGTAGAAACCAGAGTATCCTGTAGGATCCCCTGCAGACTTCCTGTAGGAGGCCACTCACTCGGTTGCCGAGCTTCTGAATGTGAGGAACCTCTGTGGATGGATGCTAAGGATCCCTAGGAACCTCTCCTAGCCTCCCCAACCTGTCCCACGCTTTCCTTCCTTCTCCATCCCATCTGCACAACCAAACCCTAGTTAGCACAAAATCACAATCATTCCACACACTTAAAGGAAAAATACAAAAACATGTCTTTCATGATGCAAGTAGTTTAGATCCATGCATTTGCACTTATTAGAGGTAATAGCAGCCTTGGTTGAAGTTTCATTCACATTCTTTGCATTGTAGAGGTTAGACTAGTTAAATTAGGGTTTCCTAGGTTTACATGCTTTGATTTGCTTTCAGTCCATTTTGTCAAGTAGAGTAGTTTTCCTTTGAGAATAGCTTTCGTCCATCAATTAGCAAGCTTCTTCTGAGAGCCTATAGAAGTTGGCTTGAGCCCTAGCAGACTTGTGCCAGCTGACCAAGTGACAGCTGCGACAAGAGCTAGTACTTGTGCATATAGCACCGTCGCTTCCAAGTTTGTACGAACTACTGGGTTGATAAAATGAGAGACAGGAAGCCCCAGGAGTTGTAGCATTATTGCTACAATACTAGAGCTCATCAATTACGTTCATTTTTACTCCTGTGCAAAACTCTTCCGAAGCAGAAAATTCAAGCAGAATGGGGAAGAATTCTAAGAAGACCGCAACAGCTTCTGCTTTGCCAGCCACAGGACAACCCACCACTGATCCAGGAACTAAAAGAAAAGGATTGATATCCGACACTACATGTCTAGGAATCGGCAAAACTACTTGGCAAAGTACCTATAATTTGATTGAGGCCGAAGAACCCGAGGTAACAGCAGTACAAGCCACAACAGATACGACTCAGAAATCTGATGCTACTCTAAAGGATTTAGCCGACTCTTTCCTTCATCGGATAGCAGCCCGGGAACAAATTCTCCCATATACAGATGTAGTGAGGTGGGCAATTGAAGAAATCCCAATCACAAATAGAACCTTTTGCACCATGGATGGGAGAATCTTCGGTTCATTTCAACCTGATGATTTGAGGAAAATGTACCATTTGCCTGTACCAGAGAAGAAGTATAGTAAGGCGTTCTTGGAAAAGTTCAGAAATGAGAACGAAATTGAATCTGAACCCATTCGAGATTGGAGGCAAAATCCAGCAAAACACAAGAATGAGTCTTTGGGTAAGTACTATGTTGATTCTTTGTGTTCTCCTTATTGTTATGTCGGGATAATGATGTGTAGATTGTGGGGGTTGCATGATTATGCAATCTTCACTATAGAAATGGTTCCTTTGATGGAGGCAACATGTAATAGTGAAATAATGGATTGGGCAACTATACTGTCGGATAAGCTAGCAACCGCAGTCCTTGAGTTTAGAAGCAAATCCCGCATTACTGAAAGGTTTATTCCCCCTCTCTACTATAGTGCCTATATCTTGGACACCCTGTGTTTTAATTCTGAATTTCCTGTGCTTGGATGGAGATGGACTCCACAAGACCCCATGCCCATTCATATATACCATCAGAAGTTGTGGAAAGCTCATTATAAGCACCATTTATATCAAGTTTGCAACGGTTTTATGTTACCCATTCACTATTCTATTTTTGATAAACCTGCTCCTAAAATTTCCTACCAAGCAGGGGTTGACTTGACATCCATAGGAAGATGGTTCGGAGAAGAAAAATTCACCTATGTAATAGTTTTCGGCAGCCAAGACAAACCTCATGTCCTCCCTTTGTTCATACCTGATAAACTGTTAGCAAGGGAGGTGGCCTATCAGATTACATCCGAAGGAGTTACACAGACTCTGAGGAGTAAAAAGAAGCAGGTTTGGCCTCCTTTTCTTCTAAGATGCGGTGTCTACACTCTGCATGACTTTAAACATGCAGAGAAAGAAGCTGAAAAATTTAAGGCACTAAGTCTAGCAACTCTTCCTAATAAGCGATTTGATCCAACCAAAGTCGCCTATAATGCACTTGAACAGGCAAAATTGACTAAATTTGATCATAAAGAAGATATTTGCGATGACCTGTTCTCCTCAACCGAGTCAATGTCCCAAGTTAAATCGCTGGCCAGAATGGAATATAAAGATGATGGGTTAGTTGAATTTAACATACTTAGAGAACAGAGGTTGCAAACTCTGCCTCTAGATCTGTTAGCAACGACCCCAACGACAGAATCAAGCGAGCCTGAGCAGCGACTCACTAAGGAACCTCCTGCTACATAAAAAGAGCAGGTGGAAGTGCATGGAAAAGAGCAAGAGGAAACCCAGAGAAAAGAGCAAGAACAAAGCAGCACAGAGGTGAATGTAGATGCCCAGATTGACCCAAAATTTCTCCAGGAATGGCAGCAATTTGACTCAATCATCAGCAATATTGAGTGCTCGAAGGAAGCCGAAACATCAAAAGCGGCTAACACACAGGAGACAACATCAAAACAGGTTCCAAGCGGAACCAGCAGCCTACCCAATTCTACAGAAGTAGAGATAATTCCTAAGGATCCCTCCGATCAGATTGTTTTGCAAGTAGAAGAAATCCCTCCCTTAGATGTCTTTTACAGCCCAAAGCACAAAGCTGTAATAAAACGACAGCGGAAAAGGAGAAGGACTGATCAACCTTCCCTATCCCCTGAAAAAACAGTGATGGGAAACGTGGTTTGGAAGGAGGAGTTTGATCCCTTTGATGAGCTAACAAAATTGTCCCAATATGTTGGATCCTATTTGGCAGCTACCATAGACAAGGCATCAAAGGTGAGTAATTTATTAAAAGGAAAAGACCAGGAGATCTTTTTGCTACAAGCACAACTATCGAAGGCACAGTAGAAGGCAGAGCAAGCATAATGGCAATTGTTTACACAACAACAAATAAATAATCAATTGAATAAACAATTGCAGGAAGAGAAACAGAGAATTGATTCTAGTGCAGTTCAAAAGCAGAAAGAGTTGTCGGAAGCATTGACACAACTAAAAACAATGAATGAACAAATGTTGAAGTCGAAAGATGAGCAAATTGCTCAACTATCAACCCAAATATAGAAAACCAAGAATCTTCCACAGCCAGCTAAATTCAGAGCAGAGGCATTGCAGATAAACAAGGCATTACTAACACAGATAAAGTTGTTATGTCAACAAAGCCCAGACAGAACCTGTTAGAGTCGGTCTAGTTATCCCTCTATCAGAGATCAAAGCTCTTTTTCATTTCATGATTAGGTGTCCCATCAGTTTTGATCAATTGCATTTCGTTAGGCATGCCATAACTCTGATGGAGTGGGTTGTGTCACTCATTTCCCTCGTGCTTGGCACTGCTGGTTCAGGCATGTTTATTAAAATAAGTCTTCAAAGGTCATTTACAATCATGTTTTAAATTTTGAGGTCTTAGTTCTAGGGTTGAGTCAATTTTGTCTTGAAAAGTCTTAGAAGACTAGTAGGCCAGAGGGATGTCTTTGATAAATCATCACTTCAATAATTTTCATCATTGTACAGCTGAATTAGGACTTCTCTTCAAAACTCTGTTTTGAAGATAAGTCGCCATCTCATTTTTGAAAAAATTGTTAAAATTTTCAGTTCTTCAATCGTTCAAGTGCAGCCTTGGTCTCCTTTGCCAGAGCATATCAGAGCTATCCTTGCAAAAAATTATCAGTGAAAATCATTATTTCAACCAATTTTAAAGGGGAAACCAAAAAGTTCAAAGCCTATTAATTTTCAAAAAGTGTCAACAACCAAACATAAGAAAATGGGTTTTGGGTTAAGCAAAAATCAACAAGGAGTCTATATGAAGATATTTCTCCTCATTTGCAACCCATTCCACATTCCAAGAGCAAAGAGAATAATTCTAAGGCGATTTTGTGAGTTTGTGGGCAAATCGGGCCATTTCCAAGGTGCGCTACGCATCAAGTTGGGCGCGCTACGCACCAGTGGCGTGCTACGCATCAGGCAACAATTCTCAGTGCAATTTTACATAGGTGAGGCGCATCAAGAGCACGTGGCGCGTTGGGTGAGGCGCGCGGCCCATTGGAGTTTATGCCTAGAACTTTGCTTGAAACATACTCAAACACCTCTTCTCACGCATCAAATCACAGGTAGGCTTTTATCCACGGATCGTTCTTGGTTTTGAAAGATTTATGTAAAGAAATTATGCTATATTTGCCATGAAAAACCAAGTGTAAAAACCCTCATTTTCCATTAGTTTGCTGTGAGGATTTAAATGCCAAGATTGTTGTAGGGTTTTCAAACATAAATGTTGCCAAGGTTTTCCCATTTCTTGTGTTTCCCACCCCCTATATTCACCAATATTTTCCCCAATAATTCCTCATAAAACCCTACACTATTCTCCCTCAAATCCTAACCCCTCCCTTCTACTACAAACATATTTCCCTACCCTACCTCATCCCAAACCCTAAAACTTCAAGATTTCCATGCCCCTTCCCTTCCCTAAATTCCTTGTTTTATTTCCATTGTCCCCATTTCCCTAATGTTTCCCCTTTCCTAACAATTCCCTTGTATATTTGTGTCCCCTTGGTCACAGCATTTTGAGAAAAAGAAAAAGTCTACAGTCAATTTTGCACACAGTTGTATATCAGCATATATATATTCGAGCTACCTTGTTTTTAAAGAACATGTCAGAGACCGAGTCAGCTTATGAGCAGGATTATGATAGTGATTCTACACCAGAGGTAAGTGTGCCAAGGAGGTATCACAAAGGTGGCAAAGGTGGTCGGCATGTCAGGGAGGAGCCTACTTCTTTGGCTCAATTGCAAGCTTGTCCACTTGCAATGGACTGTTTTCGGTATCAATCATGTTTTGAATACTGTGAGTGGATCTCACAAATCCAGCATCATCGGGAACTAGTCCGTTTATTTGTTCTACATTTGCAGGATGGTCATGTAAACCTTGTCGGAGTGAATTTCACCTTGTCACCCGAGATTATTGCTCAGGCCACTGGGATACCAAATGTAGGGGAGGAATGGAGTAAACGCCAGCAGTTAGACAGATTTCACTATGAGCCATATATTAAGCCCGGATGTGTAAGACACTTGACTGCAGTTTTTCCTTTCAGATTCCTAAGGGATGAGTATGCACCATTGATGAAACTCATCATTCGATATTTCAGTTGTGAGGGCAGATTCTCACGTCTCTATGCGTACCATGTCTGTTTGTTGATGCATTTTACCAGGGTACGTATGATGAACATTCCATTTTTCATGTGTCGCAACATAGAGAGGATGGTGCCTTTAGTACAAAGGAAGAGCCCAGCACATCAGCATAAGAGCATCTATCATTATGCATTGATCAAAATTGTAGTGATGCATCAGTTGGCACAGCAGGGCATTACTTGGGAAGATTTCATCTCCCGTGATTACTTTGCACCATTACAGCCACCTCCTGAGATAGTTCATGATGAGGGAGGACCTTCACACCAGCCAGACATTCCCGAGACTGAGCATATAAGTGCTCCTCCATATGTGACATATCAGCGAGGTCACAGGGCATTATTTGCATCTACACGACGAGTACTATCTCCACCTGGGGTGGAATGGGTCTCGTTGACTTCATCGGCACAGCGAGTGTTATCTCCACCTCGTGTGGAAGGGGCCTTGCTTTCGACAGCAGCACTGCAGGTATAGGATAAGGGCAAGAAGCCCAAGCATGAGGCGGGACCTTCAGGTGAGCCATCCGGTTTTGTTACTATTCATGATGAGACAGCTTCAGAATCAGAGAAGACCCAATATATCAGGTATCTAGAGCAGCGGAATAAACAGCTTGAGGACCAGCACATGATCATAGAGCTACAGAACATCCGTGAGAATCGCCAAGCTGCCCAACATAGGCAAATTGAGTTCACCTCTCTAGAGCAACAAGTAAATGAGGATCGAGAGGCTAATCTCGAGAGGGTCAACATCTACTTGGAGGAATGGCTGAAAAGGGCCGATAGAGACCATGCATTATTGAAACACATGGTTATGCATTACAAGGTCCGGAACTTGGTTTGCAAGGCGCGAATTAGGAGTCTTAAGGCAAAATTGAGGAAAATGGTCAAGAAGCAAAAACGACAAAAGGAGCTTGATCGTCTTCGGATTTTGGCCGAAGCCTCTTTGATTGAGCATAGTATTTGATTAGGGAACCCCAGCCCAAATTTCAACAAGTTTGGGGAAAATTTTGTCAATTTTGAAATTTTTGTGTAAAAAACAGGTTTTTGGGCTCAACGCGTAGCGCGCCGCGCGCTACCCTTAGGATTGGGAGGTCCAAATCACGAAAGGTTTGCATTTTTGTATTTTTCATGATGAAATACACTGCTCAGCTACTTCCAAGGCGTTTCATCAAAGTTTGGGTCCCCAATAGGTCAAAAAACATGCAAAAAATGACCTCACTGCCCCTTTTTGGACACACAGGTAGCAGCCTTGGGAGAATGCACTTTTGGAGGGGCAAATGGACATCAAATTGGAAAATTCCACTTGGGTTGGAAAGTAGACATCCAGGGCTTTCGAAAAAGCCAACCTAAGCTCAATTTGGATGCCGGGAAGTGCCCCAAAATCAGGTGGAAAGGCGCGCTACGCATCAGGATTTTTTGCAAAATTTTCATCTTTAGCTCAGGAAACGAAGCCAGTTTGACTAGTTTTGACTTGTGATGGGATTTTTCACCCTCCTTGATGTAACTAATGGAACTTTATGTTGAATTGACACTTATTTACCTATTCTAGATGATTCATTCATAAAATAGCAAAAATTTAATGAATGAATTGGTTTCCTAGCTTATAGAGGCAAGTTGTTTTGACTGCCTAGATTGTAGTGCTTTGTTTAGAATTGGTTGAAACAGATGCTAGGATGATGAGCTCGACCCCTAGAGGCAAGGGAATGTGTTAGCTTGCCTATATTATGTATTTTCCTAGTCATTTTCAGGGTTGGACTCTTGGGAATAGCTTGATACACTATTGTACATATTTTATCTGCAATTTTGGCAAAGGATAGACCAGGGTTTTGCAGCACTATTTGGGATTCATGTGGCCTTATGTGTTGATGGTGTGTTTCTCTCAGTACTTGTAAGTTGTGTATGTGTACCACTTTCCTTATTTAATCTTCTGCAATTAAACAAATGAAGTGTTAAGGTAGAATCCATAAATTTGCTATGCTCCGCCTTTAAGTTTGTTTAATTTTCCATGTTTTCTTCAGTTTAAGGAGAATCCTTGAGACTTCCTTGCTCTCCTTAGCTCCTCATTTGTCAGGTCTATTCATTCAATCACTTTAAAGGCATCAAAACAATCGCCTATCTTGCCCCAAGTAGACCTCTGCAAAAGCTGTGCCTCATCCCCACACCCAAAATTGCCTTTCCCTTGAATTCAACAAAACTTCAAAAAATAAATTCCATAGTCCTTGTACTTCATGCCTAGCCTAAAATTAGTCATCAATTCAGTCATCTCGAGCCTCTTTGATTACCTTTTTCCAAGATTGACCGGAGAGGGCCCTCTCCTGTCCTCGTAGGGCTAGCTACGAGGCTGAGCGTGGTTTGATGTGGCCTCGAGTTTTGCCTTCCTCCGCCTGAGGAAAATTCAAATGCTAATAGAACCTTTATGTGACTTAACAGCATCAATAGGTGAAAAATCGGACAAAGCTAGAACAGACTTGGATTAGGCCGATGAGACATTAACTAATTTTCTTGAGTGGCAAGACACTGATGAGGGACAGGCAGCTAATTTTCCAAAAATCCTAGAATCGCATAAAGAGATATTATTTACGGAATGGCAGTCCCAGTTAATGAAAGAAGAGAGAGCAGTTTCAAGATGCAAATTAACCACAAGTAATTTGGTTGAATTGATTAATGATACTCTCTACTTATCTAACATGATTTCTCAATGTACCCCAGGTAAATTGACATCGGCTAAAACATTGGAGCAGTCATGTTATCCAGAGCTGGAGAAAAATGGGAGATTAATCGCGAGAATTAACAGTTTGACGTGGGACACCTATTGGTTGTTCTTAGTCAAACCATACAGCCAGAGAGCCACCCTCAAGTGCCTTACAGATGCAATCAGGTGTATCATTCCCGATATACAGGATGCCACCTATGCTGCCCAACTCAATTCTCGTCTCAACCAACCACCAGAAGTGGAACCAATGCTTGTGATATGCCAGCTCAGTTCTAAAGGTAAACAGCCTAAGTGATGAATCATGCCACCGACTACCAGATTGTCGTGAAGAAGATATTCAGAATCAAAGTTGTACCAATTAAATAGGATTTTAGTTTCATAGTTAGTTAGTTTTAATCAAGTATTTATAGACCCTTTCATGTATTTAGAAAGGGTCGTAAGTTTTTGTATATGACTTAAACCTGAAGTTGCACTACTGTACTTCAGGCATATTCTTTTATAAAGACTGGGCCAGTTATTTTGATTTTGATAACGAAGCTTTTATGTGAATGTGCACTACTGCCTTTGTTTCAAAGTGTTTCTGCGTCGAAAGAAGGAATCCAAATAGCGATTGATATTGGGAGTGATTTGCAGCTCATATGGTACTATTATCTATGTCTGAGTTCATTCCTTTTATGTGAATTGTTGTTTGATTGCTCTTGCTATTATCAGATATATGCATGTGTTTTAACAACATTCTTTATACTTTCCACTACTGGATGTTTACAGCATGCTTTCCTTTTAATCATACATGTATCGGTAATATAAAAAGATAGGTGTAATAATGTGTTAATCACTTTGTTCAACTATTTGAACAAAGTAATCATTAAGTAAAGGAATATCTACGTTTATTGCTTAGATTCATCTACATGCCTATCAATGAACAGAGATTATTAAACGTTACACTTCAAAGAATAGTAGTCTCCCGGGATAGAATAGTTATTTATATTTTCGCTGATAGATTAGGTCATCCATTCATTATCATATATTAGAATTCAATTACTCATCCATCCCCTTTTATTCATTATTGGGAAATTGGTCCCATTAACTCCAGTCGGAGCCACCATTCCAAACGGAAAAGGAGTTTTATTAAGGTCCGGACCGGGTGGTTATCCCCCAATGTTGATACAACGATTTTCGGGGCATCAACACAACACAAGTTTCTAACTACTATATACGAAATAATTGCTTTGGTTTTATATTTTAGCATATAAGACCTGAAATGCTTTACTGCCTTAAAAGTAAAAAAGGCCTATTTATATACTACTGGGTAATTTAGCTCAACTCCTTTAAAAACAGAGCTCATAAATGCAAAGGGATCTCATTATCAAGTTTTGTTTTCTGCGTAAGGAAAGCAGTGTAAGCATAATTAGAAGCAAAGGTGTAGGGTATGAAATCTCTAGAGAAATTTGGGCTCATGAGAGCAGGTGCCTCAAAGATGCCTTGTTTTATAGTACT
Organism: Pinus tabuliformis; assembly: GCA_031772625.1. NCBI lineage: Eukaryota > Viridiplantae > Streptophyta > Pinopsida > Pinales > Pinaceae > Pinus > Pinus tabuliformis. The sequence goes on from CM062807.1 coordinate 1,283,744,809, forward strand.
AAAAGCCTATTTTTCCTAGTCTTTCCACTTATAGTTAGAATTATTTTTTTTACCATGTCTTGGAGTGGCTTAACTATTTCATAAAAGGTTGGGATGAATTGTTTAACAAAATTGATTTTCCCAAGGAAAGACTGCATGGCCTTTCTAGAGTTAGGAGGTAAAAATTTATCAATGGTTTGTGTTCTTTTTAGGTCAATGACTATACCATCTTTGGACATGATACTTAACATTTTTCATTCAATGACTACAAATATAGAATTTTTGGGATTTAATGAAATATAAAATTTTCGGCATTGCTCAAACACATTTCTTAGATGTGAGATATGGTCATATATTTGTTTAGAATAAACAATGACATCATCAAGATATATGACAACAAATTCATTTATCAACCCCCAAAAAGCAATGTCCATTGCTCACTAGAAAGTCTCTCCAAAATTAATCAAGTAGAAGGGAATCTTTCTGTATGAAAATGTTCCCCATGGAGTTCTAAAGGTAGTTTCAAGTTGGTCAGAGGGAGCCACCATAACCTAGTTATAGCCTGAGAAATCATCCAAGAGAGACAATATGTTAGATCCTAAAACATGTTGAAGGATTTGTTCCATGGGAGGAAATGGATAATTATATTTATCAAGGGCTTTATTTAAGTCTTTTAAGTCATGCCCATGGGGCTTTGGATTGATGGTGAATGGGTGCATTGTTAAGGCACTCCTTGCGATATTCAAATCCCCCGTGGGTGCTTACCTACCAAAAAAAAAAAATTAAGTCTACAAAGAGATATATGTCTTTGTGTTTTTTTCCTAAGTAGTACTAAATTTACAACCCATTGTGTATGACAGACAAAGAAATTAATTTATGTTGTTAAAATTTTATTCAATTCACTCTTGACAGCTAGTTCTAAACTGGGATGTATTTTCCTCAACTTTTGTTGAAAAGGCTTGGTATGAGGTTTTAAGGGAATAGTTTGTTGTATGACACTGGGATCAAAAGTTTTAAGGTCCTCATCGTTCAAAGTGAATATGTCTTAGTATTATTTAAACAAACATATAAAAATTTCCTTTTCCTTATGGGTACAATTAGTTCCCAAGTTTATACTTTTAGGGTTCTTTTCAGTTCCCAAGTTATAACATCATGTTGCATGGTTGAACTGTTAGTTTTACAATTAACCACTTTTTTAAATATGTCCTACAAGTCATAAAAAAATGTCAAACCTAATGACACGTCTAGGGATAGGGTTTACCAGATCAATGGAATCATCAATTGACCACTGGCTTTGAATCTAAGAAAAGTTACAAAGGTTTTCTCCATGTGTTAATTCATCAATTAGGGTATCACTGATATTGTCCTCATAGGAACTCAAGTATCTATTGATCATGATCAAAGGCACACCCGTTAGTGACATTATTTGGTATTAATAGTATAAACATCATCTCAACAGAAAATAATTAGGTGTAAATCCTTCGGCAATAATTAATCTAGATGCTACATTTTCTAGCAAATCAGCTCCCTAATTAAGAGATATAAGTATAGAAACAATATTAAATGCTGAAAATTTTGAAATTAAATCTCATACCTTTGTTTGCTAATTTTTCAACTGGGTTGAAACATATTGTATATCATTTATTTCCTTCTTAATTATTATTTCAAAATCATTTTATACCTTTAGGCTCTGAATTCTAAGCTCTAAAGCTTTTTTGAGTCCCTATATACATGCCTCATATTCTACAATGTTGTTCGTGCACTCAAACTCTAATATATAAGCAATAAAAACTTTGTTACCTCTTGGATCCAAAAGTAAGCAACCTACACTTGCACTTTCTTTTGATTTTTATCCATCAAAATATAAAGGCAAAAGTTCACATTTTGGATTAGAATTAACATCAAGCAATTTTTTATCTGTTGTTACTAATTTATTAATAAAACAATTTGGGGGCTAAATTTGTTGATCGTTATTTTTCCTTTCTCTCTGTAGAATCTTTGGTTGGAAAAGCCTTATGTAGGGTCTCGAAGATATGTTTACATTTTTTTGTGCTTATCTAGGCTCAGTTTCCATTCTTGAGATTCTATTAGACAATTTCTTAACATTGAATTAATTTCATGAATTTTATGTTCTTCTTCCTTAATTTTTTATGATGAACCAACTTTTGTTTTTGCTTTTAAATTTCTCTCTACTTTCTCTGCTTTTGCTCTCAACTTTCCTAATGTTTCTCTGTTAGCATCAACTTCTATTGCAACAGTTTGCATATCTATAAAAGTTCTACATTTCCTTTCCCTTAACATTAATGAAAATTCATCATCAAAAGCCTTAAAGAATATAACTTTTGTTGCAGTAGTTGGGGGTTTACAATCTGCAGGCATATTGTTATAATTTTTATTAAACCTTTTGATAAAATATGATAAAGGTTCATTAGGGTTTCTTTTAAGATCATCAAACTCAGTTACATAATAAACAACATCCTTCTTGATTCCCCACTGATTTATAAAAATATTGGTTAACTCTGCCCATGAATGAATAGAATTTGCCTGGAACTGTCTAAACCAAACCCTAACATTTCCTTCCAATGATTGGACAAACAGCCTCATGTATACATATTCAAGTTATGTATTCAGATTACCTACAAAATCTAACAAAGTAGATAAATGATCTTATGCATTTAATCTTGTTTCCCCAATGTATCTAGGTAAATGCTTTAAATATCCATCAGGGAAATCATGAAGTTGGTATGTTGGTGGCAATACCAACGTTGCATATCTAGCAGCCACAATTGGTCCCACACTGGCCATAATTGGCTGTTAAATTGGTTGTTTAGGAGATGAAAATTTCTTAGCCTTGATTGTTGTTTTGAGATTATAGGCTTTTTTGGAAATTAAGGATGTTTAATTAGCTTTTTGACCTCAGGAACAACTGTCTCTAGATCTTTGAATGCTAGGGTATTTGTATAAACTTTGAATTCCTCTTCAGTTTTATTAAAAGTAGAAGGAAAGATATGAACAATAGAGGATATAAAATCTCCTGGCTTGATTTCGGGTAATTGTAATTCAAGTTATGCATTTGTATCAGAAGATTCTGAAAGGGACACAGGGAGTTCAAGAGACTCAAGTGGATGAACCAATAGAGAAGTTTGTAGATATATTCCTTTAGAAAGAAGTTCTAAGACATTAGGAGGTAGATCAGACATATCAAAAGGTATTAGGATTTGTTCTGATTGATCAAGTTGTGAAACTAATTTTGGTAGAATAAAATAAGAAGCCTCATGTTTGCATCTTAGGGAAGAAATCCATACAAGTCTCTCCAGATTTGATAATGGTGCAACTAATTCAGGATCAGAATGAGATATAGTATGCATGTGTGAAGCCACATTTTAAACTTATGAAATCGCCAAGCGAAATATTTCACCCTACTAGCCTCTTATTCGCCATTAAAAGGAAAGTTGAGTCATTATCCTAGGGGAAAATTGCTTCAAAATTCATTCCTGGCAACGGCGCCTATCTGATGTTGTATCTTTGTAGATAGTTATTGGCCAAAGAAATCTACCAAAGCATCAATTGTGAGGGCTTTTTATGAAATGGATGATCCAAAGATGAAAATACTTGTTCATGCATATAATTCTTGTTCCTTTAGTTCAATCAAAGTGATGGTGTTCCACTATGACAACATACAATTTTATAAGTTTTTTGAAGGAAGAATGAAGAAGAAATTAGAAGATTAGATATCCTTCTTGAACATCTAATCATCTGAGATGGGAGGAAACGTATAATTGTATCTCTACAGTGAAAAAATTAAGTATAACATAGAAGCAATAATCTATTAATTTATGAGTGGCCAATTAAACATATTGTTTAGTTATTACACAATATAGAAAATAATCATGCTAGGGATGTCAGGGAGACTGATATTCCTCCCTGCCCTTCCTAATGTCCTACACTATCTCAAAAATATGCAAAAATAGATTATGAAAATCACTAAAAAACACTCACAAGTACACAAATGTTTCATAAATGGAAACCAAAATCCTTTGTTTATATAGAAGTTGAAAGTATTATAGTTGTATCACCCAAAATATGCTTCAGGTATCAACCCTTCTTACTTCAAATTATCAAGTATATATAGAGTTCTTACAAAATATCTAATCTATTACAAATTTTACATGAAAATATAAATCTTTATCCAAGATAATTTGGATAATCCTAATCAAAATGACTCAAAATAGAGATCCTCAAACTAATTTAGTGAAACTGTACACTATTTAAGGATTTAGTTTCCAACTTCTTGCTCAAAATCAACATCCTTATCATTATGGTCCTGAAAAACCTGTTTCAAATGGTAAGTTCAACAAACTTATGCCATTTTTCTTCATATAGACATGAAAACTTGATTACACTTTTATAGGCCTCATCAACTTTAGTATATTTTTCGAATGTTGGTTTACTCATGAAAAGATGGTGGACTTCATGAGAAATAAACATGTCATCAACTATACCTTGAAGAAAACTTTGACAACTAATAATTCCTTTAACCTTAGAAAATTTGGATTTGTCTATTGCTATATCATGTAATGATCTCTGATAATATTTATCTTGAACTAATCCACTATGAGAATCTTTCAATGAGGGCATTCATTTTTGTTCAAGAATAGAAAACTTCTTATGAAACTTTATGATCTGTACCTCCATATTTTCACATTTGGTCTCTAACTGTAACATTAGATTCTTCTTAGTCAACACTTTTCTTATTTGATTAACTGCATCTAATCCATCCTCAATGCCCATTTCCTCTAGTTCTTCTCTTTTTTTTAATTTAAGAGCATAATAATTTTGCTAGTTTATCTAGGTCTATTGCCTGGCTCTTGTTTAATGTCTTCAATAGCCTGTTTAGCTTTCTCTAGTAATGGCTTCTATTCAAAAATGATTTTTATTTATGGCCATAAATCAGAAATTATAGAATTTATATCTAACCAGATCTGTTATTCTGCTTCTACTAAACTTTGTGCATTAATAGACTCATCTGAATATTTCTCCCACTGCTTTGTAAACTTGAAATTCTTTTGTAGTTCTCACATGGATTCACTATCTGCTTTAATCTTGTTTTATATTCCTCTTTGCAGGGATTTCTTAGGCTTATATACTTCATCATTCTTCAAAGATAACTCAAACATTTCCTTTGCTATTTTCTCTATTGAATCATTGCCTTCTAACTTTGTCACTACTACTAGAGTTATCGTGCTAATAGTTTGCACTTTCTCTTTCGCTTTTTTTTCCATTTTTCCTCCATCTTTTGTATCTGTAAATTTTGTTCAACAATCATATACAACATGGTTTCCTTTTCTTTTACAAGCTCCCCCACCTCTTGAGTTTGAGTATGCTTTGTTGTTGATAACTTAAGTCTTCTATGCAAAGCTTGAATGTCAGCATTTCTATTTTTGATAATTACTTGTGTAGCATCGACATCATTAGGATCTAATCCTAACTTGATGATGATATCCTATATATATTTAACCCTTGTTTCCTTGGTAAGCGATGACATCCTTTCCATTTTTAGTTGAGAATGTATATTGTTCAAAGAACTCTACAATTTAGAAACATTCATGGCATAATTTATTAAAGAAGAATAAATTAATTCACCTACTTGTTTATGTAAATCTATCTGGTCTATAAGGTGAATTTCTTTTGTATCAAAAGATAATAGAGAAGTATTATAATCATTAGCAGTATTTGGAATTGGAACTTTTGGATCTAAGAAATCCAACTGAAATTGTTTACTATCAGGATCCAATTCAGACAAAATATGTTCTGAGTAGATGGAGTTTGCTTCCAAAACTATGAATAAGTATACGGTTTTAGAGACTCGTTTTTCTTCTTTATCTCCATGAATCTAGTAAATATATTCTGACTACTGGAAGAAGGAGAAGAACATGGGTTAGATATTGTTGATTCCATTTGTTTTAAGGTAAATGTAGGCTCACTTGATACCATCATTTTTTTTTTAACTTCTGTAATCCTTATCTCAGATGACACTTGCTTTGTTTCCCTAGTTTTCCTCCTCTTCAAACTCTGAATTCTACTAACTTTGACCCTGAAGTGGTAGGATAAACACTTTCACCTGTCCTTTTGAGCTCCTTTTATTTTGGGTGATGTGTTTCAACTGTCTGATCTGATTCATGTTCTTTTGAAATCTCTTACAAGGTATTCTCTTCCCAAATTTCCCTTTTGGAAAACTACTCAATCTCTGGCTTTGAAGCATGAATATAAGGAGTGGACTTTTGTTCAAATCTGATAGCTGAGATTTTTCCCATAGGATCATAATTCCAATTGAAACTCAATTGAATATTCATTTGGGCTAGTAAACTTTCTACTTCCTTGTCAGCAGCTCTAGCATTGACGATGAAAGGACCAACTTGAGATTTTAATTTAAAATGATATTTTTGTTTCCTTAACACAAAATGAACTTCATATACATTTAAATTTTTCTTTATGAATTCCAGAGAAAAAAATCACAAAGGAAGAAGTGTTGGTAGCTTATATGGTGCTAATTCACACCCATAAACTTTAATTTCTGCGAAAGTTTGATGCAAATACCAATCCCCAATTTTTGTCTACTCACATAGTTATAGAATCCTTTTAATTTCAGTTGAAATCCTTGGGACTGCATCACTATTGAGAAGACAAAGTGGTATATACAAAAATTGATCTACAAAATCACTGAAGTAAAATTCTTCTGAGTTTTTCCTTACTAATAAAGTCTAGTGAATAACATACTTTGGTTTTCCTTGTAAATCTTGCTTTTGTAGTGACATCTTGAATATTTTGGATTGATGGTATAGGAATAGGTAGACTAATACAGAGTAATGTTTAAAATCTCTTTCAATACCAAACTTTAAAAAATGCTCATGGATATTATCATAAATAAATTGGCTGAAGTTAAATAAAACAGAGGGTTTCTTTCTAGATGCAAAAACTAACAAGAACCCTAAAATAACCTCATCTACCCATTCATTACTTTGATAACCTAATAAACAACAATGAATTGAAATAATTTGTATGGACATTTCAAGGAACATGGTTGTGGAGTAAGGTGGATTCTGACGAGCAAATTCATATCTGTTTGGTAAGAAATACTCAAAAATAAAGGCTCTCTATTGGAAAGTAAGTTTTGGTAAATTTCTAGTAAGGACTCAGTTGAGAGAAAATGCATGGAACCGGGAACACTTAACTGCAATGCTTGGAGGATAAACTATGAGGTTATGTAAAATAGGGGTTCACCATTCCTAGCTACAAATTCTCTTTGACTGGGTAAATATCTACTTTCACACCAAGTGACGAATTCAGGGAAATTATGAGTTTGGGGAAAGATAAATTGTGGTAGCATGGATTCCCATCAATTAAATTCATCAATGTCGTCTCCAAACTTTTGGAATGCCAAATTGTGCAGTTCTTAGAGATCGAAATTTCACTTACTTTTAGCTACAATCTTGAAATCTAAGTCCACTAATGATAATTCATCTATATTTGGGATTATAGAAGACATAGGGTTTTCAATCTACAATTTTTCTTTTCCTTTGTCATTGCTCATTTTTAAAATTTAACAAATAGTAAGGGAACTAGAATACTAGGGAAAAATGAATATGTTGAGTGGATCACTTTTGAAACTCTGATATTCCTCTAATGACTGGTTTTTCTGAAAACGCTGCGAACTCTAAGAATAGTTGGCTAAACAACTAAGAGTGAATTTTATTTATAGGAGATAATATAATATTCATTGGAAGTTTAAATTATCAAGGTTTGTAATGGATATTTGAATTTTGGTGTCAATTTAATACAATAGATTTGGCGGTTAGGAAATTTTCAATTGGCTAATGGGATAGTTAAGGATAAGTTGGCAGGATAATGGTAGAAGGATAGTGACAAGATAATTTGATGGAACAATGGTTATATGGGAAAAGTTAAATGTGGCTGGAGGGTGAGGTGGTAAGCGGTTTTGAGATGGGGGGGGTGTTCAATTAATCAGTGCCTGACACGTCATATTCCATGGTTTTTCGAAACCATGTATTGTGGACCCCCTCCCTATGTTAAATGTCAGGAGTGAGGGGGGTCCCACAATTCACCATTGTCCATTGATCAAAGCAGATAAAATCATCGTCGTTGAAAAGTGCGTGACTTTTAATTGCAGCACAATAGGACCATTTATTCACACAAATATAAAATAAATAAATAAAAATGCATAGTAGAGTTGGCACATTTTATTAAAAAGTGCATAAATTGAAATATTTTTTGAGCTTTATAATCAAAATTTTGGAATTTTGACTATAACAAGAAATTGTTGTTGAAACTAGCAACAAGAAATGCTAAAAATAGAATTGCTAAAAATAGCACTGTTATAAGTCGCAGTTCAGCCAGTGTTGATCTTAGCAACAATGGATGGAAAAATGGAAGTGTTAAAAATAGAATTCTATAAATAGCATTTCGGGATACTTTCCTATTTTAGTCAGTCCCTAAACTAAAATAGTGAATTAAAATTCGAATTTGATCTTGGCAGCAGTTTGTAAATTAATTAATTAATTAAAGCATCTTGAGTTAATTAGTTAAGGAAAATCAAACTTGAATTCTATGTGGGGACATGCAACAGTTTCTCCATTAATTGAGGAATTTATCCATCAGTTAAAGAGATAAGAGTGAGTTGTAATATTGAGTTGTAATTAGTTGACTTAGTTAACTGAGTCAAGTCCAGTTAGATTAATTCAAACAGTTTGTTGAATTAATGTAAGTTCAGTTAGTTAATGCTTGCATGCATGTAACTACTGCACTTCAGATAACTAAGTATTCTCTCATAAATAACTCATGCATGTCAGTCAAGACAGAGACCCATTTGAGATCAGATGGAGCGTCAGTGTACTATCGGTTGCTAGAATATTCCATTGTGAATATTCCTTGCATGCAAAAGGAATTCTTTCCTTGAGGATTGTGCAATTAATTCTTCAAGTTTAGTGAGTGTGATGAGGCCAAGTCACACATGTGACATAATTGGACCCCAAGAAAAACTACGCAAGGAAATAGGAGGCTTGGAGGGCTTGAAGAGGACATATACTATGTCTATTCAGTCTATGAGCTGTATTGTTTGATTGCAGAGAGAGCATGATAGCTTGAGAGTTGATTCTTTTTGTAACTTGAATAAGATTTCCACTTGTATGATACTACAGAGATTGGGGTTTTAGGTTGAGGCTTTCCGTGGGTTATTTCTTCTTGTTATGTGTGATTGATTTCTCATTCTCAGTTATATGTGTTCTCTTGATCTCGCTCAATTCGATTAAGCTTCCGCAAATTGTTGTAGAAGTAGATCTTGTATTGTGTTTTAGTATATTACATAATCTGTTGATCTACAGTGGGAATTCTACATGGTATTGGAGCAAAGGTGGTCAACGTGAAGAATAGTATACAAGAAGAAGAAGTTCAAAGTTTGGTTCTTGAAGATAGAAATCAAGTTCTTATCACATCTCAATTTCACCTATAGCGTTTAGTGGTTTAAGTCTCAAGTATGCCCTTGATGGAAGCTTGAATTATATAGCCTGGAAGGATTGCATGGAGGCAATATTAGAGGATAACGGTCTAAAGGACTTCATTGATCAAGAAGTCCCAAAGCCAACGGATGCTACTTAGCTGGCGGAATGGAAGAAATGTGTGGCTAGAGCAAGGAGAATCCTCCTGTAGGGAGTTCAAGACCACATTGTCTCAAGCCTCCATGGGAAGGAGACTCCGTTTTCGATGTGGAAAACATTGAAAGATTTATATCAGAATAGCAGTGATCAGAGGAAGCTGGTGCTAAAAGACAAGCTTCGTAAGATCAAGTGTGAAAAGGGCGACACGATCTCTACATATATGAATAAGCTCACCATCTGCAGGGATGATCTTGGAAGTGTAGGGATCATGACCGCTGATGATGACATGGTGAGTCTTGCACTCCTTGGTCTTCCTAAGAGCTGGCATAGCTACCAAGACTTAGTTAATGGAAGAGAAAAACTGCTAGATTGGGAAGGACTTTGGTCGGATCTGATGCAGGAGGAAATAAGAAGAAGCACCAAAGATGGATCCTCATCGAAGCAAGATGATGAGGAAAATACAGCCTTAGCGAGTACGGTGAGGAAAGGGAAAGGGAAGGTGTCCCATTCCAAATCCGGTTCTTCCAACGGAGGGAAGAAGATTGAAAAATCAAAAGTGTGATGCTTTCACTGTCATGAAGTGGGCCATTGTGCTACAAATTGTCCATAGAAGAAATCCAAGAAGGGTTCCTCAAAGGGATCTGATGGTGAGGCACTGGCCTCACAACTTGAGCTGGATTTCTCAATTATCGCATGCATGGTTTCATCCATGGTGGGATGTGTGTGGTACCTGGACAGTGGAGCTTCATTCCACATGTTAGGTGACAAGAATATTCTCAGTACCTTGGAGGAGAAGGATCTCCAGATGCGGATCGAGATGGGTGATGATGGAAAGTACCATGTTTCAGGTGAAGGTACGATTGTGTTTCAGAGGGAGCATGGAGCTCCCCTCACCCTGACTGATGTAAAATATGTACCAGTTCTGAAGAAGAATCTTGTGTTTGTTGCTATGCTAGAAGATAAAGGCTATGATGTAGTCTTTAGTCAAGGAAAGGTATTCCTAAGGCATATCGTTACTAGACATACAAAGCGAATAGGGATTCGAGTCAAGAATCTCTACAAGATGGAGGTAGATGATTGTGCTGCTTTGAGTTCCAAAGTTGAGATGGTGCAGAGCCAAGATGTTGGCGAGCTATATAGAATACTAGGCCACTTGCACCATGGAGCCCTGAAGATCATGCAGCATATTTCTACCAGATTACCCAAGGGAAAACTTGAGCAGAAAACTACATGCAAAGGTTGTACCTTGGGTAAGTATGTGAAATCTTCCTATCCTGAATGAGACAGTAGAGCTGGAGAAATCCTGGAGCAAGTTCACTCAGATGTTTTTGGACCTTTCTCTACAGCGTCCACCTCTAAACAAAGGTACTATGTTATTTTTATTGATGATTTTTCTCGTAGGTGTTGGATCTACTTTATGAAAAAGAAGGAACATGCCTTCTTGAGGTTTTGTGAGTTTAAAGCCTTGGTAGAGAAAGAAACTGGAAAGAAAATAAAAGACTTGCGTAGCGACAATGGTGGAGAGTATGTCTCCCAAAAATTTAAAGACTTCTACGCTACAGAAGGTATTAAATGGGAACTGACGACACCCCATAACCCACAGCAGAATGGGGTGGCCGAAAGGAAGAATAGATCAATTGTGGGAGCAACTTGAGCGATGTTTCATGACCAAAGCCTACCACTGCATTTGTGAGCTGAGGCATGCAATACAGCAGTATACTTGCAGAACAGAAGCCCGCACCATATACTGGGGATGAAGACACCTATGGAGGCCTATTCTGGGAAGCGACCTGATGTAAGTCACTTCCGAATCTTTGGATCATCAATTTACTATCATGTGACCAAAGATGCTAGGAAGAAGCTAGACCCGACAGCTAAGTTGGGAATACTTGTGTGGTACACAAATACACCCCACAACTATCGGGTGTACCTGCCTTCCACTCAGAGGACTGTGGTAAGAAGGGATCTGAAGTTCAACGAGCAGAAAGCCATGCGCTTCTCACTTGAGAGGGAGCTCGAGTTGCATGCATATGAGGAACTTTCAGTTCCTAAGGATGAGGAGCCTTGGATTGATGCAGAGCAGCCGCATGCAGAGGATCCAGGAGTGAAGACATCCACTCATGCTGATACTTCCAAAGATGGGCGTAAATGCTCAAGGGAAGCTATTCTTAGCGTAGACAGAGGAGGTCAAAAGAGTGATACGCTGGGTACATGGCCCTGGTTGGGGAGTGTGTAGATACCGAACCTTCTTCACCCGAGGAGGCAATGTAGCAACCAATCTGGCTTGATGCAATGGTAGAGGAGTACGACTCTATCATTCGGAACAGTGTGTGGGATGTTGTCCCAAGGCCTCAAGGCACGTCAGTAGTGAGTTCCAGATGGCTTTACAAGGTAAATCAGGCAGCTGATGGCAGTGTTGAGAAACATAAGGCAAGGTTTGTTGCCCGAGGTTTCTCACAGGTCGAGGGGATTGACTACGATGAGACCTTTGCTCTTGTAGCAAGGTACTCTTTGATTAGATCAATATTGGCACTATCAGCTCAGATGGGGTGGAAGATACACCAGATGGATGTGAAAACAACATTTCTCAATGGGAAGATTGAGGAGGAGGTGTACATTGAGCATCCAGAGGGTTTCAAAACCTTCGATCATGAGTCACATATGTGCAGACTCAAGAGGACTTTCTATGGGCTGAAGCAAGCACCCCATGCTTGGTACACCAGGATCGATAGCTATTTCACTGGTTTGGGCTTCACCAAGAGTGAAGCAGATACGAACCTTTACCACATCATGGTAGAAGTTAAACCATTGATCATTGTTCTTTATGTCAATGATCTGATTTTGATAGGTGTTGATCAGCTGATATAGTCATGCAAGGATGACCTTGCAAGAGAGTTCGAGATGAAGGACATGGGCCTTATGCACTACTTTCTAGGCATGGAGGTGTGGTAGAAATATGGGGAAATATTTGTGTCTCAAGGCAAGTATGCCAATGAGATACTTAGGCACTTTCACATGGAGAAGTGCAAGCCCATGTAGACTCCTCTAGCTAGGAACTGGAGGAAGGAGGATGCTACTTCAGGTGAGGTAGTAGCTGCTTCTGTTTATTGGTAGCTAGTGAGTTCACTTATGTATCTGGTGAACACATGACCCAACTTATGCTTTGCAGTGAACCAGCTGAGTCAAGCTATGGTTCAGCCTACCAAGTTGTTTTGGAAGGCAGCAAAGCATGTTCTATGATACCTCAAAGGCACATCTCAGTTCTGATTGTGCTACAGATGGACAAAGGGAGTGAAGCTTCAGGGCTTCACAGATGCGGATTGGGTAGGGAGTCCATTAGACCAGAAGATCACTTCTAGACGAATCTTCAACCTTGGTTCAACTGCAGTTTCCTGGTACAGTAGGAAACAGAGATCAGTTGCACTTAGCTCAGCAGAGGCTGAATACATGGCTGCTAGTCAGGCTGCATGTGAGACCATTTGGATGCGGAAGATTCTAGTGGGATTGTTTGGTCAGATGATGGATCCTACAGTGATCTACTATGATAACTAGAGTTGTATCAAACTCTCGGAGAATCTAGTTTTTCATGACAGGTCCAAGCACATAGATATCTGGTATCACCATCTTCGAGATTGTGTGGTCAGGAGGATCATGTTGTTGTTGTAGCTTTCGACCAAAGAACAGGATGCAGATATTTTGACTAATGCATTGTCAAAATGCAAGTTCAAGTTCCACAGAGACAAGATTGGGGTTAATGATAATCCCTTTCTTGTTGAGAGGGAGTGTTGAAAATAGCAACAAGAAATGCTAAAAATAGAATTGCTAAAAATAACACTACTATAAATAGAACTTCAGCCAGTGTTGATCTTAGGAACAATGGATGGAAAAATGGAAGTGCTAAAAATAGCATTTCGAGATACCTTCCTATTTTAGTCAGTCCCTAAACTAAAATAGTGAAGTAAAATTCGAATTTGATCTTAGCAGCAGTTTGTAAATTAATTAATTAATTCATCTTGAGTTAATTAGTTAAGGAAAATCAAACTTGAAGTCTATGTGGGTACATGCAACAATTTCTCCATTAATTGAGGAATTTATCCATCAGTTAAAGAGATAGGGATGAGTTGTAATATTGAGTTTTAATTAGTTGACTTAGTTAACTGAGTTAGGTCCAGTTAGATTAATTCAAACAGTTTGTTGAATTAATGTAAGTTCAGTTAGTTAATGCTTTCATGCATGTAACTACTGCACTTCAGATAACTGAGTATTCTCTCATAAATAACTCATGCATGTCAGTTTAGACAGAGACCCAGTTGATATCAGATGTAGGGGTAGTACTATCAGTTGCTAGAATATTCCATTGTGAATATTCCTTGCATGCAGAAGGAATTCTTTCCTTGAGGATTGTGCAGTTACTTCTTCAAGTTTAGTGAGTGTGATGAGGCCAATTCACACATGTGACATCATTGGACCCCAAGAAAAACTGCACAAGGAAATAGGAGGCTTGGAGGGCTTGAGGAGGACATATACTATGTCTATTCAGTCTGTGAGTTGTATTGTTTGATTGCAGAGAGAGCAGGATAGCTTGAGAGCTGATTCTTTTTGTAACTTGAACAAGATTTCCACTTGTATGATAATACAGAGATTGGGGTTTTAGGCTGAGGCTTTCCCCGGGTTATTTCTTCTGTGTTATGTGTGATTGATTTCTCATTCTCAGTTATATGTGTTCTATTGATCTTGCTCAATTCGATTAAGCTTCTGCAAAGTGTTGTAGAAGTAGATCTTGTATTGTGTTTTCGTATATTACATAATTTGTTGATCTACAGTGGGAATTTCTACAATTGTTACAACATGTCACATGCTAGCAAGCTTGAATCTCATCAGCATCCCCCCTCTAGTAATATATATTAAGTTTTTAAGTTCCTAGAGGCAGAAGTAATGAGTAACAAGGCCCAAGTTGATTAGTCAGTCCTAGATCAAGTGTTGAAAATGCAACAATAAAATCTCAATTTCACTTTGCCTTGGTCAAACTAAAGAAAATTTATATTTATATTTCAACAGAAATATTGGAGTTAGTTAACTGAGGTGACATGGCACTTGTCACTCAGTTAACTCAGTTAATTCGAGTTGGGGAAGCTTTAGTTCAATTCGGTATGTTTGATTGCTAATTTGTAGCAATCTATTTCAATTAATTTGAGTTATTTTCAGTTTAATTATTTCTAACCGTTAGAAGAACTAGTGGAGGTCAATTTGTGGAAGTGGAACTTCAACCACACTCAGTGATCAACCAGTTAACTGATCAATCAACCCAAAATAATTTTTACATGCACAGAATTTGAGTTATCCAGTTGATATGGAGATTACAAGGCATTGTACTATCATTTGTAGCATATTTCGATGTGTACAGGTGGTGCATGCAGTCAGAGGAAGGACCTGAGGGAATTGTGCAATTTAATAGTGAAAATTCCTAAATAATACGGGCCAATTTCCCAATGGAACAGTGCAAGGAAATGGGAGCTTAGAGGGCTTGAAAATTGGCTAAGTGTTGGTCAGTCTCGGCTAGTCTGGTAAAGGGATAGACTATACACATAGGAGCTTAGAGGGCTTGAAAATTGGTTAAGTGTTGGCTAGACTTAGTCAGTCAGGCAAAGGGATCGACTATACACTTGCAGGGTGTGCTCAAGATTGACCAAGCATATGTATTTCATCTTTATTCCCTAATTAATGCAATATAGATAGTAAGGGGTTTTGAGCAGTTCCTTTCCCCTAGATAAATATTTTTTCATGTGTGATGTTTCCTTTTGCATGTCTATGATTTGTGTTCTAGATGGTGAATTAACTTCCGCATATCAATAGAGTAGCTTCAAGTCTTGTGATTTAGTAAATTTCATGAGTAGTATTGAATCTACACATTATTTTGTACATGGTATCAAAGCTGGAATCATTATAGAGCGTAGATTTTGAAGTTGTCATTGCAGGAGGTTCAAATTTGAAGATCATTGTTGCAGGTTTTCTTCGAGACTTAGAATATGGCTTTTAATGGACTAAGGCTCAGTTATGCCCTTGAGGGAAGCTTGAATTATGTTGCATGGAAGGACCGCATGGAGGTAGTATTGGAAAATAATGGGTTGAGGGAATTCATTGATAATGATATTATGAAACCAGTAGCATTTGATGCTAAGGATCGGGCAGAATGGAAGAAGTGTGTAGTCAAGGCAAGGAGAATCATATTGGAGGGAGTACAAGACCATATTGTCTCAAATCTCCACCGAGAAAGAGACTCCATATGCAATGTGGAAAGAATTGATAGATCTCTTCTAGAATAGTAATGACCTGTTAATGAATTCATTTAGGACCATCGACATTCTTTTTAATTAATTTAATTAAATTAATTTTCTTTAATTGAGTTAATATCATGATTGCATAATGATCTATATTGTTATGTTAATTGTGAGATCTTTGTAGCACATATGTCATCAACTTACCCGGGAATAATAAGTAGTTTATAGTAGTTATTATTTCAGTTATCATTACATATTAGAATATGTTATCATTTTCCATCCCACTCCATCTAATTATGTTTAAGGTAAACTGGACCTATAATTCCAGTCAAAGCTACCATTCCAAATGGAAAAGGGTATGATTTAAGATCTCGACTCGGTGGTTTTCCCAAATGTTGATGAAGTCATTTAGGACCATCAACATGACCACAGGAAGTTGGCACTCAAGGACAAAATTCAAAATATCAAGATGTAGAGGAACATGACCATTCCACAGTACTTGAGCAGGTTCACACAATGTCATGATGAACTTGGCCAAGTTGTTGTTATTGTAGAAGATGATAATTTGGTAAGACTATCACTTCTAGACCTTCCCAAGAGTTGTAACAGCTACCAAGATTCAGAAAATGGGAGGGATAAACTACCAAATCAAGAACATCTATGGTCAGTGCTATTTGGAATTTACGACTGCAAATAGAAGTATCTTTGATCAGATATTGATCCAAGACTTCAGTGATAGCTCAAATTTCAAAGTGTTCAAAAGTGTGGCAAACCTAAACAACCGGATAGATCTCGTCCTCCTGATTTTGGTGCCGCAAACGGTTCGAAAAACGGTCTTCATATGAGGAAGTTATGCCAAAAAGAAGAATTTCCCAATAACATTGAAATTTTGAATTTTTTTTCTAAAAAATTTAAAATAGAATATTCCATTTTGGCAACGAATGGCAAGCTGCCACGTGGCAATCTACCACTCAGGTTTATTAACTATTCATTAGAAGGCATGGTGCAAACTTTGAGGTAAACTGCCCGTTCATTAAGGTGTTCACATGCGCATTCAAACCCCAACTGCTAATCCGGTGGTCAGGTCAGTTATAGCGGCGGGTTTGGCGGAGAGCACCAAAATTGGCGAGTCTGCCATATTTGGCGGGCCTAACCAGACTCTAACTTTAGCTAACTGGGAGTCTTTTCAGGGCAAACTGGCAGTTTAGTAAATGAGCCATAACTTTGGCTAGGAAAGTCCTTTTTGGACGATTTTGTTTTTTGGTTTTGAGTATTCAGATGATGTTGAAGCCATTGGCATAGGTTAGAGAGAAATCAGAGGTCGTTTACAGGTTTATTTTCTCAGTGGAAGTTCTAGGATCCACTAGGGCCTAGCATTGTGAGAGTTGTATGGGGTTGCAGGTACCCATTGGAGGTGAACCAGTAGTCAATCTTGAAGGATTTGAGTGTTCTGAATCCATTTTTACAGTCTATTTCACCTGTAGAGCCTTGTATTCAGATGTACAATCATTTTGAGCTTTTAATCAAATCAAGTACATGCCCATTTGGGAGCCTTGGACCCGGAAGATGTAGCCCAGGAGGGGTGAACTGCGTTATCAACTTCTTTTGCATCTGTGGTTGAGTTATTTTCCTGAATAAATATGTTTTAGTATGTTAAACAGAGAAATGAATTAATTCTACTACACATAAAAAGGTTATAAATAGCTGAAAAACTCATTTGTTTTTAAATGCAAGACATGTACATAACTTAAACATGTATGTTTACTAAATTGAATACCTTGCTAAGCATTTACAAGTAGTTTCAAATTCAGATCAATCTTCCCTAGACCTAGTGGATTGGTCTAGAAAACCAGAAAGAAAAGAATATAACTTTCCTCTTAGAGAAATCGAAGAATGGAAAGAGGCTTACTTGGGATTCGTCACAAGCCCTTCTCTCCTCTTGGCTTGTAAGCCCTAATCATAGCTCTGATTGCTATAATTAGAATCTGCACATACAATCCATACAAGCCAAAGATCTACAAAATCTATGTAGCATTATTCAATCATTTTATTCAATGGATCAAAAAAGCATTAAAATATATGAATGTAAACATAACATAACACATATAGGAAAACTGTATACTCTTTGTATTAATATGAAAGGAGAGAATTTACAACCAAGAATATAAGTTGATCTTGTAGAGATATCCCCAATATTACTTGTCCTTCCTTGTCACAAAGCACGCCTCAATGTCACCCTAATGCATGAAGATGATAACTCTCTTAGGTTTAAGGTAGAAACATGAGGGTATGATTAGTCTCCAAAATCCAACCCTGGTGTTGTAGATGGTTGTAGATTTATAAGAGAGTGTGGCAGTTTAGAAATTCTTATCCATTTACCAATCTAGGCTTGAGCTCCACTTTTGGTGGGAGGATGAGCTCAAGGGATAAGAGGTGAAATGTCCAAGGTAGGATCAGATAGGATTTGAAGTTCTTATCCAAGGTAAATGGTTGAAATAACTCCTTGAAGCTTCTAGAAGAGGAAGCTTCAGGATTCTTTTTATTTTTCCATAATTTCTAGAATCATCACACCCCCAAAAAGGGACAACCTATTGGTTATCAGCATTGGTGCAGAACTAAGAAACCTGATACTGAACACGTTTCCTTAAAGGGTCAGGGTGTGTTGGGCCTTAAAAGCATTGAAATGAAGCATTCATACCCATAAACTCAGGGATTTGGAAGATTCATGCTTAGGGCTTTGTGTAGGGGTGATGAAAAGGTGTTCATGGATGTTGATTGATTCAATTTGTAGGCCTATTGACTATATGCGATAAAATTTCCTATAACAGATTGCACCTTAAAGCACAAAGTCATAAATGATAACCAATGATGAAAGTGCTTTACCTTGTGACAAGTTCATATCAAGAACAACTGGTGTAGATCATCATTTGTTAAAATACGTTTTCATCATGAAATATCTGCTGAGAGAGGCAAACCCACTGAACAAGAAGTCATATCCACTGATGATGAAGTGTGGATCCATGATTGGATGATTGGATGATTGTTTATGTTATCACTCCTCCAGATCTCCAAGGCTGAGGAAGAGTCCAACTGAGGTAACCACAGACCAACCTTTTGACTTTGTAGTTAGCCCTACCAGGCCTGAGAGGGCTCTCTCCACAAAATCACAGCCAAGAGGATTGGATGAATTAGGGTTTTAGGTTAGTTATGAATGCAGAGGTTGTTTTCATTTGATTTGATTGGATTTTTTCTTGACGAGGATATTAGGTCAAAAATCTAGGTCAGGGAAAATAAGATATGATTGCATACATTCAAAGGGGCAAGGTAGGTAGGTAGGTTAGCACATTAGGGTTTCTTGGGATGAGATGATTCAGACAGGTGAGGATCTAGGAAGAGAATGAAATATGTATTCTTCCTGAACTAAATAAAGATGAACAAACTATGAAAACTTTCCCAAAACAGAGCATGTGAGATGAATTGTATTTATCAACTTAAAAGAGATCATACAATAGACATGAAATCGAATATGGAGAAACAATACATTCATACAAATGAAAATGAAGAAAAAACAATGCTAGACAACCATACCATAGGTATCCCAAGGAAATAGAGGCAACTCATCTATTAAAACTGGTCAAATTCTGATACAATAGTGTCCACGATCAATCCAACAACATCCAACTGATTCCTAGCCTAAAACCCTAATTCATCTAGCCCTCTTGGTTATGATTTTGTTGGAGAGATCCCTCTCCAGCTTGGTAGGGCTAGCTACCAAGTCAAAAGGTTGATCTGTGGTTACCTCAGCTAGACTCTTCCTCAGCCTTGGAGATCCAGAGGAGTGATAACATATTGGTGCCATTGTCGGGGAGTGAAAGCTCTATCTTCCACACGAAAGAGAAAAAATTATTTAGATCTAATCGTTGATGGTGAACATTGGTTGGACACATAGGAAGGTTTTACCATTAACCTGGAAACTCCATTGACTGGAAGATCCAGAAAATCAACACTTCATGGAGACTCCACTGCATTAAGATCAGTAGCTTGAAAAATTTTCAAGATGATTTCTACTGCAAGAAGAAATCCCAAGTATGCTCCTATGGATCAATCTCAGATCCTTGGATTTCCATATCCTGTGCCTCATGTTGACTAGTTTACAAATCTTCCTATATTTAAAAATGAACAAGAAGATGATGCTACTTTGCATTTAGTAAGGTTTCATGTACATGTATGTAGACTAAGAGTTGAGTTTCCTGAGGACTGTCTCATGAAGTTGTTTATGGCTACCCTTGAATATAAAGCTAGGGTATGTTATGAAGTGTTACCAGAAGGAAGCTTATGTTCTCTAAAATATTTCCACAATGTGTTCTCCAACCATTATGTAAAGTCTTATCTTTATTTACAAAGTTTTTGTGATTATAGTGAAGGTTTCATTGCATATATTGAAAGTATTGATGATATCGAATTTATGGATGAGGAAGAAATCAGTGAAGCCTTCTCTGATTTTTCCCTTCAACAACAGTCTGAAGAAGCTAGTCACTTTGATACACAAGATCATACTCAACATACAGTAGCTTTCTCTTTGCTTGAAGATGAAAAAATTTTGCATCTTGATAATCAAAAGGGATCACATGAAATGAATCAGCAGTCTGATGAAAATTTATATGCTCCTTTGTTTGAAATTAATGAAGATATTCAACATCCTTGTCAAACTTTAGGAGGAAAAAAAGACAATTGTTGTTTTTTCCAAAGAAAACAAAGAGTACTTCCTCTTTTGACTGAAGAAGAAACAAATCATAGTCTTAATTTGCAAATCCATAATCCATCCATTAATAATGATGATGAAGAGGAGAACAATGATAAAGAAGAAGTTGTTTTAGAGCCCCTTGAAGATAAAAATCTTCCTCAAGGTTCAAAAAATGAAAGGTATGTTGATGAAAAGAAGTTTGCCCCAAATACCATAGATATGGACACTTATGTTGTTGAAAATATTTTGGAAGATCCTTTTGCTAATTTGTTACAGCCATATGGAAATAATTTGTATTCTTCTCCTTTTATTGATTCACAAAAGGTAATGCTTCATAATTTTCAAGATCCCTTCGGCAGTATTTTGCAAGCATTGGAGAAGATGAATGTTGTCTAGTTTGTTAGCATAAGACTTGGTTTCAGTTGTTATTGTGATTTGCCTAAATGTACATCATTATGCCTACTCGAGGAAAGTGAGAGAATAATTACAGTAAGTAGCCATTTGCTAGATTGGTTACACTGGAAGGATCACTTCACATGATTGTACATATTTCTTCAGTAGGCAAGTGGTTTTCATCAGGATTTGAAGCCCTCAAATCTTGATGGTCTGTTGCCATTAATAAGTTTTGTAAGTACTTGTTTCAGTTAAGTAAGTCTTGAGTCATTTTTTCAGTCAATTTCAAGTCAGTTTCGAGTCAGTTTGTGTTATTTGAGTTGCCAACGTTTAGTCATGCATTTCAGTTTAAGTTTTTGACCGTATTGGCCCACATGGTTAGGCACTTGGTCTATGGTATCTTGACATCTCTTTCAGAGTTTCCATCCCCAATAAGGCCGATGTTAGAGTCAGTATTTGCATACTGCCATCAGTGATCAAAACTCCTCTTTTCATATTCATATTAGGGCCTCACTCATAAATTTTTGTCATTCCACCTAGGTCCTCATTCAAAAATTTACTCACTAATGGTAGCCCTAGTCAAAAACCTCACTCTCCCTCAAAAATATATACTTGTTGGCCCACCTTCATGTCTCACTGAGCATACATCAATCATGGAAGCTTATTTCATCATGTCTTTAGGTCAATCAAGTCACCATGAAGTCTACTCACTCAAGGTTCTCATTAGGTCATTAGGGTTTTCATGGTTCAATAAAATTCCACTCCATTGCATAAAGCTAGCAAGTATCAAAATTATAAGTAACCTCTCTTCACCATGTGAATATGATTTGTAACTTATTTCATCATGTAATTTTGAGTTCAAGTGTAATATTTTACATTTCCATTTTGTAATTTTATGTCATTTAAATGGAATAAGTACAAGGTTCCCAAGCTATTAACTCAGTGTCCCAAAGATCCCAGACCATCAAAATATCAACTTGTCGAAGGAAATAGTCAAGTGAAAGGGTAAATTTTCAAAAGGTTAAGTGAATGCCAAAGGGAGTTTTCTTTTCCCAAGGGTGTCTAAATCCGCATTTTCCACAAGCACTAAACCCTAATTTCCTCTCCCACTGAGATAGGGTTGGCTATCGAATCAGAGACATCTAAGAATATGAGGCATAAGGGAGGTCATTTCAGCAAGTATGGGGCTGTTCCAACTCATAAACATCATGTCTCCATCATTTTTCAAGAATTCATTCTAAGGGACAAATCATTTGCCACACATAGGGCCAGTTTTTCTTCAAACTATGTTTATGACCAAACAGAAATTAATTTGACAAAAATTCTAAAGGTTTTTGTCCATCATAAACCAAGGAACAAAAACCTCCTTCATTTTTTACACAGTTGTTATGGTTTGGGAAAAATGTCAAAAATACAGTTGTTACAAGAGAGTTGTTGCACTTTTGAAGAGACCTTGGGAAAATCAATGTTTCTCCTAGATGGAGTGTCCAAATGAACTTCTTGATGAGTCAAATGATAACTATACATAAAGATATTTCCAATGAGCTATCATGAAATCAATTTAAAGTTGATGAAGACCTCCAAAAGTTTCCTACAAAATCCCACTTCATTTTTGCACGTTGATTCTGCACTTTTTGACTAGTCTTGGGAGAATTAATGTTTGAGGGGCTATACTTGATCACTTTTAGTACTTGATAGGTCTATTATGTAGCCAAGAGAGGGATATTTCCAATGAGCTATCATGAGCTCAATTTTGACTTCAAGAAGACACTCAAAAGATGATTTGAAGTCGATGTTTCATGTTTGTGTTGTGGAGGGCACGTTTCAGTTTTACACTGCGTGTTTGGCAAGTGGAGGGCGCATTTCAGTGTTACGCTGTGAATTTGACCAAATTTCTCACCAGCTCCAAAAAAAGTGACATTGCCTTAGAAACTTCAATTTTAGTTGTTTTCTTCCTCCTGTAAGTAAGTAGTACTAAAATATACCCTCCTTACATTTCACAAGTCATAAATTCATGGTATTAAGTTTCTTGTGTGATGTTATCACTCATAATTTTCCCTAGAAGTTATCAAAAGAAGGAAAATATTGAGGTAACCACAAACCAATATTTTAAGTATAGGCTCTATCCAACCTATGACTCAGAGAGGGCTCTCTCTATATGATTTAGCTTTTTTTGCTGGGATTTTAGGCTAGTTCTTAAAGTTCAGGGGGTTTTGGATTTGTATTGAAGGTTGGATGGTGGAATCCTTAAAACAGATGGATAGAATGAAGTTTCTGAACCATTGTGCTATGAATTCAAAGAAGGGCAGTAGAACTTGGATTAACTCATTAAAGGGAGTGTTCAAAGGGAAAGCTAGCAGAGTGAAGTATAGGTCTTTAGGTCGAATGGGTGAAATGATCTTAACCAGGGTGAGAGAGGACTTAAGAATCCTTAAACCGTGACTAAAATGAGGAACAGAGATTAATCATGAGTAAAGGGAAATTAAGAATCCTTTACTATAGATCAGAGGAAAACTACCTAAACTAAGGAGCAATGAAGAATTCCTTAACTCAGATAATTAGCAAAAAACATTAAAATGCATAATAGTTAAAACAGAGTGCAATGGAGCAAATTCTGAAATATCATTCCATATTATAACATTCAGATTTCAGATACATTAAAGATTGTTGAAAATTTTAAAAGAGAGATAACAACACAATAGAAAATACTTGTCTTTACTTTGCACTACACGTGAATCCTGTGAAATGTCTTGGCTTTATTCATTAATCCAGCTTGCTAGTCCAAATAGTGATACAATAGCTTATAGTCTTTGATCAAGAAAGTCTATAGAAATGTCTAAGAATCCACCCTGCATACTTTGAATTGTGAAGTATTTATAAAAAAACTATTACAAAATATCTCAAAAAAAAACTTGAGATTTATTTTAGGAAATACAAATATCTTCTTGCAAGAAGATAGAGACAACTAGAGAACTGTTTCATGTTGTCCCTTTTTATTTGGTACTGTTGCCTTTTATGGTTGAGTTTTTATCCCTTTATGCTGGCTTGTAGTTGTGATCTTTCACGCTGGAATCTTCTTCAAATTTTATCTTTCACCTGATACTCTTTGACCCTGATACTCTTTGACCATGCTGCCCTGTTTTCATTTGTTTACCTGGCTACTTTCACTTTTATTGTGCAGTAACTTTTTTACTGTAAATTTATCAAAGTAAATCAGTCATTGTTTCCCACCATTTTGCATCATGTAACTTTACATTCATCATCCTCCTATAGATCTCGTCAACTTTAGTATACTTGGAAAAATTGGGCTTGGTGAGGAATAAATGTTTTATCTCATGCTCAAGGAAAAACAAGTTTTCAAATGTGTTGTACAGAACTTTTCCTATTGGTAGTGCTTTTATGGATGAAGTGCTTGCTTGTTCCTTAGCCAACTTTCTGAGTCTGCTATCATAGTCGAACTGTGTCATAAGTTTGTCATTGATAACCAAAGGACTGGGCAGACCTTTCTCCCTCAAAATTTGGAATTTAGCCATGAACCTATCAATGGTTATCTGCATGTTGTGGCACTTTTCTTCTAAGTTAAGCATAAGGTTCCTTTTGGAAAGGACCTTCCTTAATTCCAAAATGGTCTCAATTATATTAGATATCATTTTTGGGATTCAACTGCGTTAAGTAAGTCATTCAAACGTATGACCATTTCCATGAGAGGTAGTCGTAATTTCTCATAATTTTTGAATTTTTCAATCCCACTTCTTCACCCCTGTGAGCATCACCCGATGCAATGAGTGCTAAGTGAACTATTCAAAAATTATGAGAAATTACGACTACCTCTCATGGAAATGGTCATACGTTTGAATGACTTACTTAACGCAGTTGAATCCCAAAAATGATATCTAATATAATGCACTGCGTAAATCCCCCATACTTAAATTCAAAAAGAGTCAAGGGATCTCTACTTGAATGGTTCATGAGGCACAATACTTGCTAAGGTTTTGCAAATGGGGTAGCAAGCTAAGTGGGCTTGATTGTGGGGAAAAACTCCACAGTTAAGCGCGCTTGAGCCAGAGGAGTTCTGGGATGGGTGACCTCCTGGGAAGTCCTGGTTACCGGGTGCAAGCCCCGGAAGTGATGATTGATGCTATGTGATTCGTTCTCCACATTTCACTAGTTTCAATCCCACTTCTTCACCCCTGTGAGCATCACCCGATGCAATGAGTGCTAAGTGAACTATTCAAAAATTATGAGAAATTACGACTACCTCTCATGGAAATGGTCATACGTTTGAATGACTTACTTAACGCAGTTGAATCCCAAAAATGATATCTAATATAATGCACTGCGTAAATCCCCCATACTTAAGGTCTCAATTATGTCTTCTATGTTGAGTTCTTGGAGCTCATAACTATTTTTGTTGTTGAGGAAGTGGATGAGTCTATTGGCATCCTCAAGCATGTCTCCTAATTCTTATTTGACCTTTTGGATAGCTTATGCAGCTATATTTACTAACTTTGTCTACTCAAAAATAACTTGAATTGATGGCCAAATATCCTTGATGGAGTCAATGATATTGGCCCACAACATTTCCTTGGTTTGCCCAAGGGGTTTCTCCAGTGTTAATTCTTTCTCTAAGACTTTGATTCTTTCACTCATTCTTTGGGCCTTTTGTGCTTCTTCCTTTTGCTTAAGCTAGGCAAGTTTGTAGTCAGTTTCCAAACTTGCCACCTTTTCTCTCAATATGTTCATTTCTGTAGCTTGGATAGATATCTCTTCCATGGCTTTCACCAATTCTGTTGCTTTCTCACCTGATGCACCTACTGTTGTTGTAGATTCTGTTGTGACTGGCAATGCTGTGGTAGGTGGAACTGTAGGTGCCAATGAAGATGCCAGTGTAGAAGGGACTGATGTGGATACTGTAGGGATGACATATTTAGAAGTTGTGGCCATGTCACTTTGCTTCAATTGAATTAAAGCGTCCAACTCCTTTTCTGTCTCCTTTAATTGATCATTCAGCTTTAGGACCAAGTCCATCAACTCCTCATTTCTGGTTTGGCCCTCTACAACTTCTAGAGTTTGAGGATGTTGCAACTGGGGTATTTTTAATTGCCTCTTAAGTGCAACAATATCATCGTTTTTCTTTTTTATAAGATACTCTGTAGCTTTTATATCCTTGGGATCGTGTCCCAATTCAATCACTAAGTCCTCTAAGGACTTGATCCTTGTATCCTTGGCCTATGAGGAGGCCTTCTCTAATTGAAATTGTGTAGAAATGTTGTTCAGAGAGTTTTGTAGCTGATGAAAAGCTATAGATTTACCTGTCAGGGTGGAGTATATCATTTCTCCAACCTGTTTGTGCAGTTTAATCGGTTCTATGGGATGAATATCCCTGGCCAATACTTCAAAGTCAACCTTTTTGAAATCAGATGTTGTCTTGGGCTACTGAGCTGTGGGTTTGATGAAAGACATCTGCAGCTTCCCCTCTTTAATTTCAAAGGCTAACATTAGCCTTGTTTGATTTGTAGGAGTCAGTTTCAGGTACTGAGCATATGTTTGGTCCTTAAGCCTCTCATTTCTTGCTTTGATTTCCTTGTATCTTTCCTTTATGTCCTGGTCTCTGTCAGCAGGCCTACTGAATGAAGACACTTCCACACTAAGTTGCCTTTCCAACATATGATTCTATGATGTGGAAGGCTCTTTCATGCCTTCAAATGGAGTGGTAGGCCTACTTCTATTTACCTCTGTGTTTGTAACCTGTGTTGATTCTTCTGTGTATTCATGTTCAAAGGCCGGATTGAGCTTTTGCCTCTTGCTTGTTTCCTGTTGAAAATTTGAGGTGTCCATTCCTGATGTGGAAGCTCCCTCTTAGTTTCTTTTTGGAATTTTCTCCTCATTCTGAGGAGTCTACATGACTGGAGGGGTACTCATGGTTCTTTCTTGCTCTTCTAGTACCTGCAGGAAAGAGTTGTCATCAAGTTGCTTTTCCAAATCAATCAGGGCATTTTCTACATCTACTGTGGTGTTGTCTTTGTCTACTAGAGTACCTTCCACCCATTCTGTTTGATTGGCATATGCCTCTATTTCTGGTATGGGGTGGTGGATGAAGGGTCCTAGCTTGACCTTTTGCCTTTTCTTGGTAATGAATTCCAAAGGGTCATATCTCCATACAAAACTCCTTTGGAACTTCATTCTTTGTAGGATTAGGTCTGCCTCTTTCCCTGCCTCTCTAGAATTGCATATGAAGGGACCTAATTGATCTTTGATTTTGAAATAGGCCTTCTTCTTGGCATTGACGAAGTTGACTTCATCTGCATTGATGATCTGTCTGTAATATTCTAAGGCAAACAACCTCATGGGGAGGTATCTTGGCAACTTATATGGTGCAAGCATGCAACCATATATTCTGATTTCTGTGTGGTTTTGGTAAAGGTACCAATCACCCAATTTGGTCTACTTGGAAAGTTGGAGGACTCTCTTTATCTCTGGGCTTATCCTAGGTGGAGGATTCCTAGTGAGCATAGTCATGATTGGATGCACAAAAGAGTCTATGAAGTCATAGTAGGTATATGGTGATCTAAATGCATGGAAAAGTGGGGTCCAAAAGATTACAAATCTGGGCTGGCACTTGGTGTCAAGCTTTTGGAGAGTGAAGGGAAACTTCTCTAATTGATAATACAGAAATAGATGGCATAATACAGAGGAGTATTTGAACACCCTCTCATTTCCCATTCTTGTGAACTGCTCATGCATTCTATCAGCTATAAATGTGGCAAAGTCATATATGGTTGCAGGAGGTTGTCCTGGAGTATAGATGGACATGAAAGCAAGGATAATTTCATCAATGTACTCACTTGTGGTGTAACCTAACACACATGATATCATAGCTACAATGTCCTGGCCCCATGGAGAGAAAATAGCTGATACATATGGAGGGGAGTCCTTGGGGATGTGTTTTTCCTCTCTAATGAAGGTTTGGAATAATTGGGCCAATTTTGCAGAGCTAAGCTTGGGATACAGGTCCAACAGGTCTCCAATTGAGAGTGGGGTTAGGTTTGGCCCTGGTTGGAACTGCAACATTTCATTAATGGACTCAGTTGTGATAGTGAATAGGACCTTCTGGTCATGAGACATTATGGTTCTATGGCTGGGGACATAGCATGCATAGCACATATGAACAATCTCTGGAAATATGTGAACTTGGGGGAACTAGTATTTGGGAAAATTTGACTCCCAAAGGCTAATCTCATCAGCATGGTTAGGGTATCTATCCCTACTTTGGCAATGCACTTTGAGCAGGGGCTCTAGGGTAGTGGTATCTTTTATTTGAAAGTCCCTGTCAGACAGGGGAAGGTGGTCCAGGTCCAGGTGTGGAGTGGTAATGGGTCTAACGTCCATGGCGATGGGGGCAGCCATAATTCAGTTCTTGTGGATTTGAATTATGCTCCGGGAGTTTCTGCAAAGGTTCTTGGGATTTTTCAGAGGGTTTTAGGTAAATGGAGGTCTTACAAATGGTTATGGCTTTGAGTTTTAAAATTACAGTAAAATTTGATATTTTTTACTTAATTAACAGTGTTGTGAGGATGAATTTACTTGGAATTTTGACAATGGAGTTGGTCTTCCACAATTAAATACCTGGAATTGGGAGAAATTGACTGTAAATGGTGGTTGATGGTGGCTACAGAGGTTCGTACAGTTCTGGTACGGACTGATGAATAAGTTGGGCTGTCTGCAGCGTTTGTGGAGCAATGGCGAAGGTTTGTGAGAAATTTTTTTGTTTGCAATGGTCGCGATGGCTTTCTGAGTTCTCAGTAGCAAATGCACGAAAAGAGTGAAAAGAGGGGTAATTGGGCTTATATAGAAAATGTTAATTTTGGCGAATTCATTAATTGATGAACAATGACGGTTTTTTGTTAAATGGGGCAAATGGTTTTGGAGGGCCATCGCACCGCTTTTGTGGTGCGAGCGGTATTCTGGAGGGGTCGCCTGATTCCATTCATCATTTGACTCGTAGCATCGGGGGTCAGGAGGAAAATGATCCGGATCTTGGGGGGGAGGCCCCCAAGATCTAAAAAAATTGAAATGGATCTTGGGGTAGAGACCCCAAGATCTGAAAACTTGAATTGCCATAAGAAAAATAGGAGAATTCCCAATAAACAAATCCACAAAGAAACTTTTTATTAAACCGATAATAACTGTAAAGACTACATTGTGGCAAACAATCTGTCCTTTTACAAAATGTGACTTGTTACTTATAGGATTTTTCAGTTACAATACCATGGGTGAATGAATACCATGGGTGGATTTTACAATACCACGGGCGGATGCCATTTACAATACCATGGGTAAATTCCATGGGTCGATGAATAATATTTGGTGGATGAGTACCATGGGTTGATGCCATTTTCCATTTGGATCATTCCTCCCTCCTTAAGAAGCAATGGTCCCCATTGCGTAAAGTTCCCTCTTTCAAAGCCTTTGTTGAATATGAAGACCCACTGAAGATAAGGGTTTTATGTGGTTAACCCAAAACCATGATAAACGAAGATCCGAGGATAAAGATACCCTGTAATGCTTGTGACCAACTGTGATTCTAATAGTGTGCGGCCTAGCAAATGGACTTCGATAAAGTGTGGGTTTGTGGATGACCCATAACCATGAAGAACGAAGATCCAAGGATAGAGATACCTGTAATGCTTGTGACCAACTGTGATACTGACAGTGTGTGGCCTAGCAAATGGACTTCGATGAAGTGTGGGTTTGTGGATGACCCATAACCGTGATGTTGGTTTTTGATGAAGTATTAGGTGCCTACATAGCCTGGGGTGGGAGGGCACGTCTCCAAATAACCCAAGCCAAAATCTGCTATGTTGAAACTGATGAATGTGAAGCAGGTTCCTACTAAAGTGGGGTGAGAGGGCACATCTCCAACGGGAACCCACTCCGAATGCTGCTCCAGAATTAAAATGGGCATAACTCAGTCAATATAACTCAGAATATTTATTATAACCTGTTTTTGGAAGCAAAAGGACCATTTTGCATCTTCCCATGTGATGGAAATCCTTATCTAGACACTCTAGAATCTTAGATTCACGCTGCAACAGTTCTGTCGTCATAAAAGTTCTGAAAAAATAGTTGATTTTAAATCAACGATATCTCCCACATCCGAACTCTGATTCGACCCATTTTTTTTTTAAATTGGGTGATTTTTCAAGAGGAGCTCAGATCTAAAATCCTTTTTTCTGAAATTCTGCACCAAAAACTTCAAAAAATGATAGGAGAGTCGTCGTCCACCAGTTGTCGTTAGAAAAAATTCTACAACATAGCTGATTTTAAATCAGCAATATCTCCCTCATCCAGACTCTGATTTGACTGATTTTTTTTTTGAATTTTGGTATTTTTTCACAAGAAATCCAGATCTGGTATTTTATTTTGTAAATTTTGTACCAAATGTTTCAGATCTGATCTACAAACTCGCCACCCAAAAACATTCCTGCAAAAAAAATGAAAAAGAAAAATTCTTCCCGCTTGGCCCAAGAAAATGCTTTGTGGAGGATGTAGCACATGCTTGAATTTTATTGAATATTGCTGCAAAATTTGAAACTAAAATATGCATCAAACCCTCATTCCCATGGAATCATAACCTGCTCTAATACCACTGATCTGGATCTTGGGGGGGACGCCCCCAAGATCTAAAAAAATTGAAATGGATCTTGGGGTAGAGACCCCCAAGATCTGAAAACTTGAATTGCCATAAGAAAAATAGGAGAATGCCCAATAAACAAAACCATAAAGAAATTTTTTATGAAAACCGATAATAACTGTAAAGGCTACATTATGGCGGACATTCTGTCCTTTTACAAAATGTGGCTTGTACTTATAGTATTTTTCAGTTACAATACCACGGGTCAATTCCATGGGTGAATGAATACCATGGGTGGATTTTACAATACCACGGGAAGATGCCATTTACAATACCATGGGTAAATTCCATGGGTCGATGAATAATATGGGTGGATGAGTACCATGGGTTTATGCCATTTTCCATTCGGATCAGAAAACCACTTTATCGGGCGGCTATTGTTCAGTCATCAGGCGTGGCAGATATGATTATGGGTCGTTAGATGTGGGGAAGGGATGATCAATAGGAGTCAGGTGATGGAGTTGCACGACGCTTTACACAAAAAGTTTTTGGGGGGCCCATGGGTCTAATCGCCGGCGGTAAGGGATTAAATTAAAACTTAATCTCATCGGGGGTGCTTTAATATATGATTAAGGACTGAGGGCGGGGTTTTAATATATTTTGTGGGATATGGGGTAGTCATATAGTTTATAAATAAACTAAGGGGTGGGATTACTTTATATAAAGGAGTTAAACATATACAGGCCAATGGGTTTTTCAGGAATTTTATATATTTAATTAAAAAGTTAATATGAGGTGAAATGAGTGGAAGGGGTATTGTACTTAGGTATACAAAACACTATGTGCTTTCTATACACTTAGTACTTAGGATAAATGTATTTTATGGGTTTTTGCATAAAATATGTGTATCATGGGGTTTTCCTAGGAAAAAAGAATTTAACCTTAGGAAAAGGGGTTTTGTGAGGGGGATGAAAGAATTGCAAGGGAATTTAACACCTTTCCTTCTTAATTCATCAAGCTAAGGGTCCAGTCCCACCAGAAGTTAGAGAAATGCTCTGAGCCTCTTTGACTTAAAGAACTATAGGTATTAATGTTTTTATTATGAAAGGGAAATTAGTGAAGTGAAGGAGTGAAATAAATGAGGGGGTGTTAAATAAACCATATTGTGAACCATTGTTTTTTCTTTATCCACTACTTATTCATTTTTTAAAATTTCATTTAAGACAATGACATAAGTGCTTTTGCATAATCACATGATATTTCTGCAACCTTTCTGCTACTTACCCACTTACTCATCCTACCATTTTTTCTTCACTTTATTTGGGTGCATTTAGACTAGCAAACCCTTATCAATCTTTTTCTTTTCTTTTACAAAGTAAACTATCTAATTCTACCCTTATATCATCCAAGGGCTCAGATTAAACTGATGAGCACCTTTTTATTTACTCTACCTGTCTAATGATCTGCCAAGATTATACTGTTTGGTCATATTTTATTCTCTAACTATAGACATAAAATTCAAAACATGAAATAGCCAAGTTTAAGCATTTTGACTATCATGGATTGTGGCATTAGTAACAAGCTGCACACAATCATTATTATGCATAAAAGTAAATAGTAGTCGCATTTTGACTTGCACACTTTCATGGTCTCTTTTTGTCTTTTTGGGTTCATATATCTTTCTTGTTTGACCTTTTCTTATTCTTTTATCCTTTGATTATTCTTTTAGGACATACCCTCTTTACATTTTTTAATTTTTTAATATGGAAAACATTTGCAGAAAGAAAAGGTATGTACAATATTACAAGGTTTCACCTTAGTCATTCAAAATTATGACTCCTATTGGCATAGGAACCTAACATGTGAAATTTTGAGTGTTCAAAACCTACAAACCCTAGTTTCATTCCCACACCTCCAATTTCACTCCCTAGTACTTCTATTCCCTTCCCATATTACTATTAAACCCTTTCCCAACCCCCATATCATCTCACTACTTCCTTAAGCCCTTTATTCCCAAAACCCTAAAACCTAGGTTTTATATTTTCCTAGGCTCCCAAAACCCCTAACCTGTAATAAAATTCCCTATCCCAAATCCCATCACATTCCCACTCCCTGTCACTTCCCTTAAACCATAAACCCCTTCCCTCATCTCCCATAATTTCCTCACACCATTCCTAACTCTCCATACTTATATTCCACTATTATTTCATCTCCCTAGGGTTTTAAAAATAAAGACACCATGTCAGAAGAAGAAAACAGAAGTTTCAGTGAGGAGGAATAAAGAAAGGATAGGAAACCAAAAAAAGGAGGGAGAATCCTTATACTTGAGCCAAGAAATACCAAGGAACTCATGGCATCTCCCATGATTGTGACATGTTTTAAGCATCTATAATGTTTTGAATTCTGTGAGAAAGGACAAAAGGTCCAACATCATCCTATGTTGAGCAGACTATCTATTTCCAATCTACATGACAACCAGGTAACCCTTGCTAGTGTCACTTTCACTGTGTCCACTACCATCATATCAACTACTACTGGAATCCCAGATGTTGGGTAAAAATGGTTTAAGCAAACAGACTTGGAGGAGCATTACTATGAGCCATATATCAAACTGAGATACAAGAATGAAAGAAAGAGACTTTTTCCTTTCTCGTACCTCTTGGATAGATATGTTCCCATGATGAAAATTATCATGAGATACTTTACTTGTGAAGGAAGGTTCTCTAGACTTTATACCTATCATATCCAACTACTCATGCACTTCACAAGGGTCAAGATGCTGAACATACCTTATTTTCTCTTCCAGAGCATTGACAAGATGACATATATTGTCCAAAAAAGATAATATGAGCATCAAATGAAAAGTATTTTCCACCACTTCGTCATCAAAATCATTTTCCTCCATCACCTTAAATAATTGAACAATGCATGGAGTGCTTTCATAGCTAATGACATATTCACTAATCCATCTATTCAGCATGTTCAAGATGTGCCTTCATCATCTCATCCTTCCACATCCATTCCTCCATGACAGCCCCTAAATCATGCATCATCATCAGATCAGTCTCCTTCACCATCACCATTGCATGATCACATTGATTCACCTAGTACAGTTGAGATCGGTGAGCTGGAGCAGACTAAGCAAGTTGAGGTCATCAAGCCTAAGAGGGAAGATTTTGGCATATTAGCACATACTTATCAAAGAGGTCATAGGCAGGTGTTCTCCCCACAGATTGTGGGAGGGAACCTGTCTTCTTCACCAACAAAGAAGGTACACAAAGGAAAATAAAAGATGACAGAGGCAGAGATCAAGCATAAGGAGGAGGACCTCCATGAAACGGAACAGGATTTTGACCTTGTTGACCTAGATGAACATAATGACAATGAGGACATTACCATAATCATCAAGGAAAAATATGCATACATCCGGGAGCTCCAAACCAACTTAAAGAGGTCTAAATTTATTATTTCATATTATGAGCAAGAAAACAAGTAGCTTCAAGCCAAACATGATATCATGGAGATTTAGCTCATCAAGGAAGAAGAGAAGAAATGAAAGCCAAGGCATTGCTTAATGAGGCCTATGATAGGTATGGTGAACCTAAACAAGAATAAGAACCAAAAAGCAGACCTAGGACTAGAGGGCTAAAAAGAGCTCTAGAACTAGAGAGACAAAAGGAGGTTGAGCTTGCAAATCAGCTCACATGGAATGAACAGTTGTCAATCATGATTAATGAGAACCGAGAGAATTGGATTGTCAAGGTAAACAAGCATTTGGGGAAGCTCTTTTACAAGGACAACAAATAAAATGACATTCAAATAAAGATGGCAAAACATTATGCCATGAGAAACATGATTGCAATGGCAAAGCTTAGAAGAGCTAATGCAAAGATTGAAGCCATAAACAAGCAAGAAGAGGAAGGAAGACATGATATCCTTGCTGAAGCCTCACTCCATGCATAAACCACATGATCAACAATAATTTCACCAATTTTCAACGGTTTTTGGGCAATTTTGAAGTTTTTGTGTTTTTCAAGAAATCATACACAGTTTTGTGACAGCTAGAATGCCAAGGGGGAGTTACGCTTTTGTTTGAGGAAATATTTGACTAAATGAAGACCATCATCAGATGAACAATGATGAATACATGCATTAAAAAATCTTTTCTATCCTTGGTTTGCACAACTGGTAGGTGAAAAGGTGAAAAAACACACAAATAATCAATGTTTTGCCTCCTTTTTGACCTTGGCACTGCATGTTTGACCAAGCTTGGGAGGATCAACTTTTTGAGAGACAAATCAAGTCCATTTTGGAAAATAAAGGTATATTTAGAAACTAGACATGACAGGCATTCCAATGAGATATCATGGGCTCAATTTGGACACCAGAAAGGCAGTCAAAATGAGTCTGCAAGATGGATGGCGTGTTTGACTAGTTGTCTGATTTTTCACTGTTTTTTCTCCAAATTTGATTTTCATCTTGGGAAATCAAGTGTTTACTAATGTAATTGATGATTTAAATGTAATTATGGTCTTTTTACTATTACCTAGGGTAAATACATTATGTAGTTAGACTCTATGAGGTGTAATGAATCAGTTTCATTGTAATTAGAGATGAGTCACTTTGACCACCCTACACTCTAGCTATCAGTTCAGATTTTGGTGGAACTACTCCTCCTCTCATGGATTTGACCCCTGAGGCTGGGAGGAGTTTGTTTTGAGGCCTATATCTTGTATTTTTCAGTCTTTTCAAAGGTTGGAATCAGTTGGATGATGTTCGATTGATCAAAGACACTATTGTATCGGAATTTTGCCAGTTTTAATAGATGAGTTGCAGCTATTTCCTTAGGATACCTATGGTATGGTTATCTAGCATTATTTTTTCTTCAGTTTCAATTTTATGAATGTATTTTTCTCCATATTCCATTTCATGTCTATAGTACGATCTCTTTCAAGTTGATAAATAGACATCATCTCACATGCTCTGTTTCGGGAAATTTTTCATAGTTTGTTCATCTTTCTTCAGTTTAGGAAGAATACATCTTTCATGCTCTTCCTAGCTCCTCACCTGTATGAATCATCTCATCACAAGAAACCCTAATGTGATAGCCTACCTACCTACCTTTCCCCTTTGAATTTCTACAATCATATCTTATTTTCCCTGACCTAGCTTTTTGACCTAATATCCTCATCCAGCAAAAACCCAATCAAATCAAATCAAAACAACCTTTGCACTCATAACTAGCCTAAAACCCTAATTCATCCAGCCCTCTTGGCTGAGATTTTGTGGAGAGAGGCCTCTCTGACTTGGTATGGCTAGCTACCAAGTCAAAAGGTTGGTTTGTGGTTACCTTAGCTGGACTCTTCCTCAGCCTTGGAGATCCGGAGGAGTGATAACAGTTTGTATGATCATAACCATCATGCTTTGTAATTTTTCATTAATCTTGAAATTGAAACCTGGATGGATGGAACTAGTTTCAGGGTCTTCTATCTCATTCACTCAATCGCCCAATATATGAGTCTAACCATGCAAATAAATAAGTTGGAGTTGAACATGGTAGACACCATCCAATTACCAACCATTGATGTAATTCATTAACAAATGCAAGAGAAGCCACTAATGATGGTAATGGTTCTCAAGGTACAACAGTACAATATGTATGGTGTGAATAAATAATTTGAGGTTGAACACCACACAGAATCTATCGGTAGAAGTCCAATGATGTAAACCTGTCGCGGAGAGCGAGGAAACTTTCCATTGATGTATGCATGTCCCAAGGTACCGAAGGAAATGTTTCTAAGTCAACTTCCTGGATAATGAGATGATGGTGACAGGAAGTGACCCATCGTAGGAGGGCCTTGATGTATCTCCCATCAATGACACGAAACATGTATCATGATTTTAGACAGAATGAAATTGATGAGAAACTAGTTCAGGAATGACAGACATATAATGAACGCTTAAGAGTATCGTAGCAGATATCAATTGAATCAATTCTCTTGAACATATTGACGAAATTGAATGGAGTTGGTTGCATTGACCCAAAACCGAAAGTAGAGGCTTTGATGTGGTATGATGAACCAAAAGACAAGCAGATTTCCCAACCCAACAGCTATGAATATGAAGTGGGAGAGTGTCATGTTCAAGAGAAACTCGCTACCATAAATAGGTGAAATACCTTGTTTTCCCAATTTCCCCAACCATTTCTAGTCAGTACCTTTATTTTTTGACAAACTTGAGGAGGATAACATATACTTGATCTGTAAGTTTATCCTTTGGAAGAATCCCTCTGAGTATATTTAATGAACCCTAAAAAGAAGTGGTTTGGTGTCATCATGTTTGAAGATTCCATCATTTTTTATGTTTTTACAAGTCCAACGAAGGTCTAACTCGGATCCTTTTACATGTTTAGAGAGTTTGGAAAAGAGGCAAAAAAATAAAACTCCAAAAGTTCCTTTTCGCAGATAGTCTCTGGAGTCTCAAAAGGTAGAAAACAATACTCAAGAGAACCTCTTAGCCATGTTCAACTAAGGTATTCCTTTTTCGTAAATAGTCTATCTCAGTTTGGAAAAGGTTTTAACTTATACTGAGTAAACTTTTTTTCATTTACTTTCATGATTTCGAAGAGACAAGTGCTCGACGACCTTTTCATATTTAAGGAGTCTGAAAAGAATTGAAAGAGAACTCCTCCTGGAGGAATGAGTGGTATAAAGGGTAGCAACTGGTTTTGGTCATGATGGAACTGCTCAAAACACATAGAGGTCGAGAGGCTAGCTAATAATACCACTCATCGCGATTATTCCCCTGGAAATGGTAAAAACCAAGTGAAATCATATGATCAACCAAGCTAATGGTGACAATGGAATGAGAAAACCAAGGCTCATCTAGCAAAATAGGCTGACAAAAGTAGCAATGACGAGAGGTAGGATGAAAAATGGTTTCATTTTTACACAACCTTGAAACATGTGGAAATTATGCCTGAGAATACTTGACTATGGTTTCATTTTTTCACAAGCTTGAAACATGAAAAAAACTATGCTTGAAATAAGTTTGCATGCCCCCAGCATAATGACTTAATTCTAAGCACATGCCCCCCAAGCTTCATTTCATTCACTTAAGTAGACTACTGGTTACTAACAGGTGGATGGAATGAAGGTTCATTTACGAGATCAAGTGAAAGACTCGACTGGGAATTTACGAGATCTAATCAAAGACTCGAATTGGAATGGGATTTGTTTAATTTTTTAACAAGCTTGACACAAGAAAATAACTATGTTAAAGGGACTTTGTTTCATTTTTTAACGAGCTTGACACAAGAAAAATAACTCTACTCTAGGGACCTCAATCATGACCTCCAAGAGGCCATGGCTTCCAAGAGGTTCTCTTCAGATGGGAGGACAATGCTCTGGAAGGTTTCAAAGTATCCAATGGAAAGATCAAACTCTAATGCCCCCAGTAAATGATGCACTACATGACCGACAAGATCATCAGTTGACGTGGGCATGGAACAACTGGCCATATAATTAATTTGTAGTGAGGAAGATACCACTTGCATATAAGGACCATTTAGGGAAGTTGGTTGATTGGGAGTCAAATTAGGATAAATGAACGAAAGCTGGTAAATGGTCACAATTCTTCCTTCATGTGGGAAACGCATCACATGAAAGAGAGAAGAGACAAGATCCCCCATGTCATAAACATAGTCACGCTGAAGAAGTAAATTAAAATCCAAAGGGCCTTGTACTACCATCACATTGATATAGACATCCTTTCCTCCCAAATTAATAGGCAATTGAGGAAGGATCCTTAACGGTTGATTGGTTCCTCCATTAAAAGCCAACAGATTTTGGGTAACGGGCACAAGCTACGAAGAACCAAAAGCTTGCCAAGTACTTGAGGACAGAATAATAATAGATGCTCATTCACTTATGATTGTTCTAGGTACATGAATATTATAATCTTTTACTATTATCTGGAAGGGCACATAAGGAGGAAGACGATATCCTGCAAGTCGACTCCAATTAAAGGAAGTGAACATACTACTTGGAGGAGGTGTTGTGGGAACGAGAGAACTGCCCCCTTGCATTATGGAAATGAGATAACTACTCCCCTATATGGTGAGAATGGGATTATTTCCCCCCAATGTCGTGGGAACAAGAGGATTTCCCCCCTATATCATTGGAATGGGAGGAGTGCCCCCTACTTCATTGGAATCTAAAGAAACGAGAAGAACCTGGGAGGTATGAATTTCACTCTCTATGAGAAAGGAATGATCAACTGAAGGTGGAATAGAGTCAACTATGTTCTCTACCAATGGTTGGTTAGGAACGGACTCATGGGATTCGTGTTCAGAGAGAGTGGGATTGACTGGAGATGGATTCTAATCAATCACTTCATTAACTAGTGGAGGATTAGGGGAAAGCTTTCGATAACTAGTCGGAAGTTGCGATTGAGAAACAGTAAGGTTTTCCAATACTTTTGAGGCTTCATCCATATAAGGAAAAAGGTTAATAGGATGATTCCCTTCACATAACATACAGGGAAACTTCAATTTACCCTTCTTTCCATGAACCTTATGATCACTATTCGATGGTTTGTCACCAACATGATCTCAAAAAGTTGATGACAAAGGTTGATGTGATCCTATGGACCACACTTCTAATGCCTTGGGAATACCAGGACAATCTCTAAAAAGGTGATCACCCTTACATAACGTGCAAGGGAATTTGACTTTGTGGGGCTGATTGGAAGGTTTCTCAACATGAGTTGCATGGGTAGAAATGGTTGCTTGATTTCCCCCCTGCTTATTTTGCTTCTTCTTCTTCATCCTTTTCTTCTTCTACTTAGCTTCATGGTTACTAGAATAAAGAATTTCACCAGGCGAGGAGGAAGAAAGTGATGAAGAAACAATAGGTGAAGAATGCAAAGGGTCAAATTTAGGATCAACTTGAGGTTGATGTTGTTTAGGTCGAGGATAACTTGGTTGAGGAGCAATTTGGACATTCAGAACAAAAGAGGTTAAAAATAACCAAACTGGAAAACCAA
The DNA here is from genome assembly GCA_031772625.1 of Pinus tabuliformis. Classification (NCBI taxonomy): domain Eukaryota; kingdom Viridiplantae; phylum Streptophyta; class Pinopsida; order Pinales; family Pinaceae; genus Pinus; species Pinus tabuliformis. The sequence goes on from CM062807.1 coordinate 1,283,784,553, forward strand.
TGGTAAATCTAGGAAGGGACAATGTTTCCATATAAGGAGCACCAATATTTCCAAAACAAGGAAAAGGACTAGGATTCTCATCAAAGGGGTTTCCTTTATTGGTGGACTTAGGAATTGTCGTCATTAGTCTCAACCTAAGATATACTGAGTTGTTCCATGGGGAGGATGTTGTTCCACAGTTAATTAATTGATTTTAGAAATTAAATACACAAATAAAACAAAGGGCTAACTAGGGACAAAAGGATTACCAAGCAACTATGAACCACAATATGCCACCTTGGTAAACGAAGGATTTACATACGGTCAGGTAGTCTTCCTAAATGTTTTGTTTGGTGTATCACAGTGTAAAAGTCAATCGACTCAGTTACCTATGGCAGGATATAAACCTATAGGGGACTTCGAAAATATACTCGAAGGTATGTGGAAGCGCAGTCCATAGTAATTTGTCTAATGTGTAACCGTTCAATGAGAGTGTTCCCATATACTTATCATGCGTGGAGTGCCATCCGATATACTCGAAGGTATGTGGACAACGATTTAATACACTTATGTACATGTAATGAGATATAACCCTCGGAATTCAACGCTAGAAAAAAAATGACATCTCCTATGTTTAAAGATGCCAGAACACATCTCTATCCTAGACCTCTATGTGTGTCATTACGTTTCAAATGATCCTTAGGTTAATTGAGTGAATTTTAGAGTTTATCTTGAATTATGTTTCGATTTAACGACTCAAAAATCAATGTCACCTGAACACACCTATGATGCAACTAATATGACAAAATGAACTCTTTTCATTTTCCTTTTAAAAATTAAAGGCCTAACTAAGTAGGGGAAGAAGAAATAAATCAACAATGCAACAAACAAGTGATGCAACAATCTATTTCCTCAACTTCACTATTCCAATCAAAATCAAAGCCCTATATGTAATGCAAATAAGTGTTTTTCTTTTCTTTTCTTTTAATTTTTCAAATGAAAAGAAACATATGAATGCAACTCGATCATTGACGAAAAGAAACCTCATAGACTTTAACTATAATGTAAAAGTTACTTTTCAAATTCAACAATCAATCTATGCATACAAACCCAAATTGACAAGAAGAAAGAAAGAAAAAAACAAAATCTTATCAAAAAGGTGATGACACTCATAGGTGATTAACACTCATACACAATTTAGCCGCCCTGCCCCTGCCCCCCCCCCCCCCACCGGGCGACGATTAAGGGGGGCAATTTTTTTGCAAAAGTGAAAGAAAAAACACTCAAGAATTGTTAAGAAACTGAAGAAAACTTATGAATAATGACCAAAGGAAAACTCACTCAATTTCACACAAAATCAAGTGTTGTATTGGCTTCAAAGAGACATAAGGAAAACTTATTGAATCAAAGCACATCAAAGAGCAAAGCACAAAATGGAAATTTTTTGCATCAAACGGGGGTCAGCGCAAGTGCTTAAAGGGCACCAGTGCTCTACAACACAGGTGAAGAAAAGGCCAAGGAGTGTTGCAATGTGCTGTCTCCAAACAAGAGGGAGTGTTGATCAAGATTGGGCCAGTTTCCAACACAAAAAACCAAATCAAGGTCAATGAAAAGTCTTCCTAGGGTCAATCCAAATTGAGTGAGGTAATGAAGGTCTTTTAAAGAGGTGATACAAGGGCTAAGGTCAAGGAAACCACTAAGGGAAAGAAACGTCCCCATTGGAGTTGCCAATTTGTTATTCAGAATTTATGATTGTGGACAGAAGTATCTCCCCTAGACATAGTGGACTTGTTTAGAAAAACATATAGCAAATAATGTAAAGTTCCCCTTAGAGAAATTGGAGAATGGAAAGAGGCTTACTTGGGATCCATTGCAAGCTCTTCTCTCCTCTTGGCTTGTAAGCTCCAATCATAGCTACGATTTCTATAATTAATACTTGCATATACAATCAATACAAGCCAAAGATCTACGACATCTATGTATCATTATCCAATCACTCTATTCAATGGATTAACAAGCATTGAAATATATGAATGTAAACATAGCATAATTGTTAGGTCCCTATAATACTAGTGATTCCCCCATTACTATTATCATTGTAGCCATTATTGTTATCATTGTGCCCCTATTATCCCCATATTGTTATTATTGTGCCCCATAGAAGCCCACTATTGTTAATTTTATGCCCTTATATTATTATTGTTATGTCGACTTTGATTATATTGTGACCCGTTAGACTCCTATATATATAAAAGAGGTTTTGTCATTTGTATCATCCAAGAATTGTTCATTTGTGCAATGTAAAGGAGGTTTCCCCCTCGAAGAGGCCAATTTCTAAGTCGTTGATCTATCTTTTCTATCTTTTTGTGAGATGGTTTCATAGCAATTGGTATCATAGCTTTGGATTTTATGGTTTCACTACTCCAAAACGGGTCATCGTGGCATTTTTACTATAACTTTTTTTTTATGCGACGTTTCAGAAGCTAAAAAAAACTCGTTCGAGCCGAAATCTCGATGATCCTCAGGTCTGAATTTCAGATCTTGTCTCGCTATATTTTCGGAAATATGATTGATCTAGATTTAAACAGGAACACAACAAATTACAGAGATAACCATAAACATAGAGATGTAGCAGAAATAATACTTCATTTCATTAATGTAAAATATTGAAATATGCTTACAAACAGAAATGGAAATAAACTAGCTAGGGCGATGGTAGCTTATCTCTGAGAAGAGATGTGGCAGCTACATGCCTCTAAACTGTGTTACAATGAGGCTCGAAGGTCTATTTATTGTTGAGAAACAATGGAAAACCCTAAACATCCAAAAACCTAACCCTAGAAGATGAAACGCCAAATTGTGGGCCCCGTTTTGGGTAAATTGGTACATCAACTTCCCGGGGTTGTAACTTTGGCATACGATCTATGTTTGATGTGTACAATAGCTCGTTAGAAAGATCTATCCAAGAACTACAATTTTTGGAAGAGAAACATCAGTCTAGGACCCATGTTGCTCCTGTTTTTCCCAAAGAAACGTCGTTTAGGGCCTCAAAACAGCTCCGGAAGTTGAGGACCCAAAAAACTGTTAAAAATAGTAAATTGTGCTACAATTAAGGAAACTGAAAAGCTGAAACAAATAGTTGTGGGGGTCCAAGTGGGATAGGTGGGTGGCCACCAACATCCACCTGGATCATTCCTCCCCGCTTAGGAAGCAATGGTCCCCATTGCGTTGAGTTCCTCCCTGAGATGAGGAAGCTTCTTCTGAGTTGGGTCCCTGCTGAGCTGTTCTGCACTCTCTTATGTGTCCAGTAATGGTGGGAAGCATGGCTAAGGGCGGTACACATTGAACACTTGCTACAGGTGAAGGAATGAGGGAATTTTGTGCTCCAAATCATTGTTTCCCACAGTTTTTTTAATGGTGTAAGGACCATGTCGGAGTGGTCTGAGCTTCTTATGGGTTCTGGTAAGGTGTTCTTTCTGCAGATGTAACCAAACTTTTTCGCCCACCTGAAACTTGTGTGGTGCCCCTGTGGGTGAGGAGAAGTTGGTCCTGTGTTATTTCATGACCGTATCCCTCTGTTGTTGCTGATGCGTGCAGGAACCCTTTGTGGGGGTCATGGATGTGGCGACGATCTTCCCCTTACTTTGGGAGTGAACCAGACAGAAAATGAATTTCCTAGTCTGGGAGATGAGTTTGCTACATTTCTTAGTAGTGCTCAAAGAGGTGGCGGTAGGTGGGGCTACCTCCAGTATCCTGTATAATGAATTACACAAAGAAATAATGACAGCACGAGGCCTTGACTCATACACATCATGTCGTCTCCACAAGTATGGCTAGCCTAATAATACATCACAAACATCCAAAGGTGCAACATCACACAATACCTTGTCTATGAAGGGTTTGATGATGTAGGGAAGGCTGCACTACTGGCGAACTTGAAGATCTCGTCCTTGGTGAAGCCACCAGATACTATACGGCTGCAGGTGTGGTGTAGTTGGTAGGCCCAACTGCTTCACAACCTCTGCTGAAATGAGGTTCTTTTGGCTACCACTGTCGAAAATGAATTGCTGCAGCGAACCCTTTACCCACATATGTAAGTGGAAAAGACGCTCCCCCTCCTTTGGATCTTCGGGCTCATTCTTCTGGACCTTGGCGGTGGCAACAGTGGCACTGGGCTCCGCGTCAATGATCTGCTTCCCTTTGCCATTCCCCTTTTCAGGTTCTAACTCAGGGTTGGAACATGCATTTGATTCTGAAGCCTTCAACTCGACCACCAAAGACTGCTTAGTCAGACACTCACTTGTGTTGTGAGTGGAGCTCTTATGGAACTCACACCAGTTTCTTGTGTCCATCTTCGACTTTGTGGTGTTGTTCTTTTCTTGCAGCTTCGACAAGTTGTCTTAGTTCACTCCGCCTTGCCTTTGTCCTTTGGTCTTTGGATTTGCAGAACCAAAGTCTTGCTTCTTCTATTTAAACTTTTGCTCGATTTTGACAACGTATCGGTATGCCATGCTGAGCGAGATGTTCAGGAACTCCATCTCTTCCTGGATGTATCTATGTAGGCAGCCACAGTATTTGCGTACCAAATGCAGCTCAGAATCCTTGATACCCAAATGTGTGCGAAGGATATAAAAAATGTTTGTGAACTCTGGCACATCTTGGTCCCTTCCTTGCCACAGCATGGTCCACTTTATGTATTTGTCTTCATAGCTTTTGACAGGGTAGTACTGCTCCTTGATGGCATCCTGGAATGAATTCCAAGTGGGTGCGGCTGAAAATAATGTACCCATACTTTCATCCTTCTAGTCGCAGTAGGTTTCCCACCAGTCCTTGACATGGGGGGCTGCTTTAAGAAGAGATAAAACAATATTTTCCCGACTCGAAAATTCATGAATAGAAAAATACCCTTCTAGCAAATTTAACAATTTATCTACGGCATCTGCATCTATCTGACCCTCGAATATGGGAATTTCAAAATTCACTTGTACCTTAAACGGTGTAGCGTTTCCAGAGTGGCTATTGGAATCTGATGCATCGCCCCTGGGTAGCCGCTGAAGGATCTGGGAAAATTTGTCCATCATCACGTTTCTTTGTCACTCAAGGGCTTCTTCGAGCAATGTTTTGATAGGATCTCCTGCCCCCTCGTCTTTCTTTTCATCCGCCATGGGAGGCCATCGGGATTTGCGAGGCTGGTCTGGCAAAGGTTCGACCAGTTCAAGCCCTAACTCCTTATATCCCGACCTCGTTGGGGACATGCAAAGAAAAACAGAGAAAAAGAAGACCGCCCTGATACCACTGATCTAGATTTAAACAGAAATGCAACAAATTACAGAGATAACCATAAACACAGAGATGCAGCGAAATAATACTTCATTTCATTAATGTAAAATACTGAAATATGCTTACAAACAGAAATGGAAATAAACTAGCTAGGGCGATGGTAGCTTATCTCTGAGAAGAGATGTGGCAGCTACATGCCTCTGAACTATGTTACAATGAGGCTCGAAGGCTTGTTGAGAAACAATGGAAAACCCTAAACATCAAAAAACCTAACCCTAGAAGATGAAACGCCAAATTGTGGGCCCCGTTTTGGGTAAATTGGTACATCAACTTCCCGAGGTCGTAACTTTGGCATACGATCTCTGTTTGACGAGTACAATAGCTCATTAGAAATATCTATCCGAGCACTACAACTTTTGGAAGAGAAACATTAGTTGATGACCCATGTTGCTCTCGGTTTTCCCAAAAAAAATTCGTTTAGGGCCTCAAAACAGCTCCGGAAGTTTAGGACCCAAAAAAATGCTAAAAGTAGTAAATTGTGCTACAATTGAGGAAACTGAAAAGCTGAAACAAACAGTTGTGGAGGTCCAAGTGGGATAGGTGGGTGGCCACCAACATCCACCTGGATCATTCCTCCCCCCTTAGGAAGCAATGGTCCCCATTGCGTTGAGTTCCTCCCTGAGATGAGGAAGCTTCTTCTAAGTTGGGTCCCTGGTGAGTTGTTTTGCAATCTCTTATGTGTCCAGTAATGGTGGGAAGCATGGCTAAGGGTGGTACACATTGAACACTTGCTACAGGTGAAGTAATGAGGGAATTCTGTGCTCCAAATCATTGTTTCCCACAGTCTTTTTAATGGTGTAGGGACCATGTCGGAGTGGTCTGAGCTTCTTATGGGTTCTGGTAAGGTGTTCTTTCTACATATGTAACCAAACTTTGTCACCCACCTGAAACTTGTGTGGTGCCCCTGTGGGTGAGGAGAAGTTGGTCCTGTGTTCTTTCATGACCGTATCCCTCTATTGTTGTTGATGCGTAGAGGAACCCTTTGTGGGGGTCATGGATGTGGCAACGATCTTCCCCTTACTTTGGGAGTAAACTAGACAAAAAATGAATTTCCTAGTCTGGGAGATGAGTTTGCTGCATTTCTTAGTAGTGCTCAAAGAGGTGGCGGTAGGTGGGGCTACCTCTAGTATCCTGTATAATGAATTATACAAAGAAATAATTATAGCGTGAGGCCTTGACTCATACACATCATGTCACCTCCACAAGTATGGCTAGCCTAATAATACATCACAATCATCCAGAGGTGTAACATCACACAATACCTCGTATGTGAAGGGCTTAATGATGTAGGGAAGGCATCACTGCTTGCAAACTCGGAGATCTCATCCTTGGTGAAGCCACCAGATACTATGCAGCTGCGAGTGTGGTGTAATCGGTAGGCCCAACCGCTTCATGACCTCTACTCAAATGAGGTTCTTTTGGCTACCACTTTCGGCAATGAATTGCAACGGCGAACCCTTCACCCACATCTATGAGTGGAAAAGACACTCCCCCTCCTTTGGATCTTCAGGCTAATTCTTCTAGACCTTGGCAGTGGCAACAGTGGTGCTGGGCTCCATGTCAATGATCTACTTCCCTTTTCCATTCCCCTTTTCGGGTTCTGACTCAGGGTCAGAACATGCATCTAATTCTGAAGCCTTCAACTCGGCCACCAGTGACTACTTGCTCTGCCACTCACTTGTGTTGTGAGTGGGGCTCTTATGGAACTCACACCTCTTTCTTATGTCCATCTTCGACTTTGTGGTGTTGTTATTTTCTTGCGACTTCGACGGGTTGTATTAGGTCACCGCACCTTGGTTTTTTCCTTTGGTCTTCGGATTCGCAGAACCAAAGTCTCGCTTCTTCTGTTTAAACTATTGCTCAATTTTGATAGCATATCGGTATGTCGTGGCGAGCGAGGAGATGTTCAGGAACTCCATCTCTTCCTGGATGTATCTGTGTAGGCAGCCATGGTATTTGAGTACAAAATGCAGCTCAGAATCCTTGATACCCAACTGTGTGCGAAGGGTATGAAAAATGTTTGTGAACTCTGGCACATCTTGGCCCCTTCCCTGTCGCAGCGTGGTCCACTTTATGTATTTGTCCTCATAGCTTTTGACAGGGTAGTACTGCTCCTTGATGGCACCCCGGAATGAATTCCAGGTGGGTGCAACTGAAAATAATGTGCCTGTACTTTCATCCTTCTGCTCGCAGTAGGTTTCCCACCAGTCCTTGATGTGGGGGGCTGCTTTGAGAAGAGAGAAAACAATCTTTTCCCGACTCGAAAATTCATGAACAGAAAAATACCCTTCTAGTAGATTTAACCATTTATCTACAACATATGCATCTATCTGACCCTCGAATATGGGTATTTCAAGATTAACTTGTACCTTAAACGGTGTGGCATTTCTAGAGTAGATGTTGGAAGCCGATGCGTCGCCCCTGGGTAGTTGCTGAAGGATCTGAACAAAGTTGTCCATCATCGCATTCCTTGGTCACTCTAGGGATTCTTCAGCAAGATTTTGATAGGATCTCCTGCCCCCTCATCTTTCTTTTCATCTGCCATGGGAGGCCATCAGGATTTGCGAGGTTGGTCTTGCAAAGTTTCGACCAGTTCAAGCCCTAACTCCTTATATCCCGACCTCGTTGGGGACATGCAAAGAAAAACAGAGAAAAAGCAGACCGCTCTGATACCACTGATATGGATTTAAAAAGGAATGCAACAAATTATAGAGATAACCATAAACATAGAGATGCAGCAAAAATAATACTTCATTTCATTAATGTAAAATACTGAAATATGCTTACAAACATAACTGGAAATAAACCAGCTAGGGCGAAGGTAGCTTATCTCTGAGAACATATGTGGCAGCTACATGCCTCTGAACTATGTTACAATGAGGCTCAAAGGCCTATTTATTGTTGAAAAACAATGGAAAACCCTAAACATCCAAAAACCTAACCCTAGAAGATGAAACGTCAAATTGTGGGCCCTGTTTTGGGTAAATTGGTACATCAACTTCCCGGGGTTGTAACTTTGGCATACAATCTCTAATTGATGCGTATAATAGCTCGTTAGAAAGATCTATTCGAGCACTACAACTTTGGAAGAGAAACATTGGTTCACGATCCATGTTGCTCCTGGTTTTCCCAAAAAAACGTCATTTAGGGCCTCAAAACGGCTGCGGAAGTTCAGGACCCAAAAACTACTAAAAATAGTAAATTGTGCTACAATTAAGGAAACTGAAAAGCTAAAATAGATAGTTGTGGGGTTCCAAGTCGGATAGGTGGGTTTCCACCAACATCGACCTGGATCATTCCTCCCCCCTTAGGAAGTAATGGTCCCCATTACGTTGAGTTCCTCCCTGAGATGAGGAAGCTTCTATTGAGTTGGGTCCCTGATGAGTTGTTCTGCAATCTCTAATGTGTCCAGTAATGGTGGGAAGCATGGCCAAGGTTGGTACACATTGAACACTTGCTACAGGCAAAGGAATGAGGGAATTTTTTGTTCCAAAGCATTGTTTCCCGCAACCTTGTTAATGGTGTAGGGACCATGTTAGAGTGGTCTGAGCTTTTGATGGGTTCTGGTATGGCATTCTTTCTGCAAATGTAACCAAACTTTGTCACCCACCTAAAACTTGTGTGGTGCCCCATGGGTATGGAGAAGCTGGTCTTGTGTTCTTGCATGACCATATCCCTCTATTGTTTCTGTTGCGTAGAGGAACCCTTCGGAGGGGTTATGGATGTGGCGACAATCTTTCCCTTACTTTGGGAGTGAACAAGACAGAAAATGAATTTCCTAGTCTGGGAGATGAGTTTGTTGCTTTCCTTAGCAGTGCTCAAAGAGGTGGCGGTAGGTGTGGCTACCTCCCGTATCCTGTATAATGAACTACACAAAGAAATAATGACAGCATGAGGCCTTGACTCATACACATCATGTTGCCTCCACAAGTATGGCTGGCCTAATAATACATCACAAACATCCAGAGGTGCAACATCACACAATACCTCGTATGTTGAGGGTTTGATGGTGTAGGGAAGGCAACATTGCTGGCGAACTCAGAGATCTCGTCCTTGGTGAAGCCACCCGATACTATACAGCTGCGGGTGTGGTGTAGTCGGTAAGCCCAACCGCTTCACGACCTCTACTCAAATGAGGTTCTTTTGGCTACCACTGTCGACAATGAATTGCATAAACGAACCCTTCACCCACATCTGTGAGTGGAAAAGACGCTCCCCCTCCTTTGGATCTTTAGGCTCATTCTTCTAGACCTTGGCAGTGGAAAAAGTGGCACTGGGCTCTGCATCAATGATCTATTTCCCTTTGCCATTCCCCTTTTCGGGTTTTGACTCAAGGTTGGAACATGCATCTGATTCTGAAGCCTTCAACTCGGCCACCAACAACTGCTTGATCCGACTCACTTGTGTTGTGAGTGGGGCTCTTATGCAACTCACACCACTTTCTTATGTCCATATTTGACTTTGTGGTGTTGTTATTTTCTTGCGGCTTCGACGGGCTATCTTAGGTCACCCCGCCTTGGCTTTGTCCTTTGGTCTTTGGATTCACAAAACCAAAGTCTCACTTCTTCTGTTTAAACTTTTGCTCGATTTTGACAGCATTACGGTACGCTGTGCCAAGTGAGGAGATATTCAGGAACTCCATCTCTTCCTAGATGTATCTATGTAGGTAGCCCTGGTATTTGAGTACCAAATGTAGCTCAGAATCCTTGATACCAAAATGTGTTCGAAGGGTATGAAAAATTTTTGTGAACTCTGGCACATCTTGGTCCCTTCCCTACCACAGCATGGTCCACTTTAGGTATTTGTCCTCATAGCTTTTGACAGGGTAGTACTGCTCCTTGATGGCATCTCGAAATGAATTCTAAGTGGGTACAGCTAAAAATAGTGTGCCTGTAATTTCATCCTTTTGCTCGCAGTAGGTTTCCCACCAGTCCTTAACGTGGGGGGCTTCTTTGAGAAGAGAGAAAACAATATTTTCCTGACTCGAAAATTCATGAACAGAAAAATACCCTTCTAGTAGATTTAACCATTTATCTACGGCATCTGTGTCTATCTGACCCTCGAATATGGGTATTTCAAAATTAACTTGTGCCGTAAATGGTGTGGCGTTTCCAGAGTAGTTGTTAGAAGCCGATGCGTCGCCCCAGGGTAGCCACTGAAGGATTTGGGCAAAGTTGTCCATCATCGCGTTCCTTTGTCGCTCAAGGGCTTCTTCAAGCAGGATTTTGATAGGATCTCGTACCCCCTCGCCTTTGTTTTCATCCACCATGGGAGGTCGTCGGGATTTGCAAGGCTGGTCTTGCAAAGGGTCGACTAGTTCAAGCCCTAACACCTTATAGCCTGACCTCATTGGGGACATGCGAAGAAAAACAGAGAAAAAGCGGACTGCTCTGATACCACTGATCTGTATTTAAACAGGAACGCAACAAATTACAAAGATAAACATAAACATAGAGATTCAGCAGAAATAATACTTCATTTCATTAATGTAAAATACTGAAATATGCTTAGAAACAGAAATGGAAATAAACCAGCTAGGGTAATGGTAGCTTATCTCTGAGAAGAGATGTGGTAGCTACATGCCTCTGAATTGTGTTACAATGAGGCTCGAAGGCCTATTTATTGTTTAGAAACAATGGAAAACCCTAAACATCCAAAAGCCTAACCCTAGAAGATGAAATGCCAAATTGTGGGCCCCGTTTTGGGTAAATTGGTACATCAACTTCCCGGGGTTGTAACTTTGGCATACGATCTCCATTTGACACATAAAATAGCTCATTAGAAAGATCTATCCAAGCACTACAACTTTTGGTAGAGAAACATTGATCCACGACCCATGTTGCTCCTGGTTTTCCCAAAAAACGTCGTTTAGGGCCTCAAAATGGCACCGGAAGTTCAGGACACAAAAAACTGCTAGAATAGTAAATTGTGCTACAATTAAGGAAACTGAAAAGCTAAAATAGACAGTTGTGGGGGTCCAAGTGGGATAGGTGCGTGGCCACCAACATCCACCTGGATCAATGATCCAAGGAATTTAGGGCTTTTGCAGGCTCCCGAATTACATCCCAAATAGGTGACCTTGGGAAAATCATCATAACTTTCTCTCTGAGTATCAGATTGAAATTTCGTAAGTTACAGAAAGAAGATGGAATGTATTTTTTTGTGCATCGTTTTCAGGTCCGAAGGTTCAAACAGTGACATGTGGCACTTCGTACAATTTCACACTACTGAATAAGTGTATAATTAGGCCATCTTAGGAGATTGGGAATAATGCCTTCTTGGAGAATCTAATTTCGATCAGACTTGTGGCATTGAAAAGAGGACTCAAAGGGCTACCACAGTTCGCAATTTCAAACCTTGGAGATCCAAAATTTCAGAGATACACCGGATACAATATCGAGCTCCTACAAAGTGAAAAAAATGTGTAGTTTTTTTTTTAATTTTGCGTAAGTTTTGTTTGAAAAAATAGTTTGAAGGAATTAAAAGGGCATAGTGAAGCATAATTATCATTAATAGATGCCTTGAAGAAAGAAAATGGAAACACCTAGTAGGCAACCTAAAATCTCTAACATGACTCATGAAGAAGAGGAAGAAATGCAACATGATATATCAAAATTATGAGACCAAGGGCAACAAAATTCACTCTCACAAAAAGTAACAGAAGCTAAGATGGATGGCGTGGAAGATAATATGGATGGTTTAAAAAAGGGTGTGGAAGCTAAGATGGATGGCGTGGAAGCTAATATGGTTGGTTTAAAAAAGGGCGTGGAAGCTAAGATGGATGGTTTAAAGAAAGGTGTAGAAGCTAAGATGAATGACATGGAAGCTAAGATGAATGACGTGGAAGCTAAGATGGATGGTGTGCAAGCTAAGATGGATGGTTTAAAGAAAGGCGTGGAAACTAAGATGGATGGTTTAGAAGAAAAACTTAAAGGCAACATGGAAGATTTGAAGATAGATTTGAGAAAGTTTCTACAAGAAATGTTTACTAATGGCGAAAGGGTAGTAAAGGAAACTCATGATGAGAAAAAAAATAGATTTTAATCATGATTTCATAGACTCTAACATTGGATCGAAGACCCACCATGTTCCAAAGATAGATATGAGGAAGTTTTATGGCAAGGATCCTGTAACATGGACAAATGGAGCAATATTTCGATCTCCATAATGTGCAAAACACACAAAAGGTATGCATTGCAACTTTATATTTGAAACCTTATCAGTTGTATGGTATCGATGGCTTTTCTCTTGTAACAAATTGTCACTTGGTAAATTTTTACAGATGAAATTATAGCACATTATGGGGATACAAAAAGCAACACTTTTTTTAGCCAATTGATAAATCTCAAACAAAAGGGTTCAATGATGGATCACATGGAGGACTTCCAAAAATTGAATATAAGGGTAAAAGATATTCCAAAGGAGCATAGGATTGATGTGTTCATATGGACTTTAAAGGATAACATCCAACATGAGGTTCGCCTTTGGGAACCTAATTCATTGGAGAAGGCATTCATGTTGGCAAGCAAAATGGGAAGCAAAATTATGGCAACAAGGAAGCCTACCACTCACAATTATAAAGATGGAAGTGTTTTTGCCCCTAGCCTTCCACAACCTACAAGGTTGACACCACAACAATTGGAAGAAAAAATACCAAAAGGGCTTTATTATAGTTGTGATGGAAAATACGCTAAAGGTCATAAGTGTGCTGAGAATAAATTATTTTACATAGATTGTGAAGAGGAGGAAAAAAAGGAACAATAAACGTCAAAAGAAGAGGATATACACCAGGAACAAACCCTAGAGAAAGAATAAATGAATCCGACCATATCTTATAATGCAGTGGTCGGAATTACCACTCCTCAAACTATCAATATATAAGGACATATCAAGAAGAAAAATGTAATAATGTTTATTGATTCTAGCAGTACCCATAATTTTATTCATTGTAAGATAGCCAAGGAATTGAATTTCTTCCTATATCCAACACCAGAGTGTCAAGTGATGGTTGCAAGTGGAGGAACCATAAATTTCTCTAGAAAGTGCCATAATATCAAGCTATCCATGGGATAATATGTATTGAATAGCCCAATGCTTTCCATTCCAATGGGTGGTGCTGATGTTGTACTAGGAGTCAAATGGCTACAATCCTTGGGTACAATAGGTTTTAATTTTGAAGAACTTTTCATGAATTTTTCTTCAAAAGGAAAGGAAGTTGAATTAAGGGGTATTGCAGGGAAACCAAGAAAGATAATCAGCTCTAACGAAATGAAAAATCTTCTAAAGAAATAAAACCGAGGTGTATTTACACAATTATGCTCACTAGAGGTTCCAACATCGAAATCATCTATTTCTCCATATCTCCAAAAATTATTGGAAAATCATTCCAAGGTATTTGAGACTCCCAAATTCCTCCCACCTATTCATGATCATGATCATGCTATTCATTTGATTCCAGTAAGTTTTCCTCCAAACATCGGGCCTTACGGATATCCCTATTCCCAAAAGAGTGAAATTGAACGTATGGTTCCAAAAATGCTAGAGGCTGGTATAATTCAACCATGTCAAAGTTCTTTCTCTGCCCCAGTAGTATTGGTTCACAAGAAGGATGGATCGTGGCACATGTGTTTGGATTATAGGGAGCTCAACAAGATCACTATTAAAGATAAATTTCCCATTCCTTTCATTGATGAATTATTGGATCAATTGCATGGATCAATTCACTTCACCAAGTTGGATCTTCGTTCAGGATATCATTAAATCAGAATGAAGACTAAAGACATTCCGAAAATAGCATTTAGAACTCATGAGAGTCTTTATGAATTTTTGGTCATGCCTTTTGGCCTTACAAATGCACCTTCTACATTTCAAGGTTTGATGAATTTCATTTTCAAATTCCTTAGAAAATTTGTGTTAGTATTTTTTGATGATATACTAATCTACAACAAGTCTTGGAAGGATCATGTTGGCAGGGTGCTCAAACTATTGGAGGAGAAACAATTATATGAAAAAGCTCCAAATGTTTCTTTGGACTATAAGAGGTGGAATATCTGGGTCATATTGTATCTCATGAAGGTGTTAAGGTAGACCCTAGCAAAATTAAAACCATTAAGGAATGGAAAATCCCCACATCAATAAAGCATCTGTGAGGATTTCTCGGGTTGACAGGGTATTATCGCAGGTTTTTTAAGAATTATGGAAGAATAGCAGCACCTCTAACAACATTATTGAAGAAAGATGCATTTTCATGGACTCCAGATGCAACGAAGGCCTTGAACATATTAAAGAGGAAATGTGCCAAGAACTGGTTTTAGCTACATCGGACTTCACAAGAACCTTTATTGTGGAATGTGATGCCTGAGGAAATGGAATTGGTGTTGTTTTAATGTAAGAAGAAAGACCCGCTGCTTTCATCCAATCAAAGGAAAGTATTTTCACAGCTATTTATAAGAAGGAAATGTTGGAAATACTACATGCACTTAAGAAACGGTGACCCTACCTAATGGGAAGACACTTCAAGGTAAAAATGGATCATGATAGTCTTAAATACTTTTTAGAACAAATATTATATTTTGAAAAGAAGAAAAAATGGGTCACAAAGATGTTGGGTTATGACTTTGAAATCATCTACAAAAAAGGGAAGCAAAATGTTGTGGCAAATGCACTCTCAAGAAAGAATGAGGATGTGGAAAAATTTCTTTGCGCCATTTCTATTATCCGACCAGATTAGATAAACAAATCAAAGGATGAATGGAAGAATGACAAAGAAGTGTGGGCAGTCATTTAAAAGTTACAACAAGATCCCATTACATCTGATACATTTAGCTGAAAAATGATTCGTTATGGTACAAAGATTGTTTATACCTATGTAAGAATTCCCAACTGAAACAAAAAATTCTTATGGAATTGCACGCCTCTCCCTTAGGAGGGCCCTTAGGATTCTAAAAACTTACCACAGGGTTAAGAAGGAATTTTTTCGAGATGGGCTTAAATCAGATATTCAAAAGTTTGTGGAAAAATGTTTGGTTTGCCAACAAAATAAATTTGAAACAATTAAGACCTCGGGTCTATTATAACCTTTATTCATTCCAAGCCAACGTTGGGAGGAGGTTTCAATGGATTTTATCACAAGTTTACCCAAGTCTGAAGGAAAGAGTGTTATCATGGTGGTAGTTGACAGACTTACCAAATATGCACACTTTTGTGCATTATCTCATCCATTTAAAGCGAGTACAATTTATACTGTATTTATGGAAACAATTCAAAAGCTACATGGAAACCCAAAGATTATTGTAAGCGGCAAAGATCCCATTTTCATTGGAAATTTTTGGATAGAATTATTTTCTTGTCTTGGTACTCAGTTAGCTCATTGTTCATCTTATCATCCTCAATCTGATGGGAAAACTGATATAGTAAACAAATGTTTGGAAGGATATCTACGTTGCTTTGTTTCTGTTAAATAAACACAATGGGTCAAATGGTTACCTCTAGCTGAATGGTGGTATAACACTTCCTTCCATATTGTAGCAAAAGTGACCCCATTTATGGCACTTTATGGATATCCTCCACTGAGAATCACATCATATTTAAGAGAAAATTCTAATGTTCTAGTAGAGGAACATCACATCGAGCATCAACAACAAGTTCTCCAACTCTTAAAGGATAACCTTACATTTGCGCACAATAGAATTATACAACAGGTATATCAACATCGCAGCGAAAGAAGTTTTGATGTAGGTGATTGGGTATTCCTATGACTACAACCATATAAACAAACGTCCTTCAAGCAAGCTAAGAATTATCACCAAAGTATTATGGTTCGTACAAGGTGTTGCAAAAGATAGGTACTATGGCATACAAATTGGAGCTTCCTGCAGCTTCCCGAGAGCACCCACTTTTCCATGTTTCATGCTTAAATAAGGTTATAAGTGACAAGCTCCCAGCTCAATAATATTGCCAGAACTTGATTAGGAAGGAAAAATCATATTGGAACCTTAAGCAGTCACAAAAACAAGAACTCGACAGTTACAAAATCGATCAATTTCAGGATATCTCATCAAGTGGAAGAACTTACCTGCTGGAGATTCCACATGGGAGGATGAGAATGTTATACAGAAGCATCCATAACTAATCAAGCATTTAGGACAACACTTTTTTGAAGGAGAGGGGCATGTTAGGTCCCTATAATACTAGTGATTTCCCCATTAATATTGTCATTGTAGCCCTTATTGTTATTGTTGTGTCCCTATTGTCCCCATATTGTTATTATTGTGCCCCATAGAAGCCCACTATTGTTATTTTTGTGCCCTTATATTATTATTGTTATGTCAGCTTTGAATATATTGTAACCCCTTAAACTCCTATATATAGAAAGGAGGTTTTGTCATTTGTATCATCCAAGAATTGCTCATTTATGTAATGTAAAGGAAGTTTCCCCCTCAAAGAGGTTGATTTCTAAGTCATTGATCTATCTTTACTATCTTTTTGTGAGTTGGTTTCATATATCAATGTAAACATAACATAACACATATAGGAAAACGATATAGTCTTTGTATTAATATGAAAAGTAGAGAGTTTATAACCATGAATAGAAGTTGATCTTATAGAGATCTCCCTAAGTTTACTTTTCCTTCCTTGTCACAAACCACACTTCAATGTCACCCTAATGCATGAATATGATAACTCTCTTAGGTTCAAGGTAGTATCATGAAGGTATGATTAGTCTCCAAAAGCCAACCCTAATGTTGTAGATGGTTGTAAATTTATAGGAGAGCGTGGTAGTTTAGGAATTCTTATTTTTTTACCAATCTAGGCTTGAGATCCACTTTTGATGGGAGGATGATCTCAAGGGATAAGAGATGAAATATCCAAGGTAGGATCAGATAGGATTCAAAGTTCTTATCCAAGGTAAATGGTTGAAACAACTCCTAGAAGCTTATAGAAGAGGAAGCTTTGGGATTCTTTTTATTTTTCCCGAATTTATAGAATTAGTGCACCCCCAACAAGGGACAACTTATTGTTAATCAGCGTTGGTGTAGAACTAAGAAACTTATTGTTGAACGCGGGTCCCTAAAGTGACAGGGTGTGTTGGGCCTTAAAAGCATTAAAATGAAGCAGTCAGACACAAAAACTCATGGATTTGGGAGAGTCGTGCTTAGGGCTTTGTGTAGGGATGATGACAAGGTGTTCATGGTGTTATTGTCAGTCTTTCCAGCCTTCCTCCAGTGATCAAACGTGCTCTTACAAAGTGATTTTAAGGTGTCAAGGTCAAATTTTATCATTTCAGTGAGTCTTCAAGTAAAATTTGGTCACTAGGCATTAGGTCTAGGGTTTGCTTTCACTCCTTTAAAAGTTGTCCAAATGTCGGTCTATGTCACTATTCAGCTGATTCTACCATCATTCAGAGGGTTTTCATCATCATGTTAGGTTCCAATGGGTCATTTTACACCTTGTTCAGGCTTCAGTTGCGCCTAGGTAAGGTCATTTCCCTCTCCTAAGGTTTTGAAGGCAACTTCTCTTGGACGGTCAAATCATCAGAAAAACTTATATCAAGATGTTCATACACCTTTCCCTATTCTTAATGTACCTTATTAAACACTTCCCATCACTGAGATCCCCCAAATTCCTCATTTTCGCACAAACACTAGTTTCTTGCTACAAACCATATTTTCTAGGCTAGGCCTCTATTTTCCCCTTTTGGACCCCTTCCCCTCACTCAATTTCTGAGATTACATTTTCCCCTACTTCCTAACATCCCTCCCTACTTCCAAAAATTTCCTCAAGAATTTAGAAGCTCCCTATCCCCTTCATTTCGCTTCATTTCGAAAGTATGTTTCTAAGCAATAAAAGATGAATTTGGAAAAATTGAGAGAGGTTTTTGTCCGAAACAATGTTATAAACATTTTTGTGCCTTACAGCTCTAAGCATGAAATGTCCATAATCCAAGGGATCCAAAGTCCCTAAAAGTGTTGTTCCTGCCCCTAAAGGAACAAGGTCAACCAATGACAGCTTCTCCCAGAAGTTTTCCACCAGAAACTACTCAAAACTAGTCAAATCAGGATCGATTCAGAAGCTCCACTAGCTGCCTGCGTTGCAAAGCACCCAAATACACTGGCTAGGTGCGTTGTAATGCACTTGAATGCACTACCCAGGTGTGTTGAGCGAGAAATGACAAGTGGCAGAGTCATTCAACGAGGTGGAGAGACAATGGAAGCTTCCAGAATCTTCTCCAATGACACTTGCCTCACTGAATTCGACCAGTGATGAGTAAGAGGCTCTCAGTCTCCAAGTGGAAGCAAGAACTGACAGAGAGAAGCCACAAGTCAAAACATAAGCTGACTCATCCTCTCTGCTTACATCTATATATGGATCCCTCATCCCAGAGATCCAGGAGGCTGGAATTTTGTACTTTGCAGAGAATTGCTGTTGGTTTGAGATTGAGATTAGTACATTGGGTGATTTATGCTTTGTTGGAGGTGAGGAAGGGATTCCTTTGCTGGGAGGTAGATGCTGGATCGGGACTCACTTGGTTGTATCTCCTCTTGGACTTTCTTATCATATCAATAAAATTATTTGAGTTTCTCCTACATGTTGTGTATCAATGATGTTTTGTTATATTTGCATGTTTAGCTTAATCTGATCCTAAGCTTTTTATGAACGTAAATCTATATCTTCGTGTAGTTTCTCTCTTCTGTGATCTTGCAGAAATTCGGTGAAGCTGGGCCGGTAAGGGAGCAGGGAGCTGGGAGCTATTGAAGAGAGGAGTGATTGGATCAACAAACTAGCGAAAGACACAAGTTAGTTACATCCTTCCTCTTCATTTACATTTCATAAAGAAGAATACTCAAGTAGTTTTCCTTGTTTGTTGCTAAGGCACTGTCACACCTTAGAGTGGGATAAGGGCATTCTGAATAGATACTTTTCCCAACAACGGAATGGCGACTCCACTGGGGATCGTATCTAGTTAGTTTATTTGTGTTTCTATTGTTGTTCTTCTCATAAACTTAGGAGTGGCGAATCGAACTGCATTTGCCATTTACAAATGCAAAGTAGAGATCTGCTACTCTAGTCCATTCACTGGGCCTATTTATGATCTGAACAGCTGATCCAAAAATTCTCTAACTGCCCTTTGTGATAGCTCTTAGTCCTCCTTTAAATCATCCCTCTAATTGTACCTCATTGATAGCTTTTATCTGGCCAAAAACCATAGATTAAACTGCAATCTGTGACCCAGAACCCAGAGAAAATTCTCGTTTCTGCTTCAGCGCAGGCTCTGTGAAGAGTTTCTGCATTTCAACGCAGGTCCCGAGAGGGCTACCTGCGCTACAATTCAGTTTCTCTGTGCAACAGGTGCGCTGATCAGCCTTTGCCCTGTGCAGCTGTGGTTCTTTGCTTCATTTTGTTCAGTTTTATCTCTGATTTTTGCAGCCTGTTATCAGTGTGTGTACCTATCTGAAAACCCCTTTTCTTTGCCTTAATTCCGCCTCAGTTGTATAAAAGAAACTGTGTTTGTTTTTTTGTATTTGTTACATCATTTGCAGTTTCCCATTACAAAAGTAAACTAGTCATACTGTCGCCCTTAGATCTAGACCTGTCGTAAGTGTCGTTTTGATCTTAGGAGTAAATTTGTTTGTTGTTGACAGTTGATTGCGCTTTTACTTTTGTCTTTTGGTTTGAATTTGTGAATTTCTAGTGTCGAAACAAGTGTTTACTTCAAAATCATAAAGTGTCGTAATCTTCTCTACCTTTTTGATTTCGAAAAAGAAGCTTGTTTGTGTTTTTTCACTTGAAAGCAAATTCAAATTTGTACAACAACTTTCTTTTTAGGCATCAATATTAAGAAAGTGAAAACAAATACATGCATTTGTGCATTTGCATAATGATAGTTTGTATGGTTTGATTTAGGAAAAGTGCATTTACAGTGTGCTCTTTGCTCTTTGAGAAAATATTGTGTCTTTCTTTTCCCCTTGTAGCTAGGATTTTCATTGTTGAAAAGAGATAAATGCTTGCTTATCATCTTTAGATTGCATTTAGGAATTTCATCTACATCTCGTGGTGATCCAAAAAGGAAAACTTCTAAGAAAGATCAACCTAAAATAAATTGAATGAACTTAACAACGCTTTGTAACTTAATGCACAACATAGAGGTCTAGGCTAGAGACGTGTTCCGGCGTCGTAAAACATGGTGACTGTCGGCCTCACTGATGGTTGGGTGATTCCTCCTGAGAGACGATAAGTGCCAGTACGGATTGTGCTCCCACGTACCGTCGAGTATATATTGGGAGACCCCTATAGGCATAAAACCTTTATCCATAGGAAGCTGTGTCGGCCACCCTACTAATCGCAATGCACTAAACACAGCATTCGGGAAGATTGACCGCCCGTACCTTAAAAAGTATTCTGCGGTTTTGCGATTGGTTTGGCACACCCCCTACCTAGAACTCCAGAGCAGTCCCTTTCGTTCCTTTTCAGACTCCTTAACGAAAAAGGTCCATCTGAGGACTTGTCACTTCAGGCTCATTAAAAATCGAAGGAGACTAGAGTCATCTTTTGTTTTTTCTCGACTCTTAAAAACTGAAAAAACAAGTTGTGTCTAAAGCGTCTAAAATTCATTTAATTCGGAAACATATTTCCCCTTTTGTATTTTAGTTGATCGAGTAATCCGCAATCGTGGAAGAAATTCAATTGAAACCCCGTCGTTCGCAGAGGCTTACGAGTCAACCGTCTTTGTCTCCGGAATCGAAAACAGTACGGACAAAGCGAACTCGTTTAACCGGTTCGAAATCTCCTATTAAAGTTAGAACAAGTGTTCCAACAACATCTGAGATTCCGGTTACTCCAAACATTTCTGGAAACCCTGCCTCTACAGAAGAAGTTCAACAGCCATAGAGGTACAGTGATACTGATCCTAGTCTGAGAGCAAACACTTGTGTTATTGAACCAGTTCCATCTGCAACCGGTTCGGAGAGTCTTGCTCCTCAAACATTTGTCGTTGTCGATTCAACCCCTTCTTCGGCACCAGAAATATTTTACGGACCTAACGGTCTTCCCCTTCCACCTGGTTTGATTGTGATAGAGGAAATTGTAGAAGATCCGCAAGCAAGTACTCCAACACATTTTGGAGTCGGGGTCACTCTATTTCCTTCGACATCAGAAGTTAATCTACCACCAGTGGAAGTTCCTGTAGAATCGCTAGGTAATCTTTTGGATAGACTCAAAATGTCTGAACAACCGTCAACATCTAGGACTGTGTCGACTGACACAGCGACAGCAGAACTCCCTGCTGTCACCCCGACAATGGTTTGCCGGCGTACCATCTGTCCCGATTAGCTCACAACCGCTAGAAGGAGTCCATTCAGGGGTTATTTCAACAGTATGGTCCGTTCCTGTTTGTTCCTCCGGAATAATATCTGGCAACTCTTATGTTGAGACTCGCCAAATTGATCCATTTGGAGATCAATTTGGGCAATCAAGTCCCCAAGGGCAGACAATCCCCTTGAGTTCCAGATTACCACCGTATGGGGGGCAGTATGCCCTTTCATTACCCCCTCCAAGAGGATATCCATACGGGAGTTCACAACAATATTCAGGTTATACTTGAGTTACATCAAGTGGTTGGGTACCTATACTACCCCAACAACCAAGAGTTGTGTATTCTATGCAACAATGTGTACCTGTGTCGAACATCCCGACTACACCAGCTATTGTGACAGTGTCACAAGTTCAAACGCTGTCTGTTGTATGTCAACCTCAGATTTCTCAGGTTGTAATGCAACAGCGCCTTGACCCTGTGACTCAACCACAATCGCCGACTAGTGGGGTGAAACAGGTCCAAACGGGTACAATTACCCCACACCTTGGTCCAACGGTTAGTATAGCGCAACAGAACATGGCTTCACAATCGTGGCTGGTGCAATACCAGCAACCACAATTCCAACAAGTATACCAAGGTTCTGAGCAGCAGATCTTTGCGAACAGTGGACAGTCGTACATTCAAAACGGTCAAAATCAACCACTTTACAATGGTCATGTCCACCAACCGTATCAGTCATACCAGCATCAACTACATTATGCTGGTATGCAAAGGCCAACTGCTCAGGCAATTCCATCATATCCTGGGTATGCTTCACCTAACCTGAATCAACAGTTACCATTTGTGGCAACTTTGGAGTTACCTGATTTACACCGGTTAACAAACGATCCAATTTCTTACGCCCCTTGGTGGCCAGCGATCCCTCATAAACTTCCATTAGATATTCCTAAATTTAATGGAAATCCAGGTGAAGATCCATCGAATCACATGATGACATTTCATCTATGGTGTTCATCAAACACCCTAAACAATGATTCGATAAGGCTTCGCCTTTTTCAGAGGACGTTAACGGGTCCAGCGGCAAAATGGTATATTGAATTGCCTAGAGCTTTGTTCGACAACTTTAGTACCTTAGCCACGACTTGCTTAACCCATTTTCAATTACCAATAAGGTATGAAACGGGAACGGAACTCCTAACCAACTTCAAACAGACAACGGCCACTCACATATTTGATCATATACATGAGTGGCGACGTCGTCGTAGGATGGTAAAAACGTATGTTCCCGATCAGCTATTAGCTGAATGGTTTATCAAATCCTTACTTCCTACAATCACGGAAGATGTGGCAAAGGGGGGAGTCGTAACGGAAGAGCAAGTCATCGCTCGTGCGCAATATCTGGACTTGGTCTATACTCAATCTGGCACGCTCTACGACAAAATACCTGACGCCCCTAGACCGGAATTCTCAATTCCTCCTCCTCCTAAATCAAACAATGACTCTCACGCTGGCGATGGCGTGATTGGCACAACAAATGCGAAATCGACAAAGGCTACATCCAAGAAAGCCCGTAAGATTTCAGATCAAAATGCAAAAGACGAAATTCTTGCTTCGGAAGTAAATGCCGTATCGACAGATAAGGGCAAAGAAACCAAACAACCAGGAAGCAAGAAGAGGCAAGGCAAAGGGAAGAAGAAGAAACATGATGAGTCATCTCCTGAAAAACCTTCTTCAAACCCTCCTGGAAATAGGAAACCCCCTTCAGGGTGTCAGATATGTGATGAGGATCATTGGACGAGAGAATGTCCGTACAAAGCTGAGCTTAAAAGATTCTTTAAGAGTTCGAAAACCTCAGCTGTGTTAACTGATCCATTTCCAAATCCAGGAACAAATCTGGTTGATAGTGGAAATGCTTCCCCGTCTCAAGTGCTAATGTTGTCAATTTCGAAACAGCAGAATGATGATTTGATTTCGACAAGGAACAAAGATTACGGGAATCCGCAGCTGTCGAACGACAAGGATAAAAATCAACCAAGTAGTTCGACAACAACTTCGACAGAAGGTGTACCACCCATCATTCCTGAATTAACAATAAAACCGCCAAAGGGAGTAGTACACAAGTTGACATTTAATCCTTGCGCTAGAGCGGCGCAGCATTATAACATAGTGGAAGATTTGGCCCAATCGCCATCCGCTATGTCGACTCTTGAGATATTACAAAATTTCCCATCCCAAAGGCAGGCTTTGTTATCAGCCATTGGTGGGGTTGATCCTAAGGATTCCAATCTTGTATCCTTCAACCACAAAGGATACGATCCTCAGTTACCAGCCCAACTAGCTTTCCTTATTCAAGTGAAAGCCCTCAACAAAACTGTTCATCGAACAATTATTGATGAGGGGGCATCTACATGTATTATGTCGATGAGTTGCTAGAAAACTTTAGGATCTCCAACCTTGTCGCGATCTTCGACGACATTAAAAGCATTCGACGGAAGGACATATACCCCATATGGTATCCTAAACAACTTGAAGGTTGAACTAGGGGGAAAAAAAGTAGAAATAGATGTTGAAGTCATCGATGGAAATCTTGATTACAACATCCTACTAGGAAGACCGTGGATATATGCCATGGAAGCTGTTGTGTCGACCTATTTTAGAAAGATTGCATTTCCCTTTCGGGGGGGATTACAATCATCGAGCAACAAAACTTCCTCCCCAATGGCTCACAAGTTACAGGAAGCATTCCCATGATCCATGGAAGCCCCCATCGCTTCAGAATATCAGAGTAGGCCTACTAAAAGATCCTATACTAATGGGAACTTTCGCTCTTCCACCTCCAATCAATCTAGCGGAAGTAGCATCGATAGGAACCTGCAATATGATATCTTCCACAAAGATTTTAGAAAATGATATCAACATGGATCATGTAATGGTTTTGCCCCCAAGCCCAATAGAAGTATTATAGCAATCAATGTTTCTAGCATGGGAGGCAAACCCGAATCAACGCTCATCAAGCGTTTGGGTAGATAGGTCTAGAGAATATGGTACCCTTTCAGATCCTTGGTCGTGAGTGCATGGAACCGACGAAGGAATTGTACAATCAATGTTGATTGAAGGGGCACCATGGAATGATTGCCACCATCGTTCCCTTCTTCCGGATTATGGAGAAGATACTCAAGATGACCTTTATCATCCTTCAGTTTTTGAATTCCTTTCAAATACTGTAAATACGGTGGATTCCGAGCGAAACTTATCCAACATTGAAGAGACTATAGACATAAATATCTCAACTAAAACAGATGTTGTAGAGAATATACATGTTGGCAAATGTTGTTCTCCTTCAGAACTGGAAATATATAACGCTCTTTTTCGTGAATTCAGAGATGTCTTTGCTTGGTCATACAGTGAAATGCCAGGCATCGACTCGAGTATCGTTGAACACGAAATTAAGATGTATCCAGATGTCAAACCAGTAAGACAACGGCTCAGGCAAGTTGTCACACGGAATTTGTCAAGGGTGCGGACACGACTGACCTTCCTAGAAGTCTAAGACATTCTAATGACAAACAAGACAAAATGGAGTGATCTTTCTCTAAATACACCTTTTACAACATGAAAACTACAAGTGTTTAGGCTTACCTTATTCCAAAACGCTGTTGTTGAAGTCCGTTCTTGACGATCCGGATGAGCTCCTCCTTCAAGTCAATTCCTGCAACCACAAACAATCAAACAATTACCAAGCACTTGCATTTCATATAATAAAACATATATTCAACATGCAGACCAAGGAACACATGAAATAACTCATTAACACAAGCTATTGAGAAAAATAAACCAGTTTGTATTAATAACGAAACAAAGAAACTCTTACAACCTGGCCTTGGTGTTGTGCAAGTTCCTCCTAGGGTCCATCAAGGGTTTTCCTCTACTTTGACAAAGCTCACCCTCTTCCAAGTAGAATCAAGTAAAGACAATCTCTCCTCACAAAGGCTCTAATGGAAGACCTAAATCCTGCAGCATTTACCCAAAGAAAATGTATAGCTCCAACCTCTTCTCCCTCTGGCTCAATGTCTTTATTTATAGTGCTGTAAAGAGGTTATTCAGGTCCACTATCAATGGGATCATCCCCCTCTTTGGGTGGGATAGCTCCCTTATTGATGGGATAAGTTCCCCCTTAATAGAGATACATGAACCAACTGGAGGCGCATCCATTTCATCAAACCGACCTCTAGAATGTTCTAGAAGTAACCACAAGTAACTTTTTCAAGATAAAACTCGCGCATTTTGCCTTTTACAGAGGGACGCACCTGTCCCTTAACATACAGAGCGTCCATGGACGCAGATTTTGTGAACATGGTCAGCGTCCCCGCAGGTAAGGCTAGAGAGAACCTGCGACCCCAGAGATAAACATAGTTTTTACAAGACTTTCTCTCTTCTTTGAGTTTGAGATGGATAACAGAGGCATAAGACTTGCCTAAGAGGGTAGCATGACTGTTGATTTGAGCCATACTAACTGTAAGTAGTCAAGGTGACATTTTTTAGTGTAACAGATTGCCCCCTAAAGTGCGAAGCCTGGAATAGAGTAGGGTTTTGTAATTCTAGGAAGGGTGAAGCGCTTTATCATTTCAAGGATTGTCTTGTGGATGGCCTGGTTGGAACCTGCAATTTTCAACACAAAATACATGGATAATATTATATCATCACTGAGGTAGGCATTCCCATACTCAGATTCAAAACTTTAACTAATGGACTAACTATTCTGATACAGGAATGATCTTGCAGTACATCATTTTTATAGACTTTTGTAGACACAGTATGGACGCAGCCATCTGTTTATGATTAGTCTACATAGATAATGAATACAAAACTCCTCGCAGCCTGGATGGTAGAAACTAGATCCAGGGTCTTCACTTCTACTTCCCGAATTGGTACGATTCTAGCCATGTGATTAAATGATTTGATGTCGAACATGTTAGAAACCACTTGATTACCAGTCGATGATGTAAACTGTTAACAAGCGTGAGAGAGACCACCAGTAATGTCAATGGTTCTCAAAGTACCAAGCACAACCCGTGAAATGTGAATAGATGTTTTGATGTCGAACACTTCACGGAATCCTTTGATCGAAAGTCAATGATGTAAACTGACGTCAAAGGCGAGAAACCTGCCATTGATGCATGCAGACTTCAAGGTACTGTCGATTCCTAAGTCATCTTTCTAGATAATGTGTCGATGTCGATAGAAAGCGACCCGTTGCAGGCAAGCCCACAACACGAAATCATTGTTCAAGTTGAAGAAATGTTGCTGTAAGGACTGACTCAGGGATGGTCAAATGGATGACAAGTATTTTGCAGATGAAAGTTTTTCTTGCAGACCTCTTGAACACATAACGACACAACAGATGGCTTGGTGACGAATAACTCAAAGTTAATCCCCGGAACCCGGTTAAAGACTTTCAAAGTGGTTTGGTCAACTGTGAGGTAAAAAATTTCCCAACCCAAGTGAATAAAAAGTGTCGTGTTCAAGAGCGGTAATAAAGTTTCTTTTGAGACAAAAGGTGACAAACAGGTTCATTCTTCTCTCTTTTCCCCCACCATTTCTGGCAAGTACCTCTTTATTTTTAACAAGCTTGAGGAGGATAACATATGCTTGATTATAAGCTCATCCTTCGGACGAGTCCAACCTAGTTTAAATTCGAACCCTAGGAAGGAGTGGTTCGTTCCTGTTTGTAATTGAACAGGTCCTCTACTGTAAAAGTTTAACGAGCCCAGTATAGGAGAAACTCGGCGTTTTTCAATTTTAGAGAGTCTGAAAAAACTAAAGGAGACTCCACGTTGAACTTTTTCGTATATTTGTGTCCCTCAAGCCCGAAAAAGTATAAAATAATACCTGGGGGAACCGCTTGATCTTGCGACCAAGGAGTACTTTCATAATAGTGTCGTTGACCTGAAAAGTAAAAAGCGATCAAGGACACGTCGTTTTATTTCCTTATCGAGTTCGAAACGACAAAAACCCGGCAATCTTTTCCTGATTTTGCGGTCAGAAAAGAGCTAAAAGGGGACCGTCTTTTAATTCCGTTTTAACGAGTGAAAAAGAAACACTCGGCGATCTTTTCATGTTTTAGGAGTCAGAAAAGGGCTTAAAAGATGACTCTGATATTTTTGTTTGTGAAAAATTACAATTTCCCTCGAAATCCCTTTGTCCTGCACAAAAGCAACACATTACTCATACCTGTTTAAAATAGGCAAAAATACATTCAAAAACATCTTTTCATGGTAAAAAATGAACTAATTCATCCAAAAAACCTATAAAAAGACCTTTTACCATGTCATTTTTACCGTTTCACTGTTGAGGTTGAAAAAGGAGCTTTTGACAAGAAACTTCCCGTGGTCGCTGCGGAAAATCTGACCGTCGGAATCGAACGCCGTCTCATCCAGGTATTTTACACATCCTACTCTGCATTTCTATCCGTTTAGAATCAATTTTTAGGTCTTAGTTTCATTTTTTGGGGGGGTTTTGGTTTTGGAATGCGCCTCTCGGCGGACGCAGGTGCCCTTCGGGTGACCTGCGTCCCCCGACTTTTTCTCATACGGGAAAACGGTCGGAAGACGCAGCCCGCCTTCAGGCCAGCTGCGTCCGGGCGCCCTGTGCTACAAAGCCGGGGTGCGTCCTCCGAGAAACGCGCATTTCAAAACCCCAACTCTCTCAAAAAACCACCAAAAATTCCCAAATCAATTTCTAATTGCTATTTTTGATATGCAGGGCATTAATCATGTTAGACTGGAGAGAAAGAGAGCATGTAGAGGAAGATGAAGCTGCAATAAATCATCAACCTTCCCTGGATGCCCTAAGAGCATGCGGATTATACAAATATTGGACCATACCGGGCATGAGGGGCCAGGTAAGATTCTTGGAATGGCTGGTTGAGCGATGGAACGTTCAAGAACAATGCTTTTACATAGGAGGGCACCAGCTCGAGATAGAGCCCTCGGATGTATACTTTCTCACTGGCTTGCCAAACAGAGGTGAGCAACTCAGTCTTGCGGGGACTAGGCCGGGTGGCCAATCCCTTGATAGTCTCCGCGAGGATTGGTGCACACGTGGGGCTCACCATTCAAAAGGCATAGAGATAAAACACATCACTCTACCGGAACTCAAAGTCATAGCGTTCACGGTTACCAGAATTTGCGGCGCGGCCGCTTTACACATTGCTTCCGGATCCCAAATGCGGATGGCAATTGACTGTTACCAAGGCACCATTTTCAACTGGTGTGAAGCTGTGTCGGCTCATATGAAGAGCCAACTGACCAAGGCAAAGAACGGACGACTAAAGACTTTTGGATATGGGCCTATAGTCGTGAGCTTTGCCTTGGAGAGAATTCCAATGCTGATCCCTCAGCAACTCACTGTTGATATCTTGGGTCCTCGGCAGCCAAAGCTGATACGATGGGTTGCGGTGATGGCCCGGCATCCTGACGAGGGCGCGACAGTAGTTCGATTCTCAGATAGTTATTTTGACTGGTTAGAGGGCCAGCTTTTTGTGATACAGGACTTTCCGTATGCCGGAATGGATTTCAGAGGTGATCCGGACATGGTTCTTCCACAGGGAGAACAATGGGATGACAGAGGTACTTTTATTTTCACAAGTTTCCTAATTATGTATTTTTTGTATTTTTTATATATATCGTCTCAAAACTAATAGTAAAATTTTTCAAAATGCAGATGTTGGTCCACAGCGTCCAGCCAACCTCCGGCCTTATGATAGACTACATCCAGCTGCACCGGTACCGGTCCCACAGGACGCGACAGCAGAAGTACTAGCTGAGTTGGAGCATGATCTAGAGCGTCTCACGGCAGATATACCTGAGACTACTATGGACGACATTCCTATCAGGCTTCAGCGCTTCGTAGTCGCGGTCCCTGGACCGTTTAGGAGATTTTTGCGTAAGGTAGCCCGCGCAGTGGTGTCGTACAGAGAGCACCACCAGTGATTGACTAGTCACTTTTGTAGTCACATGTGACATTTTTGACTTTTTGTACTATCATTTTGCCGATCATAAGGTGTTTTCAACCTATGATCGAAGACGATGTATATATTTTTTGACACACTTCTATCTATATATATCACTATTACCGGCTTATCTTGTTTAACATGTATGATGAAATGTTTTTAAATTTACTTGCATGATTATTATAAATGTCTGTCCAACACTCGAGAAGCAATTGCATCTGCTAATGTATTCAAAGACCTTGGAATATGTTGATATTCAATGTAATCAAATTCACGTTCCAAGAGACGCACTCTCAAAAACAACCTTAATAACACAGGATTTCTAATGGCATAAACTCTATTAAGCTGTAATACAACAAGTTCAGAATCTAACCTCACTATCAAACGTCGAATTCCAAATGAAATAGATTCGGATAATAATTCAACCACTGCACTGTATTCTGCAATGTTATTCGTTGTTTGACCGAGGCTTACCCCATGCATAGAAACTAACTCGTCAGAGGGCGAATAGATAACCCAAGCTGCGGAAGAGATATTCCGTGTATTACGACAAGCACCATCAGCAAATCCAATGTATGTTTGGAGAGGCGTCGACATCTACAATATCAAGAGTAAAACCAAGATAAGCCAGAATAATGACGAAAAACCACACTCGCTAAGCTAAGCACACTGACTAAACTAACACACTTGCTAGCTAGAAAGGAAATCTAACCTATCTAAAAATTTCTCCATACCCATCATTTTAAGCATAATACCTCTTTAGGTAAAGTCCATTTCTGGGTTTACCCAAAGAGTCCCCATCAAAATCAACTAACTCATAAGCCCCTTTTGCTAGCTTTCGCTTTACAATGTAGGGCCCATGCCACATGGGAACGAATTTTCCGGCACCTAGCTTATCGTTAGCTTGATCATATAATAGTACTAGGTCTCCTTCCGAAAAACTTCGAGGGGTTACATTTTTATCGTACTGAGCTTTCATTCGTTTCGCGTGAGTCTCGATAGCTAAAGTAGCGTCACGTCGAGTCTCATCTAATTTAGCCAAGTATAATAACCGTTTCTCCTCTTCGGAAGTAGCTGGAAGTAATTCGACAGCCATTTGAAGTGATGGGATTTCGCATTCAATAGGTAACACAGCTTCTAAGCCATAAACTAGCTGGAAAGGGGTGAAACCTGTTGAATTTTTCACTGAAGTTCGATATGCCCATAGCGCCGAAAATAACATGTTATGCCAATTCGTTCGATGGATACCAATGATCCGTCGAATCATGATGACTAGAACTTTGTTGATTGACTCAACCAAACCGTTGGCTTGCGGATAATAAGGAGTAGAGCTATCGTGGCGCAAACCAAGCTGGCTTGTAAGCTCAGTCATCATGACGTTTCGAAAATGGCTCCCATGGTCAGTAATGATTGCTTGTGGGACACCAAACCTAGTTATGATATGATTGAATACGAAAACTGCAGCTGTCTTGCCGCTTGCGTCGAATGTAGGCATCGCCTCGGCCCATTTTGTAAAATAATCAACCGCGAGGATGATATACGCATGCCCCCCGGCCGAGTGAGGGTTACAAGTAATAAAGTCAATGCCCCATTTGGCGAATGGACCAGCGGCAATTATAGGGTGGAGAGGAGCAGGTGGAGCGCGCATCTTTCGATCAAACACTTGACAGTTGTGGCATGTTCTGACGGCAAGGATACAATCTTTAAACATAGACGGCCAGAAATAGCCAGCGCGCAACACCTTCTGAGCTGTGGCATACCCAGACATATGACCGCCACATGCTCCAGAGTGACAATCATTCAAAACTCTCTCAGCCTCTTCGTGAGTTAAACAACGTCGAAAAACTAAGTCTGCCCCCCGGCGATAAAGTGTATCTCCAATAATTCTGTATTGCTGGGATCGAAACCGAATTTTTCGACGGTCTTCCTTGGAAGCTTCAGGCCGAAAGGTTTGGGTTTGGAGATAGATGATTATATCCCCATACCACGGATCTAAAGTGCTAATAAGAAACAAAGATTCGTCCGCAATGGACTCCTCTGCCACAGTCTCTGTGTCAGCACTCGGGAAATCACACATCAATTCCGCAAAAACTAAAGATTTCTTAGACTTGGACTTCTCGAACTCCAAGTCGAACTCTTGCAGGATAACAATCCATTTAGAGTACTTGCCCCCTAGCAGTTGTTTTGTCAAAATATAAATCATAGGGTTGCAATCCGAAATAACCGTAGTTTTGCGGAGAAGAATGTAGTGACGAAAACGCTGGACAGCTTGAACGGCTGCCAGGGCCAATTTCTCCACATGCGAATATTTTAACTCAGTGGGATTTAAGGTTCTACTAAGATAATATATCACATGCTCTGCTTTGAATTCATCTTCTTGAACTAACACCATTCCAATGGTGGAATGCGAAGCTGCGAGGTATAAGAAGTAGTCCTGGTTGTAGTTGGGAGGATGCAATAACGGTGCATGGGTCAACGCGTGTTTTAATGCATCAAAAGATTGTTGGGCAATCTCGTCCCAAAAGAATTGTGCGTTCTGTTTCAACAACCGTGTAAAACCTTTAGTGACCTCGGCGTAGTTTGGGATGAATCGGCGTAAAAAGTTCGCTTTCCCTTGCAAACTTTGGAGTTGGCGCAAACTCGAAGGAGGAGGCAATTTGATGATAGCCTCGACTTTCGAGGGATCGACGCGAATGCCGGCTTTTGAAACAACAAATCCCAGCAATCGACCTGTTTCTATACAGAAAACACACTTGTGGGGATTCAACCGAATTCGATAATGCCTACACCTCATAAAGATTGCTCGTAGGTGGACAAGGTGATCAGCTCGATGTAAAGAATGAGCAGGCAAATCATCGAGATAGGGTTGCACAATGTGCTTGATGTCATGAAATGCATAAGACATCGCCCGTTGAAAAGTAGCGCCGGCATTCTTAAGCCCAAAAGGTAATTTGCAATAAGCAAATGTCCCCCATGGACAAATGAATGCCGTTTTTGGTTGATCGGCAGGTAGAATATTGATTTGATTATAGCCTGAGAAACCATCCATGAAGGAAAACATCTCACTTCCGGCACAATCATCAATAATTTGATCGATATAAGGCGTAGGATAGTTGTCTTTTGGACAAGCTCGATTGATATCCCTATAGTCGATACAGATTCTTATTGTTCCTTGTTTTTTATTGACGGGAACAATATTCGATACCCAATCCGTTAACGGGATCGGATAAATGAAACCTGCTTTCAACAGCTTTTCGACTTCTGCTTTAATCGCAGCCGCTTTTCGAGGGTGAATCTGACGCAACCGTTGCCGAATGGGTTTAGCATCCGGGTAGGTTTTGATTTCATGAACAACAATGGCAGGATCGATTCCTGGCATTTCCTCGTAAGACCAGGCAAACACGTCGCGGAATTCTTGGAATAGGGCCTTGTAAGTTTGGATTTCTTCTTCAGTACATGCGGCACCTATATGAATGTTCTCCTCGATTCCGGGCTTCACTGAAATATCAATGGGAATAGTACGAGAAATATTCCCTAAATTCAGCTCTGAATCAGAATGTTTCGTTGGATCCTGAGCGTCTTTGACATATTCAGCGGTAAAGATAGATGAAAAATCATTTTCAAATGCATCATCCTTAGGTAAAAACGAAGATCTGTGATGGAGATCTTCCCATGGTAGATCATCTACACTTAGGATTTCGCGAAGTTGTTCGTCAGATGACACTTCTTCGGGAAACGTTATCCGTTCTAAGGGTGAGGTGAAAAGTGACTCTTCACTGACCACATTCATTTGGTCGGTTTCGGTTGAATGAAAATCGGTAAAAGACATAAGAGCTTCATAAGCAATCTCATACGGACTCAACGGCATAACATCACCGAGTGAGTCTAGCTCAGAGTCAGATGGAACATACCAAGGATCATCATAAATAATGTTTTCTGACGTGATCATATGAATTGTTGCAAACGAAGGGTCTGCATTGAGTGGAGGGAGAGGAAAAGTTCCCAGTAAACCGGAATCCTTAACTAAACCTACACCAATGTCCCTATAAGGGATTGTCGTTTTACCAACATGCTGGATAGTTTCTGAAGAGGTTGGGTCGGATGAAAAGTATGTCAGCTGATCAATAGTCACGATCTTACCGTTATGTGGAAACTTAATGACTCTGAAGACCGATGAAACGACCGCTGTCATAGCATATGACCAACTTCGACCCAAAAGAAGGTTGTAGTCTAGAGGGGCATCAACCACTTCCACATCCAGACTAACGGTTTTACCTTCGACCCCTATAGGCAATTCTTGTAGAATACCAAACGGACGGAACCCACGGCCATCAAAGGCCTTAAGGATGGTGGGGGATTGGTTCAACGAAGGAGAACCAAGCGATCTCCAACATTGAATCGACATAATACACGTAGAAGCTCCCTCATCAATCACAGTCCGATGAATAGGCCTGTTTTTGACTATCACTGGGATTTGGAAAGCCATTTGATGGGGGAGACGCGGTGTACTATTTTCTAGATCAAAGATCATTAGGTTCGGGTCCTGAACATCGACAGCTCCGATAGCCGACAAAAGCAATTTTCGTTGCGCTGGACATGATTGCAGCACTTCGAGTGCCGACATTGCTGAAGGTGAAACAGCTAAGTCTTCAACAATGTTGTAATTCTGGGCTGCTCTCGCATGTGGATTGAAAGCAGACCTTCGAAGTACACCCTTGGCGGGCGGCTTAATCACTAAGTCTGGGTTAGGTTTTTCGATCTGTAGTGGATCGGAACCAGGAGCTGAGGTTGATGGGTTAGAGTGAGAAGATTCTGCTTCCTTACCATCAACAGGAGCCTTACTACCATAATCTTGCGATCGAGTCGCAATCCTGACATGAGACATCATCAAAATGGGTTCTTCACTGGCATTCGAAGAAGAACCTATCATCTTATTCTCCTGCTCTGGAAATGGATTTTTTAACACAGCAGGAGTGGGAGAACCTTTGACTATTTTCACTACCTCGGCCCGATGAGGGCAGTCTCTCGTAAAATGATCTTCTTCACAAATGAGACAAGGATATCGAGGTTTGCGCTTTTCGTCATTGGTTTCCGACTTTTCCGTTTTCTCCTTTGGAGCCTTGTCTGCTTTAGCCTTCTTCTTTCCTTTCTTCTTTCCACCGTTTTTTGATTTGGCCGTAGATGACTCTACAGCGTGAATGTCGGCGGTAAGTTCAGGAGGAGAAGACTCTCCTGTCGGAGAATCAGGCAAAGTGATAATTGGAGTATTGGAGGCCTTGGAAGACTTCTTCTTACTCTTCGTAGTCACGATACCAATCATACCATCAGCGGCATGAGATCCCGAAGGAGCAGCAGCGATTTGGTTTGACTTTGGAAGATCCGGAATTTTCTCGTGTAACGTACCCGACTGAGTGTAAACTAAGTCAAGGTATTGTGCCTGAGCAATGACTTGCTCCTCAGTAACTACTCCGGCCTTAGCTACATCTTCAGTAATTCTTGGTAATAATGATTTGACAAACCATTCAGCTAAGATTTGGTCCGGGATAAAAACTTTCACTAATCTTCTTCGACGTCTCCACTCATGGATGTGATCAGAAATGTACGTGGATGTCGATTGTTTTAGCGAAGTTAATAATTCTGTACCATTATCGTATCTGACTGGTAACTGAAAATGAGTTAAGAACGAGGTAGCTAACTGGCTAAAGTTGTAAAAAGAAGCCCGTGGTAACTCAATGTACCACTTGGCTGCGAGACCAATGAGTGTACGCTGGAAAAGACGTAAGCGGATGGAATCATCTGAGATGGAATTTGATGCACACCAGAGGTGGTAAGTCATCACGTGATTAGACGGATCCTCTCCAGACTTACCTTCGAACTTGGGTATATCGCTGGGCAACTTATTTGGCATTGGCGGCCAGAACTGAAGATATTGAATTGGATCGTTCGTTAGGCGCGTCAAGTCGGGTAAATCTAAAGTCGCAATAAACGGTAACTGCCGGTTAGGATCTCTAAAACTCTGAGTCACAATACCAGCCCCAGGAGGAGGATATCCAGGATAACTAGGAACAGGAGTCGCATTTGGGATATTATATCCTCCTGGAAAACCAGGATTAACCGGACCGTACTGGGGTTGCTGAGGTGGTTGATAAGTGTACCCAGGATACGGTTGATACTGGTAAACCGGTTGTTGGGCAGCTTGCCCAGGTTGATACTGTCCCTGGTACGGAGGTTGAACAAATTGAGGTTGAGTAGTAACAACCGTACTTGTACCAGGTTGGCCTGCAGGCATCTGGACTGTGGTTTGAACCGTGGGTCCAGACAACGGTACAGATGTCTGAGGAGTGGTTACAGGGACAGTAGAAACCGGAGCTGCCGATACTCCAGAAGTAAGCATGGTAGATGAAGCGGTAGTTGCTGCAGCCGTGTGAGGTGGAGTACCAGGTGCAATTGGCGGCTGAGTAACTACGGAAGTTACAGGGGTCTGAACACTTGACTGGACAGGTTGCGGTTGCTGGGGTGGACCAGGAACTGCAGGTTGTCCTGCTTGAGGTACCGACTGTATACTTGGTTGCGACATCTGTTGACCCTGTGACGGATCCCATGTTAACATTCCAGGGTATTGACTCGTAACAGGTTGAGGATACTGAGATCCATAGCCGTATTGAGGATAGGGTTGATAACTGTAAGGTGTAGTCCCATATGATTGCCCTTGAGGTGGTTGATAACCTTGACCAGGGTATTGACCCGTAGGTTGATAACCTTGAGGTAAATACGAGTACTGGGGTTGACCTTGACCTTGGGGTTGGTATCCTTGAGGTTGATACCCTTGGGGTTGATACCCTTGGGGTTGCCATCCTTGAGGTTGCCATCCTTGAGGTTGATATTGATACTGAGGTTGACTTTGGGGTACATATTGAGGCTGGGGTTGATACCCTTGGGGTTGATACCCTTGAGGTTGCCCCCCAGTCACGAATGAAGTACCTTGAGGTTGCCCCCCAGGCATTAACGAAGGTTGCCCCCCAGGCGGTAATTGGCCACCTTGAGGTTGGTTAATGGGAGTTGAACCTGACATCATATAAACGTCACCTATACTCAATGGTACATTACCACTGTTTCCAACTAATAACCCATGATCAATGGGTTGAGGAGATGCTCCCGCAAAGGTACCAGAAAGTGATTGATACCCAGTAGGAACAGAAGGACCGCCATGTAAAAATGATTCAGGACTTTGCGAAAACACAGATGACTGACCAGACATATTTACAGGAGAATGAATTCCTCTAGGTGGAATAGGAGTACGAGGTGTAGAAAAACCTACTGAGTTGTCTAAAAAATTGGTTAATGCAAGGTACCAAGATTCACTTCTAGGAGGACTGTAAAAGATGGATTCACGCTCCCTTAGATCAAGGGTAATTAGATCTTCAGAATCAGAAACGCCTATTTCTTCCTCTGGAACAAGTTCTTCTATAGCAATTAATCCAACAGGAAGATTTTCGGTGATAATTCTTTCTATTCTTGGTGAATCAGGAACACTAGGAGTTGGAGTAACAGGTTCGGAAATTTCAGGTTCTTCGCCTGTTTCACTGGCAGATGAAAAACTACCAGCAAGCTCGGAAACTGTAACAGCTTCGGGATTGTAACCTGTTTCTAAACTTTGGTAATCTGGATGGACTACCAAGGAAGATTCTCCTTCTTCAGGTGAACCTACTCTACTGCCACTAGGAGGAGTTACAAGGACCTTTAACCCTTCTAAATTACCTGGGTCGTCTCGAGGAGGGGATCCCCTAAGTCTACGGGATCTTCTCAACAATTCGGCCACAGAAACAACTTCAGGAGACTGGCCCGCAATTCGACGGGACCTTCTCGGTAATTCCGCCACAATTAAAGATTTTTAACTACAACACACGAAAACAAAGTAAAAAATTTCAAATCAAACCACCTAAAGTCTTCTAAAGAACCAAACAAATTTGAAGCACACGCCTAAATAATCTAGAGCGTCAAACCACACACAAACAGTAGTCTTCCGGACCAAAAGCGCTAGTTGGTGATTAGGCCCAACCTCGCAGGATTCAGTACAGAAATGGCGGGTGGAACAGTTACCCCGACAACCTGCTTAATGAATAGACTGGACCAAGTTCCTCCACTTTAACCGTCTCGAAGTGAAGCG
Organism: Pinus tabuliformis; assembly: GCA_031772625.1. Taxonomy (NCBI): domain Eukaryota; kingdom Viridiplantae; phylum Streptophyta; class Pinopsida; order Pinales; family Pinaceae; genus Pinus; species Pinus tabuliformis. The sequence continues at coordinate 1,283,822,362 of CM062807.1, forward strand.
AACCCCCCAGAAAATCCAAGTGAGTATAACCGACGTCTGCTCCAGGTACAGTGGGACCTTCCCTCCACCGTCACCTTGGGTAGAATCCTAGATATTATGGCCACTAAGGTTACCAATCACAACAATTACACCTGGGGGAACAGTCTAAACTCCGACAGCACGCAAGGGCAGAGTAGCAAGCTCCAATCCCCTTACCGGCTCCTTGACAACAATCCAAGGTTTACCGATAAGTGACCCCTGGCTCCTCGACAATGGTTAATCCGAGGTTTACCGTTTGTAATACGTACTGCCTGGCGTCGTTCCCAACGAGGGAGGAATGATCCCCTCACTGGTTCGGACACGAGCTCGTGCTTCTCCTTTAAGAGGAGCTTTCCCAGAATGTAACTGAAACAATTGGATTTGTTCTACTCAAGATAGACTATCTGTTTGGTTTTGTAGTCTTGGAGAGTTAAGTACTCACCTACTCCAAGACCCTAGCCTAAGCTATGTTGGTGCTTCAGAGCCCTAGAAAAATAAAGATTACTAGATTGATTTTAATTTAAGCGTTACTTTTAAGGTTGTTTCTTAAGTCAAAAGGTGATGGAAGTGAAACCAGTGGTGTGTTGACTCGACTCGAAACCACTACAAAATGCACCTAGAATGATTTATCCACTACTTTACTTTTTCGATGAATTGCTTAACTAAAAAGTTGAGAGAATGCAATCTTTATAAAAGCAACTTCTTAATTGAAGACAATCAAAGAAACAATTCGTTTGTCTTTTCCAAGCATAAAAACATAACCTCTCTTTACATGCACGAAAAAACTCTTTTCTTCTTTCAAAAACAAAAAGCTACTTGAAACAAGACTTTTTAAAGAAGATGTTTTTGTATTTTTCTTTTAATAAAGCAAATAAATCTAATATAACCAAAAATCAATCTTAACAACTATTAAAATCTATGAAAATCCACTCATAAGCAAACTAAAGGCAAATTTATTCTAAGCAATCTTAACGAGGCCAAAACTAACAATGATTATTTCTAAGGTGTTTTACTTGATCACAATCAAATCAAGGACTAGCTTATTGCAGAACCAAAAACTAGCCAAAACAAAACTCTAATCTTTTTGTTCTTTTTGTAAAATGGAAATCAATACTTTATAAACAAGCAATTCGAAATTTGACCCAAAACAACTCAAATGGCAAGTTGCTCACACAAGGAGACTTTACGACAGGCCCGACTTCTAAGAAGGTTGACTAACCAGAGAGATCTAAGGCTGGACAACTTTCTACTATCAAAGTCACTACAAAACCTATCCAAAAATCAAACCCTAGGTCTAAACTTCGTTGAAAACCACTAAAACACTCAAAGCTCACAAAACAAGTTCAGGTGAAAATTCTTGACAGGGTACTAAAGGATCTGGGCAGAAAACACTAAGGAAAAACAAAATCTAAAAGCAATTTAAAGCAAAAATGGAATTTTCTTAAGTTTTACAGGAAGACGCAGGCAACCCGTTGTCACAGGTGCGGCCCCGCTCTGTGCAAACGGCAACAGCGCGTCCAAAGACGCACTGTGCAGTACTCAGAGGGTGCGTCCTTCTGGAAAAATGAAGAAAAACCAAATCTAACTAAATCTAAAGCTAAGCCACCCAAATACTAATTCTCACAGTCAAAAACCAGAAAATAAAAATGATTTTCTCAAAGCAAAGTTCATATAAAGGAAAAGACTCTCTCATTAATGGATTCCCCAGCGGAGTCGCCAATTTGTCACACGGAATTTGTCAAGGGTGCGGACACGACTGACCTTCCTAGAAGTCTAAGACATTCTAATGACAAACAAGACAAAATGGAGTGATCTTTCTCTAAATACACCTTTTACAACATGAAAACTACAAGTGTTTAGGCTTACCTTATTCCAAAACGCTGTTGTTGAAGTCCGTTCTTGACGATCCGGATGAGCTCCTCCTTCAAGTCAATTCCTGCAACCACAAACAATCAAACAATTACCAAGCACTTGCATTTCATATAATAAAACATATATTCAACATGCAGACCAAGGAACACATGAAATAACTCATTAACACAAGCTATTGAGAAAAATAAACCAGTTTGTATTAATAACGAAACAAAGAAACTCTTACAACCTGGCCTTGGTGTTGTGCAAGTTCCTCCCAGGGTCCATCAAGGGTTTTCCTCTACTTTGACAAAGCTCACCCTCTTCCAAGTAGAATCAAGTAAAGACAATCTCTCCTCACAAAGGCTCTAATGGAAGACCTAAATCCTGCAGCATTTACCCAAAGAAAATGTATAGCTCCAACCTCTTCTCCCTCTGGCTCAATGTCTTTATTTATAGTGATGTAAAGAGGTTATTCAGGTCCACTATCAATGGGATCATCCCCCTCTTTGGGTGGGATAGCTCCCTTATTGATGGGATAAGTTCCCCCTTAATAGAGATACATGAACCAACTGGAGGCGCATCCATTTCATCAAACCGACCTCTAGAATGTTCTAGAAGTAACCACAAGTAACTTTTTCAAGATAAAACTCGCGCATTTTGCCTTTTACAGAGGGACGCACCTGTCCCTTAACATACAGAGCGTCCATGGACGCAGATTTCGTGAACATGGTCAGCGTCCCCGCAGGTAAGGCTAGAGAGAACCTGCGACCCCAGAGATAAACATAGTTTTTACAAGACTTTCTCTCTTCTTTGAGTTTGAGATGGATAACAGAGGCATAAGACTTGCCTAAGAGGGTAGCATGACTGTTGATTTGAGCCATACTAACTGTAAGTAGTCAAGGTGACATTTTTTAGTGTAACACAAGTGCACCCCAAGAAAGCCGCTGCCATTAAGGCAGAAGTTGAAAAACTTCTCCATGCTGGTTTCATCTACCCGGTTCCTCTAACCGATTGGGTATCGAATATTGTCCCTGTTATGAAGAAACAAGGGACAATTAGAGTGTGTGTCGATTATAGGGATGTAAATCAAGCTTGTCCGAAAGACAACTACCCTACACCCTTCATCAACCAGATAATTGATGAATGCGCCGGATGCGAAATCTTTTCATTCATGGATGGATTTTCGGGGTATAATCAAATAAATATCCGCCCACAGGACTAGTCAAAGACTACATTCATTTGTCCGTGGGGCACATTCGCGTATCGAAAATTACCCTTTGGTTTAAAGAACGCAGGGGCGACCTTTCAGAGGGCAATGAATTATGCCTTCCATGACATCAAGAACATCATTCAACCATACCTTGACGACCTTCCGGCTCATTCGCGAAAGCGGACTGATCATCCGCAGCATTTAAGAGCGATATTTCTACGTTGCCGACACTACAAGATACGAGTCAATCCACACAAATGTGTATTTTGCGTCGGTTCTGGTCGTTTACTTGTCTTTGTAGTCTCCAAGGATGGGATTCGTCTCGACCCTTGTAAGGTCCAGGCAATCATAGATTTGCCTCCACCTTCGAATTTGCTTCAGATTCAGAAACTCCAAGGGAAAGCAAACTTTCTGAGGAGGTTCATTCCAAATTACGCCAAACTAGCTAAAGGTTATACACGTCTTTTGAAAAAGGAGGTACCCTTGTCTGGGATCAGGTTGCGCAAGCTTCCTTTGATGCTTTAAAAGATTCCTTAGTAAAAGCATCATTAATGTACGACCCCGATTATCAAAGAGATTTTAACCTGTATCTAGCTGCAGCAGATACAACCATCGCAATGGTTTTAGTTCAAGAAGTCGATGGAATTGAACACCCTATATATTATTTAAGTAAAAACTTAAATGATACAGAAGGAAAATATTCTTATGTTGAAAAACTAGCGCTTGCAGCTGTTCAAGCGATGCAAAGATTTCGACACTATGTCCTCTTTCGGAAAACTACCATTCTGTCAGATTGCAACCCCATGACTTATATATTGTCGCGACAGTTGCTGGGGGGCAAATATTCAAAATGGATAGCAATCCTTCAAGAGTTTGATCTGGAATTTGTAAAATCCAAATCAAAGAAAGCTCTAGTTTTTGCAGAATTATTATGCGATCTCCCATCGTCGTCCAACGATGAAACATCCGAAGAATCAATCGTGGACGAGAATTTGTTTCTGATATCCACAAGAAATGAGTGGTATGGAGATATAATAATTTATCTCCAAACCCAAAAGTTTAGGCCTAACACCTCTCACTCTGAAAAGAAACGTATACGATACCAAGCAAAAGACTACATGATCGTCGGTGATACACTTTACCATCGTGGTATCGATACAGTTCTGAGAAGGTGCCTCACCCATGAGGAGGCCGAAAAATCCCTGAATGAGTGTCATTTAGGCGCCTGTGGAGGGCATCAATCTGGATATGCTACAGCACAAAAATCTTACGAGCAGGATACTTCTGGCCAACAATGTTCAAAGATTGCATAACTGCAGTCAGAAGTTGCCATGCTTGTCAAATTTTTGATAGCAAAACCAGAAGACCACCCGCACCTCTACAGCCAATAGTTGTTGTTGGGCCATTCGCCAAATGGGGCATCGATTTCATGACATGTAACCCCACCTCGACCGGGGGCATGGGTATATCATAGTCGCAGTTGACTATTTTACCAAATGGGCCGAGGCGATGCCTACATTAGATAACACTGGTGAAACAGCTGCCCTTTTCTTTTTCAATCATGTAGTCGCCAGATTCGGCGTACCACAGGCTATAGTCACGGATCATGGATCGCATTTTCGCAATCACATGATGCTCGAATTAGCTGCCAAACTAGGATTGTCTCACGACAGCTCTACTCCGTATTATCCGCAAGCCAACGGACAAGTTGAAGCAATCAACAACGTCCTGAAGCGCATGTTGCAAAGGATGATCGGAGTTCACAAAAGAAGGTGGCACCTAATCCTGTACTCAGCTTTGTGGGCTTACCGAACATCGGTAAGGAATGCGACCGGGTTCACACCCTTCCAACTGGTATATGACCTGGAAGCAGTCCTACCAGTCCAGTGTGAAATCTCGTCTCTTAAACTCGCAATCGATCTCCTCCCAGGAACTTTAGAAGAAGAGGCCCGTTTCTTGGAATTAATCCAATTGAATGAAACCATTCATGATGCCGCTTTGGCTAACGAAGCCCATAACAAACGAGTCAAGGCGTAGTTCGACAAAAATGTCAAACCCCGTGTCTTCTCAGAAGGTGACTTGGTCTTGCTTTACGACCAAGAATCCGATAAATTGGGAGCAGGTAAATTTAATTCTTTATGGATGGGCCCCTATATTGTTAAACGAGTGAGCGCAAAAGGAGCCTACGAGTTAATGGATTATGACGGAATTCCACTGGCGCAACCTCGTAATGGGTTGTACCTCAAGCGTTACTATGCTTAAATAGTAACCAATATGCTTTTGTTGTATTTTTTTTTCGCTAAAGTGTTCATTTTGGTCGAGTCATCCACCTTTTTACATTTATTGCAGATGTCAAACCTTTTAGAGACATGTGTTGGATATGCCGACGGAGCGAGTTGTAGTTCGCGGAACCTGTCCTCCGCAGCCTGGGCCATTTTTGATCCAAGCGGCAAGTTAGTAAGTTTCAGAGGTGTATGTATCGGTCAATCAACGAATAACATCGTTGAGTATAGCGCGTTGATAGAACTTCTCTCTGATGTCGTCACCCATGGTATATGCCGACTAATCGTCAGGCTAGACTCACAACTCGTAATACTACAACTCAATGGTATATATTCCGTCCGAAACCCAGCTATTTATCGCATGTTCCTAAGGGTTAAGATTTTGGAAAGACAATTTCATTTTATTCAATACCAACATATTTCCATAAACTTAAACACATTAACCGACTCATTAGCAAACTATGTGTTAGATAGACATTTGCGACATTTGTAAAAAGAAACACATCATCAATGTTTTACATGTGGATCATATAGCTCAACCAGAATAAAACCCGAAAATCAAAATATATATATAGTTGTTTATGGTTTACATATAATGTTCTGTAACCAAGACAAAATCGGTCACATGACCCAAAAACTCAAAATGCTAGGGGGTACCCTAGTCTAATGATGCTCCTGATAGCAAGTCACAGCCTGTGCGATCATGCGTAAGAGACGAGTCCATCGTCTAGGCACACCAGTAGTATGTCGTTGTAACTTCAAAGGTAGCTCGTCGATCCTCACATCGGGAATACCGAGAGTAAGGCTCTCAACCTGCTCCTGCACAGCTGTGAGAGTCTCAGCCACATCAAGGTCACGAAGAATAACCCTCCCAGCAGCCTCTCCTGCTGGGGCAGCGGCCGGCACTCTCAGACGGACTACTGGACGAACAGGACCAACATCTGCATGAACACAAGAGTTTCATTAAAAGTCTTAATAGAATAAAGCACAAGGACATTATAAATAAAAACAGTAAACAGTGATATGGTCAAAGATTTTACCAATAGCGCCCCACTGCTCGCCATCTGGCAGTACTAAATCCGGATCACCCCGGAAGTCCATGCCAGCATATGGATACTCGGCATAAGCCATCTCCTGCCGATCAAACCACCTGAAGAAGGTATCAGAAAACGAAATCTGAGATTGACCAGCATGCCTAGACATATGGTCAACCCATCTCTGCATACGTGGTTCAGTAGGAGGAGGTATGTCGAGTGCAATGTACTGCGGCTGCATCAGTGGTATCTTCTCCAAGGCAAAGGCGGTCAAAATAGAACCGAATCCAAAGTTCTTCAACCTCCCGTCCTTTATCTTGGTCAACTGACTCTTCATCACAAGAAGTACTGCATCACACCAGTTGAATATTTTCGGTTGGAGGCATTCCAAGGCATGCTGCATATAGGACCTGTTGGCTACATGAAGAGATGCACTCCCGGCCATCCTACCAAAAGTAAACAGGATAGACCTGAGGGACCTGTCAATGACATCTCAGATGATGATCTTACCGTCTTTACTCGGCTGAGATCCTTCCCTGCAATACTGGCAGACATAATCTCTCACAGAGTCACTCCCTCGGGCCGAACCTGACAAAGAAATGGGGGCACCCCGCCGCGACAAGCCAGTCAAGAAGTAAATGTCTACTGCGGTCAGGGGGATAGATTTTCCCCTAATCTGGAAAACTTGATTGATAGGATCCCAAGCATCGAGCAAATACTGCAGTAGGTTGATCTGCTGTCTCATGCTAGAGATGCGGAAGAACTTCAGAAAACCACAGTTCCGCAGCGCGTTCACTGTAACAGGATCATGTAGGGCAATCATGTCCTCTTCTTCATGTTCTCGTTCTCGCCATGTAAGGGTCATTTTTCTCCAATATCTCTGCAAAAACAAACAATAGAGGAGATTAAATCCTGATTTTGATGAGAAACAGGGAAAAATTCCATTAAAAACTGTGCAACAACTTTCCTTTCTGCGCCCAACGCACCTACACATGTGTTATGGGTGCGTTGAATGTCAAGTCACCTTCATGATGACCCACATTCAGCGCAGGTTTCGATATGCCCAGGGTGCGTTGATGGCAGAACGCACCCATCAAACCCCAGGGGCTCAGAAAAGCAGGGACTGAAGCACAGAATGCAGAAAAGAAACCATGAAATGAAAGAGCTCAGGTTTAGCTCCTACCTAGTCCAGACGGCGCCGAGAATCGTCCACAGTTTTTCCTGAAATCAGCTGATGAAAATCAAGGGGGAAGAGGCACCTCCAAAGCTCCAACAAACCAAGTTCAAATGAAATGGTAAAATGAGAGGTAAAAACACTTTTTAATTGCTTTTTACGTAGTTCAAAGTAAAATATTAGCGTTTTAATCTCATTTTCAAGCAAATGTTGTTCATTTCTAACTAGTTTGATGAAGCAATTGAAAGAACAGTACTATCTTTGAAAAGGCAAAGCTATTTATGGTAAAAAATCAAAACTAGACCATGTAATCAAGCAGTTTTAGCACATAGTTCATGCTCGTTAAAAAATAAACATAAGATCGAGCAAGTGTTTAAACTCGCGTTTAAGCTCGTTAAAAAATGAACTATCCTCCGGTAAATAACCACCGTGAATGTAACATTATCAGTCATTAAAGCCTTGGTCATGTTTGCACCGTCACCTCCACTTTTCATTGGCCGATCATTCACCTCCATTTGATTGTTTACCCATTTTGAGGAACAGCTGTGAAGAGTGATTTCACTAGCCATCCTTGTGACACTGCCGTGATTGGAAAATTCCAACCCTTACCTGGAATTAGCTGCTACCCGTTTTATCACTTGTTCCTCAAAAGACGAGTCTTCTTTAAGCTCTTTTCATCTGACTCGTAAAATATGAAAAGATTTCCGAGTTTTGGCCTTCCAGCTCATTAAAGCGACAGGAAGTGATATCCCTCCTCTAGATTTTAATCTTTTTGGACCTGAGGGATTATTGCACAAAAAGATCGAGCGCTTGTTTTGTTCGGCTCGTTAAAACTATCGAAAATTCATCCCTTCTATATTGTTTTATACTTTTTCGGACTTAAGGGATTAGATGATGAAAAAGGAACTCCGGAGTTAACTTTACGTACCTTTTCAGACTCTCTAAAAATGAAAAGGACCGAGTTATCTTTGTCGTTAGACTCGTTAAAAAGATTAATAGCGACAAACTTGTCTTTAGACGAGAACGAGTTTCACTATCGCTAGGCTCGTTAAAACATAGCGATGGGTTTGCCCGAAGGGAAAATTATAGAACAAGCATATGTTATCCTCCTCAAGCTTGACAAAAATAAAGAGGTACTGGTCAGCAATGACTGGGGAAAAATTGGGAAGAAACTCAAAGAACCTTTATTGGTAGCAAGTCGCTCTTGAACATGACACTTCCACTCCGTGCCTGAGTCGGGTTGGGTTGTTTCATTCACCGGTCACATCACCATGGTCTCACCATACCATCCACCTTTGGGGTAAATGCTACCAATCCATCATATAAGTGTCGTCGATATGTTCAAGAGAAGTCATCCAGAGAAGTCACTCGTGTCCCATCCACTGCCATACATTATACTTCATTATTTCATGACCGCCACCCTAAACCATATATCATCAGATCGTTTTCACCTCCATCAAAACCATTTGCTCCGTTCCGTGTCATTGATGTGGGATTCATTAAGGCCCTCCTTTGACGGATCGCTTCTTGTCGACATCAGCTCATTATCCAAGAAGTTGATCTAAGAACACCCCCTTCAGTACTTTGAAGCTTGCATGCCTCGATGGCAAGTTTCTCACTTCCGGCGACAGGTATACATCAATGACCTTCGACCGAAAGATTTTGCGTGGTGTTCGACGCCAAGTCCTTTATTCACACCACGTGAATTGTACTGCAGTACCTTGAGGGTCATTATCATTATCGGTGATTCCTCTCGCGCTTGTTAACAGTTTACATCATTGACTGGTAATCAAGCGATGTCTTTCCATGTTCGACTTCAAAACATTTCTCACATGGATCGACTTGTACTTAGAGTGAAGATCAGATGAGATTGAAGACCCCGGATCTAGTTTCATCCATCCGGGCTACGATATATATTCAGGAAAAATAAAGACATTGACATGTACAGCATTGCAGAACAGATAATCATCCTACCAAAAGGATGATGATTTCATCAGAATCATCAGTCTACCATCAGACGATTGTCTGTCCTATGTACATAAAAATGAATTTATAAAGCTGAGCATGGGAATGCCCACCTCAGCTAGATCATGAAAACAGTATGAAAAATAATGTATTGTATTGTATCTTATTACAGGGTTCCTCCCAGCATTGAAAGAACTTCGGATCCTCCTAATAAAGCATTTCACCCGATAAACGGCCTCATACTTTAGGGGGCAACTGTTATAGACATTTTTGTGCCTTACAGCTCTAAGCATGAAATGTCCATAATCCAAGGGATCCAAAGTCCCTAAAAGTGTTGTTCCTGCCCCTAAAGGAACAAGGTCAACCAATGACAGCTTCTCCCAGAAGTTCTCCACCAGAAACTGCTCAAAACTAGTCAAATCAGGATCAATTCAGAAGCTCCACTAGCTGCCTGCGTTGCAAAGCACCCAAATACACTGGCTAGGTGCGTTGCAACGCACTTGAATGCACTACCCAGGTGCGTTGAGTGGGAAATGACAAGTGGCAGAGTCATTCAACGAGGTGGAGAGACAATGGAAGCTTCCAAAATCTTCTCCAATGACACTTGCCTCACTGAATTCGACCAGTGATGAGTAAGAGGCTCTCAGTCTCCAAGTGGAAGCAAGAACTGACAGAGAGAAGCCACAAGTCAAAACATAAGCTGACTCATCCTCTCTGCTTACATATATATATGGATCCCTCATCCCAGAGATCCAGGAGGCTGGAATTTTGTACTTTGCAGAGAATTGTTGTTGGTTTGAGATTGAGATTAGTACATTGGGTGATTTATGCTTTGTTGGAGGTGAGGAAGGGATTCCTTTGCTGGGAGGTAGATGCTGGATCGGGACTCACTTGGTTGTATCTCCTCTTGGACTTTCTTATCATATCAATAAAATTATTTGAGTTTCTCCTACATGTTGTGTATCAATGATGTTTTGTTATATTTGCATGTTTATCTTAATCTGATCCTAAGCTTTTTATGAACGTAAATCTATATCTTCGTGTAGTTTCTCTCTTCTGTGATCTTGCAGGAATTCGGTGAAGCTGGGCCGGTAAGGGAGCAGGGAGCTGGGAGCTATTGAAGAGAGGAGTGATTGGATCAACAAACTAGCGAAAGACACAGGTTAGTTACATCCTTCCTCTTCATTTACATTTCATAAAGAAGAATACTCAAGTAGTTTTCCTTGTTTGTTGCTAAGGCACTGTCACACCATAGAGTGGGATAGGGGAATTCTGAATAGATACTTTTCCCAACAGCAAACAAGCCAAGGAATAAAAACCTCCTTCACTTCTTACACGTGTGTCATGTTTTATAGAAATGTCAAAAATACAATTGCCTCGGGAGAATTGATGCACCTCTGAAGTGACCTTGGGAAAATCAAGTTGTCTCCTAGCTTGGTCAGCCAAATGACTTTCTTGATGAGTAAAATGATAACTAGACACAAAGATATTTCCAATGAGCTATCATGAGCTCAATTTGGAGTTGAGTAAGACATTCAAAAGTTGACTGTAACAGCACTCTGCCTTTAGGCAGCCTCATTTGGCACATTTTTACCAGTCTTGGGAGATTTGATTTTTTATAGGGAAAATCAACTCCAAACTGAAATATTATAGTTGTGCTAGAAAGTAGACTCAAATACCTTTCCAACGAGCTATCCTGCACCCAATTTGGACACCAGGAAGGCCTCCAAAAGTCTCTTGCAAAAAGCGTTACGCACAAGCTCTATGCGCCGCGCCTCAAGCCCAATGTGCCGCGTCTTCCCTGTGCGCCGCGCCACCTGGCGCGCGCTTTTCCTAGAGAGCTCCAAACTGAAAAAAGTTTGTATTTTTGGATTTTTTTTGAAAAATCATGACTATTGGTGTATGGCCAAGAAGTTTGGGCAAGTTTTGAGTTCTCAGGAGGTCAAAAACACTCAAAAAATGACCTCTCTGCCCCTACTTTGACACACAGGAAGCAGTGTTGGGAGATTGAAGTTTTGGAGGATAACATGAAATCCAAATTACAATATTCCACTTTATTTGGAAATTATACTCAAATACCTTTCCAACGAGCTATCCTTCACTCAATTTGGACTTCAGGAAGTGCCTCAAACTCAACCTCAAAGTGGCGCGACGCACAGAGAAATTGGCGCGGCGCACAAAGGAGTTTTGCTCAATTTTTCACCTTCCAGCTCAGAAATCCAGCCAATTTGACTAGTTTTTCTTTGTGATATAAATTTTGATCTATCTTTATGTAATTGGATAAACATGATGTAATTTTGGCACTTATTTACTTGTTCTAGAGGATTCATTCACTAAAAAGTGAAAATTTAATGAATGAATCAGTTTCCTACCTTATAGAGGCAAGTTGTTTTGATTGCCTAAATTTTAGTGCTTTGTTTAGAATTGGTTGAAATAGCTCCTAGTATGATGAGCTCGGCCCCTAGAGGCAAGGGAATGGGTTGGGCTAGTCTATATTATGTAATTCCTAAGTCATTTTCAGGGTTGGACACTTGGGCTTGCTTTGGCATATCATTGTACATTCTATCTTTGCATTTTTGGCTAAGGAAAGACCAGGGTTTTGCAGCACTGTTTGGGATCCATGTGGCTTTATGTCTTGATGGTGTGCTTCTCTAAGTAATTGTAAGTTCATTAGTGTTATGTATATCATTTTCCTGTCTCTTCTTCTGAATTTGAACAAATGAGTGATTAAGGTGGAATCCATTAACTGTTATGCTCTGCCTTTGAATTTGTTTAAATTTCCATGTTTTCATCTATTAAAGGAGAATTCTTGAAACTCTCTTGCTCTCCTTAGCTCCTCATCATTCCAATCTATTCATTCACTCAATTTAAAGCATCAAAATGATTGCCTTCCTTTCCCCATTCAGAACTCTCCAGAAACTATGCCTCATCCCCGAGCCCAATTTGCCTTTCCCTCTTTCCAACACAAAACCCTCAAAAACTCAAATCAAATTCTTTGCACTTAATACATAGCCTAAAATCAGTTGCTAAATCAGTCATCTCTAGCCCCATTGATTATCTTTCGCCGATATTGACCCAGAGAGAGCCCTCTCCTGTCCTCGTAGGCCTAGCTACGAGGCTGAGCATGGTTTGATGTGGACCTAGAACCTTGTGTTTTCAGCCTGAGGCAAATCTAGGCTCTAACATAGTGGCGATCATACTGGGGAAGAAAATGGTTTTCTTGTTGATGTCATTTGTTTTATAAGCTATAGAAAAAGCCTAAAGTTATGTCAGGAAGCCTCCGAAACGCTTTTGCTTTGCATTAGCGGAAGTAGATAAACGTTGCTTCAGTCAATCTTGGTCTAGCTTGTAATCGTGACACTTGACTTGTAAATTGCCCCAGTAAATGTATCAAGTTATATCTGATAGTTGATGGTGGACAATGATCAGACACTGGCAAGGCTGAAATCATTCACCTGGTGACTCTAAATTAGTTTTGAGATCAGATCTAAAGACTCCACTGGAGGATGATCCTGACCAGCAGAAACATGAAAGGACAATATGGATAGATCAGATCTTCAAGTTGGAATTTCATCCAAGACATTTTGTTCTTTGTTATAAATTATTTCTTCTCTTTTCCCGAGAATCTCAAGAATGCATTGCAAAGAATACTGTATTTAAGAAGAGATCCTCGGCCTACAGTTGATTCTTTCCCTTTGAAGATTGTGAATACCAAAGATTTGCATACCTTTGAGCTTGATCAAGACCTTTCTTCTGAATCTTGTGATGACTGTCTTAAAACTGATGAACCTCAAGAGACCAAAACTGATCCCGTACTTCTTGTATATACTCCTACACCTTTTATAGTCCGAGATAGGTATAAACCTCTTGTTCTACCTCCTGTTCTTCATGCTCTTCCCAAAAACTATGTTCTATACTTGCTGAGATTTTATGGTGAATGTAAGAATGTCAACGTTGAGCAACATGTGCAGAATGTTGAGACTTTTCTTGATATTTTTGAATTTAATGAAGAATATGTCAGTATTAGGTTTTTTGCTCTTTCATTACAAGGCAAAGTCAAGAGTTGGTTCAAAACCCTGCCTGATGCGAGCATCTCATATTTCCGGCAGTTCGTCAAAGTTTTTCTCGACAGGTGGATGATCGGATAGAACCTTTTCCTTATTATAGAAGAGTATAACCAGCTAAAAATATTGCCAGGGGAGACAGTACAACAGTTTTCTGCCACATTTAACCAATTTTATTATTCGATGCCAGTTGATATAAGGCCTCTTCCTAGATCTGCTCTCTTGCACTATCTAGGTGCTTTTGATCCGGAAATGGAGTTTCAGCTGAGAGAAAGGAATCTTGCAACACTTGAAGAGATACAGAGAAGTGCAGTGAATGTAGAGGCTCATCTGTGGATCCAAAGGGCAAGGTTGAAGGAAGAAGAGATGAAAAACATAGATCCGGAGGAATCGAGATCTTTAGAGGTAAAGCTCAACATTTTGGCAAGTGCAGTGGAAATGATGATGGACAAGATCAACGCAAGGAATGATTATGATTTTCAAGCCCATGGCTCATTGTTTGAAGAAGACCAAGTCGCTGATCCAAAACATCTTCTTTCTTATCCCAATTGTCATAGATCTGATAATGATTGTCTTGTAGATCATCTTGGAGAAGAGAGATATGTTGATATGACATGTATGCTTGTGTTGGCATTATGATGCTGGTATGGCTCTATGTTACAGATGTTGTACTTGATGGCAACACCCTCAAGTGGCAATGCTCTGTTCAGGCTCTCAAAATGTTGGAAATTAAGAGGTACGCAGGTGAATGGTTCAAAAGGTGCGAACCCACAGGTACGCCGTCCAGGAAGTGCGTTCATACCCGCAGATTACCCATTATTGAGGTGTGGACCCCTAGTTCACTCATCTCAAGGCAGAGAAGCGCGCTCACGTGGGGTTTCTTATGTTTGGCCCGTGGTATTTAGCCCGCCGTTCTTGATTCTATGGTTTTGGCCCGTGGTATAGGATCTAATTTTGCCCCGGTTTGGATCCCTTGTATTGGTTATTGATGGTTTTGTCCCATGGTGTGAATAAGGGCTTGACTATAAATAGGGAAGGAGATCACTTGGCTAAGGTATCTTTTTCAAATTGAATATCTTAAGATCTGAAATATTGGGTTATTGGTTTAAAAGCTTGATCTATATAAAAGTGAAGTTGAAAGTGAATCTATGAAGTGTGATCTCTCGGGCACATGATCAGATCTGGGCATCTGACTATCTGTGGCACACTGGTGGACTGCCAATTTTTCCCTAATCAGAGGTTCGCAGGTGATTAACGGTGCAAGTGCAGGGGTACGCACAGCAGAAGAAGGAGCAGTGTGTGGGTAGGCAGCGCGACAGAAGTCCAAGTGCGGTGGTTCGCAGTGAAGAGAAAGCAAAAGCCCGGAGGTACGTTGTGCGACAGAAGCCGCAGGTGCGGGGACACAGTGAAAGTACGCGGCGCGATAGAAGCAGTGGGTGCGAGGGCACAGTAGACGTACGTAGCGCGATTGAAGGCACAGGTGCGTGGGTACGCGGTGCAGAGGAACGCTCTCTGCGTGGATACACAGAGGCACAGAAGGTGAAGTGCGAAGCCACGCAGCCCAGATAAAGAAAAACTGCGGATCTGTATTAAGGCATTTATTTGACTGACTTTTCTCTGTTGATAAGGTGTTCTGGGTTTAGTTTACTGTTACTATTGATCTGGTTACTGCAGTTGACTGGGTGACTTACTTGTACTTGATGATCATTTGATGTTCATGGATCCAGTTTGAAAATTTATGAAAAGTGATCCTTGAAAGAAAAGAAGTAGGGGGTTGTAGCTCCCTTCCAGGAGAGACTGGAAAACGAGAGAGAGCTGTAGCTCTCTGCAGGTTGCAGCCTGCGTACTGGTAAAGGACTGCACCAATACAAAATTATTGTAAAAGGAGTTTCTAATTTGAAAAGGATAGAGACATATTGCAGCAGGTGGTTTTCACCCACATTGGGTTTCCACCTTATATCTGGTGTTCTTTGGTGTGACTATCTATTTTTCTTGTTCATGCTCATTATTTTATGGTACTGACATACAAAAATAATTCAAAGCATAAATAAGATTTATTAAAAGAACTTGATAATACTAATTCACCCCCCCTCTCAGTATTATTTCCAACAATTGGTATCAGAGCAGGTCCTTGAGAGAAGCTTGATCGCTTGAAGGAAGATCACTCATCATGAGCAACTACGAGAGGGAAGCATCAATCAGGCCACCAATTTTTGATGGGACAAACTTCAATTATTGAAAGGTAAGAGTTACTGCCTATCTTCAATCTCTTGGTACAAAAGTTTGGGATATCATAGATACAGGCTACACTTTTCCTTCAGCTACTCCTACAGATCCGGCCGAAAAGAAGAAAAATGAAACAAATGCTAAAGCAGTCAATACTCTGCTAGGATGCTTATCTCAAACAGAATTCATGAAGGTTATGCAATATAAATCCATAAAAAAAATATGGGACAAGATTGTCTTGAGCTACGAAGGAGATGAACAGGTAAAGCGTGCTAAACTTCAAACCCTCAGGATTCAGTATGAGAATCTCAGAATGTATAATGATGAAAGTGTGGCTAACTATTTCCTTCGGGTAGACGAGATTGTTAATTGCATGAAAAACTTGGGTGAAGAAATAAAAGAGGCTATTGTGGTTGAAAAAGTTCTAAGATCATTGTCCCCCAAATTTGAATCTAAAGTGTCTGCAATAGAAGAAAAGGAAAATCTACGAACTCTTACTATGTCTCAGCTACGCGGAATTCTAACTGCTTATGAAATGAGAAAGGGAGGTCCATCAGACAGAAGAGAAGCTGCTTTCAAGGCTTCAGGCAAAGGAGACTACTATGAAGCAAGTCACGTGCCAGAAGAAGAAGAAGAATCAAATTTTGTCAGAAATCTTCAACAAGGTACTAGAAGGTTCAGAGGTAAGTTACCTTTTAAATGTTTTGCTTGTGGAAGAGTAGGTCATTATGCTGTGAAATGTCCTCATAAGGATAAGATTGACAAAGGAAAGGAACCTGCTAGATGGAACAAGAAACAGAATGCAAATAAGAAAAGCTACTACACTCATGAAGATAGTGATGGTCTATCAAATAGTGATGAAGATGAACGAGGTAATGACTATAAACTTTTAATGGCATTTGAAGATGATGATTACATGGATGCTATAGATGTGGATAGCTTTTATGAAGAAATTTCTAGACTCAAGACATGTATAGAAGAAAAGAATAGGATCATTGATACCCTACAACTTCAAATTGATGAAAAAGAAAAATATCTTGAAAAGTTAGAAGGTGAAATTGTTGGTCTTAGAAAAGAGATTGAGAAAACAAAGGCTATTAATCTTAATTTTGTCAAAGGATCTGAAACTCTGGATGAGATCATCAATGTACAGCGTTCTCCTTTGAACAAGACAGGTCTGGGCTATAATGGAGAAACTTCTCAAGCATCCATCTCAAGAAGTTATCTTGATGCAACAATAAGGAATGAGAAAAAGCACAATGGAGATCACCAGGTAAAGAAGGGACGAATTGCAAACAAAGACTATCAGGGGCAATCCGTCTTAAGGGTGAACAAAAGCTACAACCAGCCACAGGTAAAATATTCTCAATTTGGTTCAAGAATGGATGACAATAGAAATTACAATCATTTGGCCGGTAGATTTGATAATCGCAGAAGTTTCTTCAATGGACAATGTTTCTCTTGCCATAACTTTGG
Source organism: Pinus tabuliformis (assembly GCA_031772625.1). NCBI lineage: Eukaryota > Viridiplantae > Streptophyta > Pinopsida > Pinales > Pinaceae > Pinus > Pinus tabuliformis. The sequence goes on from CM062807.1 coordinate 1,283,839,665, forward strand.
TCACAAAGCAGCTCAATGTGTTGCATATAAAACAATCATGACTAGAGAAGCTCAAAAACAAAGAAGTATGACCGGGATTACAAAAATGACCTATAACAACTTTTCGGCTCTTGAAAATGAAGTTGAATGTTCTATTTGCAATAACTTTGGTCATGAAGATTCTGAATGTAGGAGCATGTTTCAGCAGACAAAGGAACAAGCCTCAACCACCAAAACATGGAGAATAAAGGAACCACAAATAGAAAGATGTGGGATAGCATTTTATGCAGAGGGACAAGAAAATCTATGGTACATTGACAGTGGATGTTCGAAGCATATGACAGGTGATAAAGAAAAACTTGAATCATATTATGCTTTAGAAAAGGGAAAGAAAGTTTCTTTTGGAAATGATACTCCTGCAGCTATAAAAGGAAAAGGCACTGCTCAGTTAAAAGAAAAGGTCAAAGCTGGAAATGTTTTGTATGTTGATGGATTGAAGCATAATCTTCTGAGTGTCAGCCAGATGTGTGATCAAGGAACCGAGGTGATATTTAGATCAAATGGATGTCTTGTTCGTGATCTTGATACAGGTAAAACAGTGATCAAAGGTGAAAGAACTCCAAATAATCTATACATATTTGAAGAAGGACAACAACAATGCTATCTAAGCAAGGATGATGAACACTGGTTATGGCACCAGAGGTTGGGGCATCTAAGCTTTTCATAAATAAGGAAAGCATGCAAATATCAGGCAGTTCGCGGTCTTCCAGATATCAAAATTCCAGACAACACCATATGCAAATCATGTCAGTTTGGAAAGCAAACCAGAACTAACTTTCCGGAGAAGGAAGGATTAGCTAGCATGCCTCTTGAGCTAGTGCATACAGATGTATGTGGTCCATTCAGGAAAAGGACACCTCGAGGAGAAGAATACTTGATATTATTCATTGACGATTTCTCCAGGTTTGTCTGGTTAAGACTTATGAAGCACAAAGATGAAGCATCCGAAAAATTCAAATCCTTTAAAGCCTTGGTTGAAAATGAATCAGGATACAAAATTAAGTGCCTCAGATCCGACAGAGGTGGGGAGTTTACCTCAAATGAATTTTTCAATTTCTGTGAAGAACATGGGATAAGAAGAGAATTATCTACAGCTAGAACTCCTCAGCAAAATGGAGTGGTGGAAAGAATGAACAGAACAGTCCAACAAATGGCTCGTGCTATGCTTGATGAGTCTAGAACTCCCGCAACTTTCTGGGGTGAAGCAGCATATGCTGCGGTTGTTATTCTCAACAAAACAAATGCCCGGGTGAACAACACTCAAACCCCTCATGAGCTCTGGTTTGGTGAGACTCCTTCGGTAAAGCATTTCAAAATCTTTGGGAGCAAATGCTATATTAAGAATACTGATGAGCAAATTGGAAAACTTGAACCTAGAGCAGATGAAGGCATTCTTCTTGGTTATTCTCCACACAGCAAAGCATACAAGTGCTACAATAAAAGACTTGGAAGAATTTTTGACAGCATTGATGTAGTGGTTGATGAGAAGGGATACATTCCTAGGCAAGTAAATCATGAAGATATCGAAGAAGATGAAGACTACCCTCGAAGACAGAATGATGAAGAAGAAGAACCTCAAGAAGAACCAAAGGAGCAGATAAGGATAGAAGAGAAGACTCCATCTAGATATGTTCAGAAGAATCATCCAGAATCTCAGATTTTGGGGCAGAAAGAAGCAGGTGTACAAACAAGAAGAACAATTGCAGAAGCTTCAAGCTATTTGGCATTACTCTCTTCCACTGAACCACAAAATGTGAAAGAGGCATGCAAAGATGAATGTTGGGTCAAAGCAATGGATGAAGAACTTGAGCAGATCGAAAAGAACAACACTTGGGAGTTAGTTCCTAGACCAAAGGATAAGAATGTTATAGGGACAAAATGGGTCTTCAAAAATAAATTGAATGAAAATGGAGAAGTAATTAGAAACAAGGCCAGACTTGTTTGTAAAGGGTATGCGTAGCAAGAAGGAATAGATTTTGAAGAAACTTTTGCTCTTGTTGCAAGACTTGAGGCCATCTGAATGTTCCTTGCTCTCTCAAGCTTTCAAAACTTCAAAGTATTTCAAATGGACATGAAATCAGCCTTTCTGAATGGAGACTTGGAAGAAGAAGTATACATTGAGCATCCAGATGGTTTCATTCTTGGAAATGATCCAAATCTTGTATGCAGATTGAAAAAGGCTCTCTATGGTCTCAAACAAGCTCCAAGGGCTTGGTACTATCGTTTGGAAAAATATCTTCATCAACAAGGTTTTTCAAAAGGATCAGCAGATAGCAATCTTTATATAAAAGTTGAAAACGACAAATTGCTAATACTTGTTGTGTATGTAGATGACATTATTTTTGGCAGCAATGAAGAAGCTATGCGTCAAAGCTTTGCCTTGGTAATGCAGAAAGAATTCAAAATGTCCTTGCTGGGAGAACTGACATATTTTCTTGGTTTGCAAATCCAACAAAAAGAAGGAGGGATCTTTTTGTCTCAAACCAAGTATCTCAAGCAGATTTTGAAGAAATATGGCATGGAAGATGCAAAACCAGTATGTACACCCATGGTCACAAGATGTAGCCTCAGTGAAAATGATGAATCAGCAGCAGTGCATCAACCAACCTACAGATCTATGATTGGAAGTATACTTTATTTGACAGGTACCCGACCAGACATAATGCATGCAGTAGGAATAGTTGGAAGATTTCAGGCAAATCCAAAGGAAACTCATCTTCAGGCAGTAAAGAGAATCTTCAAATATCTTCAAGGAACTCAAAACTATGTGTTATAGCTCCAAATCTCACTCTTATGGTTTGTGATGTTGTACTCATGGCCTAGGGCAACCCCTCCTTCCAGACCTGGTCCTAAAATTTAAAAAACAATGTTTTATCCCTTATACGCGACATTGCCCTGAGTTAAACGCGTGTATACGTGGGTCTGTGTATATCCAACCCGCGTATATGTATTAAAACACTTAAAAATATATATAAAATTCCTTCTTTCCGGGCGGAGATCGCGGGTTTTACCTGTTGATCACCTGTTAGTGCCCGTGGCCCAACTATTCCCAACCAACTCCTAACTAAAAAACTACTTTGGAGATGGTATAAAAAGACCTCAAAGGGAAGGCTTAAGGGAGAAGAAGAGAGAAAGGTTATTATGCTGAGATTTTTCCCTTGACCAGGTCTGAAGTCCCTTGTGCCTTCTGCACTTCCCCCATTTTGTACAGGAAACCTTTGTTTCCTTGTGTGTTGATGTTCATCCACCATTTATGACATCATGGAGAGAGTCATGGAAGGAGTTTTGTTAGAGGCTTGAGGCTGGAACGGATCCAGAAGGAAGCTTTGCTTGGAGCCTGCTAAAGGTGACTCAGGTGAACATATTCCTTTTTATGTACTTTATTTGTCTATAATAAAAGAAACACATGTCTTGGTTCCCGAAATGAATCTTCTTTATGTTAATGATATTCATGTTTTGAATTCATGTGTAAATGGTTGTTTGGATTTCATAACTAACTACCTTTCTTTATGACATGAAGATGGTTTCTTTATAAGTTTTTGTCCATGTACTGTTGTGTTCTTTGAATTGTTTGTTTTGCAGGACAAAAGAGAAGAAGGGAACTCCAAGAAGGGTTTGGACCCTAAAGGCCTTCTCAAACGTAGGACCGAAGGTACGTACCCTTATCATAGAATTTTCTTATAATAGCATAATGGCTGTATGAATGCATGTTTCTTTGAATAGACAACTTTCAATCTGCTAGGGTTTCACCCAAAAAGCCCTAGGGGAGTAATTCCCTCTACCACTCGTAGGGACTGCAAAGCTAAGAAATATGCGCAACGGGTACCCCCCGCAGTGGTTGCAAAGCTAAGAAATCTATGCAGCATGCTCCCAACCCATCTTCTCTGTCGTCTCCCACCCCAACGAAGGAAATTCTAGAATGGTTAAGAAAGCCCATGGTGAAAAATCATCCCTCCATTCCGCAAGAGAAAATTACCGTTAATAACCCAAGTCTTGAATCTAATCTACATCTCTACCATCCTCCATCATCTACAAGTCATGACTACTTGCACCATGACACGCTTGAGCGATCTGGTTCACAAGGTAGCTGCGCGAACTCTCTTGATTCTCAAGCTGCTAGCTCAAGTTGCAGTCATGTGCAAGGCAGTCTCATCATGCAAGCGAAAGAGAAGGACGGTGAAGACACAATCAATTCCTCTCAAAACATTGAGCTTCCATTCTAGATAGATTCTTGATCTGTGAATCTTGGTGTAACATCATGCACAATCAATTCTTTCGATCAACCTCCAGTCTTGGGCTATCATCACTCCCATGCTTCTATATGTTGTGATGAACACCCAAGCACATCATATGATATATTGTCATTTCATTTACACTCTAACTCAGATCTGGAATGCGCACCAGTCAAAGCATACATCCATATCGAAGCTTCCTCTGCACCTCACTTTCCCATGTGTCCTATCATTCACAGCGCATCAAAATGCATCGGAGATATTCCATGTTCTCTTGCTTCTTCATCTTATGAGTTATCTCCTCAATCCACACAAGGAAATGAGGTTGTCCGTGATGAAAATGGTCTCAACACACAGGATTCTAACCAATCATCATCATCTTGTGTGTTGCATGAAGACATCTCATCAAGTCAGCTTGTTGAAAATTTTGATGAAGCCTGTGACAGAGATGGTTGTCATCCTAAGAGTAGTTTTGAAATTAGTAACAACAGCCATCCTCAAGCCATGCATGATTTGGTTCGCATCTCAAAATGCAATTTTTCAATTCTGGAAAGTTCTGGGACGTGCTAGGGAGTTGAGGCACTTCAACGTCTGTTGCTGGTTATGCCAGGACCTCGTGACTCTGGTAAGCCCGTCAAACCAAATCAAATCTCATTTCCCACGCACAATCCTTATATCTGCATGGTTGCACTCAACGTGGATCCCCGTGTAAATAATTTTTATTATTCGGGGTGTAATATTTCAAAATTTCATATTTTCAATAATGATTGAATCCACGAATCCGTTACAACATGTCTGTCTTCATGCACCTCTCTTCCATCCAATTCGGGTTTGGAGTATCCATCCCCCATGCAATCATGGGATAGCGAAGTTGATCATCTCAAAGACTATGTTTATTCGAAATCATACTTATCGGATGTTCTCTCTTGTAATCATCTCCTTGGTATTTTAGAAAATTTTGACATCAAATCTACCCACTCATCACACCAACCATCTCCCTGTGTGATGACGAATGCACAACCTATCGCGCGAATCAAGTTACTCTCATTTCACCACAACCCAAATGGTTTCACACATTCACAATACTGGCATCCTTTCTACATTTCTGTGATGACCATGATGCATGCACACTTTTTCACCAGTTGTAGGTGGGTGTTCTATCATGTCTAGTGCATAGTGAACTTGGTTCCCTCATTCAGAGCGTTCACATGATTTTTCAAAAAATTTATTTGTTCATGTCAAATTGGGAATTCAGTGTCTCAACCTACTGGTCTAATTTTTCTTCCATCGTGGGTGGTTGTCATGCAGTTTATCATTTTCCCAACAGTACGTACAATGAAAGTCGCTTTGTGCACTATGATATTCACCGTGTAACATATTTCTTCTTAGACTTCTATCAAGCAAGTCAGGCACTTCGACCTGCACTAATGGCTATGGTAGGCCCTCACTATCTTGACATAATCGAAGAGAATGACCAAATCCATCTATTTGTATCATATTCCCATCGCAATCCCCTCTCTCAAATCAGGAATCCATCTTCTCAAAGATCACGAATTTTATGATCCAATCGCTCAACAGTTGTGTTATCCTCTACAATGTCTCGGGCTATGGAGGAGATCGAAAGAGGTAACTTCTGTTAAAATTGGCAACCAGGGAAAAACTTCATGTGGGTCATCTTATTCATGGCTAATAATATTTTTATTAGATTCCTCTCATCGAGAGGTGTAGGATTGATATAAAGATGATCCAATTCCGATAAGTATTCATGGAGATATGAATTTATTTTGATTATGGAATTATTATCAAGCCGACCTACAACTCATGTAGGCTCAGAAGCCCAACAGTCGCATCTATTCACCCAACAACGTTGTGTATAAATATAAGAGGACTTTTCCTCATTTAGACTCACTCATCTCATCACATCTCTCTCTCTCTACTACACAGATATGAGTCTCTTCTCTACTGCGCTGAAATGGGTCTCTCTCTCTCACACATGTGAAGCCGGAAGCTGTTGAATTTGAAGCTGCAACTGCAGAAGTAAAGATTGACTTGCGTGGCCTAGAAGATCTCCTCTTTGGAACTGCGTTGTAGGTTCATCTGAACCTCCTTTGAAAGCCGCAACTTTTGGTGGTGGAATGAAGTCAATCCGACGAACGGTTTGCAAGATATCGACTGCTCTAGTTTGAAGCCGGAAACTACTGAAACTGAAGCTGCAACTGCAGAAGTAAAGATTGACTTGCGTGGCCTAGAAGATCTCCTCTTTGGAATTGTGTTGTAGGTTCATCTCAACCTCCTTTGAAAGCCGCAACTTTTGGTGGTGGAATGAAGTCAATCTGACGAACGGTTTGCAAGATATCGACTGCCCTAGTTTGAAGCCAGAAACTGCTGAAACTGAAGCTGCAACTGCAGAAGCAAAGATTGACTTGCGTGGCCTAGAAGATCTCCTCATCTAAATTGTGCTGTAGGTTCATCTGAACCTCCTCTGGAAGCCGAAACTTTTGGTGGTGGAATGAAGTCAATCCGACTGTCGTTTTGTGAGATATGGTCTGCCCTAGTTTAATAATGAAGCTGCTAATACTGATGCTATTGATCTAGGGTTTGCTACTGCTGATATGAATCAGATTTATTGTACTATTTCTCTCTGCTGAATTATTGAAGATAAAAGAAGATTTGATCAAAGGTTTTCCCTACACATTGTGGGGTTTGTCCCTGGCTAGCCGCCACATCTTGTGTCTCTTGTCTTGGCTTGTTTTCTGTCGATCGTTTAGTGTTCTATCTGCACTTTACTTTATTTACATGTGATTGCTAATCGGTGGAATATAATAAGAAAAAGAAGTAAACTGTTATAAGCATAGAACATACCATAACTTAACAACTTCAAACTAATTGTAGTTCTACAGCTAACCCTACTAAACCAGAGAGGGATCTCTCTAAGGTTTTCACAGTCAATGACTGGAAGAGAAATGGATTTTAGGCTAGATGAAATAGTTTTAGATGATTTTTTGAAAATTTAGGGTTTTTTGGTTGCTGGATGATCTAGGTGGACATTGGTGGACACCTGCCTATTCCACTTGGACCCCCAACACTGTCTCTTTCATTTTTCCGGTTTCCTTAATTGTAGCACAATTTACTATTTTTGGCAGTTTTTCGAGTCCTAAAATTCTGGAGTCGTTTTGAGGCCCTAAACATCATTTTTAGGGAAAACGGAGAGATGTTAGGATATTCTGACACATGGGAAATAGTTAAGTATAACTTGGTCTAGTGTAGAGTTAGGTAAAGTGTGTTTCTTTACTATATACTTTTGTAACTTACAATCTGACGATCACGATATGTAGTGATCTGACAGTTCATTCTCTCCTCGGTATTACTGACACTTGATTCGTGACTTAACACCCTATTGGTCCATGAGCTCTATTTAAAGAGCATGGAGGGTCATTTGTAGGGTAACCGTTCATGACAGAAGCTTATGTAAATTTTCATTCTTTATTTAATAAATTGCCTTAAGTGGTCGTGTTGGCTCAGGCCATGGACTGTTCCCCTCTTTGAGGGTTTTAACCACGTCAAGTATACTAGTGTATTGATCTGTGATCTTTCTGTGAGCGGTGTCCTTTGGTTTTCTGTCTGAGGAACTGTTATGAAACCAGCTCAAGAAAATATAGAAAAGATAGATCAACGCCTTAGAATTCAGCCTCTTCGAGGGGGCAACCTCCTTTACATTACATAAATGAACAATTCTTGGATGATACAAATGAAAAGACCTCCTTTCTATATATAGGAGTCTAAGGGGTCATAACATAATCAGAGCCGACATAACAATAATAATGTAAGGGCATAATAATAACAATAGTGGGCTTCTATGGGGCACAATAGTAACAATATGGGCACTACATGGGTACCTCAATATAATAAGTGGGTTGTACTAATAACAACAAGGGGTTACACTAGTAGTATAGGGGCCTAACATGCCCCTCCCTTTCAAAAAGCGTTGTCCTCAACACTTGAGTAGTTCTTGATGCTTCTATATAAAATTCTTATCCTCCCATGTGGAATCTTCAGCGGTAAGTTCTTCCACTTGATGAGATACTTTGAAATTAATCGATTTCGTAGCTGTTGGGTTCTTGTTTCTGTGACTGCTTCAGGTTCCAATATGATTTTTCCTTCCTCTTCAATTTCTGGAAATATTGTTTGAATTGGGATCTATTGCAACTTTTGAACAAGTGGCCATACTTCTTCGTCCTTCTTCCATTCATCCCATGCTTCGTTTATCCAATCTGGTTGGATAATAGAAATAGTACAAAACAATGCTTCCACATCCTCATCCTTGAAGAGTCTTCCCATTCGGTAAGGTCGCCATTTTTTAAGTGCATGTAGTATTGCCAACATTTCCTTCTCATAAATAACTCGCTTGAGATGTAGCAATAAAAATACCCAATCACCTACATCAAAACATTTTTCACTACGATGTTGATCTACCTGTTGTTTCGTTTGATTTTGCACCGAAGTGGCATTATCCTTTAAAATTTGGAGAACTTGTTGTTAATGCTCGATATGATATTTCACTACTTGAACCTTTTTCTTCTTGATATGTCCTTCTATCTCTAGAGTTTGAGGAGTGGTAATTTCTTCCAATCCTTTACAAGATATGGTCGGATTGATTTCTTGATACTCAATGTGATCTTTCACTTCTTTTTTCTTCTTGATATGTCCTTCTATCTTGATAGTTTGAGGAGTGGTAATTTCGACCAATGAATTACAAGATATGGTTGGATTCATTTCTTCTTTCTCGATGTGATCTTTCACTTCTTGCACCTTTTTCTTCTTGATATGTCCTTCTATCTTGAGAGTTTGAGGAGTGGTAATTCTTGCCAATGCTTTACAAGATATGGTCTGATTCATTTCTTCTTTCTCTGGGGTGGGGTCCTAGCGTATATCTTCTTCTTTTGATGTTTCTTGATCTTTTTCTTCCTCCTCTTCATATTCTATGTAAAATAATTTCTTCTCAGCACACTTATGACCTTTAGTGCATTTGTTATCGCAATTATAACAAAGCCCTTTTTCTCTTTTTTCTTCCAATTGTTGTGGTGTAACCCTTGTAGGTTGTGGAAGGCTAGGAGAAACAACACTTCCATCTTTATAGTTGTGAGGGGTATGCTTCCTGGTTTCCATAATTTTTCTTTCCACTATGTCACAAATCCCTTTTACTCTTTCCAATTGTTGTGGTGTTGCTCTAAAGAAGGTGTTTCTCTTTGTGTCCTCATAATGTGCTATCATTTCCTCCGTGAAAATCGACCACATAGCAAGTCGTTTACGAGAACAAAGCCCTTCATACCATAAAAATTGATCCAGTTCTAAATATGAAGATGCAATACATACCTTTTGTAACAATGGTACACCATGTAGATCAAAATATTGCTCCATCTGAAGTATCCAGTTTACCGGATCCTTGCCATAAAACTTCATCATCTTGCTTTTTCTTGATTTTAGGAGCTCAATCTTGAAACAACAGTAACTCTGTACTTTCGGATCTTTAAGTTCTGAAATTGCAACTTGTAGTAGCCCTCTGTGTCCTCTTTCCAATGCCACTAGTTTGATCCAAATTGGATTCTCCAAGAAATAGTTATGCGAAATCTCCCAAGATGACCTAATTATAGACCTTTCCAGAAGAGAAAAAATTTATGAAGTGCCACGTGTCACTGTTTCGACCTTTGGATCTGAAAAAGATATACAAAAAACTATAGTCCGTCCTCTTTCTGTACCTTCTTACGAAATTTCAATCCGATCCTCAGAGAGAAATTTATGATGATTTTCCCTAGGTCACCTGTTTGGAATGTAATTTAGGAGTCTGCAAAAAGACCAACTTCCTCAGATCATATCTCCATAAATATAGCGCGAAAAGCTCTGAAATTTGGACCCAAGGTTCAGCGCGATTTCTTCTCAAATGAGTTTTTTTTGCAACTTCTGAAACATCGCAGAAAAAAAAGTTATAGCGAAAATTCCATGATGACCTGTTTGGAGCAGCGAAACCCTAGAATCCAAAGCTCTGACACCAAATGTTATGAAACCAACTCAAGAAAAGATAGAAAAGATAGATCAATGCCTTAGAATTCAGCCTCTTTGAGGGGGCAACCTCCTTTACATTACATAAATGAACAATTCTTGGATGATACAAATGAAAATACCTCCTTTCTATATATAGGATTCTAAGGGGTCATAACATAATCAGAGCTGACATAACAATAATAATGTAAGGGCATAATAATAACAATAGTGGGCTTCTATGGGGCACAATAGTAACAATATGGGCACTACATGGGTACCTCAATATAATAAGTGGGTTGTACTAATAACAATAAGGGGTTACACTAGTAGTATAGGGGCCTAACAGGAACTTAACCTGTAAATTCCTACATGGTATCAGAGCTATTCAAGGGCCACATCCATTGATGATCCAAATCTAAAGCCGATAGAACTGCATCCGACTGTCGTTTCCTAGATCTATTGTTTTTTACTGCTTTCGGGCCAAGAGGACTACTCTATTGTGTTAGGGGCATCTGTTCCTATGAGGAACCCCTTTCATTTCACAGGAAAAGGTTTCCGGTAGCCCTAGCTACGTCATTTTTAAGATCTAGAGATATAATGTTTATTTGCAGTTTCTAGTTATTTTCTCTCTGTTTATTTTGGTTTATTTATCTCTTTGTTTTTTATTACCAGATCTACACTTTTCATTTCTATGTATGCTCTTTTCCCTGCAACTCTGTGCGATCTAGGAAAATAAAAAACAGAAATGAAGTTTTTTTTCTCATGCGTATGCTCTTTTCCATCGCGCCTTAGTGTGATCTCGGAAAATCAGAAACATTGAGGAAAATTGTTAGTTTCCAGGTAAAGCTAACTTCAAACCACAAGGTTTGTTTTTTTTTGTATGTCCGTTTTGGGTTTTGTGTTTTTTGTTTTGTAGGCAAAAAAGAGATTTCTCAAGTAAGCACACACCCCAAAGCTTTGGTGACTAAAAAAAAACCCTTCCTCTTTTCCAAAAATTACTAACCTTTTAAACTAGCTCACTTGGTCCAAAGTTACTTTATGAGAATAGAGGTCTTGAGTTCAAGTATTTCTCTTTGTTGAGCTAATTAGATTAAGTTTGGAAAGGAGGCGGATTTTTTTTAAAATATAACATTATCATTCATTTCCACACATTCCTGCACTTTGTCGGCATCTTCAACAACTTTTCTTCAAAAAGCCATAACTTCTTCATCTGGAAGTCGTTTTCAAAGCACTTTTTTTGAATCAGCCTAATTTTTCGAGATCTTACCATTGGAACACTTAGTTTCAGCATCTATAGCTTCAATTTCTATTAAAATGGAAAGTCCATGCCAAGTTATTCTTGACAGCACCAACTACTTCTAATGGTGGTCCTACATTGTGGATTTACTTAGAAGTAAAGGTCTTTACATAATAGCCTCGAGCCAAGAAACTAAACCGAAAGATGAAGATAAGGCGGCCAAATGGGAAAATAGTCAAGATTAAGCATGTGGGTTGCTAGGGATGTCTATTTCTCCAGACCTTAGATTCCATATCGCAGAACTTGATACTCCTAATGAAGCAATGAAACAGATCACTAAAGTTTTTTGTAGAAATTTTGAATAATTTAACACATATTCAATGGAGATTATCCTGATCATGTACTATTGCGGAAAACATACACAATACATAAGCTCCTCTACGTTTATCATCAATATAGCAGCATCAATAACAATAAAACATCAAGAGCATTCACACATTAACACAGTATGTATCCTGGGGAAAGCATCTCGCTAAAAACCCCAACTATCTGTATATTAATGATTGAGTCATGTAACATTACATAGCATAATACTTCTCACAAGTATCTCCACCTATGTTACACACAATACAGCTCAGATTTGATCTCCAAATCTCTTCCGCAGCTTGCCTGCCTCCACTGCTCAAGAACTGATGAGAATGGCTCACCAAACTCGTTTTTCACCTGCAAAATAGTCACTCACTCTTTTTGGACGTGAGCACAAGCTATAATGTGGGCCAATACGTGAGAAAACTCATTGGCATACTCAATCCCTTGATTGTGCAAGATCTGGTGCACAAATATAGTCACAACTGATAGCAATCTGATTCTCTACCACCTGTCCCTGTTGAACTGAACATGAACTGACATGCAACTGAGTTAACTGATGTATTCATTAGTTGTATTATGAGTTAATAACTTGTGAATTAATTAATAACTAATTCACCCAACTCATCTCTAGTCTATTTTCCAGTTAGACTAAATAAAACCAGTTTAACAAAGCTAAACTGAACACAACTCCATCAACTCCACAATCAACTCCACCAAACTCAACTGATTGAGTTCTAACTGAAGTCATGCATGCAACAACTCAACTTACTCATAAGAAAAGCGTATTTCCTTCTGACAGATGCATGTGCCACCTCTGTAGCTCAAACTAAAGTGCTCCAAGAGAATAAGATTAAGTTTATAGTCCAAATATTATTGTGAGATAATAATATTTGACTTTTCTATTTCTGACAGCCAGTCTAAAAATAGACTTTGATCACTCACACTTTCATCAAAAATAGAAGTCCATCTATTTTTTCCCAACTTGATCAATCATCCATAAACAACAACCTACAATCCATAGACATGATCCATATGTCTAAAAATAGACATAGTCTAAAAATAGACTTGCGCCAAAAATAGCCTGCGGGCCCACTTAGTGAAGGCGACTCTTTTCACTAAGCTCCATCATCTTGTTGCAATCTCAACACTCCCTCTCGACAAGATATGGATTATCAACAACCCCTATCCTGCCTCAGTGGTACTCGAATTTTCTCCTGGTGAGAACCTTCGTCAGAATATCATCATCCTGATCCTCCGTTGGAATGTACGAAAGTAACATGATCCTCCGCTGCACACAATCTCTGATATGATGGTACCTGATGTCAATATGTTTAGATCTATCATGAAATACAGGATTAGTCGAGAGTTTAATGCAACTCTGGTTATCACAGTAAATCATAGTAGGATCCAAATGAGAACCGAACAAACCAACTAGGATCTTCCTCATCCATATAGCCTCGCATGCAGCCAAACTTGCTGCCATATACTCGGCCTCCGCTGAACTGAGTGCCACGGATCTCTGTTTCCTACTGTACCAAGAAACTGCTATCGATCCAATACTGAAGACCCCTCCTGATGTGCTCTTTCTGTCTGTTGGGCTCCCTGCCCAATCTACATCCGTGAAGCCACATAGCTTCACCTCATCCTCCTGTCTGTACCACAAACCATATCCCGATGTGCCTCTCAAGTAGCGCAATACATGCTTGCCCGCCTTCCAGAAGAGCTTGGTAGGCTTAACCATAGCTTGTGAAAGTTGGTTAACTGCATAGCATATATCAGGTCGTGTATTGACCAAATACATTAGTGACCCCACCAACTATCGATAAACAGTGGCATCCAATTCTTCTCCCGAAGTGGCATCCTCCTTCCTCCAACCTCCAGGAAGAGGAATGTCAACAGGCTTGCAGCCATGCATGTTGAACTTCTCCAGTATCTCCCCAGCATACTTGCCCTGAGAAACAAACAGTCCACCACTGCGCTGCCATATTTCCAATCCCAGGAAATAGTGAAGGAGGCCCAAATCCTTCATCTCAAACTCTGTAGCAAGATCCTTCTTGCATGACAGTATCAACAGCTCATCACCCGTTAGAATCAAATCATCAACATACAGTACAATGATAAGCAACTTACCCTCCACCACAATCTGGTATAGGTTCGGATCGGCCTCGCTCTTGGAGAATCCAAGTCCTGTGAAATAGTTGTCTATCCGTGTGTACCAAGCACGTGGTGCTTGCTTCAACCCATACAGCGCTCTCTTGAGCCTGCACACATGCGACTCGTTGCTGAAGACTTCAAAGCCTTCGGGTTGCTCAATGTACACCTCCTCCTCAATGACTCCGTTGAGGAACGCAGTCTTCACATCCATCTAATGAATGTGCCATCCCATCTACGCTGAGAGAGCAAGAATCGTCCGTATGGAATAATACCTTGCGACAGGTGCAAAGGTCTCCTCATAATCGATCCCCTCAATCTGTGAAAAGCCTCGGGCAACAAATCTTACCTTGTACTTCTCCACACTCCCGTCAGCTGCCTGCTTAACTTTGTAGATCCATCTCGAACCCACCACTGATTTCCCTTCCAGTCTAGGAACAATCTCCCATGCACTGTTTCTGACAATAGAATCATACTCTTCCACCATGGCGTCTACCCATGAGGGATCCTCCACAGCTTCCTCGAAAGAGAATGGCTCAGTCACAACACACTTTCTCATAAGAGCCATGTATCACGGTGTACCGATCAGGTGACTGTCTCTGCCTGCGTTGGGCTATAGGAGGTCCTACAACTTTCTCTGCATCTTGAGCTAGTCGCTCAGCTTCTGTCAAGCGCTTTCGCCCTCTGATGGTTGGCGCTGCATGAGTGGTCTCTTCCACTCCATGAACCTCGTCCTGTGGCTGATCCACGTCCTGAAGCTCATCCTTAGGAACTAATAGCTCCTCATCTGCATGCAAGTGTAGCTCCCTCTCAAGCGAACACTTCATGGCTTTCTCCTCCTGAAATTTTATATCCCGTCGCACAAGAGTTTTACCACTGTCTGGCAAATACACACGATAGTTGTGGGGCGTATCAGTGTACCCCACAAATATCCCAACCTCTGCGGTCGGCTCCAACTTCTTCCTGGCATCCTTCGTCACATGCATGTAAATGTTAGCACCAAAAATCCCCAAATGAGAAAGATCAAGCTTCTTACCAGAATAAGTCTCCTCAGGTGTACTCATGGCAAGTATCCTATGAGGACAACGGTTCTGCACATAAACTGTTGTATTGCATGCTTTCGCCCACAAGTGAAGGGGTAGGCCCTGATCATGCAACATTTCCCATGCAGCACCCACAATCGTTCTGTTCTTCCGCTCAGCTACCCCGTTCTGTTGTGGGTTATGGAGAGCTATGAGCTCTCTACGAATCCCTTCTGTCTTGCAGAAATCCTTGAACTCGTCTGAGATGTATTCACCACCATTATCGCTCCTAAGAGCCTTCACCTTCTTCCCCGACTCCTTCTCGACCAGTGCTTTGAATTCACAGAACTTTGAATATGTCTCGCTCTTCTTCTGCATGAAGAAGATCCAGCACTTACGAGAGAAATCATCAACAAAAATCACATAATACCTGTGTTTTGCTGTCGAAGCAACTGAGAAAGGTCCACACACGTCTGTGTGAATTCTCTCAAGGATCGTCGTGGCGCGACTATCCTTCTCGTGAAAGGTGGCTTTCACAAACTTCCCCAAAGTACACCCCTTGCACTGATCTGACTGCAAAAGTGTGCCTTTAGGAAGCCCTGTAGTGATCTGCTGCAGTATCTTCAAGGCTCCATGGTGAAGGTGACCCAATCTCCTGTGCCACAACTCGCCATCATCCCGGCTCACCAATCCTTCTGCCTTGCCTGCCATTGTTGCGCATCCATCTACATGCAACTGATAAAGGTTCCTCACTCGAACCCCTATCTTCTGGGTCTCACCAGTTGTCTTGCTGCGCGGGAAGGCCTTTCCCTCGCTGAAAATAGCATCATACCCCTTGTCTTCTAACATCGCCACTGAGATGAGATTCTTCTTCAATCCTGGAACATGCATGACTTCCTTCAATACAAAGGGTTTACCAGACTCCCTCTCAAAGGAAATGGTACCGATATCGGTCGCACTGTATCTACCATCATCGCCCATCTCGATGTGCACTCCAAGATCTTTGTCCTCCAGATCAAAGAACAAATCTTTATCTCCCGTCATGTGAAAAGACGCACCACTGTCCAAGAACCACACTGATCCCATCACACTTGAGACCAAGCATGCGATCAATGAAAAATCAAGCTCAAACTGAGAAGCTAAGGTCTCTCCCCCTGCAGATCTAGCAACTTGCTTGTTCTTCTTCTTCTGCGGACAATTTGTGGCATAGTGTCCATGCTGGTGACAGTGAAAACACTTCACCTTGGACATATCCTGCTTCTTGCCTTTCGCACCAGACTGAGAAGCTTTCTTGCTCTTCCCTTTCTTTGCTTTGGCAGCCAAAGCATAATTCTCTTCATCAGCTCCCTTTGACGAAGATCCGTCCCTGGTACTCCGCTTGATCTCCTCCTGCACAACATCTGACCATAGTCTTTCCCATCCTGGCAACTTCTCCCGACCATTGACAGAGTCCTGATAGGAATGCCAACTCTTTGGAAGACCAAGGAGATCCAAGCTCACCAAGTCCTCATCATCGACAGTAACCCCCACACTTCCCAGCTCATCTCGACACTGAGTGAACTTCGTGAGATACTTGGGAATACTGTCACCCTTCTCGCATTTGATGTTTCTGAGTTTATCTTTGAGCGCCAGCTTCCTCTGATCGCTCTTGCTTTGGAATAATTCTGTTAATGATTTCCACATCAAATATGAGTAGCCTTTCCATGGAGGCTGGCCACAATGTGATCCTTCACGCCCTCCAACAGAATCCTTCGACATTTTGCGGTCTTCTTTTGCCAAACTTCCGCCTCAGCAGCATCAGTAGGCTTTGGGATATCCGTATCTATGAACTCCTTCAGCCCGTTATCATCCAATACTGCCTCCATCCTATCCTTCCATGCAATATAGTTTGAGCTTCCCTCAAGAGCATACTCCAATCGCAATCCGTTGAAAGACATTGCTGCGTTGTCACCAAGAAAACACTACTGCAAATTCGAATTCCACCAGCAACCAACTCAACTGCTTCCGATCTAGAATTCGTGAGAACAAAATATTTCTCGTACAGAGATTGACTGTATGGGCTTTTACCGGATATCTCACTTTCCAAAGGAAGGATGAATCCAGAGGCTACCTGGCCCGATTACAGACTCTGCCTGAAGAAATAGAATGTAAACACTTCCTGAATAGTAGATTTGATGATCAATAGCTCTGATACCATGTAGAAATTTTGAATAATTTAACATATATTCAATGGAGATTATCCTGATCATGTATTATTGCAGAAAACATACACAATACATAAGCTCCTCTATGTTGATCATCAATATAGCAGCATCAATAACAATAAAACATCAAGAGCATTCACACATTAACACAGTATGTATCCCGGGGAAAGCATCTCGCTAAAAACCCCAACTATCTGTATATTAATGATTGAGTCATGTAACATTACACAGCATAATACTTCTCACAAGTATCTCCACCTCTGTTACACACAATACAGCTCAGATCTGATCTCCAAATCTCTTCCACTGCTTGCCTGCCTCCACCGCTCAATACCTGCTCAAGAACTGATGAGAATGGCTCACCAAACTCGTTTTTCACCTACAAAATAGTCACTCACTCTTTGTTGGAAGTGAGCACAAGCTATAATGTGGTCCAATACGTGATAAAACTCATTGGCATACTCAATCCCTTGATTGTGCAAGATCTGGTGCACAACTATAGTCACAACTGATAGCAATCTGATTCTCTACCACCTGTCCCTGTTGAACTGAACATGCACTGACATGCAACTGAGTTAACTGATGTATTCATTAGTTGTATTAAGAGTTAATAACTTGTGAATTAATTATTAACTAATTCACCCAACTCATCTCTAGTCTATTTGCCAGTTAGACTAAATACAACCAGTTTAACAAAGCTAAACTGAACACAACTCCATCAACTCCACAATCAACACCACCAAACTCAACTGATTGAGTTCTAACTGAAGTCATGCATGCAACAACTCAACTGACTCATAAGAAAAGCGTATTTCCTTCTGACAGCTGCATGTGCCACCTCTGTAGCTCAAACTTAAGTGCTCCAAGAGAATAAGATTAAGTTTATAGTCCAAATATTATTGTGAGATAATAATTTTTGACTTTTCTATTTCTGACAGCCAGTCTAAAAATAGACTTTGATCACTCACACTGTGATCACTCACACTTTCATCAAAAATATAAGTCCATCTATTTTTTCCCAACTTGATCAATCATCCATAAACAGCAACCTGCAATCCATAGACATGATCCATATGTCTAAAAATAGACATAGTCTAAAAATAGACTTGCGCCAAAAATAGCCTGCGGGCCCACTTAGTGAAGGCGACTCTTTTCACTAAGCTCCATCATCTTGTTGCAATCTCAACACTCCCTCTCGACAAGATATGGATTATCAACAACCCCTATCCTGCCTCAGTGGTACTCAAATTTTCTCCTGGTGAGAACCTTCGTCAGAATATCATCATCCTGATCCTCCGTTGGAATGTACGAAAGTAACATGATCCTCCGCTGCACACAATCTCTGATATGATGGTACCTGATGTCAATATGTTTAGATCTATCATGAAATACAGGATTAGCCGAGAGTTTAATGCAACTCTGGTTATCACAGTAAATCATAGTAGGATCCAAATGAGAACCGAACAAACCAACTAGGATCTTCCTCATCCATATAGCCTCGCATGCAGCCAAACTTGCTGCCATATACTCGGCCTCCGCTGAACTGAGTGCCACGGATCTCTGTTTCCTGCTGTACCAAGAAACTCCTATCGATCCAATACTGAAGACCCCTCCTGATGTGCTCTTTCTGTCTGTTGGGCTCCCTGCCCAATCTGCATCCGTGAAGCCACATAGCTTCACCTCATCCTGCTGTTTGTACCACAAACCATATCCCGATGTGCCTCTCAAGTAGCGCAATACATGCTTGCCCGCCTTCCAGAAGAGCTTGGTAGGTTTAACCATAGCTTGTGAAAGTTGGTTAACTGCATAGAATATATCAGGTCGTGTATTGACCAAATACATCAGCGACCCCACCAACTGTCGATAAACAGTGGCATCCACTTCTTCTCCCGAAGTGGCATCCTCCTTCCTCCAACCTCCAGGAAGAGGAGTGTCAACAGGCTTGCAGCCATGCATGTTGAACTTCTCCAGTATCTCCCCAGCATACTTTCCCTGAGAAACAAACAGTCCACCACTGCGCTGCCATATTTCCAATCCCAAGAAATAGTGAAGGAGGCCCAAATCCTTCATCTCAAACTCTGTAGCAAGATCCTTCTTGCATGAAAGTATCAATAGCTCATCACCTGTTAGAATCAAATCATCAACATACAGTACAATGATAAGCAACTTACCCTCCACCACAATCTGGTATAGGTTCGGATCCGCCTCGCTCTTGGAGAATCCAAGTCCTGTGAAATAGTTGTCTATCCGTTTGTACCAAGCACGTGGTGCTTGCTTCAACCAATACAGCGCTCTCTTGAGCCTGCACACATGCGACTCGTTGCTGAAGACTTCAAAGCCTTCGGGTTGCTCAATGTACACCTCCTCCTCAATGACTCCGTTGAGGAACGCAGTCTTCACATCCATCTGATGAATGTGCCATCCCATCTACGCTGAGAGAGCAAGAATCGTCCGTATGGAAGAATACCTTGCGACAGGTGCAAAGGTCTCCTCATAATCGATCCCCTCAATCTGTGAAAAGCCTCGGGCAACAAATCTTGCCTTGTACTTCTCCACACTCCCGTCAGCTGCCTGCTTAACTTTGTAGATCCATCTCGAACCCACCACTGATTTCCCTTCTGGTCTAGGAACAATCTCCCATGCACTGTTTCTGACAATAGAATCATACTCTTCCACCATGGCGTCTACCCATGCGGGATCCTCCACAGCTTCCTCAAAAGAGGATGGCTCAGTCACAACACACTTGCTCATAAGAGCCATGTATCCAGTGTACCGATCAGGTGACTGTCTCTGCCTGCGTTGGGCTGTAGGAGGTCCTACAACTTTCTTTGCATCTTCAGCTAGTCGCTCAGCTTCTGTCAAGCGCTTTCGCCCTTTGATGGTTGGCGCTGCATGAGTGGTCTCTTCCACTCCATGAACCTCGTCCTGTGGCTGATCCACGTCCTGAAGCTCATCCTTAGGAACTAATAGCTCCTCATCTGCATGCAAGTGTAGCTCCCTCTCAAGCGAACACTTCATGGCTTTCTCCTCCTGAAATTTTATATCCCGTCGCACAAGAGTTTTACCACTGTCTGGCAAATACACACGATAGTTGTGGGGCGTATCAGTGTACCCCACAAATATCCCAACCTCTGCGGTCGGCTCCAACTTCTTCCTGGCATCCTTCGTCACATGCATGTAAATGTTAGTGCCAAAAATCCCCAAATGAGAAAGATCAGGCTTCTTACCAGAATAAGTCTCCTCAGGTGTACTCATGCCAAGTATCCTATGAGGACAACGGTTCTGCAAATAAACTGTTGTATTGCATGCTTTCGCCCACAAGTGAAGGGGTAGGCCCTGATCATGCAACATTTCCCATGCAGCACCCACAATCGTTCTGTTCTTCCGCTCAGCTACCCCGTTCTGCTGTGGGTTATGGGGAGCTATGAGCTCTCTACGAATCCCTTCTGTCTTGCAGAAATCCTTGAACTCGTCTGAGATGTATTCACCACCATTATCGCTCCTAAGAGCCTTCACCTTCTTCCCCGACTCCTTATCGACCAATGCTTTGAATTCACAGAACTTTGAATATGTCTCGCTCTTCTTTTGCATGAAGAAGATCCAGCACTTATGAGAGAAATCATCAACAAAAATCACATAATACCTGTGTTTTACTGTCGAAGCAACTGAGAAAGGTCCACACACGTCTGTGTGAATTCTCTCAAGGATCGTCGTGGTGCGACTATCCTTCTCGTGAAAGGTGGCTTTAACAAACTCCCCAAAGTACACCCCTTGCACTGATCTGACTGCACAAGTGTGCCTTTAGGAAACCCTGTAGTGATCTGCTGCAGTATCTTCAAGGCTCCATGGTGAAGGTGACCCAATCTCCTGTGCCACAACTCGCCATCATCCCGGCTCACCAATCCTTCTGCCTTGCCTGCCATTGCTTCGCATCCATCTATATGCAACTGATAAAGGTTCCTCACTCGAACCCCTATCTTCCGGGTCTCACCAGTTGTCTTGCTGCGCGGGAAGGCCTTTCCCTCGCTGAAAACAGCATCATACCCCTTGTCTTCTAACATCGCCACTGAGATGAGATTCTTCTTCAATCCTGGAACATGCATGACTTCCTTCAATACAAAGGGTTTACCAGACTCCCTCTCAAAGGAAATGGTACCGATACCGGTCGCAATGTATCTACCATCATCGCCCATCTCGATGTGCACTCCAAGATCTTTGTCCTCCAGATCAAAGAACAAATCTTTATCTCTCGTCATGTGAAAAGACGCACCACTGTCCAAGAACCACACTGATCCCATCACACTTGAAACCAAGCATGCGATCAATGAAAAATCAAGCTCAAACTGAGAAGCTAAGGTCTCTCCCCCTGCAGATCTAGCAACTTGCTTGTTCTTCTTCTTCTGCGAACAATTTGTGGCATAGTGTCCGTGCTAGTGACAGTGAAAACACTTCACCTTGGACATATCTTGCTTCTTGCCTTTCTTGCCAGACTGAGAAGCTTTCTTGCTCTTCCCTTTCTTTGCTTTGGCAGCCAAAGCACAATTCTCTTCATCAGCTCCCTTTGACGAAGATTCGTCCCTGGTACTCCGCTTGATCTCCTCCTACACAACATCTGACCATAGTCTTTCCCATCCTGGCAACTTCTCCCGACCATTGACAGAGTCCTGATAGGAATGCCAACTCTTTGGAAGACCAAGGAGATCCAAGCTCACCAAGTCCTCATCATCGACAGTAACCCCCACACTTCCCAGCTCATCTCGACACTGAGTGAACTTCGTGAGATACTTGGGAATACTGTCACCCTTCTCGCATTTGATGTTTCTGAGTTTATCTTTGAGCGCCAGCTTCCTCTGATCGCTCTTGCTTTGGAATAATTTTGTTAATGATTTCCACATCAAATATGAGTAGCCTTTCCATGGAGGCTAGACACAATGTGATCCTTCACGCCCTCCAACAGAATCCTTCGACATTTTGCGGTCTTCTTTTGCCAAACTTCCGCCTCAGCAGCATCAGTAGGCTTTGGGATATCCGTATCTATGAACTCCTTCAGCCCGTTATCATCCAATACTGCCTCCATCCTATCCTTCCATGCAATATAGTTTGAGCTGCCCTCAAGAGCATACTCCAATTGCAATCCGTTGAAAGACATTGCTGCGTTGTCACCAAGAAAACACTACTGCAAATTCGAATTCCACCAGCAACCAACTCAACTGCTTCCGATCTAGAATTCGTGAGAAAAAAATATTTCTCGTACAGAGATTGACTGTATGGGCTTTTACCGGATATCTCACCTTCCAAAGGAAGGATGAATCCAGAGGCTACCTGGCCCGATTACAGACTCTGCCTGAAGAAATAGAATGTAAACACTTCCTGAATAGTAGATTTGATGATCAACAGCTCTGATACCATGTAGAAATTTTGAATAATTTAACATATATTCAATGGAGATTATCCTGATCATGTACTATTGCAGAAAACATACACAATACATAAGCTCCTCTATGTTGATCATCAATATAGCAGCATCAATAATAATAAAACATCAAGAGCATTCACACATTAACACAGTATGTATCCCGGGGAAAGCATCTCGCTAAAAACCCCAACTATCTGTATATTAATGATTGAGTCATGTAACATTACACAGCATAATACTTCTCACAAGTATCTCCACCTCTGTTACACACAATACAGCTCAGATCTGATCTCCAAATCTCTTCCACTGCTTGCCTGCCTCCACCACTCAATACCTGCTCAAGAACTGATGAGAATGGCTCACCAAACTCGTTTTTCACCTGAAAAATAGTCACTCACTCTTTGTTGGAAGTGAGCACAAGCTATAATGTGGTCCAATACGTGAGAAAACTCATTGGCATACTCAATCCCTTGATTGTGCAAGATCTGGTGCACAACTATAGTCACAACTGATAGCAATCTGATTCTCTACCACCTGTCCCTGTTGAACTGAACATGCACTGACATGCAACTGAGTTAACTGATGTATTCATTAGTTGTATTATGAGTTAATAACTTGTGAATTAATTATTAACTAATTCACCCAACTCATCTCTAGTCTATTTGCCAGTTAGACTAAATACAACTAGTTTAACAAAGCTAAACTGAACACAACTCCATCAACTCCACAATCAACACCACCAAACTCAACTGATTGAGTTCTAACTGAAGTCATGCATGCAACAACTCAACTGACTCATAAGAAAAGTGTATTTCCTTCTGACAGCTGCATGTGCCACCTCTGTAGCTCAAACTGAAGTGCTCCAAGAGAATAAGATTAAGTTTATAGTCCAAATATTATTGTGAGATAATAATATTTGACTTTTCTATTTCTGACAGCCAGTCTAAAAATAGACTTTGATCACTCACACTGTGATCACTCACACTTTCATCAAAAATAGAAGTCCATCTATTTTTTCCCAAATTGATCAATCATCCATAAACAACAACCTGCAATCCATAGACATGATCCATATGTTTAAAAATAGACTTGCGCCAAAAATAGCCTGCGGGCCCACTTAGTGAAGGCGACTCTTTTCACTAAGCTCCATCATCTTGTTGCAATCTCAACATTTTTGGAATTAAAAATGAACTTAGAGCCCATCAACTCGAAAATGAGTTGCTTACATTGGACCCCAATAATTTTTCTTCCATTGAATATTTTATGTCCAAGTTCAAGACCCTTAGACTTCTCTTAGAAGGTGTTAAGGTTAAGAAAGAAGATGGTAACCTTATCTATTCCATTCTTACTAAGTTGGGACCAACCTACTCTGTGTTTGTTTCCACCTTCCATTCTACAAGAGAAGCCTTCATTTGTCAAGGACAAGACTACAAGTCCGCTTCCTTTGATTCCTTTTGTGATTCTTTAATAAGAGAAAAAGAAAAACTCTTACACCTTGGTCTTCTTAATCTTGGAAACTCTTCTAAGAAAGCCTTAGCCACCCAACAACAACCAAATTCAAAGAATCCTAAGAAGTCGTATCCTAAAAAGAATGGTCCTAAAACAAACAAGGGTCCTAAGAAATTTCAGCCTCAAAATGAAAAATCATTTTAACAAAATGATAAGGCAAATAAAAACAAAGGGAAGAAGACTGATAGACATTTCCACTTTTGTAATCGAGATGGCCACTTAGAATCTAAATGCATTAAGAAGATGGAAGCCTTGGAAGCAGCAATGAAGAATTTGGAACACTCTTTAACTTCAAATTCATCTTCTGGAATAGCACTTTCTTCATGTGGTTGTCAAACATCTTGGTCTAGATATGCACTAAATGTATCTTCTTCTTCTAATTCTCATGAGTGGCTCATTGATTCTAGAGCTTCTTATCACATGGCCAAAAACAAAGCCATGTTTTCTTCTTTAAATGATTGTAACACCAAAAATATATATGTTGGTGATGATAGATCTCTTAGTGTTGTAGGGACTGGAACTGTTCATATAGGCAATGGTCAATTTAATGATGTATTATGTGTTCCAACCTTATCCTACATCCTTCTATTTGTATATCAGATAACTCATTTAGGTGAAGGTAAAATCGTTGAATTTTCACCTCACGGTGTTGTAATTAAGGACCTAAGAGATCCTAGACAGATTTTTGCTACTGGCATTGCTGATTATTCTACAAGGTTGTATAAGTTTAACAACTTTGGGTCATCAAATCTTCCCTTGGTATTTGTTGCTCATAATTATGAAGTGACCAAACTTTGGCATGAGCGATTTGGTCACTTAAACTATTGGTCCCTTCAGAATCTATGTAAAGAAAATATGGTGACAGGTCTTCCAATGGTATCTTGCAGAGATGGTGTTTGTTCTGGATGTGTACTCGGAAAACATCATCGTGATAGTTTTGAAAAATGTGCCTCTTGGCACGCCTCATCCCCTTTACAGCTTGGCATAGTGATTTATGTGCTCCACTTCCAGTTGTTTCATTCTCTGACTACAAGTATTTATTAACTTTCATTGATGATTTCTCCATATGCACTTGGGTATACTTCTTAAAAATCAAGAGTGAAGTATTTAACATATTCTTGGCCTTTAAGGCCTTTGTTGAAAAACAATCTGGACATCAAATTCTTAATATAAGATCCGATAATGGCGGAGAATATGTTAACAACAACTTCATCAACTTTTGCACTGAGAATGGAATTCAAATGCAACATACTATTCCATATACTCCACAACAAAATGGTGTAGCTGAAAGGAAGAATCGCACCTTAAAGGAAATGGCTAATTGTATGCTCCAATCTAAAGGACTTAGTCTTAATTTTTGGGCAGAAGCAATTAACTATGAAAATTGCATAATAATCGTACTCCTACTAAGGTTTTAAAGAATATCACTCTAGAAGAAGTATGGAGCTCAATTAAACCAGATGTAAGTCACTTTCGTGTTTTTGGAAGTGAAGGATGGACCCATATTCCAGATGAGAAACATAAAGCTTTAGAACCTAAGAGTGAAAATTGTATTTTTGTTGGATATTCTGAAGATGTCAAAGGATATAGACTTATTCCACTTAAGTCCAAAAATGTTATCATTAGAAGATATGTAAAGTTTGTTGAAAATATATTGGCCTATGAGCCTAGTTCGGCGGATGTACCACCTCTCTCTATCTCTTCTACTTTTGAAAATATTTCTTCTTCCGATGATGAAATTGAGGATGAAAATCCTCCCCCACCTTCTCAGAATCCTCCTTCAGCTCCTCAGCTTCCTAAATGGTTCTGTGCTACTCGGGACGCAGCAGGCACTCTTGTCGGTGATCCTACAGATTACAATGTACACATTCTCAGTTCGATAGAGCCTCTTCTTTATTGGCTCAAGCTTCAGCGAATTATGATCCTAACACCTTTGCAGAAGCTTCAAGCCATCCAGATTGGGACACAACTATGAATGAAGAATATCATTCATTATTGGCAAATGATACATGGGATCTTGTTCCTCTACCAAAGGGAAGAAAACTTGTTAGATGCAAATGGGTTTACAGAACCAAGTATGGACCAAATGGAAAAGTTTATAAACATAGAGCTCGTCTTGTTGCTAAGGGTTTTTCACAAGTTGAAGGCATTGACTATACTAAAACCTTCTCCCCTGTTGCCAAAATGAACTCTATCTGCCTTGTTCTTTCCCTTGCTTCCTCTTTCAAATGGGAAGTACATCACATGGATGTTAAATCTACCTTCTTGCATGGGGACTTGCATGAATAAATCTATACAGAACAACCTACTGGCTTTATACAAACAAACTCCAGCCTTGTATGTCAGCTTAATAAATCCTTTTATGGTCTTGAGCAAGCTCCTCAGGCTTGGTATGAAAAAATGGATAGCTTTCTATTAGAAACTGGCTTTTCTAGGTGTCATTCTAACAATACTGTCTACACCAAGAAAGTGGGCAAGTCTCTTATCATTCTTGTTCTTTATGTTGATGATCTTATCCTTACTGGTAGTGATCCCAACCTTATAAACCATGTGAAGTCTGGCCTTAAAAAGAAGTTTGAAATGACAGACTTAGGACACTTGCATTATTTTCTTGGTCTTCAAGTCTTGCAATCCAAGGAAGGTATTTCCCTTTCCTAGTCCAAGTATGCCTGTGATATTCTACACCATTTTCACATGGAAGACTGTAAGCCAGCCCTTTCTCCCTTTCAATCTAGAGCCAAACTTTTAGTCACCTGTACTTCACCTAAAGTTGATGCTACCTTATACCATCAACTTGTAGGAAAACTTTTGTATCTGACCCATACTTGTCCTGACCTTTCCTTTGTTGTTGGCCTTATTTCTCGGTTTATGCAAAACCCCATGAAATTCATTGGAAAGCAGCTAAAAGAATACTTCGTTATGTTCGAGGTACAGTTCAATTTGGGATTCATTACAATGCCAAAGCATCTCCTCTATTGGTTGGTTTCACTGATTCCGATTGGGCTGGTGACCCTGATGATCGGAAGTCTACTGCAGGTTATGTGTTCACTCTTGGTTCAGAACCTATTACATGGGCTTGCAAGAAACAAAGTGCCATTTCTCTTTCTTTAGCAGAAGCAGAGTATCGTGGTGCTGTAGAAGCTAGTAAGGAAGCCCTGTGGCTTCGTCAGATCCTATCAGAGTTTGGCTTTCAGCAACAACATTCGACTACACTTTGGTGTGATAATCAAAGTGCCATTCAACTATGCAAAGATCCAGTCCAACATCAACGCAGCAAACACATTGAATTGCACATGCACTTCATCAGAAAGTTCATTCATGACCATGTTCTTGAAGTGAAATATTGTTCAACAGATGATCAAGTTGCAAACATCTTTACAAAGGCTCTCACAGAGGCGAAGTTTACTAAACTTCGATTTATGGTTGGAGTTCAGGAAGTTGTCACTAAGGGGGGATAGGCTCTAATGCCTCCTTCCTTCTCCTATTGTGTCATATTTGTACATCCTTCAATCCTATCCCAAGTTGTTCTTAAGGGGGGATGTTAGTATATTCTGACACATAGGAAATAGTTAAGTATGACTTGGTATAGTGTAGAGTTAGGTAAAGTGTGTTTCTTTACTATGTACTTCTATAACTTACAATCTGACGGTCATGATATGTAGTGATCTAACGGTTCATTCTCTCCTCGGTATTACCGACACTTGATCCATGGCTTAACACCCGATTGGCCCATGATCTCTATTTAAAGAGCATGAAGGGTCATTTGTAGGGTAACTGTTCATGAGAGAAGCTTATGTAAATTTTCGTTCTTTTATTAATAAATTGCCTGAAGTGTTCGCGTTGGCTGAGGCCATGGACTGTTTTACTCTTTGAGGGTTTTAACCACGTCAAGAATACTGTTGTATTGATCTGTGATCTATTTGTGAGCGGTGTCCTATGGTATTATGTCTGAGAAACTTACCCTGTAAATTCCTACAAGAGACTGAAAACATCCCAAACTAGTTGGCTTATTTGTTTACAGCCTTCTCTTTGAGATCTTTGAAATGGGGTATTATGATAGTCAAACGGAGATTGTATTCCAAATTTACAACCCCGGGAAGTTGATGTACCAATTTACCCAAACGAGGGCCAAGAGTTTTGGCGCTTCATCTCCTAGGGTTAGGTTTTTGGATGTTTAGGGTTTTCCATTATTTCTCAATAATAAATAGGCCTTTGAGCCTCATTGTAACATAGTTCCGAGGCATGTAGCCACCACATCTCTTCTCAAAGATAAGCTACCATCACCTGAGCTATTTTATTTACATTTCTGTTTGTAAGCAAATTTCAATATTTCCCATTAATGAAATGAAGTATTATTTCTGTTGCATCTCCATATTTATGGTTATATCTATAATTTGTTGCGTTTCTATTTAAGTTCATATCAGTGGTATCAGAGCGGTCTACTCTTTCTCTATTTTTTTCTTTGCATGTCCCCAATGAGGTTGGGATATAAGGAGTTAGGGCTTGAACTGGTCGAACCTTTGCAAGACCAGCCTCGCAAATCCCGATGGCCTTCCATGGCGGATGAAAAGAAAGACGATGGGGTAGGGGATCCTATCAAAATCTTGCTCAAAGAAGCCCTCGAGCGACAAAGGAACGTGATGATGGAAAAATTTTCCCATATCCTTCAGTGGCTACCCAGGGGCGACGCATCTACTTCCAACATCTACTCCAGAAATGCCACACCCTTTAAGGTACAAGTTAATTTTGAAATCCCCATATTCGAGGGTCAGATAGATGCAGATGTCGTAGATAAATGGTTAAATCTGCTAGAAGCATATTTTTATGTTCATGATTTTTCCAACCAGCAAAAGATCACTTTTGCACTTCTCAAAGCAGCCCCCCATGTCAAGGACTAGTGGTAAACCTACTGCGAGTAGAAGGATGAAAGTACGGCCTCACTGTTTTCAATTGCTCCCACTTGGAATTCATTCCAGGATGCCATCAAGGAGCAGTACTACCCTGTCGGAAGCTATGAGGATAAATACATAAAGTGGACCATGCTGCGGCAGGGAAGGGACCAAGATGTGTCGGTGTTTACCAACATTTTTCATGCCCTTCACACAAAGTTGGGTATCAAGGTTTCTGAGTGGCATTTGGTACTCAAATATTGCGGCTACCTTCACAGGTGCATCCAAGATGAGATGGAGTTCCTGGACATCTCCTCGCTCGACACAACATATCGATACGTCGTTAAGATTGAGCAAAAGTTTAAACATAAGAAGCGAGACTTTGGATCCGCGAATATGAAGCAAGGGAAAGGCTTCCCTAAATCGCAGAACCAAGGACAAAGCCAAAATGGGGTGACCCTGTTATCACCCCGAGAAACTTTCCTAGGTTGTATATCGGAGATGCTCGGGAACATTACAAACTCAACTTAATGTTGGGAAAAATGGATGAATGGAAGGAATGATGCATATTCAAGCCAGATAACCACTTCTACTATGCTTAACTCCAGACATGGGTGAACACCCCCAGACTACAAGGCTTTAAACCACCAATTACTGACATTTTGAGGATTAGGTGAACATGGAGAATATTGACCACACCAGCAGATGCACAAGACCATGTGATGGCCAGCTGTAACTAGTAAAGAGGTCTGCAAATCTATTTCCTAATGCACAGACAGGATGACAACTCTCTGGCATTAAGTAAACAGAAACCTGCATAACATATTCAATGATACATACTAGACTTAAACACAGAGGTGGGATGACAGCCCCTCTAATGCTAAATATCAAGAGCACATGAATAAATGCATAACAGGCACAGCCTAGAATAGAGTAGAAATGGAAAGTGAGCAATTAACAGCAAAAGAAGCTTGTATTAGCTGAAAATGAAGACCAGACGCTGCAAGTATCACAGTAGTTACAGTCTCCAGAAGTTGAACCTTACATCAAAACAACAACCATCAACCATTATCCCCGATTGCATCTGTTTTCTGGGTATATATAGAGTTTCATTACAAAGATATGTTGTTGTTCTAAGTGTGGAGGGTCATAATTGGCCACCAACCACTTTAACTATCTAAAATGGGTCTCTACTACAATCTGACTGCTTCAATGAATTAATTTGACATCCTCTGGTGCTCTGTTGTCCTTCTCGAGCAGGTGAAGTGTCGTATGAAAGAATTCTCCATAACTGTTGAATGAATTCACTGCTCGAGGCATGTCCTTCTCGTTCTTCGGCCATACTTCTTTTGAATGCAGTTGTTGAGGAGTAAGTGTGTTGGGTACAGGTAGCTAGCCACCTTCGTCTTTCGGGAGCACAGAATGGTTATGGACGTGGATAGTCAGGACAGGCAGAGGAAGAAAATCGGTCATTGGGTTAAAAGAATGAACGGCAGGGGATCTCTCGGTGGGAGGCATCGGGAGGAAACAGGAATGGACAAACATGAGCCGTCGGATCGTGGGTGGACAGATCCGTCAGCTATCGGGCGGAAGAGATGCACGAGGATTAACGGCTGGGGAAAATGGTTTGTGCAACGGGGCGGTATTGATCGCATCGCTTATGGGAGGCAAGTGGTAATCGTACGCAGGGTATTGATTCCACTTAGGAGACGACGCATGGTGGATGCAACGGGAGGGAAATTGCTTTCCCCGTGGGTTAAAGCACAATTAGTTTGCGAGGGCGGGAGGAGAGAATGTCGTCTGATCACGGTGGAGAGGATCGGATGGCGCGGATCTGATCGTACAGGCTTCCGACTGATGTGACAGGAGAGAGCTTGCGATCAGCACGCAGTCATGTGATCACGGTCTTATGGATTTAAACTTTTTTCCCGGGGACCTGAAGGAAAGCGGGTTTATGCTAAGTTTTGGAGGAGAACAGGGAAAGCGGGGAGGTTATGGGAGTGTGAGAAGAGTAAGGGGAGCGAGGAGTATGACTGATACAGGCTTTACTTGAACAGCAGTAGCACGGACGAGCCTGCATTTGACCCTCAAAATGTTCAAACATGTAGTAGAGCTAACACTGGCTCCTTCTGGGGATGAGATCCTCCCTGTGAGGTCTCAAGAACCTGTAGATCAATGCCTTTCTGATGAAAAACAAATTAACAAAATTCCTAGTGTTCCATTGGGAATGGAGTCTGACTGAACCTACACTAAGACTAATAAAATCAAATATTTACAATTTTAAGGCCAAAAGACCTTAAATCACATAAATTTTCAGAAAACGCCCATTAACTGGGCCATCAAAAACTGCCTCTCCTCCCATACTTTTCAGTATGAAGGTGTTATTCCCTTAGATCTGTGAAATGATAAAAGGCCCTGACCAGAAAGCATCAAACTTCCCATGATTGCCTTTCTTTTCCTTCAATGCATCCCACTTCAAAACCAAGTCTCCAACCTGAAAATTATCTGATTTTGTCTTCTTGTCAAAAGCTTCCTTGATCTTTTTCTGGTGTGCTGCAACCTTTTCAACCAGTTGTTCTCAGATTTGATGTACCTCTACCAAATTAGTGATCCTTAGTTCCATGTCTTCTTCCTCATTCTGTTCTGGTTGCAAGAACTTCGCCACAGGGAGAGTTAACTGAATTGGAATATAGCCTTAATGCCATACACCAGCTTGAATGGAGAATTCCCTGTGGATTTCTTAATGGTCACTCTGTCAGCCCATAGTGCATACTTGAGCTTAGAATCCCAATCCTTTTTGTTGTCCCCTAACAGATTTTTGATTATCCTTATCAGGCTTTTGTCAGAGGATTCTACTAGACCATTGCCTTGAGGATAATATGAGCTGGAATGAACAAGTTCAATACCCATTGAATCACACATTTCCACCAATTCTTTTACTCTGAAGGCTGCTGCATTGTTTATGATTATTTTATGTGGACATCTAAACCTAGTAAAGATGTGCTATGTCAAAAACTTTATGACCACATTATGATCAGCCTTCCTGGTAGGGATTGCTTCAATCCACTTAGTGAAATAATCAATGGCAACTAGTATCCACCTGTGTTGGCCACTGGAGTGTGGATTGATTTCTCCAATGAAATCCAAGCCCCACTACTGAAAAGGTCCTTTTTCATGTATTGGTTTTAAGGGAAGGGACATCAACTGTTGATTTCCTTCAAATCTTTGGCACTTGTCACAAGATTTAACAAATGAAAATACATCAGAAAATAGGGTGGGCCAATAGTACCCAACTCTGAGGATTTTATGGGTTGTAGTTTTCCAATAATGGTGCCCTCCACACATGCTAGAATGAAACTATTGCATAACTTCCATTGATTGTTCTTTGTCCAGACACCTCAAAAGCAATCTAGATGGATCCCTCCAATAGAGCAGATTTTAATTAATGCAATATTTAGCTTCCCTAAGCTTAATAGTTTTGGATTGACTTGTGCTTAAGCCTGGAGGGATTTCTAGCTTCAACAATAATTTATCTATTGCAGAGTACCAATCACAAGAAGCTAGATTTTCTGCCAATGACTACTTTCCCCCTGGTTCAGCTACTTCCTCTTCTTCTGTTTGACCATTTTCTGCATCTGTGCTTATGAGATTTATGTCCAACGTTCTACAGTTTTCTTCAGCTAATAGTCTGGCAAGACCCTGACCTCTGACAAGCTTAGTGGGCTTCAGTTCTATATTAAATTCAATCATCTTTGCAATCCATTTAGCTCTTCCTCCATCAGCATCAGGTTGCGTTAAGACATATTTTATTGCAACAGAGGGTACATATGCATTTATCTTTGAATGCAGAATGTAAACTCTGAAAGCTTTCAAAGATTTGATAAGAGCATATGCTTGATTCTCAATAATGTCATACCTCAGTTCAGCATCCCTTAATGTTTTGCTGAAAAAATGCCACTGGATGCTCTGAACCTTCTTCATCTGCTTGCAATAACACTACTGCAAGGGTGTCATTAGAGGTAAAAGAAAATATATGAAACTCCTTGTTGTAATCTAGACTTATTAAAGTGGGAGCCTCCATAATAGCCTTCTTGATGGACTCGAAATATCTTCTTGCTGAATCAGTCCATTTTATCTCTAACCCCTTTCTCAACATGGAGGTAATATGCTTCATCATCTCTGCAAAATTTCGGATAAACCTCCTCACAAAATTTATTTTTCCTAGAAAGGACTGGATATCTTTATTTGATCTCGAGACAAACAAAGTTTGTATTGCTCTTACTCTCTCTGGGTCAATTCGGACACCTACTGCAGAAACAATATGTCCCAACAGCTTGCCCTCTTCCAAAGCAAACTGTGATTTTTTAGGATTGACTGAAATCCCAAACCTTCTGCACTTCAGAAACACCTTCTTTAAATGCTGCAAATGGTCATGATGGCTGCTGGAGTATACTGTTATATCATCAAGGTAGATAAGGACAAATTTATCCTTCTCTCCCACAAATTCTATATCCATAGCTCTCTGAAAGGTAGCTCCAGCATTCATCAGCCCAAAATGCATCTTGGCATACATAAAAGTGCCCCAAGGAGTGGTGAATGCAGTCTTCTCTTGGTCATCTGGATGTACAGCAATCTGGTTATAGCCTGAAAATCCATCCAGGAAAGACATCGCCTTGGCTCCTGAGAATTTTTGCAGCAAATGCTCCATCTTGGGTAGAGGATAGTTGTCTTTCTTAGAGCATTTGTTTAAGTTTCTGATATCAACACACAGTCTGATTTCTCCACTTTTCTTCCTCACTACCTCCAAGTTGGCTACCCATTTTGAATATCTGAAAGGGACTATGATTTTGGCAGCCAGCAACTTTTTGATTTATTTTTCAATCAGAGGAAGGAGCAAAGGGTTTATTGGTCTCAGCTTCTGCTTGAAAGGGATGGTGTCTTTTTCTAAATGGATTTTATGCTAGATAATCTTTTTGTCATATGTTTTCAGGTCACTATATTCCCAGGCAAACACATCAGCAAATTGCTTCATTAAATTGCAGTATTCAGAACTTCGGTCAGCAGATAGATGAGAAGAAAGGTTTATGTATCTGGGCTGACCTGGACCCCCTATATTATGCTTACAGACTGCAAATTGGTCTTCTTTTTGGGCAGCTTTGTAAGGCACATCATTTTGGTCAAACAGCTTTTCTAATGGAACTAAACCCTTAGGAATATGATTACTGGGACGTTGGACAATGTTATCTTTGCCAATCTTATTTCTAAACTGGGATTGGGGAGTTTCTTGCAAGGCTTCATTTTCTTGGTCAATTTTCATTTTGGAGAATTCACCAATGACTTGCAAGAACCTATTCAATTCATCATCATCATCAAAAACTTTCCAATGGTGAACATTATCGGGCAAAGATGGCCTATACTTCATTTGGACTTCATAAACTAGTCTGGGAGGCATGGGAGGGATAAACATGCTAGCAGACACAACAAGGGAATCAGCAAGCTGATTTTTGGCTCTAGGGATATATGAAATACAGAAATTATCAAAGGAATCTTTGAGTTTCCATACCTCATCTCTGTATGCTTTCAGCCTTGGGTGCTTTGCTTGAAACGTTTTGTTTACCTGTTGAATGATCATATCAGCATCTCCAAACACCTTTATGCTTCTGATTCCTCTGTCTTTAGCTGCGTTAAGGCCTGATATCAGAGCTTCATATTCTGCTATATTGTTGGTGACTTGAAAATCCAGCTTAAAAGACAGATGTGTGCTTTCTTGCTCTGGAGATATCAGCACCACCCCTGCTCCTGCAGTCTCCCTGGAACATGCTCCATCAAAGAACATTTCCCAAACCTGACATCCTTACTCTCCCTCGGCCAGATTTGTTGGTTTCTTGAGCTACATTGAGGCCTTCTGGGATTCCTCTATTTGGAGGATACATGCTCCAAAATCAGTTTCCATGGCATATATGGGATGATTATTAGGATTCTTCTCATCACTGATGATGTATGCCAACTGTGCTTCTCTGTACAATCTCCTGTTTTCTCCTCCAAAAACTGGGACAGTGGCATAAGATAGATCATTCTATAATGTCCCACCTAATCTCTTTATCCATCCTCTAGACAGCAACATGCCAAACTTGGGAGGGACATCTGCTACCACAATATCCATCATCATACTCTTCATGGGCAACTGGGTTAGGGTAAAGGCCGGGTCTTTGATCAATCCTAGGCACTTTACTTTCCTTGAATCAAACGAGAATAAATCATGATATGATCTAGTGATATCAAGGCCTAACTCTTCCATGACAGCTTTAGGCATCAGATTGTGGCTGGCCCCGGTATCTAGTAGGCAGTTGTGGAGGATTTTGTCATGGATGGTCAATGAGACATAAAATGAGGGAGAATTATTATCAGCAAGTTCGACCATAGGGCTAAGCACAATTGCAAGCTTGTCATCTTGCAAATTGACAGAGTCAGTGGAGGTTTGTGTAGCTTTTAGCTCAAGAGCTTCAAGGATGGGCTTTCTAAACACTTCACTCTTTACAAGTTCTAACAGAGGCACAAATATTTTTAACTTTTGGACTTCTGCTTCAAAGCTGAAAGGGGAAGGGGACTTGTCAGGACCTCTTGCCTCTTGAGTTGTTGATTTGAGGATGATTGGTCAGTTGCTGGTCTTCTCCGTCTGATATTTTGTGACTCTGTTTGGATAGTAGCTCTTTGGGCAAGATTCTCCTTGACATTTTTTGCATTTGACCTCAGATTATATCATTGCTACTCACCAGTTTGCATAACAGCCTCTCTGTCCCACTCCTGACTGTCTTGTTCCTGCAGCAATGATTCTTCGTATGCAGCCAATGTCAAAAAGGCAGCACTGCCTTTATCTTCCATGCAATGAATTTCATCCTCTTCTTCAAGTTGGTCCTCCTCCATGACTACATTTTGAAAAGGAGCTTTAACTTTCTATTCTTCTTTTGGTTCCTCACCCCTCTGAATGATTTGTAATTACTCATTTGCTCTTTTGAAAGGATTTGGGTTTCTTGGAGAAAATGTGTTATGCTGCCTTGTCTTTCCTGAGTTCTACTCAACCTCCAGCTTAGATATCTTAGCAGCCAATGATTCTATCATTCTATTCATTTTATCAAATTTGGGATCAGAAGATGATGCAGAGGAAGTAGAAGCCTGACCTCTCTGCCTCCTTCTGTCAGCTTGACTTTTGATTTTTTCTGCAACCATGATATTAGACTCTACTTCTAGGGCTGCATCCTACATGTCTGACAGCGTAGCACATCGTCTTTCTCTTAATAATAGGTAGAAATCAGAGTCAAATGCATTAGCATAAGTTTAGCTGAGGTAGGGGTTGTCTTTACTTCAGCTAGTATCTTACTATACATACGATTGAATCTTTTATTAAAATCAGGCAAAGATTTCCCATTTTCTCTCTTCAGGTTACCAAACTCAGTATGGTAATATAGCAAGTCTTTTTTATCTCCCCAGTGCTTCAAAAATGCATCATCTAAGGTTTCAATATTAGCAATAGATCTAGGGGCTAGCTCTCTTAACCACTTTCTGGCCTCTTCATCAAGGCTCTGGACAAAAACTCTCATCCACACATCATTTTCTGTTATATCTAAGTTATCAGCATAACTATAGAAAGCCTCAAGGTGTTCTTCTGTTGTTACTCCCTCTATACCAGTAAACTTGGGCATATATTTTTGATATTCTCCCGCAGACATGGGATTCAAGGGAACAGGCAAGACCAGGGGTCCATACCTAGCAGCAACAATTCTTTCCATCTTCGTAGGTGCTTGTTGTCCTGCCATGACTGGGGTATGTGGAAGGACACTGACAGATTGAGTAGTTTGAAGCAATGTAATGGATGGCAGAGACAAGGGAATATGATGGAATGTATGGGAGACTTTCTTTGGACTGAGATCCAAAGGGGAACTAAATGAACGAGGAGCTTTATGAATCTTTGCAGGTGTTTCTTCACTAGCAACACTAGGCTCTAAATATTCAAATTGTATATTCTCAACTATAATCTTCTCTTGCAGAGATAAATAAGATTTCTTGGGCTTACTTGATCCTGATGCTCCTTTCTGTGATGTTTTCTTCGGTTTAACAATCTTCTCAAGGTCAGGCACTGGAACAGCTAGTGATTTCTGAGGATTTCTTTGAGTGTGTCTCACGAACTGAGCTAGGACTATGATGTGGAGTCGCCAAAGGTTGGTCTTCCTCCAGTGGAGCCGCCAAATAGATGATTACAACCAGAAATATGTCCAGACCTTGTCTATCATCAAAATCTAGAACCGTGTCGTCTCCCAGGGAAGCTGGGCTTCAATCTCCTCTCCCCAGCAACGGCGCCAATTAATGTTATCACCCCAAGAAACTCTCCTAGGTTGTATATCGGAGATGCTCGGGAACATTACAAACTCAACTTAATGTTGGGAAAAATGGATGAATGGAAGGAATGATGCATATTCAAGCCAGATAACCACTTCTACTATGCTTAACTCCAGACATGGGTGAACACCCCCAGTACAAGGCTTTAAACCACCAATTACTCACAGTTTGATGATTAGGTGAACACGGATAATAATGACCACACCAACAGATGCACAAGACCATGTGATGGTCGGCTGCAACCAGTAAAGAGGTATACAAATATATTTCCTAATTCACAGACAGGATGACAGCTCTCCGGCATTAAGTAAACAGAAACCTACATAACACATTCGATGATACATACTAGACTTCAACACAGAGGTGGGATGATAGCCCCTCTAATGCTAAATATCAAGAGCACATGAATAAATGCATAACCGGCACAGTCTAGAAAAGGGTAGAAATGGAAAGTGAGCAATTAACAGCAAAAGAAGCTTGTATTAGCTGAAAATGAAGACCAGACGCTGCAAGTATCACAGTAGTTACAGTCTCCAGAAGTTGAAACTTACATAAAAACAACAACCATCAACCATCATCCCTGATTACATCTATTTTCTGGGTATATATAGAGTTTCATTACAAATATATGCTGTTGTTCTACGCGTGGAGGGTCATAATTGGCCACCAACCACTTTAACTATCTAAAATGGGCCTCTGCTACAATATGACTGCTTCAATGAATTAATTTGACATCCTCTGGTGCTTTGTTGTCCATCTCGAGCGGGTGAAGTGTCGTATGAAAGAATGCTCCATAACTGCTAAATGAATTCACTGCTCGAGGCATGTCCTTCTCGTTCTTCAGCCATATTGCTCTTGAATGCAGTTGTTAAGGAGTAACTGCGCCGGGTACAGGTAGCTGGCCACCTTCGTCTTTCGGGAGCACAGAATGGTTATGGACGTGGATAGTCAGGACAGGCGGAGGAAGAAAATCGGTCATTGGGTTAAATGAATGAACGATGGGGATCTCTAGCGGGAGGCATCGGGAGGAAACGGGAATGGACAAACATGAGCCATCGGATCATGGGCAGACAGATTTGACGGCTATCAGGCGGAAGAGATGCGCGGGGATTAATGGCCAGGGAAAATAGTTTGCATGGCGGGGCGATATTGATCGCACCACTTATGGGAGGCAAGCGGTAATCATACGCAGGGTAGCGATTCCACTCAGGAGACGATGCGTGGCGGATGCGACGGGAGGGAAACCGCTTTCCCCGCGGGTTAAAGCACGATTAGTTTGTGAGGGCGGGAGGAGCGAATATCGTCCGATCACGGCAGAGAGGATTGGATGGTGCGGATCTGATCGTACAGGCTTCCAACTAATGTGACAGGAGAGAGCTTGCGATCAGCGCACGATCATGTGATCACGATCTTGTGGGTTTAAACATTGTGCCCAGGGACCTAAAGGAAAGCGGGTTTATGCTAAGTTTTGGAGGAGAGCAAGGAAAGCGGGGAGGTTATGGGAGTGTGAGTAGAGTGAGGGGAGCGAGGAGGATGACCGATATAGGCTTTCCTTGAACAGAAGTAGCACGGACGGGCCTGCATTTGACCCTCAAAATGTTCAAACATGTAGCAGAGCTAACAGACCCAAGACAAACCATCGAAGCCACAAGAAAAGAACAACACCACAAAGTCAAAGAAGGACATAGGGAAATGATTTGAGTTCCATAAGAGCCCCACTCATAGCACGAGTGAGTGTCAGACCAAGCAGTCGTTGGTGGTTGAGTTGAAGGCTTCAGAATCAAATGCATGTTCTGACGCTAAGTTAGAACCCGACAAGAAGAATGACAAAGGGAAGTAGATCATTGATGCAGAGCCCAACGCCACCGTCGATATCAAGAAGAATTATCCCAAAGATCCAAAGGAGGGGGAGAGTATTTTCCACTCACAAATGTGGGTGAAGGGTTCGCTGCTGCAATTCATCTTTGACAGTGGGAGCCAAAAAAACCTCATTTCAATAAAGGTCGTGAACCGGCTTGGACTATCGACCATACCACACCTGCAACCATACAGCATTAGGTGGCTTCACCAAGGACGAGATCTCTGAGTCCGCCAGCAATGTCACCTTCCCGACAGCATCAAGCCCTTCATAGATGAGGTATTGTGTGATGTTGCACCTCTGGATGTTTGTGATGTATTATTAGGCCAACCATACTTGTGGAATGACATGTTGTGTATGAGTCAAGGCCTCGCGTTTTTATTATTTCTTTGTGTAATACATTATTCAGGATATCGGAGGTATCCCCACCTAGGTATCCCCACCTACCGCCACTTCTTTGATCTTTGTTAATAAAGGTAGTAAGATCATCTCCCATACTAGGAAATTTACTTTCTTTCTTGTTCGCTCTCAAAGTAAGGGGAAGATCATAGCCACATCCATGGCCCTCGGGAAGGCTTCCTCCACGCAGCAGAAGGAGGTGGATACGGTCATGAAAGAAGACAGGAACATCTTCTCCTCACCCACAAGGGTACCATTGCACTGTCAGGTCAATCATTCATTTGATTTGACTCCCAAAGCACCTCTACCCAACAGGCTGATATATCGTCACTCCATGGTGGAAAATGCCAAGTACAAGCAGCAACATGATCAACATCAGGTGCCACACAAGTTTCAGGTGGGTAACAAAGTCCTATTGCATTTTCCAAAAGAATTCCTTACAAGATCCCATCATAAGCTCATACCACTCTGATATGGTCCTTACACCATTAACAAAGATGTGCGAAACAATGCTCTGGAGCACAGCATTCCCCCATTCCTTTGCTTGTTCCAAGTGTTCAATTTGGACCACCCTCGACCATACTTTCCACCATTACTGGACACATCAAAGATTGTAGCACAGCTCACCAGGGACTAAGTTCAGCAGAAGTTTCCCCATCTCATGGAGGCACTCAACAGAATGGGGACCATTGCTTCCTAAGGGGGGAGGAATGCTCTAGGTGGATATTGTTGGCCACTTGCCTATTCCACTTGGACCCCCAACACTATCTCTTTCATTTTTCTGGTTTCCTTAATTGTAGCACAATTTACTATTTTTGGCAGTTTTTCGGGTCCTGAACTTCCGGAGCCATTTTGAGGCCCTAAACAGCATTTTTAGGGAAAACAGAGAGATTGAAAATGTCCTAAAATTTTTGACTTATTCGTTTTCGACCTTCTCTTCGAAATCTTCGAAATGAGGTATTATGATAGCGAAACGGGGATCATATGCCAAAGTTACGACCCCAGGAAGTTGATGTACCAATTTACCCAAACAGGGGCCCAGAGTTTCGGCGCTTCATCTCTTAGGACTAGTTTTTCGATGTTTAGGGTTTTCCATTGTTTCTCAATAATAAATAGGGCTTTGAGCCTCATTGTAACACAATTGAAAGGCATGTAGCCTCCACATCTCTTCTCAAAGATAAGCTACCATCACCCGA
The DNA here is from genome assembly GCA_031772625.1 of Pinus tabuliformis. NCBI lineage: Eukaryota > Viridiplantae > Streptophyta > Pinopsida > Pinales > Pinaceae > Pinus > Pinus tabuliformis. The sequence goes on from CM062807.1 coordinate 1,283,880,619, forward strand.
GATAGTTTATTTCCATTTTTGTTTGTAAGCATATTTCAGTATTTCCCATTAATGAAATGAAGTATTATTTCTGTTGCATCTCTGTATTTATGATTATATCTGTAATTTGTTACGTTTTTTTTGGATCAGTGGTATCAGAGCAGTCGGCTCTTTCTCTATTTTTTTCTTTGCATGTCCCCAACGAGTTCGGGATATAAGGAGTTAGGGCTTGAACTGGTCGAACCTTTGCAAGACCAACCTCGCAAATGTCGGTGGCCTCCCATTGTGGATGAAAATAAAGACGAGGGAGTAGAAGATCCAATCAAAATCTTGCTCGAAGAAGCCCTCGAGCGACAAAGGAACGCGATGATGGACAACTTTTCCCATATCCTTCAACAGCTACCCAGGGGCGACGCATCTACTTCCAACAACTACTCTATAAATGCCACACCCTTTAAGGTACAAGTTAATTTTAAAATCCCCATATTTGAAGGTCAAATAGATGCAAATGCTATAGATAAATGGTTAAATCTACTAGAAGGGTATTTTTATGTTCATGAATTTTCCAACCAGCAAAAGATCACTTTTACACTTCTCAAAGCAACCCCCCACGTCAAGCATTGGTGGGAAACCTACTGCGAGCAGAAGGATGAAAGTATGGCCTCACTGTTTTCAATTCATTCCGGGATATCATAAAGGATCAGTACTACCCTGTCGAAAGCTATGAGAATAAATACATAAAGTGGACCACGCTATGGCAGGGAAGGGACCAAGATGTGCCGGAGTTTACCAACATTTTTCATAACCTTTGCACAAAGTTGGGTATCAAGGATTCTAAGCGGAATTTGGTACTCAAATACTACGGCTGCCTACACAGGTACATCCAAGATGAGATGGAGTTCCTAAACATCTCCTCGCTCGGCACGGCGTACCGATACGCTATCAATATCGAGCAAAAATTTAAACAGAAGAAGTGAGAAATTGGATCTGCGAATCTGAAGCAAGGGAAAGGCTTTGCCAAACCATAGAACCAAGGACAAAGCCCAGACAGGGTGACCCAAGACAACCCGTCGAAGACACAAGAAAAGAACAACACCACAAAGTCAAAGAAGGACACGGGGAAATGGTCTGAGTTCCATAAGAGCCCCACTCACAACACAAGTGAGTGTCGGACCAAGTAGTCGCTAGTAGCCGAGTTAAATACTTCAGAATCAGATGCATGTTCCAACCCTGAGTCAGAACCCAACAAGAGGAATGACAAATGGAAGTAGATCATTAATGCAGAGCCCAGAGCCATCGTTGCCACCACCGAGATCAAGAAGAATGATCCCAAAGATCTAGAGGAGGGGGAGCATCTTTTCCACTCACAAATGTGGGTGAAGGGTTCGCCACTGCAATTCATTGTTGACAGTGGGAGCCAAAAGAACCTCATTTCAGCAGAGGTCATGAAGCAGTTGGGACTACCAACCATACCACACCCGCAACCGTACAACATCAGGTGGCTTCACTAAGGATGATATCTCTGAGTCCGCCAGCAGTGTCACCTTCCCTACAGCATCAAGCCCTTCACAGATGAGGTATTGTGTGATGTTGCACCTCTGGATGTTTGTGATGTATTATTAGGCCAACCATACTTGTGGAAGCGACATGTTGTGTATGAGTCAAGGCCTCACACTGTTATTATTTCTTTTTGTAATACATTATACAGGATACCGGAGGTAGCCCCACCTACTGCCACTTCTTTGATCTCTGCTAAGAAAGGCAGTAAGATCATCTCCCAGACTAGGAAATTTATTTTCTTTCTGGTTCACTCTCAAAGTAAGGGGAAGATCATAGCCACATCCATGTCCCCCAGGAAGGGTTCCTCCATGCAGCAAAAAGGAGGTGGATACGGTCATGAAAGAAGATGGGAACATCTTCTCCTCACCCACAGGGGTATCATTGCACTGTCAGGTCAAGCATTCGTTCGATTTGACTCCTAGAGCACCTCTACCCAATGGGTTAATATATCGCAGCTCCATGGTGGAAAATGCCAAGTACAAGCAGCGAAATGATCAACATCGGGTTCCACACAAGTTTCAGGTGGGCAACAAAGTCCTATTGCATTTTCAAAAAGAATGCCTTACAAGAGCCCATCAGAAGCTCAGACCACTCTAATATAGTCCTTACACCATTAACAAATATGTGGGAAACAATGCTCTAGAGCACAACATTCCCCCATTCCTTGCCTTGCACCGAGTGTTCAATGTGGACCGCCTTCAACCATACTTTCCACCATTACTGGACACATTAGAGATTGTAGTATAGCTCAATAGGGACCAAGTTTAGCAGAAGTTTCCCCATCTCACGGAACCACTCAATGCAATGGGGACCATTGCTTCCTAAGGGGGGAGGAATGATCCAAGTGGATATTGGTGGCCGCCTGGTTATTCCACTTGGACCACCAACAATGTCTCTTTTAGTTTTCTAGTTTCCTAAATTGTAGCAAAGTTTACTATTTTTGGTAGTTTTTGGGGTCCCGAACTTCCGGATTTTTTTTGAGGCCATAAGCGATGTTTTTAGGGAAAATGGAGAGATCGAAAACATCCCAAACTAGTTGGCCTGTTTTTTTTCAGCCTTCTCTTCCAGATCTTCGAAACGGGGTATTATGATAGCCAAACGGAAATTGTATGCCAAAGTTACGACCCTGAGAAGTTGATGTGCCAATTTATCCAAACTACTAAAGTTACATCATCAAGTTACCTTTCACCAAGTCAAACTAGAAATCTGAGAAATTACATAGTGGAATTTTTAATTAAAAACTCAGAAAATTGCAGAAGCGGAGTGCCAACTTTGAGGCCACTTTTAGGTGCCTTTCTGAAGTCAAATTTGAAATATGAGAGAACGGTCAACTACAATTTTCTATCTAGTTTACATAACATCTTGAATTTGTGAAAATTACCCATGGGAAGACCTTCAAAAACTTATTCTCCCAAGGTGTCTCTAAAAGTGCAACGCCTATCAAAAAGAGGGGCAGAATGTTGATTTTTTAACCCCTTTTTCTCATTTTTCTCAAAATTTGATCCCAGTCTAAGAAATCTGATGAAATGGGTGTTGAGAGTAGGCCACCATATTTCCAAAATTCAAGCCACTTGTCATTTGGAGCTCTCAGGGAAAAGCGCAGCGCCAACGCGTTGTGTTTCTGTAACTAGTGCAATTTCTGATTTTTGCACCAAACTTCACCAAAATCCAAAAATGCTTAGAAAACTCCCAAAATTGGTCTAGAAGTGCCAAATGAAGTATATTATGCTCTCAAGGATTCTTAAGCAAGCATCTCCAATTTATCCCTCTCATTTTTGTCTTTTAGGGTTTCCTTTAGCTTGTTTTGCATTTGCTTGAGCTTGATGTTGCAAATCATGTTTTTGGTTTGGTAGTGGTGGGGCATGTGCCTCAACAGCTGGTTGTACCTATTAGCCTTGTGAAGAATATGCTCTAGATGGCCATTGACCTTACCTAGCTAATACTCTCTGTCTTCATTAATTTCCAAAGCAATTCTGTGTTCAATGTCCAAGTCTTCATCCAGTAGGTTTTGTTCTTTTTCCTTCTTCAATGTTATTTTGAGACCCTTTGTTCTAGGCTTCTTCTTTCCAACCTGATTTTATTTTTCATCATGCTCATCATCCTCTAACACTACTTTAACTTTTTCCTATTGCCTCATCATCTTGGATTTCTCTTTTTCCATGATCAGTTGTTTGGCTTTGAGTTGACTATTTTCTTGCTCAAGGAAAGAAATGATAAATCTGGCACTGCCAAATTATCGATGAGTTCTCTAATTTGGGAATCCTTCTCCTTGATAACTTGTTGCAAGTTTGAAGGTTCATCTTCTACCTCCAAGTCAAATAGTTAAAAATCATGCTCAATTAGATTCTCATCCTGTAAATGTGATCCATGTTGTGCTAATGTAGAAGGCTTGGCCCTTTTCTCAACTTGAGAAGTAAACACAAGCCTTTTTCCTCTCTGATATATTTTAGTCACCTCAGGTCTAGGTTCCTTGGGAACCTCCTCTAATTTTCTTGATGACCCTACCTCCATAAGTCGTGTTGATGTGTCTTGGTGATGGCTTGATGAAGTAGTTTCATGCCACTGCAAAGTTGTTTCAATGAAGGTAACCCATGCCATGTTCTTTTCTGCCAACTAATGGAGGACTACAACCTTTATCAAACTGTGATGGAAAAGGCTAGGGTAATGCTCTTTACTTTTCATTTGCACCTTCTCAGACATTTTGATAAGACTTCTACACAAGTAGTTACACAGGTTGAGAGATTTCACAGCTGTGAAATGCATTAGTAGCCTAATGTGGTATTGATACGATCTGGAAAATCTCCCCTCATAGGTGAAAAAATTCATTACAACCTTCATCAGTGGTGCATAATTTTCCAACAGGGATATGAATGGAATGATGTGTGAATGAGCCTCTTTGTAGGGTGATTTTAAGAAAGGTTTGTATTTTTCAAGGTATAGGCTTATGCCTTTGAACCAATACTTCCCATGATTAGGTATCCTTGTGGAAAGAGAGATTGCAGCTACTGGGAATGTAAATTCAATCCCTGCTATAGTGCCTTTTTCTCCTTTCAGATTGGTGGCAATCCAATCAATGGGAAGCTCATGAAAACCTACCTCACCCACTCTTTGACAAAACCCTAGGTAGCTAACATCTTCAAAGCACTGTCTAATGAATGGTAAAGAGTTATCTCATTGCAACTTGTGGGCTCATACCTTAGAATCCTCCCTCCTTTATGATGTTTTATCTTTTATGTTGGTGAAGAATCTCTCTCCATTTTGAAAACCTTGCAAGATGGCTTAGAGCAATAGAAAACAAGAATGCAAGCTTAAAATTTTAATTTGGGCGATTTTTGGTGAATTTCGAGACACTTTATCTAGTGCACAACGTAGTTGACAGAAGCACAGTGCCTCTCCCAAAAATGCAGCGCACTTCCAGAAATGCAGCACCAACTTGCAACCCACTTTTTCAAACCTTAAACTGCTCCAAATTGTGAACTTGATAGCTCGTTCAAAATCTCATGAAGTATGCTACAATATGGGCACCTCAAGAACGTAATTTGGACACTCCAGAAGGGAGAAAATTTGATTTTACCAAGGTCACTCCAAAAACACAAGGTTTCTCAAACAAAATCACAGCGCCAACTTACAGAGTGCCTTCCTGGAGGATTTTTGGGCTGAAAGTGGTACAGTTAGAAATATTATGATGTCTACTACACAATAGAGTCCTTAAGCACTGTCGACACCTGCTCCAAACCATTGAAAAACTGTCTTGAAGTCAAGTTGTCTAGAAGTGCAACAACTCTCCCATAGCAAGTGTAGTTTGGGCATTTCTTTCAAATCATAACACCTGTGCATAAAATGAACGAATTTTTTGTTCCTTGGCCTATCGTTGACAAAAGCCTCTTTCACTTTTGTAAAATTATTCTCCATTTGGTCAAAAACATATTTTGAAGCAAATTGTCCCTATGAGAAATGATGAGACAAGGTAGTGTACTGCAGGATTGTCTTATTCGAAATAAAACATTACCTTTACCTTTATTTTGCTTTACCTAAGCTGCTAACTCCCTTTACCCACTGAATCACATGATGGACATGTTTTTGATTTGACATATGGTATCATGATGACACATGGAGTGATACCCTAGACCATGACCTAAAATGAGGAATATAACCATTTCATGACCCAAGATATTTAAATGAAGATATGATACCTCGAAGAAGACAATGACCACGATGAGTGATGAAGACCATGAGCAAGTGAAGGGAGCAGCAGTGACCTAGACACAACAGCCAGTGACTAGCTTTTTATTTGAAGATTCACTGAAATGACAAAAATTTGACTTGACACACTAACAACACCTTGTAAGAGCATATTTGATCAATGGTGATAGGCTGAACTGACTGACACCAACATTGGCTCCTGCTGGGGATGGCAGTTCCTTGGAGGTGTTAAGAACATCGTATACCAAGCAACCATATCCATTGGGCATGGAGTCAAAATGAAAAGACAATACTAAAAACTGAAAACTGACTGACTAACTTACTTTACTATAAAAAAACACTGACTAAACTTACTTATTGTAGCAGACCATCGGGATCTTAGGGCCTTCAACTTGGGCTTCAAATCCTGATGATAACTACCCACCTGCTGAAGATGTATATACAATCATGTGTAATGATCCCTCTAGTGTAACCAATCTAGCAAATGGCTACTTATTTGAATTCTACTAGTACTTTCCTTGTGCAAGCAGAAGAAAAAAGAAACTGGCAACTCAACTTTTCCACTGGATCCAAACTTGGCAAATTCTTCCTCTATTGACAAACTTGGAAAATTCTTCCTCTATTGATGACTACAATAAACTCACCAGAGGATCATGAAAAGAATGCAACATAAGATCTTCTAGACTAGTAAAACAAACCATATTCCACAATGTTGGTTTGTCTAAATGTTGAAACTGATTCCCATCAAACGGAATGAGAGCAAACTGTTTTTCATTATCATCATCCACAATAGATAAGGGCTCTAGATTTCCTTGAATTTCATCAAATACATCAGCAAGATCATATGCAACAAGGATGTCTTCATTATTAACGTAAGGTCACTGCAACTCATCATTAGAATCATGAAATAAAACTTGGCTTTCATCATTCAAATATGATTGATATTTAATCATGGAAGAAAACACTATTTTTTGGAGATGTTCTTATGGATCATAAGACTGTTGTAAATCAACAAATGATTCTTCAATGATATGCTCAAATACCTTTACCTGATGATTGGCAAGAGGACTTTTTTCGGAAACCATAGTGCTAACGTGTACACCCACGGGATCTAAAATAACTTGTTCTTTTTCATTATTCTCCTCTTCATAATCTGCTTGCAATGTTTGATGAATATTCTCTGCCATAATTACATTACCTGAAACCTCCACATATGCCAGTTCAAAATTATGATTTGCATGAATCTTCTCTTTGAATAGTGTTTCAGATCCTTGTTCATGCATTTCATCAAACAACTCATCTTGGTCTTCACAAACCTGATCTTGAAATAAAAACTCAGAGAAAGAACAATCTGAAAAAATAAGTGAATGACTATGTTCATACTTCTCATCCAAAAGACAGGGTTTTGGATGCTCATGGAAAACTTTAAATGCAGAAACCACTTCAAGTATATTTGATTCCTCATGTGCTTCAAAAGGGAGAATATCACTTTGGTTGTCACAAGAATCAAGGAAAACAACTTCTTGTTCACTATTTCTTTGCAAAAGTAGATGATCATTGTCATAAGATGGTTCACTGCTTAAGTTTTATGTACATGCAATTTCAGAATTCTGACTTGGGCCAATTTCTTCTTGACTGTTAGGATGCAGATCTGTTTCATCTTCAAGCAAAGAAGAAGTTGATGTGTGTTGTGAATGATCCTTTGTATCAAAACAACTAATCTCTGTTATTTTCTATTGGGAAGAATATTCATAAAGGGCCTCTATGATCTCATAATCTAGACATTCTTCATCACCAAAAGTATCTTCAAGGTATTGAATGAAATTTTTACAAGATTCACAACAATCTTTGAACAACAAGAATGAATGATGAGATTTTCCATAAAACTCAAAGAATGTTGTGTGGAATTATTTAAGAGACAATACCCGGTTTCAATCCTTCATACCATGATCTTGCTTTTCCTTCGAGGGTAGCCATAAACATTTTCATCAAACAATCCGCATGAAACTTAATCCTGAGCTTATGTATATGCCAATGAAATTTGGTTAGATGCAGAATATCCTCATCCTCATTTCCATCTATGAATTTGGGCAAATTAGTTTGCTGATCTATGCAAGGAATTCGATTCGAAAAACCAAGAATATGAGCATGATTCGTAGGAGCATACCTTCGAGTAGTTGAATCCATTTTGAAAATAGTTAAGTCACCAAGAAGTTATTCAAACTACCGATTCTTGAACAGTGGAGTCGCCATGAAAATTCTAAACCTTTGGATTCTTCGACACTAGAGTCGTCAGGTGAAAGATGCACATCCTTTCTTATGCCCGATCACTGTTCACCATCAGCAATCACATATGATCCTTGTCGTCCTTTCCCAAGGAAGATATGATCTTTCATTCCCTAGAAATGGCGCCAAAATGTTATCCTCTGCAATGTCCTAGACTTAGGAGGAGATCGAAAGAGGTAACTTCAAACCACTTGCAGTTTAGCAGCTAGCCCTGCTAAACTAGAGAGGGGTCTCTCTAAGGTTTTCACAATCAAAGACTGGAAGAGAAATGGATTTTAGGCTAGATGAAATAGTTTTAGATGAGTTTTTGAAAATTTAGGGTTTTGGGGTTGCTAGACCAGGGATGAAAAAAATAAATTAGGTCAAGTTCTCAAAGGGTTGTAGTAGCAGGCATAAAGAGGAGCAAGATAGCATTGCCTTGTGATGAATCTGAGAATTTTGTCAATGTAGTGTAGGGTTTGAAAAGCTTAGAAAGTCATAATGAGCATGTATTACCATGAATTCATTAATCTAGAACAAGAAATACACAAACATGATTTTCCACATAAACAGAGCTTTGAATATAAAGACTTTTTCCTATATAACTGTATGGAAAATCACTGAGGAAAGAAAAACATGTTAAGAGATATGGATTCATTCATAATAAATTGACATATAAAGAAAACAACATCACAAAGTCACTACACATGTATTCCTGAAAAATAGTTGCAATTGCTCCTTGTTTAACTATGTGAAAACCTAAGATACAATTCCTCTCCTCTAAAGTCCAACCCTTCTCTCTGAATGGGAAATGATACATATAGACTCAAAAAAACAGCTTCCCCACCTTCAAGGCTCGAATACCTAAGTGGTGGAATAGTTTTCAAGAATGTCTCAACCAACAAGTGAGAGTGAGAAGGTCAAAAACAAACTCTTCTCTTAGACTTTTATTTGAGTTTTGCTTCATTTATGAGGCCTAATTAACCATAAAAGAAACCTATCATGCTAATTTATTCATGATTACATCATCTAGACTTCGAACTACTAAAGTTACATCATCAAGTTACCTTTGACCAAGTCAAACTAGAAATATGAGAAATTACACAGTGGAATTTTTAATTAAAAACTCAGAAAATTACAGAAGCACAACTCAAATTTTGAGGCCACTTTTAGGTGCCTTTCTGAAGTCAAATTTGAAATATGAGAGAATAGTCAACTAGAATTTCTCGTCTAGTTTCCATAACATCTTGAATTTGTGAAAATTACCCATGGGAAGGCCTTCAAAACCTGATTCTCCCAAGGTGTCTCCAAAAGCGCAGCGCCAGTCCAAAAGAGGGGAAGAATGTTGATTTTTTACCCCTTTTTTCTCATTTTTCTAAAAATCTAAGCCCTATCCTAGAAATCTGATGAAATGGGTTTTGAGAGGAGGCCACCAGCTTTCCAAAAATGCAAGCCACTTGTCATTTGGAGATCTAAGGAAAAAGTGGTTCAACTTTTGAGTTTTGCACCAAACTTTACCAAAAATGCTTAGAAAACTCCCAAAATTGGTCCAGAACTGCCAAATGAGGTATATTATGCTCTCATGGATGCTTCAACAAGCATCTCCAAGTTATCCCTCTCATTTTTGTGTTTTAGGGCCTCCTTTAGCTTGTTTTTTATTTGCTTGAGATTGATGTTGCAAATCATGTTTCGGGTTTGGTAGTGGTGGGCCATGTGCCTCAACAGTTGGTTGTCCCTATTAGCCTTGTCAAGAAGCTGCTCTAGATGGTAATTGACCTTACCTAGCCAATACTCTTTGTCTTCATTAATTTCCAAAGCAATTATGTCTTCAATGTCCAAGTCTTCATCCAATAGGTTTTGTTCTTTTTCCTTCTTCAATGTTGTTTTGAGACCCTTTGTTCTAGGCTTCTTCTTTCCAACATGCTTTTCTTTTTCATCATGCTTATCATGCTCTAACACTTCTTTACCTTTGTCCTCTTACTTATCATCCTAGATTTCTCTTTTTCCATTATCAATTATCTGGTTTTGAGTTGACTGTTTTCTTGCTCAAGGAAAGAAATGATAAATCTGGCCCTTGTCAAATTGTCCATGAGTTTTATGATTTGGGAATCCTTCTCCTTGATAACTTGCTGCAAGTTTGAAGGTTCATCTGTTGCCTCCAAGTCAACTAGTTCAAAATCATACTCAATTATCTCCTCATCCAGTAAATGTTATCCTTGTTGTGTTGATGTAGAAGGCTTGGCCCTTTTCTCAACTTGAGAAGTAAACACAAGCCTTTTTCCTCTCTAATATATTTTAGTCAACTCATGTCTAGGTGCCTTGGGAACCTCCTCTAATTTTCTTGATGACCCTACCTCCATAGGTTGTGCTGATGTGTCTTGGTGATGGTTTGATGAAGTCGTTTCATGCCACTGCAAATCTCTTTCAATGAGGGTATCCCATTCCATGCTCATTTCTATCAACTAATGGAGGACTACAACCTTTATCAAACTGTGATGGAAAAGGCTAGGGTAATGCTCTTTAATTTTAATTTGCACCTTCTCAAACATTTTGATAAGACTTATAAACAAGTAGTTACACAGGTTGAGAGGTTTCACAACTTTGACATGAATTAGCAGCATATTGTGGTCTTGATACAATCTAGAAAATCTCCCCTCACAAGTGAAAAACTTCATTACAACCTTCATCAATGGTGAATACTTTTCCAACAAGTATCTAAATGGAATCATGTGTGAATGAGCCTCTTTGTAGAGTGATTTTAAGAAAGGTTTGTATTGTTCAAGATCTAGGCTCATGCCTTTGAACCAATACACCCCATGATTAGCTATCCTTGTGGCAAGAGAGATGGCAGCTACTAAGAATGTAAATTCAATCTGAGGCAGGCCTAGCCTACAAATAGCCAGGATCTTTTACACTCATGCCATTACAAATATACACCTCAAAAAATTTCCCAAATCAACCTCCATACACGCAATTTCATCTACTTTTGAAAGCTTCTTTGTTACGAAACAACAATGGTTATGAAACCATGATTAATACATATCATCCCAAATTCCTAACATAACTTCCATTCAAACTCACATACTTTCATCATACCCCCTTTCCATTTCATAAGGCTTTTATAAAATTCAAATCTCAAATCTTAAAATATAACTTTATACAAAAGTTCAATTCCAATCCATGTGTATACGCTTTCACACCCATCATTCAATTACCAAGTCAAATCTTGTACATATACCTTTTGAGATCGGATTTCACAATCAAAGTCATCAAACAAATGCGCCCCTGGTTATCATTATACATGTGTATCATCGGTTTTAAAACGAGCTTGCATCCATCTTATTCCATCAATCTCTATGCTTACTGTTATACACCCCGCAAATTCACCAGCGTCTTCAACACTTCCATCCACAATATCAAATCTTATATGAGATATGATTAGCTGCAAAAATCTTTGAACTTCTGAAGGTCCGAATTACCGTGCTATGCTATTTCACTGTCTAATTTACTCAATACAACAGGATTTTCATATGAACCGATTAAAATTAAATGCCAGAACTTCATACTTACCAAAGCTGCCTTCAACGAATTGCCAGATTTATGTCTCTGCGTTCTCCAGCATTTACTGTTCCATGATTTGCATTAAATTTTCAACACAGACTTGGATTTTTGACCGCTGATCCCAAACTGCAATTCGATTCAGAACTTCCATTGAATCGGATTCTGCAAACGTTGTTCCTCAATTAAACAAGATCGCTACTGCAAACACTGTCTTTCACAAATCGATGTCAATTTTCCAAACAAATCATTTTTTATGTGGTAGCATGGATCGAATACAATCAGATCCGCTCTTCCTCCATTGTGAAACAGAATCGGAACTCCATTAATAAGTATTGAAACTTTACACAGGATAACGTATCCAACCTTCTAGCTCGACCTTTCTGGAATTGGGTTTATTAAAATTAACATGAAATCTACCTTCATCTTATTCTATACAACAAATCTTGCCATAAATTTGCATCGATAGCAAATGCAATTTAAAATTTAAAACTTCAATTACCCATAAATCGATTGTACATTCAATCACTGGTTATTCAGTGTTACATAGGACCATTCATGTGGTTTATTAATTTCGCAGATCGATTCTCCCTACGTTAAGGTAAGCCATGATTCATCACTACGAAATCTGCTATTGAGCCAGTGTTTCATGCGTTCATCATTCTAGTGACAGCGTCCAGAATTTACAGAGACGGTAAAATAAACATTCAAAACAGAACTCTCAGCTAAAACAATAGCGCCCTCTGTAATTAACCATTTACTTATACAGAAGTTCTTTCTCCTTGAAATAGATCCACAAAGATTTTACATCTGCCACTTCAATCTATTTAATGCAGATTAATAGATAAACGTTGGAATTCAAAAATGTAATTATTCGTTGCTTCTTGAATAAACCATTCATTTCAGGATTCAACTGAATCTCAAATCAATATATAAAACCAGTGAACTCAAGGAACAATCCCAAGTCAGTACCAATTCTACGCCTTCCTCATTCAATCAATGATATATATATACATCTGAAACATTGTTTACATAAAAACAAAAGGAGACTACTTACAAACTTATCTTTGGCCTGATATTCGACACTAATGGCCCTTTACAAACTGCCCAAAGGCATCCAATCAGAAAAACCTCTCACTCTCTACTCACACTAACTCAATGTGTTTTTCTTTCAAAACCCCTTCCTATTTATACAATTTTTAAAAATAATCTAATTTAATGCTCAATCCCCTTAATATCTCAATATCACTAAAATATCTCAACAAATCCTATTATCTAGAATCTTATCCCTTTATATCCTTAACTACCCAAATTCTCTCATATCCTTTTATTTAATAAAAGGATATTTACAAAAATCCTCACTTCCTCCTATTTTATTTAAACTAACAAATTAATTAAATAAAATATTAAAATTGTCACACCCCCTTTTCTAACATATTTACAAATAAAAAAATGCCCTTGATGCTCCTGCATCAGACTCCCCATGTAAGAAAATTCATGACCACCTGGTCATAAGTCTGGATATTTCCTCCTGGATCCCAAATTTTATTTTGTAATATTTCCTTGCTTGTTAATTGCTCTATTGCTGTTGTTATCTGCTGTTGTTCTCCAGGTCTCCATATTTTGTGTTGTAATGCTCCACTTGCTGTGCTCTTGCAATCTTTCGCTGTCTTTCTCTTGTTGTCTTTCCTTTTCTTTTTTGCTGCTGCTGGTCTCTTCCGGGATTCTTTTGTCATCAGTCTTCTGATATTTTCAATCTCTCGGTCCAAATAATCTCCCGGCTGTTGATTTCTTGCTGCCTGCTGAGCTAAGACGGCTTGCTCAATTTTTACTTTCTCTATATGTACTGTCACTTGCTGACTTCTTGCTTCTTTGCTTGTTTCTATTATGACTGCCACCCGATCATCCATGCCCTCTTGTCTTCTGGAACATACAACTTCTTCTTCCTTCATTTGACTGCTCAACTAAGTCAAATGTTCTGCAACAATACCTGCATTCATAAAATACTTGTTAGAATAAAAATCAGAAGGCATCAGTGCCTTGTCCTCCTTTGCCAGCACTTCAGTATGCTGTTTTGTATTCTCCTCCACTATCAGCACATCAGTATGCTGATTCTCTTTGCCCAAATAATCCTCTGAAGAATTCTCAAGACTGTCAACCAGTCTTTCTCTCACATCATCTGCTTCCATAATATCTTTATGCACTTTTTCACTGTACTGAACTCTTTCTTCTGCCATCTCCCTGTCATACTCCGAATTTTCCAACAAATATTCTAGCAATGCAATTTCTCTATGACATTGCTGAAGCATAACATCACCATCACTTACAATCCCTGCATTCATACACAACTTTTCAGTTTGAAAACTACAAGTCTCAACAACTTTAATCGTCGGTTCATATACCAGCTCTTCCAGCTAATCATCTTCTTCATTCACATGAACTTCCTCTTGTATTGTAACAGCAAAAGCATCACTGCTTTTTCTTTAAAGTACTTATCTCCCGAGAGATTCTTTTCCATGCTTATAACAATTTCACAAGATTGCGCATCCTCTTCAACAAAACCTGTAATCACATCACAACTGTCAGCTATAAAAACACAAGAGTTCACATTATCCAGCTGATCTGGATCTGCCCAGTAATTCAAGAAATCATCAATGATCTCCTCCTCTATTTGATCAATGGAAACCTCCTCTTCCAACTCAGCTGCTCTGAGTTGCGTACACTTCAACTGTACATCCATCATCTGTTCGAGCTTCTTCAGCTCTTTCATTAACTGCATGTTTATCTGTCGATCTCTTTTCTGTTGTAGCTTCTGCCACTTCACTTTCTTTCCCTTCAGTGGAAAGATCCATCCTCTATTCTGGTTTTCCTGCTCTTGCAGCCATTCTTCTAGTATCTACAATTGTACCTTTATTACTGCAATCTCTCTTTCTCGAACTTCTGCAGTCATCTCATCTCTGTGGCATTCCTCTGAACCTCTTCTCTGATCCTCCATGATCATCTTCTCCATGAGTTTCTCACTCACCATGAGTTGTACTAGCCTCTACGATGGCAATCTCTTCTGCTGTCACTTACCTCACCAAGCTCTCCTCACTAAGTCTTTTGGTAAGTACTTGGTTCACTGCCTCTTAAACCTTTTGAGCACTTTCCTCTGCTCTCTCTCTGGGCTATCTCTTCAACTCACCTTCTTCTTCAGGACACTGTAATTGTCCTCTTTATCCAGCCTTTAGCTGAATGCCAGGTTCACTGCCATCATCTTCTCTGCAACTATAAACTCTCATCACAAATTTCAAATCAGAAAAATCGTCTCACCTCTTAAGATCTTGCATGATCTTTTCCTCCCTGCAATCCTGTTCACTTGTGTAGTTTGCATATCAAATTTAAAACTCTGATCTTCCTTTCATCATTCATCATACAGTCAAAAATACATTTCAGTTCTCATTCAGAAAATAAACATTTTTCAATTCAACAGAGCCAAGCTCTGATACCAAAATGACGCAGGCCTAGCCTGCAAATAACCAGGATCTTTTACACTCATGCCATTACAAATATACACCTCAAACAATTTCCCAAATCAACCTCAATACACGCAATTTCATCTACTTTTGAAAGCTTCTTTGTTACAAAACAACAATGGTTATGAAACCATGATTAATACATATCATCCCAAATTCCTAACATAACTTCCATTCAAACTCACATACTTTCATCATACCTCCTTTCCATTTCATAGGGCTTTTATAAAATTCAAATCTCAAATCTTAAAATATAACTTTATACAAAAGTTCAATTCCAATCCATGTGTATACGCTTTCACACCCATCATTCAATTACCAAGTTAAATCTTGTACATATACCTTTTGAGATCAAATTTCACAATCAAAGTCATCAAACAAATGTGCCCCTGGTTATCATTATACATGTGTATCATCGGTTTTAAAACGAGCTTGCATCCATCTTATTCCATCAATCTCTATGCTTACTATTATACACCCCGCAAATTCACCAGCGTCTTCAACACTTCCATCCACAATATCAAATCTTATATGAGATATGATTAGCTGCAAAAATCTTCGAACTTCTGAAGGTCCGAATTACCGTGCTATGCTATTTCACTGTCCAATTTACTCAATACGCCATCAATACAACAGGATTTTCATATGAACCGGTTAAAATTAAATGCCAAAACTTCATACTTACCAAAGCTGCCTTCAACGAATTGCCAGATTTATGTCTCTGCGTTCTCCAGCATTTACTGTTCCATGATTTGCATTAAATTTTCAACACAGACTTGGATTTTTGACCGCTGATCCCAAACTGCAATTCGATTCAGAACTTCCATTGAATCAGCTTCTGCAAACGTTGTTCCTCAATTAAACAAGATCGCTGCTGCAAACACTGTCTTTCACAAATCGATGTCAATTTTCCAAACAAATCATTTTTTATGTGGTAGCATGGATCGAATACAATCAGATCCGCTCTTCCTCCATTGTGAAACAGAATCGGAACTCCATTAATAAGTATTGAAACTTTACACAGGATAGCGTATTCAACCTTCTAGCTCGACCTTTCTGGAATTGGGTTTATTAAAATTGACATGAAATCTACCTTCATCTTATTCTATACAACGAATCTTGCCATAAATTTGCATCGATAGCAAATGCAATTCAAAATTTAAAACTTCACTTACCCAGAAATCGATTGTACATTCAATCACTGGTTATTCAGTGTTACATAGGACCATTCACGTGGTTTATTAATTTCGCAGATCGATTCTCCCTGCGTTAAGGTAAGCCATGATTCATCACTACGCAATCTGCTATTGAGCCAGCGTTTCATGCGTTCATCATTCTAGTGACAGCGTCCAGAATTTACAGAGACGGTAAAATAAACATTCAAAACAGAACTCTCAGCTAAAACAATAGCGCCCTCTGTAATTAACCATTTACTTATACAGAAGTTCTTTCTCCTTGAAATCGATCCACAGAGATTTTACATCTGCCACTTCAATCTATTTAATGCAGATTAATAGATAAACGCTGGAATTCAAAAATGTAATTATTCGTTGCTTCTTGAATAAACCATTCATTTCAGGATTCAACTGAATCTCAAATCGATATATAAAACCAGTGAACTCAAGGAACAATCCCAAGTCAGTACCAATTCTACGCCTTCCTCATTCAATCAATGATATATATATATATATATATATATATATATATATATATATATATATATATATATATATACATCTGAAACATTGTTTACATAAAAACAAAAGGAGACTACTTACAAACTTATCTTTGGCCTGATATTCGACACTAATGGCCCTTTACAAACTGCCCGAAGGCATCCAATCAGAAAAACCTCTCACTCTCTACTCACACTAACTCAATGTGTTTTTCTTTCAAAACCCCTTCCTATTTATACAATTTTTAAAAATAATCTAATTTAATGCTCAATCCCCTTAATATCTCAATATCACTAAAATATCTCAACAAATCCTATTATCTAGAATCTTATCCCTTTATATCCTTAACTACCCAAATTCTCTCATATCCTTTTATTTAATAAAAGGATATTTACAAAAATCCTCACTTCCTCCTATTTTATTTAAACTAACAAATTAATTAAATAAAATATTAAAATTGTCACACCCCCTTTTCTAACATATTTACAAATAAAAAAATGCCCTTGATGCTCCTGCATCACAATCCCTGCTATAGTGCCTTTTTCTCCTTTCAGATTGGTGGTAATCCAATTAGTGAGCTTCTCATGAAAACCTACTTCACTCACTCTATGACAAAACCCTAGGTAGCTAACATCTTCAAAGCTATGTCTAATGAATGGCGAAGAGTTGATCTCATCGCAGTTTGTGGGCTCATACCTCATAATCCTCACTCCTTTATGATGTTTTCTCTTTTCTGATGGTGAAGAATCTCCCTCCATTTTGAAAACCTTTGAAGATGGCTTAGAGCAATAGAAAATAGTAATGCAAGCTTAAATTTTTAATTTGGGCGATTTTTCGTGAATTTCGAGACACTTTGTCCTATGCACAGCGCAGTTCACAAAAGCGCAACACCTCTCCAAGAAAAGCAGCACCAAATTACAACCCTCTTTTGGAGGCCTTCAGCTGCTCCAAATTTCGAAATTGATAGCTCGTTGGAAATCTCTTGAAGTCTGCTACAATAAGGACACCTCAAGAATGTAATTTGGACACTCCATTAGGGAGAAAATTTGATTTTTCCAAGGTCGCTCCGAAAATGGAGGGTGTCTCTAACAAAAGTGTAGTGCCAACTTGCATAGCACTTTTGAATGCCTTCCTGGAGGATTTTTGGGCTGAAAGTGGTATGGTTGGAAATATTATGAGTCCTGCTACACAATAGAGTCCTTAAGCACTGCCGACACCTGCGCCAAACCCCTGAAAAACTGTCTTGAAGTCAAGAAAAAGTGCAGCAACTCTCTGTAGCAAGTGTAGTTTGGGAATTTCTTTCAAATCATAACACTTGTGCATAAAGTGAAGGAATTTTTTGTTCCT
Organism: Pinus tabuliformis; assembly: GCA_031772625.1. NCBI lineage: Eukaryota > Viridiplantae > Streptophyta > Pinopsida > Pinales > Pinaceae > Pinus > Pinus tabuliformis. Next base: position 1,283,898,722 of record CM062807.1, read on the forward strand.
TGGCCTATCATTGACAAAAACCTCTTTGACTTTTGTAAAATTCTTCTCCATTTGGTCAAAAACATATTTTGAAGCAAATTGTCCCTATGAGAAATGATGAGACGAGATAGTGTACTGCAGCATTGTCTTATTTGAAATAAAACATTACCTTTACCTTTATTTTTCTTTCCCTAAGCTGCTAACTCCCTTTACCCATTGAATCACATGATGGAAATGTTTTTGTTTTGACATATGGTATCATGATGACACATGGAGTGATACCCTAGACCATGACCTAAAATGAGGAATTTAACCATTTCATGACCCAATACATTTAAATGAAGATATGATACCTCGAATAAGACAATGACCATGATGAGTGATGAAGACCATGAGTAAGTCAAGGGAGCAGTAATGATCTAGACACAATAGCTAGTGACCAAATTTTTATTTGAAGATTCACTAAAATGACAAAAATTTGACATGACACCCTAACAACACCTTGTAAGAGCATATTTGATCACTGGTGATAGGTTGAACTGACTGACACTAACATTGGCTCCAGATGGGGATGGCAGCTCCTTGGAGGTGTCAAGATGGTCCAGGTGGCTCCAGACACATGCGAAAGTCCAAGAGGACTCAGAAAGGTTCAAAAATCAAAGTGATCATAATGTTTTCAAACTAGTACCAGATCGTATATCTCGTCATCCTGATTGCAATGGTGTTAATGATTTGTCAAACCAAGCTCCTATGCGAAAGATAGAGCTCTTCAAAGTTTGACATGACAAGGGAAAAAAACGGGGCCAACAGTGTGCCACATGGCATCCCAGTCAGCAAGTGGGACCCACTAAGTTTATGTGGTGACCAAATAGCCCTCTAAACTTTCCACACATGGCATGCTAGCATTTTCTCTTAACTCTGCACAAAAAAAAAAAAAAAAACAAACAAACAAACAAACAAACAAACAAACAAAACAAACAAACAAACAAAACAAAAAACAAAAAACAAAAAAAACGGAAAACAAGAAAATAATATTAAAAAATTCCATAACAAATCAAATCATTTAATATGACAAAAATCATATAAAATGAAATAAATCATTTTAAGGTCATCATAAAATCCAAAAAATCATATAATATAACCATATGCCATGGTTATAATGGTTATTATTAAATATGAAAACCAACCACTGATTTGGTGGCATGATTTGTTTAGAAACCATGTATGGTGGGAGCCATATATAACAAAATATATTGGTTTAATATGGTTATAATACTGTAAAAATGACCAACAAACCCATTTAATACACAACCTACTGTTAGTTGGTATGTTATGGTTATACGATAACCATATGCATTATATTTAAAACACCCCCAACCAACCCATTTAATACATAACCGTGCCAAAAAAAAATTTGTAACCGTCACATCCCAAAACAAGTGTTTAATGCCAAAGTTTGTTGAACCGACAGGGCGAGGGTTTGACCATGAGACCTCCACCCTCCTAAATTATGATTCATCAACAACCCAAACGGGCTCTCTTGTTAACTCTACCACAATGTCTATATATGAAGCTCATTTCAACATTCGATAGGGGAACCAAACGGAGGAGCAGATTTGAGGACGGAAAATAGAGCACCGAATGGAAGAGCAACGAAGCGGAGGTGTGGCAACGCACAAGGGGTCCACCCTGGGCACAGAAAACGAGGCAGATTCCTAGAATATTCTAGGGAATATTCTCATGCAGATTCTTTAAGGAATCTTAAGATTCCCTATGAGGTAAAAATTCTTTTTATCAAAATGTAACCAACTTTACAGTTAATTTTCTTATATTTTCGCCGGGGATGCAATGGTGAGGTTGGATTCACATTTTGGGCAACAGATTTGCAGATTCCTAGTGGAGGAGAATCTTTGAGAATCTTGAGGGAATCTTCTAGATTCCTTAGAGGCTAAAATTTGCCAGAGTCAAAATGCAGCCAACTTCATACTCATTTTTCTCAGAATTTCGTAGGGAACCTGATGGCACAGACAGAATTTTGATTTGAGCAGTAGATCTTTATATGACTTGGAGGAATGATTCTTTGAGGAATCTAGGGGGAATCTAAAAGATTCCTGTAGCCCCAAATTTTCACTTTTTCCATTCCATTTTTCGGCCACTTTTCAAAGTGGAGTGCAGGTATCAGCATTCAATGTGCGAGCGGTCATTTCCATGAGATTCGACACCATGAGATTGATGGTGTAGCCAGATCCAGAATTTTATCATCCTTTTCTTCAGAAAACTTCTTGATGTGAGGTATATACAGTGTGATCATGTACTTCTTTATCTCTTTGTTTCAGATGCATTGTGCTGTATAGATCCCTGTTTGATGATTGATGTGGGATCTTGTTTAGTTCTTGATGTGAGATGTACTTATTATCATATTTTGATTGAGATCCCTTTGTCGCCATGTTGATGGGATACTCATGTGTTTCCATGTATGTTTGAGTTGAGATCCCTTTGATGCCATGTTGGCGAGATGCTCATTATTAACATACGTGAAATTATGTCATGCTGATAGGAGTCCTTTTTCGAATGAGAGTTCCTGCAGCGGAACATCTCTTGGAGCCACTCCTGCGTGAGGGAATATTCCTTGTATGATACAAAAAACACATTCATGTACATCATAACCCTTTCCAGCACCTAATGCAACAGCCTACACCATCTTGACATCAGGGCCCAGAGACGTAGTCCCTCCTGGACGAACTCCATTATCAACGTCTTGTGTCTTATGTTGTTGATTCTTGTCATGTTCCTTCTTCTTTAAAGCATGCATATATGTTCCTTTATGCTATTTTAAATGCAATTCTAATCACATCACGAAAGAAAAAGATCTTGGTTAAATTCGGGAGTTGAGTCAACTCGGATCAAGTTTGGTATCAGAGCAGTCTTTGTGTGGATGTAAATTGCGAGCGTGAACAATGGAACGTGCAACGATGGAGGATGACAAAGCAATGTACGAGACCATGCTCATAATTTCCAAAAGATGGAAATAATTTATGAAGCTCTACAAAAAGAGACAGAGGAAAAGGAGTGATTGCAGATTCAGTTGCGAGCCACAGAAGAGGCCTTGGAAGAACTGAAGCACAATAACCAGAATCTTCAAACAGAGAATGTTGAATTGAAGATGCTTCTACATGAAGAGAAAGAGGAAAAATAGAGTTTGCTACAATGGCTCCAAGCTAAGGACGAGGCCTTGGAAAAGCTGCAGCATGACCCATGTGAGGTAAAAAGTAGTTCTCTAAATTCATGTATGTTTCCTGATGATGATTTCGTTGTTTTTGAAAATCATACCACAAGAATTGGCTCCAAACTACTGAAGAAAATGGGGTATGAAGGGAAAGGCTTGGGCATTAATGGCCAAGGCATTGTCAACCCCATCAAAGTAGAGGAATTACCCCATCAGGCAGGAGTTGGGTATGTCAAAAAGGAAGTTCGGGAATGTGCCAAGACATCCAGTGAACCACCAACAATAGTTGATGAGAAGCTCTCATCAATTCTTTCCAACTCGACAGTGGAGGTAAAAGATGTTGATTTCCTTTCAGTTTCGTCTTCACATAGTATGATTTATGTTGGATATGTGGAGATACCAATTACAAGGACAAACATGAGGTTCCTTACCAGGATGAGGTATAAGGAGGAAGAAGAACTTGGTGTTAATAACCAAGGCATAGCTCAACCATTGGAGGTTGTGTAGAGACCTAAATTTGTAGGCTTGGGATACACAGAAGGAGAATGCTCGAAGGTGTCAGATTCTTCCAAGACATCATCGAAATCGTCGAGGAAATAGAATGATGGGAACACATCCCCATCATCCCAGGGCAGTGCCCATTGCAGGGAAAGAGTTGAGACAAGCTCTCATCGCCATAATGACACCAGAGAAAACAAGGAAACGTATAACCAGTCTCGATATTCGAATGTTCATTTCAAATATAATCATGTTGTTAATGATGGACATAAATCAAGGCATTGAAAAACATGTACCTTTTGTGGATTACATAACCATACATTTGCTAAGTGTTGGAAAAGAATAGCAGCACACAAAAGGATGAGGCGTGAAAGGCCCCCTCAATAGCAAGCAAGGAAACATGTTAAGTAGATCTGGAGTAAGAAGACCTATTGCAGCCATTGCAACAGAAGTGGCCATCAAAGAGCCACATGTTGGAGGCTCCATCCATAGCAGTGCCTTAAAGACAAAATGTCGGTGCATGAACCAGGTGAAGCAGTTGTTCGACAAGCAAAACCACCACAGGGGGATGACCCATTCACATCGATAAGTGAAAAATGGTTTCTAGATATGTTAGCTTGTCATGGTCATGCTTTTGTAAATCATTTGTTGCATTTTAAAATGAAAAAGTGATGATGTGTTTTCCATCACTTGTTAAGAAACAATGATGTCTGGTCTTATTTTGTGTTGCATTTTTAAACTGTGAAAGTGATGTTTTGTTTCCATCACTTGTCAAAGAAAAAATAGTGTTTGGCCTTATCTTTGTAAATAATGTGTTGTAGTGATGATGTGTTTTCCATCATTTGTTGAAGCAACAATGATATGTTGGCCTTGTTTCCATAGGTGGGGTATTGTTTTCATTTTGATGTAAACTTGACCATCGAGTATGTGTTATAAACTCGTGGCAAGTATGGGAAGCTTGGGTCATTAGTTGGTCATGTAAATTCAGCATGTAATTTACAGAATTGTACTACAAGTTTGCAGAGGTTGCAGGTGTCGGCTCATCGCTTATGGCTCCGAAGGACAAAGGTGAAGGAGAAGGAAGGGTGACTTATCAGATACTTGTAAGTGCAAGAAGGGTACAAAGAAGTGGCAGATTATTTTCATGCTTGGAGGGCCAAAATCTCCTCAGTGGGGAGGATTGATCCAGGTGGCTCCAGACACATGTAGAAGTCCAAGAGGACTCAGAAAGCGTCAAAAATCAAAGTGATCATAATGTTGTCGAACTAGGACTAGAGCGTAGATCTCATCATCCTGATCGCAATGGTGTTAACGGTTCGTCAAACCGAGCTCGTATGCAAAAGATAGAGCTCTTCAAAGTTTGACATGATAAGGGAGAAAAATGGGGCCCACAGTATGCCACATGGTATCCCATTCAGCAGGTGGGACCCACTAAGTTTATATGGTGATCAAATAGCCACTAAACTTTCGACACATGGCATGCTATCATTTTTTCTTAACCCTACACAAAAAAAAAACAAACAAACAAACAAAACAAAACAAAAAACAAGAAAATAATATTAAAAATTTCCATAACCAATCCAATCAAACCATTTAATATGAAAAAAATCATATAAAATAAAATAAATCATTTTAAGCTTATCATAAAATCCAAAAAAATCATATAATATAACCATATGCCATGGTTATAATGGTTATTATTAAATATGAAAACCAACCACTAATTTGGTGGCATGATTTGTTTAGAAACCATGTACGGTGGGAGTCATATATAGGATTAATATGGTTATAATACCATAACAAAGACCAACCACCCCATTTAATACACAACCCACCGTTAGTTGGTATAGTATGGTTAGACATAAACATATGCATTATATATAAAACACCCCCAACCAACCCATTTAATACATAACCGTGCCAAAAAAAGAGATACAGCCCAGCAACATCAACTAGAAGAATCTTCTCTTGACTCTTTTAGCTCTACATCAGAAGAAGAATTGCAGGCTAATATGGGCCAGTACTATGAATCAGACTCATCAGGATGTTCATGCTCAAATTCAGATGAGTGTGTTTGCCATGCTTTATAAGAATATGATTATGAATACTACACCAGCTCCAGTGAAGAAGAAAGGCCTAAGCCTCCAAAAGAAAAGGTTCTCATGGCATCTACTGAAGAAGAAGCAGAATTGAAGATTTTATCTCAAATAAGGGCAATGGAGGAAGGAGATATGAAGAATCGCCTGATTGAAGCATTCACTGACCAGCTCAAAACCAAAGCTTCCAAAGAATCAGGTAAAAAGCCTTTATTTATTGATGCATCTTATGAAAGAAATACTAAATCATTCCAAATGCATCATAAAAATCTAGGAAAAGTAAGATCATTAACTCTGGGAGAAGTAAGTGGTGAAATTCACCACCTCAAAGTAGAAATCTCTGCAGTTAAAGTCCAAATTGCAGAATTACAAAAAGGAAAAACAGGGAAAAAGGAAGAAGATGATTCCTGGAATCCTACTGCATATCACCAAGAAGTACAAGTTGCTGAAGGGATGGAGGACCCACATTTTGGATTTAAGGATATGAGGTTATTTACGATCACCTATCAGCAACATCATGTTAAGGTAAAAATCTGCATCCAAGGGAAAAAATTTCAAATGATTGCATTACTAGATTCAGGTGTAGATATTAACATCCTTAACATCAAAAATATTCCAGCCAAATACTGGGTTTCAGCTGAAAGGAAGGTAGTAGGACTGGGAAACAAGAAACTCCAATATGAAATTCCCAGAGCTACATTATGTTTTGACACTCATTGTGTATATATGAAGTTTGCCATTGCAGATATTCCCGTTGACTGTATATTAGGAAATGTTTTTCTAGCTGCAGTAGAGCCCCATGGCTCATCCAGGCTAAAGGGAGGAAGAGCCGGCTATTTTATCTCTGTTCCTACCTCAAAAGGTAAAAGAAAGAAATTTGAACTTCCTTATGTCTCAAGTCCAAGGATTTCAACAATGGTTCAAGCCATGCAAAAATTGGATAAAGCATAATCTCTGTTGGCAGATCTTAAAGATCTGAAAGGCACGCTAAGAGTTGAAGAACAGTTAAAACTGCCCCACATAAAAAGAAAAATCTAGGATGTGAAATAAAAATAAGAAGAAACATGATGTTCAGAAGAACCAAATGCTTTCTGGCATAGGAAACAGCATACTATCAAATTGCCTTACAAAGAAGGGTATACTGGAAAACCCTGTAAAAGCAGAGCCATCCCAATGAGCAAAGAATACAAAGATCTTTGCCAAAAATAAATTCAGCAATTGCTTGACAGAAGACTGATCAGAGAATCTAATAGCCCCTGGAATTTCTATGGATTCTATGTGAATAAAACAGCTGAACAAATTAGAGGGATTCCTAGACTTGTTATAAATTATAAACCTCTAAATTCAGTTCTAGCAGATGACACCTATCCAATTCTGCACAATGGAGATTTAATCAGAAGGATTGCAGGCGCCAAGGTATTTTCAAAATTTGATCTAAAAGCAGGATTTTGGCAGGTTGCCATTGATGAAACAGATAAATTTAAGACTGCTTTTAGTATTCCAGCAGGGCATTATGAATGGAACGTCATGCCATTCGGCCTCAAAAATGCTCCCTCAAAGTTCCAGAAAGTCATGGATGATATCTTCAAGCCATACTTTGATTGGCTAATTGTTTATATTGATGATGTTTTAATTTTTTCCAAAAACATTGATGACCATTTTAAACATGTAAATATTTTCTTGAAATTGGTTCAAAAGAATGGATTGGTGTTGAGCAAGAAGAAAATAGAAGTGTTTCAAACTTCTATAAAAATTTTAGGACACACAATTTGCAACGGGAAAATTTCTCTACAACAGCATGCCATTGAATTTGCAGACAAGTTCCGAGATGTGCTTAAAGACAAAACACAACTGTAAAGGTTTTTGGGATGCCTGAACTATGTCAACAATTTCTACCAGGATTGTGCTAGCGACAGGAAGGAGATAAATAAACGACTTGGAAAGAATCCCCCTGAATGGTCAGATCTCCACACCAGGGCAGTCCAAGAAATAAAAGCCAAGGTAAAATCTTTACCTATATTATATGTAGCTGATGACCAAGCTTTTAAAATAGTTGAATCTGATGCAAGCAATGTTGGATGGGGAGGAATCTTGAAACAAAGAATTGGAAAAGAAGAACAGGTTGTTCAATTTGCCTCAGGAGTCTGGAATTCAGTAGAGTAAAACTACTCTGTCATTGAAAGAGAGGTAAAAGCAGCATGGAATTGCATTAGCAAATTTGAAGTTTATTTGATAAACAAGACTTTTCTTCTCAGAACAGACGCCTCAGCAATGCAGAAATTTTTATATATCAAGAAAGCTGGAGAAGCAAAGTTTGCCAGATGGCAGGCACTCTTTGCAAATTTTGACTTCTCAGTAGAGCATATCAAAGGGAAGGATAGCAGTCTTCCTGACTTCCTTAGCCGAGAGTATATTGAACAAAAGGAAGCTCATGTTATGGTCATTATCACTGAATGGGATAATAGCCAAAAGCAAGAAATTTTGAAGACTATACCAGATGAATTAGAGTGGGAGACCTACAAGAGAAACTAGAAACCAACATGGCAGCTCCGCAACACCAAAGTATTGGATGCCAATTTACAGCCTCATACAGATCTCCAGTATTATGAGCCAGAAAGAAAAGTTTATCCAAAAGGAGAAAATGGATACACGACATGGTCTATGATAAAGCAAGAAGGAATGTTGAAGTAGCAAGAGTGTCCTTAGAACAAAATTTTCATGATATTGCTATTATCTAGTATCATGGAGGAAAAAGCACAGGAATATATGAAATACATGTTTGTATCTATAGGACCAGAGACTTATGGAAAGAGCCTGGTCATGGAAAAGTTCACCCAGCAGCCAGATGGCCCAGAACGATCCCCTTATCATGTTTCCTGACACTGTTTATGATTTTGTAGATTACAAGAAACTCTGGTGGCAATTTTTAAATATTGATGATCAAACAGAGACGCATTATACCAAGATCAAGTTCAGCACAGTTGGCCACTACCAAGGTTATCAGCAAGGTGAATGGTTCAGAGACTGGTGGAAATACTATGGGATGAACATGATAGCTATGGATCCTGTAAAGCATGAGAAATATTGTAAAAATATGGGTAAAACCTGTATTATGCAATGTAACAAAGAATGTAATCATCCAGTCTATCATACTGTAAAAGAAATGGCAAGTACTGAATGGACAATCTATCAAACCGCTCCATATAATAACTCTCTTGAAGAATATATGAAATAGCACATGGAATGGCTCATCCTTACCAAAGTACAACATCAAATCGTGTTGGTAAGGCCCATCATTGTCAGACGAATCTACACCAAAGCATGGGACACTATGCAATACAAACAGGACCGATTTCCGGATCTCAAGATATTTTGATGTGAACCAGTCACAAGGGCTAAATTGTGACCAATTTTCCCGTGGGCTTTACTGTTCAAAAGCCTCCACAGTGTAATATTCTCCATCAATCTTTTCTCGTGGGCTTTGGTACAAAAGCATCCACTTTGTAGACAAACATGATATCTGTCAAATTTACTTTAAGTACAAGAATCTACTTTACAGATAATATCTTAGCGTTACCCGAAAGCAATTATTCGGTCCATCTTATAGACCCAAATCTTTGTGCGGACATCGCTTTGATAAAAGTTGGAAAGTAATGATTCCTTCATCTTTAAGTCTTTTCTTTGGTCCGACCAACAATAATGTTTGTCCCCCTTCTCTTCCTATATAAGAGAGGTAAGGCTCATTTGTTGGGCATTGGAGTTTTGAGAGTCTTAGGGTCTTGAGTTTTGTGAGTTTTGAGTCGAGTGTATTTCCTGCTCTACATCTGCGGACCTAAAGGTCTGATCTGCTTGCACCACGAAAGATTCACTCAAGTCCTTAGGTGGTTTGGAAGCCTGCGCATCAGTGTGCTCGACACTGGTGAGAACCTAAAGTGGCTGAACCATTAGTAAGAGTCTTTCAGTTTGTAGATGTCTGTCATAAATTTCTGAGGCAGAGTCTGTCTATCGCCAGGTAGCCTCCGGTATTACTTGTTCTTTATGAATGGTATACAGTCTGGTAAAAGCGACGACAATCAATCTCTGTAAAGAAATTCTCTCTCTGTAATACTTTGAGTTTCTGCAATAAAATGAGTACACCATATTTCTGCAATCGAGTATCTCTGTGATTTAAAAAGTCTGTTGTGATAGTAGTTCTGTTGAGCTTTCGTCCGAAGTTCGCAGGAAGTTCGCCAAAGGATCGAAGGGACACCAAGGCTGTTGTGAGGCGTGGAAGCCGTTGTGTAAGCCGAAAGAGTGTGAAAGATCTGAGTAGGTTCACCACTGGTTCACCAGGAGTTGGCCATCAACACTAACGAAGAGGCACAGCAAGTTGCAAGCTCGTGACAGGAGCCCCTTCAAAAAATTGGTATCAGAGCCAGTAACATCTGGTTCTTGAGGTTGGTACTCTTAAATCCAAAAATACTCTTATTTCAGAATGGAGTTGTTCAAGAAATCTATTTCTTTTCGAGAACTTGAATAGAGAGATTCTCAAGCTGAGGAAAATCCCCTTAGAGAAATGTTTTCCAGTAGTTCTAGTAGAACTCTCAATTCTGCTGAACTCACTTATGAAGAAACCCAGCCCTCTGCCCGATGGGAATTGCCAGATATTACTCCCTCAGAGGTGTATAGTGACTTAGCTCCTTTTCATTTGATATCTGCTTCTAGAATAAGTATTAAAGAATCTGTCAGTCAAGTTCAAGAAAACTCCGATAGTATCCAGACTATACCTCTGCTTAATCCCAAAGCTTTACAAGCAGAAGCAAAGAAGCCGAAGACAAATTATTTGCATTTAGGGTGCATCTGGGTTGGAATCAATCCTTTGATCCATAAAGGATTACATACTTTTGTGCTTGCTATTGTAAGAGACATGACGCACAACAAGTATACAGATTCCATCATTGGCGGAATTGTTGCTCCTCTGTCTGATGGTCCAGTCTATTTCGACTGCTTCCCAAACTTCTCTGTGTATGTCTATGATGAAACCATTGAGGAAATCTTGCAGTTGTAGATCCAAACAATGGGGTTTGATATGAAAAAGAAGAGGAATAATATAGCCATACAAACCAAGGCATGTTTCCGACATACAAAAACTTTGTGGCCTGCTATCCGTCATACACCCAGTAGAGACTCCAAGTCCAGTATTATTGTTAAAACAAATCCCAAGAACCAAAAAGTTGAACATCTGTTAATCAAATGGGAAGACTTGTAGTTTCCAGAACATTGGGTCGTAAACCATTCCAGACCTCATGTACCAAGAAATATCACTTTTGCAAATATTACTGAAAAATCTTCCAGTGCAATTATTTCCTCTCCTCGAAGATCAACCATTGACCGACAAAGAATATATGCCGCTTGTAAATCTTCAAAATACTACAGAGACCCTTCCACTGTGGATACCGCCTGCTCATCCTCCTCCTCCTGTAGACATAACCAGTTATATGAATTAGCTCAGCTTGTAAATTGCTCTTCCTTAGAAGTAAAATGTCCAGATTGTGAAGATACCATAAATTTGCTTACATTAGCCGAACGAAATGTTCATATGCATCATAATCCAAGAACTGGTATTGCTCCACCTTCTACTTCCATCAATTCGTGTCTGAATCCCAAATGCTCTGACATTCCCTTCCCTCATGAGCCAGAGCCAGATTCAGACCATGTCCTTATGGTACATACAGTTGAAGAAGAGGATCCTAGACTTACTGAGATGATTTGTTTGATGAGACCATCAAAACCAAGATATGGGCTAGGAAAACTTGAGCAATCCCAATTAATTCCAGAATGCAGATTTAAACAAATTCCTTTTGACTGTAAAAGGCCTGCAGTAATGGAAATGCATAAGTTCTTTTCACTTATGGATGGATGTTTGAAGTCAGAAATCAGTGCCAAATGGATGAAAGACATGTTGAATTGGGATTTGTATACAAATCCTCAGGCAGAAGAATTTGACCAAGCATACACCCCTAAACAAAAGAGATAGTTGGCAACTGATTGGAAACATTATATGGAAGCAAATAACACTTGGATATCTTTCTATTCATGGAAAGATAAGGTTGCCCCTATAAATGTTTTCACTGGAACCACCTCTAGCACTACAACTGATAAGCATGGATGGACTGCACTTGATGGGTCAAAAGTAGAAACTCCTACTACATTTCCTCCTTATAAAGGAATTATTTTAGGAGAAAATACAAATGCAGCCAAAGCCATTCCTCTGGTCCAAAAGGATGACAATGCTTTAGGCATTGATGGAAGAATTCAAAAAGCCAGTGAACAATTAAATTGGACCAATACTGCTATCAAAGGCCTGGAGATGAATGTAGCAAAAACAGAAGATGTAAAGAAGTAGATAGATGTTGTACAATCTTCATTGAATAGTGTAAATAGTTGTTTGAATAATTTGCAGTTTGATTCCAGCATGACTCGCTCTTATACCAGAGAATCAATAAGTAAGATAGAAGAAGTAGGAGAAAACTTAGTTGGACACATAGGTGTAACTAAGACTCTCCTTACTGGCTTAACAACAAAAATTGAAAGGATACAATTGTCAAAAATTGAAAAGCCAGTTCCAAATTATTTTCTGATAAAGAGAAATATAAAAATTGAAAATCCTGTTAGAAATGTCCAGAAATTCCCTCTATTGTTTCCTAAAAAAATTGCCTCATCATCAGAAGCTGATGAATCAGAACATATCAGTATTGCTTCCTTATTTAAGGAAACAGAGGCAGAAGCAAAGACAAAAGAAAGAAATCAAAAATCAATAGAGATACAGATTCTTCCAATCTATGAACCTTTGGAACATAGATTTTCTAGATATTCTGCTCCTGATATTGAAGGAAAATGGAAAATGCCTGAAGCTCATACTTTCTTCCCTAACTCTCACAGAGAATGGAACATTGATAACATGAGTATTGGCCAAATTCGCCAAATGATAGATTTGATGTATAATGAATATAAGCTCGTGTGTCTCAAAGGTAAATCTGAAATAGATGATTGCAAAACCATCATACAATGTTTTGCAGGTACTCTTCTCAAGTGGTGGGAGACTGAATCTTCTCCTAAACTCATTGAAACCATGGAGGCAGAAGTTCTCAAAGATGAGAAAGGAGATGTTATTCACAATCCAGATGGTACTGTTATCAACAATATGATTGGCGCATTAACATCAATGATTCTGGAACATTGGTGCGGTAGTGAGACAGAGATAGCCAATAAACATGAGGTTATTCTAATGAACCTCAAGTGCCATAAAATGTCACAGTTCGATGATTTCCATAGAGATTGGATGCAGCGGATCTATGAGGTAAAAGACTCCAAGAATTTGTTGTGGAAACAGGTATACCTTGCTGCTTTACCCTCTAGATTTGTTGATTATATCAGAATGCAAGAGATTTTTCAGTTACCTTTTGAATCTTACACATGGGGTGAGATATATTCTCATATTACAAAGACATTGGTGAGTCTTTGTACTAGTTCAAAGGTTAACAAATCTCTAGAAAAATTATCAAGATTACCAGACAAAAAGTCCATTTGCAGCAAGTATGGACTCACAATAGATGATCCTTTGGTTAAGAAAAGAAAATCCAGAAAGAGAGCCAAAAGAGAATTTAAAGAAACTTTCTACAGGAATAAAAGAAATTACCCAAAGGATAAAAGAAGATATCCTGCAAAGGATAAAAATCAGAGATATAAGAAGAAGGGTTATTACAGATATGTTCCAAAGACTCATTATTACAACCCCTCTGATATTCATTTGCATTCAACCAAACAAGAAAAGTGGAATAAAATCACTTGATTTAATTGTTCACTGGCTTTTTGAATTCTTCCATCAATGCCTAAAGCATTGTCATTCTTTTGGACCAGAGGGATGGCTTTGGCTGCATTTGTATTTTCTCCTAAAATAATTCCTTTATAAGGAGGAAATGTAGTAGGAGTTTCTACTTTTGACCCATCAAGTGCAATCCATCCATGCTTATCAGTTGTAGTGCTAGAGGTGGTTCCAGTGAAAACATTTATAGGTGCAACCTTATCTTTCCATGAATAGAAAGATATCCAAGTGTTATTTGCTTCCATATAATGTTTCCAATCAGTTTCCAACGTCTCTTTTGTTCAAGGGTGTATGCTTGGTCAAATTCTTCTACCTGAGGATTTGTATACAAATCCCAATTCAACATGTCTTTCATCCATTTGGCATTGATTTATGACTTCAAACATCCATCCATAAGTGAAAAGAACTTATGCATTTCCATTATTGCAGGCTTTTTACAGTCAGAAGGAATTTGTTTAAATCTACATTCTGGAATTAATTGAGATTGCTCAAGTTTTCCTAGCCCATATCTTGGTTTTGATGGTCTCATCAAACAAATCATCTCAGTAAGTCTAGGATCCTCTTCTTCAACTGTATGTACCATAAGAACATGGTCTGAATCTGGCTCTGGCTCATGAGGGAAGGGAATGTCAGAGCATTTGGGATTCGGACACGAATTGATGGAAGTATAAGGTGGAGCAATACCAGTTCTTTGATTATGATGCAGATGAACATTTCGTTCGGCTAATGTAAGTAGATTTATGGTATCTTCACAATCTGGACATTTTACTTCTAAGGAAGAGTAATTTACAAGCTGAGCTAATTCATATAACTGGTTATGTCTACAGGAGGACGAGGATGAGCAGGTGGTATCCACAGTGGAAGGGTCTCTGTACTATTTTGAAGATTTACAAGCAGCATCAATTCTTCGTCGGTCAATGGTTGATCTTCGGGGAAAGGAAATAATTACACCGGAAGAATTTTCAGTAATATTTGCAAAAGTGATATTTCTTGGTACATGAGGTCTAGAATGGTTTACGACCCAATGTTCTGGAAACTGCAAGTCTTCCCATTTGATTAACAGATGTTCAACTTTTTGGTTCTTGGGATCTCTTTTAACAACAATACTAGACTTGGAGTCTCTACTGGGTGTATGAAAGATAGCAGACTACAAAGTATTTGTATGTCGGAAACAAGCCTTGGTCTGTATGGCTATATTATTCCTCTTCTTTTTCATATCAAAACCCATTGTTTGGATCTGCAACTGCAGGATTTCCTCAATGGCTTCATCATAGACATACACAGAGAAGTTTGGGAAGCAGTCGAAATAGACTGGACCATCAGACAGAGGAGCAACAATTCCGCCAATGATGGAATCCGTATACTTGTTGTGCGTCATGTCTCTTACAGTAGCAAGCACAAAAGTATGTAATCCTTTATGGATCAAAGGATGATTCCAACCCGGACGCACCCTAAATGCAAATAATTTGTCTTCAGCTTCTTTGCTTCTGCTTGTAAAGCTTTGGGATTAAGCAGAGGTATAGTCTAGATACTATCGGAGTTTTCTTGAACTTGACTGACAAATTCTTTAATACTTATTCTAGAAGCAGCTATCAAATGAAAAGGAGCTAAGTCACTATACACCTCTGAGGGAGTAATAGCTAGCAATTCCCATCGGGCAGAGGGCTGGGTTTCTTCATAAGTGAGTTCAGCAGAATTGATAGTTCTACTATAACTACTGGCAAACATTTCCCTAAGGGGATTTTCCTCAGCTTAAGAATCTCTCTCTTCAAGTTCTCGGAAAGAAATATATTTCCTGAACAACTTCATTCTAAAATAAGAGTACTTTTGGATTTAAGAGTACCAACTGTTATCACTCAGGTTGTTCCCTTTGACTCCCAAGGGAATACGGCCGAGGTAACCACAAACCAATCTTTGGACTGCAGGTCCTAGCCTACCTACAATCAGAGAGGGCTCTCTCTTTATAATTTAACTTTTTTGAGGATGGTTTTAGGCTAGTTATTGAGTTCAAGGGGTTTTGTTTAATTTTGGTGGGAAGGATGATGCTTTCAAGCAGAGAGGAAATGTATAGTATGATAAGTTCAAACCATTGGGCATGGAGTCAAGGAGTAGGACTGCTGGTGCGTTTTCTTGGTCACAAGAGAGAAATATGGAGCAAGCTAGCTGCACATGAAACAATGATTCAAACTAAATGGAGATGGATTGAAGGCTAAGGAATGAGAGGCAGTTAAGAATCTCTCGTTCAGCTTAACAGAGGGAAGGCAAATGAGCTCTATCTAGGAGCAGTAAAGAATCCCTAGATAACTGTCAAACATGGGTGAATTAGGGTAAATATGAGCCAAAGGGAAATCATATTCATTACCAATTCAGTTCAGATGAAAACATAAAGAAACAGCAGAAATTGAGCATAGAGTGCAGTTAAACAAGTTCTAAGCTAATCTTTCTTTCTACTATTTGGATGGTAATACATGTATGATATGAGCATATATCAATGAAAACAGAGGTAAGAGGCACTTATTGAGTCACATTGCAGCACAAGAATTCCACATTCAATTCTTCAAAACATTAATACACAGCACACAGTCCATTCTCCAAGCTTTCAGCAGTCTTTGATTAAGGAAAATATCAGGTATACAGAGCAAGTCTCTCTTGGAGCTATACAACCAACCAACCCCTTCAACAGTGAATTAGGCAGGGAAAATTTTAAGAACCCCCCCAAATTTACATGTATAATAAATGGGCGAATCTCCATGGTATATAGGAAAAATGGAAGGCGATTTTATCAATAATATGATATGTATATATAATTTTTTGGCGAATCTCTCACCAGTCATGGCGAATATTTTACTCAATTATAAAATCTTGTGTTTATTGAATACACAAATGAAATCATTGCATTTCTTTAAAATATCTTTTGAAATCAAAATTACCGAAATTACATATCGATAACCTAGTGGGTGTAGGATAAACTTCACCCGTGCCATTCACAGAAAGCATGAGAAAAAACCTAATACTATATATAAAACCAAGAAAAATTCAAATTCATCACTTCTAGGGACCTCGTAACCACCCTGCCAATACACAAGTATGTTTCTGTTTGCAATTAGAAAATTACCCAAATTACAATCTGTTTACTCCACTTCTAGGGACCTCGTAACCACCCTGCCAATACACAAGTATGTTTCGTTTGCAATTAGACAAATTACCCAAATTACAATCTGTTTACTCCAACATATGTTGGAAAGTTGTAGAAGGATGACTAGTGCAATCAATCCATTCCTTTTAGCCCTGGATTTGTTTCAGTTTAAAATAGAAGTGTACAAATATACTTGTCCAATGTCTATGCTTTAACCATTCACCTTAAGATCTTTTTACAATATAATTTTCTAAGTCCATTTAGTATCTTCATTATCATAAAAACCAACCTATATCCATCTTAACTCCACATCTACCACTCTTAGGGGGATGAAATCTATTTATCCCTCTGAGCACTTGGTAGACCCAGAATTAAGATGGATCTAAGATAGAATTTCCCCTTTAAATAGTCTATGCTCACATGAATACCATGGGTCAATACCATGGGTTATCATAAACCTGGAGCTTAAAAATTACTATTAGTAATTAATAAAAATTAATAAAATTAATAGTTGATTTTTATTTTATTTTTATTTTAACCAAGCTAAAATGTTTAACATACATTAAATTACAACATCCATTTTTACTCTTGATCGGATCAAATTTTTTTCACTCTATGCTAGTTTGCATATCACGATATTTGATACCTCTCGGGGGTTAGTAGATCCAAAGTAAAGATGGATCTATGCTAGTTTAATTCCCCCATTTAAATAGGCTACATTCCAAGTGAATACCATGGGTCAATACCATGTGCCATTTTGGTGAATACCATGGGTCAATACCATGTGCCATTTTTATTTTTATTAATACTAATATTAGGGTTAATAATGTTTTTTTGCATGGTATTAATAACAATCTAGTCCATGGTACTTGTCCCATAGTATAAATATAAGGTGACTTATGGAGTAAATATAACAAAAAAAAAAATATTTGTTTAACATACCTCTCGTTTATTTATATTTTTATTACTTTACCATACCATTCATAAATACAAGGTGACTTATGGAGTAAATATAAAAAAATGTTTTATTTGTTTACCATAACTCTCGCTTATTTATATTTTTATTAATTTACCATACCTCTTTTACAAATATGGTATTTGGCCCATAGGATTCACTTAAATAAAACCTCTTTCTTGAGCCTTCATAAATAGAACGAGGGTTATGGACTAAATATAAAAGAGGTTTTATTTATTTACCATGCGTCTAGTTTATTTATAATTTTATTTATTTACCATACCTTTTGAGTAAGTATAAATACCATACCTCCACTTTACTTATATTTTTATTTGTTTACACCCTTGCATGTATATAAGGTGACTTATGGAGTAAATATAAAAAATGCTTTATTTATTTACCATACCTCTCATTTATTTATATTTTTATTAATTTACCATACCTCTTTTATAAATATGGTATTTGGGCCTTTGGCCCATAGGATTCACTTAAATCAAACTTGTTCTTGAAAATGGGCGAATGGATTCACTTAAATAAAACCTATTCTTGAAAATGGGCGAATGGAAGGTTGTAACTCCTAATTTCAAGGGCTAAATTTACCTTTTTTACCGTCTCCCTTAAAATAAGGTGGGCTATTTGAGGTGATTTGTAAAAATGTACTATTATACAAAATATTCGCCCACTAAAAATTTAAAACCCCTTAATTTCGCCAAAGGGCGAACATTCGCCCCTAAAATCACCCCTAGAATTAGGGTTGTTTTATAAGTAAAATATCTACAAAATCGGATCTCAGACAGATCTGCTGTAATAAGTGTCTTTAACCTAACATATGTCTGAAATAAATGCGAGAAAATATCTTCGAGCTGCGCTGGGGGCAGCTGTATCAAAAAGAGTTAATTTGTTGTCTTTATGGTTCTGTGCTGATCACTTAGCCATAATTGTGCTTTGGGTTTTGATCCCTGATCTTGAGTGGTTCTGAGGTGCATTAACTGTGATGGAGAGCCTTGATATAGCTCCATTGTTTTCTTTGACTTTGTTGGAGGCCATTCAATGTTCACCTGCATTGAGAATAAAGATTTTCATTAAAAACATTCAACTGATACTCTTTGTCGCTTCCTCTGATACACTTTGGCACTGAATGTGCACCTTTTCTCACCACTGATACTCTTTAAATTGTCCCATCAACCTCTTATCGCTGTTGTTCAGCCCTCTGTTGCTTTAAAAACTGTCTTTGCCCCTTTTCTGAATCCTGCGCGAAGAAATTCTTGTCATTTTGCGACTTTTGGACCTGCTAGTGGCCGAGCCATGAAAGGACTTTCCATTTTGGCCTATTTCCCTTAGCGATGCACTAATCGCGCATCAAAAACTCCCTCAGTTTCTCATTCCGGGCATCCGTTGGTGCAGATTCGCGCTTCGCGCCCTTTTTGACGATGACGTCAGCATGACGTCAGCGGTGGGTCCCAGTACGGCGGTGACGTGGCAGGGTGACGTCAGTAGTACGGCCGGGTGACGTGGCGGTATGGTGGAGGTGATGACATGGTAGTACGGTGGCAGCGACGTGGCAATGATGTGACAAGGACACGGTGGCAGGAGGTCGACGCAGGATGATTATGTCATGGGGAGACGTGGCAGTGACGTCACACAGGGGAGGGCGGTATCCGGTTTCATGTCGCACCGCTTTTGCGCAAAAGCGGTTTCGAAGGAGGGGGCTCCACCACAGCCGAGAGGGTGACGCATGGCGGGAGTACGACAGGAAAACAGCCCATCTCCCGGACGCTAACCCTCGGCATGTCGGGGCACCAAAAGACCCGCCCACCGTTGATTTGTGGTGCAGTCAATCGGACGGATGACGGGACAGACAAGGCGGCGGAGGGTTAGGGACGGGGCCCGCGCGTATAAGGGCTAAAAACTTTGGTTAACGCGGGTTTTATGGGTTATATACAAGCGGGGTGAAATATATTTACATGCATGACCTTAGGATAAGGGCGGGAAATGAGTATTGTAGGGTTAGGACTTAGGGGAAATGGTTATTAGTGTGACCAGATGTCAGACTAACTCCAGGTTAGGACACGGAAGGGTTAGTAGGAGCCCCAGATGGACTACTATTTCCCGGACTTGATAAATATGGCTATAGTGTCAAAGGGAGGGGCTATTTAATATTTTTGGGAAGTTTTTATAGCTTTTTTGTATAATAGGGAATGGGGAAATGATCTAGGGAGCTAGATATTAGAGTTAGGAGTTAATATGAATTTGTGAGGTGAAGTGTAGGGGGGAGGCTAAGTTTGTGAGCTAAAACTTAGACATAGGGAGTGAATGAACTGTGGAGACATGATTTTTACACAAGAAATGTGGCTTCTTTTCAGTGAAGAAAGTCAAAGCTTGACTTGGTGCTTTACAAAAATGAAGTGATAACAGGACTAGTTGGGCAGATCCCAAGGTCCTTTAGGGGGATATTAGTAAGAGACTTTTAAGGGGAGTGAAGGGAAGTTAGACATGCTTCCAGAATTCTACCATCAAAACACTGCTTTGGTACCTCGGTCACTGATGAGATGAGCTTTCTTTGCCAAGGCCAAAACTGAAGATAATCTTGCTTCTGCAACCCCAGGCTACCTACCCAGCCTAATACACCTAGCATTTTTTCTTCCTTTTGAGTGGGTGCACTTAGACTTGCAAACCCTGATTGCTTTTTTCTTTTTAACTGCCCTCCTATCTAAATCTACACTTATTTCTTCCAAGGGCCCGGATTAAGCAGTTGGGCTCCTTTGTTTCTCTACCTATCTACAAATCTGCCAAGATTAAACTGTTTGGATAGATAATGATTCTCTATATTCTAAAACAATAAATTGAAACCTAGGGAAGCCAAGATTAAGCTGTTTGGACTTCCCTTAACAGAAAATTCTTCAAAAATGGTTACCTCATCAAAATTGGAATACAGTAGTGGCATTTAGACTGGCACACTTTCATGGCCTCTTCTTTGGTCTCTTTTGGAAATATGGAGCATTGCAGCATGCAAAGTATGACATATTTGGCACTTTCAATCTGTCAATCATGAAATAGGAACACCTGTTGCAACAGGAGGCTAACAGTGGCTCCACTTGGGGATGGCTTTTCCTTGTGAAAAGCCAAGAACAGCAAGTCAGACTGCCTTGATCTTCTTTTGTTGCTGTAGGCTGAAAGTTCTCTTGTGCTGGCTGTCAAATGATTGAAACTTTGAAACATGAGCACAGCATTCTCATCAACTGAATTTTTATACCATAGCAGCATCGCCTGCTTTCTTCTGCGTGCTCTATCATTATATGCAATGTTACTTGAGTATTGCCTTTGAAATAGATCCAAAACATGGATCAAAATTGATGTATTTCCCTTAACCTCTGGTCTAGAAACAGTTGCTGATGTGAAACTAAAAAATGCTCCTCTCTTATTGATACTGTTTGACTAGAGACTGCAAGCTGCAAACAGTTTCTTTTTACCATGAATTGTTGTGATATGACAGCACTACTCTTGTTGTTTTGCTGAGATTAATGCAGAGACAGAGCTTTAAAAATGGAGTACTTGCATTGGCTATGTCTTCAAAAACTTTGTTGTTGCTTCTCTAACCCTCAGACTGCTTATACAAAAAATAAAAATAAAGTGTTGATATATACAAATATCAATGTACAAAGAGATATATACAGAGTTGCATTGTATCCCTTAAAAGGGATCATGGTAATGTTTTAACATTCGGCCATTAATAGGGCCTTCTTCAGCAGTGCTGCCCTCTACATATTTGAGGAAATATGTGTTATTTCCCTGAACAGCAGAAATAACAAATGGACCTTTCCATAGAAAATCAAATTTTGCATATTTTCCCTTGTCTTCTCTTCGTGAATCCCACCTTAGAAATTTGTTGCCAACACAGAAATCTTCCGCCTTAGCTCTCTTATCAAACATCTTTTTGAGCTTCTCTTGCAAAATTTGAGCTCTGTTATAGACATGTTCTCTTGTTTGCTGAAGATGAATGGTCTGGTTTATTCTTCGTTGAATGTCATTTGGTTCTGCCTGGATCTCTTGTAACAGCTTGATAGTAGGGATGCCCAAGGATAAAGGAAATATGGCCTCCATGCCATACACCAGCTCATAAGGGCTCATCCCAATAGATTTCTTTGTTGAAAGTTTGTCTGCCCATAGGGCATTTGTGAGCTTTTTGTGCCAGTTCTTTTTGTTTTCTTCTAAGATCTTCTTGATAATATTAATCAAGCTCTTGTTAGATGACTCAGCCAAGCCATTACCTTGAGGCTAATAGGCTGTGGAATGGCCCAAGGTGATGTGAAATTTATGGCAAAAATTGATCATCTTTTGGATTTGAAGGCAGCGGCGTTGTCAGTAATGATCTTCTCAGTGCAGCCAAACCTAGAAAGGATATTGCACTCAAGGAATTGGATAATGATGGAGTCATTGGCCTATCTACATGGGATGGCTTCAATCCATTTAGTGAAATAGTTGGTGGCTGTTAGAATCCACTTGTGCTGGCTTGAGGAAGAGGGATGGATTTCCCCAATGAATTCAAGACCCCATTGTTGAAAGGGCTTCTCGGTTGAAATGGGCTTAAGAGGCAAGGGTAACAGCTTTCCTTTGCCCTCAAATATTTGGCATTTATGACATGAGATAGCAAACTTCTTTACATCTGCAAATAAAGAGGGCCAATAGTAACCAGCCCTTAAAATTTTATCGGTAGTGGACTTCCAATATAGATGTCCTCCACAGTCCCCTGCATGGAATTCTTTCATGACATTGTTAGTTTCATTCATGGTTAAACAGTTAAGCAGTATTCCATCATGATTTTTCCAAAATAAAGCACCATCTATGACACAAAACTTTGAAGCTTTCATCTTTAAAAATCTTTTCTTGGTTCTGGACAATCCTGGGGGAGCAAACGGGTTTAACAATACAAAGCATATATCAGCATACCATGGAGATTGCAAAAAGGTTTTACTGATCTGTGGAGTCGCCAGCTCCTGTTCATTGTCCAGTTGGTTAATGTCTAAGGCTTGAAAGTTTGTTTCGTACATCAGTTTGGCTAAACCTTGTCCCTTTATGAGCTTGGTTGGTTTTATTTCTATGTCATACTCAAGGATGTTAGCAATCCACTTGCCTCTTTTGCCCTCTAACCCCTCTTGGGTTAATATGTCTTTTACAACAGCATTTGGGACATAGGCAATCACATGTGAATATAAAATGTAAACTCGGAAATATTTGATTGCTTTGACAAGGGCGTAGGCCTGCTTCTCCATGATTTGGTACTTCAAAGGGGCATCTCTTAAGGCTTGGCTGAAAAATGCAATTGGCTTTCATCTCCCTGGTCATCCTTTTGCAAAAGGACAGCAGCTATGGTGTGCTCAGATGCAAAAGAAAAATTGATAAAATCTTTGTCAAATTGTGGACTGGTGAGGACTGGAGCTTGGGTTAAGGCAGATTTGATACTCTCAAAGGCTTGCTTGGTCTCAAGAGACCATTTTACCTTAGCATCCTTTTTTAACATGTTGCTTAATAGTCTTATCAGCTCGGCTAGATTTGGGATAAATCTCCTTAGGAAATTGATCTTTCCAAGGAATGCTTGCAACTCTTTTATGTTTCTTGGATATGGGATTTGGAGGATGGCTTGGATCCTTTCCGAATCTATTCTAATACCATCTTTTGATATGATATGGCCAAGAAGTTTGCCTTCCTCAAGGCCAAAGAGAGACTTCTTGGGGTTCAAGGAAATGCCATATTTCCTACATGTCATGAATATTTGCCTCAAATGTTTTAGGTGCTCTTGATCAGATTTGTAGAAAGGGGTTAAGTCATCGAGGTAGAAAACTAGGAAATCATGTATTTCCTTGGCAAATGCAATGTCCATTGCCCTTTGAAAGGTAGCACCGGCGTTTTTAAGTCCGAAGGGCATCTTCACATATTTAAATGTTCCCCATGGTGTGGTAAAGGCTGTGTTGTCTTGGTCATCCGGGTGAACTAGTATTTGATTGAAACATGAAAAGCCATCTAGCAAAGAGATTCTAGATGACCCCACTACTCTTTGTAGGATGTGGTCCATTTTTGGAAATGGCTAGTGGTCTTTTAGGGAGACTTGGTTTAAATTTCTTAGGTCTACACATAGCCTAATCTCACCTGTCTTTTTTCTTGTGGGAACAAGATTGGATACCCATTCAGAGAATCTAATGGGTGCTATGATACCTGCTTCAAACATTCTTTTCACTTCCTTTTCAATCAAAGGGAGAAGCATAGGATTGATTATCCTTAGTTTCTTTTTGAAGGGCTTTTGTTTGGTTTTAAGGGAATGGTGTGTTGGATCACTGAGGTGTCATAGGACTTCAAGTCCTCATAAATCCAAGCAAATACATCTTGGAATTATTTAAACAAATCAACATATTTGGGCTTTTGATCGGGTGGCAAAGATTGAGATAGTTTGATCATTTTGGGCTTCTCTACTATCCTAATGTTGTGTTCTTCTATAGCAGCGTTTAAGGGTTGCATTTTTGGTTTTTTGGGCACATCGTTTGCATAAAACATATCTTCTAACAGAGTGAGGCCAGTAGGGAGAAATTTATCTTTTAGATCAATGATCTCGGCCTCTGTTTCTGATATTTCCTCCAAATGCATCTATTTCATCTCTTCTATGTTTGCATTGTCAAAAACAGTTGGGTTCAGCATTTGTTTGGTTGTTACAGCTATTACAGCCTGTTGATTTTCATTTGTTTGTTGTTGTTCATCCGTCATAGCATCCATGTCAATGTTCATATTTGAAAACTCATGCTCAAGAGTGAGGAAATTGTTAATCTGGGCATCATTTTCAAACACTTGCCAATCTTTAACATTATTCGCGATAGCAGGCCTATGTTTTATTTCAGCAGTGAAATGGTGATTTGGCTCAAAGGGCAGCTTGCATGTACTAGTAAAAGTGGCTAGGTTGTGTGCATGAATGTTATGATCTCTTGAGATCTTGGTGAGCTTGGATTCAGTGAATGTATTGAGTATATTAGTGGCAGCAGTCCTATAGGCCCTCATTCTATTGTAATTGGTAACAAAGTTGCCTTTCATTTGTTGTATGATTAAATCAGAGTCACCTAGAATGGATACTTTTGCAGCTCCTAGAGCTTTGAGCAGTTTAAGGCCTAAAAGGAGAGCCTCATACTCTGCCATGTTGTTGGTGCATTTGAAATTTAGTCTGTAGGCATGGCCTTCTACATGATTATTATGTGTATTGTGAATCCATACACCTGCCCCTGCTCCTAGCTTGTTGACAGAGCCATCAAACTCTAAATACCATGTGATTTCTTTCTTGTGGTTAGTATCAAGAGTTTCAGTCACTTTAGGATTGGGCAGATTTGAAATTTCTGTTTGGGGGGGGTTCTTCTTGTATGCTGGTTGCCTTGATTGTTTTGGTAGTTTCATCAGTATGGGCAACCGATTGTTCATTGATGTGTGTGTCCAGTTCTAAAGACAACGGCTTATCATCAGTGGGGGGACTTGTATCATCATTAAATAAAATAAAAGAATCCATATCAGAATGGATTGAGTGAATAGGAAAATTTTGGGGCTTGTCCTCACTAGTTACCACATACTTCACCAGTTTTTCTCTATACAGTCTCTTTGGTTGCCCAAAGACAGATATAGTGGCATAAGATAGGTCTAATTGGAGGGATCCTTGGAGTTTTGCTCCCCAAGATATTGACAATAGCATGCCATACTTTGGTGGAATGTCAGCAACCACCACATCCATGAGGATTGTCTTGTTGGGATATTGGACTAAGGAGACACACAAGTCTTTGATGAGGCCTAAACACTTGACTTGACTTGAGTCAAAGGAGAATAGATCTTTGTATGGCCTAGTGACATCAAGGTTTAGCTTCTCCATTACAGCTTTGGGCATAAGATTGTGTGAGGCACCTGAGTCAAACATAGCATTGTGTAAGACTTTGTCATGTATGTGAAAACTGACATAGAATGGTAGAACAGATCCATATGTTGATTTTCCATTAACTTCTGGACCGAACAGCAGTTCAAGCTGATCATCAAGAACATTTACATCATCCTTGACCTCTGGCATTTGAAGTGATCTTTGAATTTGTTGCCTATACACATCATGTTTGGCAAGTTCAGATAAAGGGATGGATATCTTTAGTTTACCTATTTTTGCCTCTAAGTTAAATGGTTTCTCCAATGGAGTCTTTGTGTTGGCAGTAGCAGATTTCTCTTTTTTAAGTGTATTCTCTGTGTTTTCCTCTTGATTATCAGAGTTTTGGTGAGTGATATCTTGTGGTACTTCAGTTTTAGGAGGGTTTTTTGGAATGCTGTTCAAATTCTCTTTTTAGGAAGAAGGTGGCGGAGGCTGGTCATTAGAGGACTGCATGTCTGTGACATCCTCTATGGTGACATCCTTTGGATTAGGGACTGTTTTATTAGGAGTTTCTATGAGGGCAGCCTTATCTTTGATCTTCTTCGGCTGCTTGGTATCATTTGGTTTAATCTTTTCGGGCACATCAATGGTTCCTGTCCTCAGCTTATACTGTTTGTGGACCTCATACGCAGTAGTATCATAGCCTTGTTTAAAATCAAAAGACTCACCAGATTTAGTTTGAAATCGATTAAAGTCATGCTCATCTTGGTCTTGTTGAGTTAGGAAAATTTGTTTCTCAGCCTTCGAATCCACCAAGTTCATGTGACTGTCTTTTGTCTGTTCACTAGATGTAGATGCTTCTGTATAGTTTTCTTGGAAAGGAGGCTTTATATCATGGTCTGGGCTAGACCTACCAGCATTTTTATTCTGAGTTTTCCGGAAATTTTGGTTCCTTATGGTATTAGGTTGTTGTCCTTCCCATGATGACTTCCTCTCCACACTCTCCACTCTGTCTCATAGCTTGTGCATGCCACTGATAATAGCATCCAGATTTTGATCTAAGGCTGAGGGTTCTTCTTTAAAGGTGGTTCTTCTCTCAGTTCTAGCTCTGTTTCTTTTAGCAATTAGATTTGCCTCTACGCTAACAGCAACATTTTGCATGTCTGCAAGGGTTTGAGGGGCTCTTTCCCTCAACTGATAAGCCATGTCAGTGTCAAAACCATCAGGGAATTTATACAAAGCAAGATCAGGTGGAGGCCTTAAGTTTTGTGGTATTGCATTATAAACATTATTGAATCTTGCACAATAGTCCAAGACAGACTCTTGAGGGCCTCTTTTGATGGTGTCATATTCAGATAATATGTGCAAGGGATCTTTATTTTTCTCCCATCTGTTGATAAATGACTGATATAAGGCTTCTGGGTCTGCTATGGAATTGGTTGTGAGTGCTCTAAACCAAGTCCTGACATCACCTGTCAAACTTTGGACAAAAATTTTCATTCTCACGCTATCATCATCTATCTCGTAGTTCTCAAAATAGTCTTGCATCTTCTTGGTATGCTGAAGGGCTGTGCAAGAACCAGTTCCATCAAAATATGTGATTTTAGTTTGATAATCCTGAGGCATAGCCCCAGGATTTGCAGGTAATTGCAAGGGCGCATATCTATTGGCCATGTTTACAGGGATAAGTGGAACAACAGGAACAGCCGGAACAGCTGTAACAACAGTGGTGGTAATGGTAGTATGTGCAGTAAATGGAGGTGTGGAAGGAGTGCTTTGAGAGGTGGATGATGAACAAGGGGAAGTGGGGGTTGACCAAAATAAAACTTTGACAGGGGTTGGAACACAGCTTGGCTGAACTGTTTCAGGGCTAAAATCAACAAAATCTTCTTTTTTCTCTAGCTTCCTGAGGTTCCTTGGGATTAAATTCGGATTTTCAAAAGAAACTGGGGGATTTGGGTCTAGATTTGACCTTGTATAACGTGAGTTCCTTTTGGGAGCCAGATTCTGAAATTGTTTTGGTATTTTCTATGAATGTTTTTAGAATTAGAAAGGGACTAATCAAATTTAGGAATAGCTATCTATAGCTTAAAACTAGCATGAAGATTGACTAAAGCAACATTTGTTTACTCCTGTAAATGCAAAGCAAGAACAATTTCAAAGGCTTCCTGGCTAACATTCAGGCTTCATCTGTAGTTTTAAGGAATATGCAGCAATTGGAAAATTCATTGTTTGTCCCCACTGGAGTCACCATTATGTTATCACTCAGGTTGTTCCCTTTGACTCCCAAGGGAATAGGACCGAGGTAACCACAAACCAATCTTTGGACTGCAGGTCCTAGCCTACCTGCAATCAAAGAGGGCTCTCTCTTTATAATTTAGCTTTGTTGAGGATGGTTTTAGGCTAGTTATAGAGTTCAAGGGGTTTTGTTTAAGTTTGGTGGGAAGGATGATGCTTTCAAGCAGAGAGGAAATGTATAGTATGATAAGTTCAAACCATTGGGCATGGAGTCAAGGAGTAGGACTGCTGGTGCGTTTTCTTGGTCACAAGAGAGAATTATGGAGCAAGCTAGCTGCACATGAAACAATGATTCAAACTAAATGGAGATGGATTTAAGGCTAAGGAATGAGAGGCAGTTAAGAATCTCTCGTTCAGCTTAACAAAGGGAAGGCGAATGAGCTCTATCTAGGAGCAGTAAAGAATCCCTAGATAACTGTCAAACATGGGTGAATTAGGGTAAATATGAGCCAAAGGGAAATCATATTCATTACCAATTCAGTTCAGATGAAAACATAAAGAAACAGCAGAAATTGAGCATAGAGTACAGTTAAACAAGTTCTAAGCTAATCTTTCTTTCTGCTATTTAGATGGTAATACATGTATGATATGAGCATATATCAATGAAAACAGAGGTAAGAGGCACTTATTGAGTCACATTACAGCACAAGAATTCCACATTCAGTTCTTCAAAACATTAATACACAGCACACAGTCCATTCTCCAAGCTTTCAGCAGTCTTTGATTAAGGAAAATATCAGGTATACAGAGCGAGTCTCTCTTGGAGCTATACAACCAACCAACCCCTTCAACAGTGAATTAGGGTTGTTTTATAAGTAAAATATCTACAAAATCGGATCTCAGACAGATATTCTATAATAAGTGTCTTTAACCTAACATATGTCTGAAATAAATGCGAGAAAATATCTTCGAGCTGCGCTGGGGGAAGTTGTACCATAAAGAGTTAATGTGTTGTCTTTATGGTTCTGTGTTGATCACTTAGCCATAATTGTGCTTTGGGTTTTGATCCTTGCTCTTGAGTGGTTCTGAGGTGCATTAACTGTGATGGGAGAGCCTTGATATAGCTCCACCGTTTTCCTTGACTTTATTGGAGGCCATTCAATGTTCACCTGCATTGAGAATAAAGATTTTCATTAAAAACATTCAACTGATACTCTTTGCCGCTTCCTCTGATACACTTTGGCACTGAATGTGCACCTTTTCTCACCGTTGATACTCTTTAAACTATCCCATCGACCTCTTATGGCTACTGTTCGGCCCTCTGTTGCTTTAAAAACTGTCTTTGCCCCTTTTCTGAATCCTGCGCGAAGAAATTCTTGTCATTTTGCGACTTTCAGGCCTGCTGGTGGCCGAGCCATGAAAGGGCTTTCCATTTTGGCCTATTTCCCTTAGCGATGTGTGATTAGCACTTAGCACTAATCGCGCATCAAAAATTGCCTCAGTTTTTCATTCTGGGCATCCGTTGGTGCAGATTCGCGCTTCGCGCCCTTTTTGACGATGACGTTAGCGGTGGGTCCCAGTACGGCGATGACGTGGCAGGGTGATGTCAGCAGGGTGACGTCAGCAGTACGGCCGGGTGACGTGGCGGTACGGTGGAGGTGATGACGTGGTAGTATAGTGGCAACGACGTGGAAATGATGTGGCAAGGACACAGTGGCAGGAGGCTGATGCAGGATGATGACGTCATGGGGAGACGTGGCGGTGACGTCACACAGGGGAGGGCGGTATCCAATTTCATGTCGCACCGCTTTTGCGCAAAAGCGGTTTCAAAGGAGGGGGCTCCGCCACAGCCGAGAGGGTGACGCGTGGCGGGAGTACGACGGGAAAACCGCCCATCTCCCGGACACTAACCCTCGGCATGTCGGGGCACCAAAAGACCCACCCACCGTTGATCTGTGGCACGGTCAATCGGATGGATGACGGGACAGACAAGGCAGTGGAGGGTTAGGGATGGGGCCCGTGCGTATATAAAACAATATTTATGCCAAAAAAGGGCTAAAAATTTTGGTTAACGCGGGTTTTATGGGTTATATACAAGCGGGGTGAAATATATTTACATGCATGACCTTAGGATAGCGGCGAGAAATGAGTATTGTAGGGTTAAGACTTAGGGGAAATGGTTATTAGTGTGACCAGATGTCAGACTAACTCCAGGTTAGGACACGGAAGGGTTAGTAGGAGCCCCAGATGGACTACTATTTCCCGGACTTGATAAATATGGCTATAGTGCCAAAGGGAGGGGCTATTTAATATTTTTGGGGAGTTTTTATAGCTTTTTTGTATAATAGGGGATGGGGAAATGATCTAGGGAGCTAGATAATAGAGTTAGGAGTTAATATGAATTTGTGAGGTGAAGTGTAGGGGGGAGGCTAAGTTTGTGAGCTGAAACTTAGACATAGGGAGTGAATGAACTGTGGAGACATGATTTTTACACAAGAAATGTGGCTTCTTTTCAGTGAAGAAAGTCAAAGCTTGACTTGGTGCTTTACAAAAATGAAGTGATAACAGGACTAGTTGGGCAGATCCCAAGGTCCTTTAGGGGGATATTAGTAAGAGACTTTTAGGGGGAGTGAAGGGAAGTTAGACATGCTTCCAGAATTCTGCCATCAAAACACTGCTTTGGTACCTCGGTCACTGATGAGATGAGCTTTCTTTGCCAAGGCCAAAACTGAAGATAATCTTGCTTCTGCAACCCCAGGCTACCTACCCAGCCTAATACACCTAGAATTTTTTCTTCCTTTTGAGTGGGTGCACTTAGACTTGCAAACCCTGATTGCTTTTTTCTTTTTAACTGCCCTCCTATCTAAATCTACACTTATTTCTTCCAAGGGCCCGAATTAAGCAGTTGGGCTCCTTTGTTTCTCTACCTATCTACAAATATTCCAAGATTAAACTGTTTGGACAGATAATGATTCTCTATATTCTAAAACAAGAAATTGAAACCTAGGGAAGCCAAGATTAAGCTGTTTGGACTTCCCTTAACAGAAAATTCTTCAAAAATGGTTACCTCATCAAAATTGGAATACAGTAGTGGCATTTAGACTGGCACACTTTCATGGCCTCTTCTTTGGTCTCTTTTGGAAATATGGAGCATTGCAGCATGCAAAGTATGACATATTTGGCACTTTCAATCTGCCAATCATGAAATATGAACACCTGTTGCAACAGGAGGCTAACACCAACCTCAAGAACTAGACATTATTGGCTCTGATACCAATTTTTTGCAGGGGCTCCTGTCATGAGCTTGCAACTTTTTGTGCCTCTTCGTTAGTGTTGATGGCCAACTCCTGGTGAACCAGTGGTGAACCTACTCAGATATTTCACACTCTTTCGGCTTACACAATGGCTTTCGTGCCTCACAACAGCCTTGGTGTCCATTCGATCCTTTGGTGAACTTCCTATGAACTTCGAACGAAAGCTCAACAGAACTACTATCACAGCAGACTTTTTAAATCACAGAGATACTCGATTGCAGAAATATAGTGTACTCATTTTATTGCAGAAACTCAAAGTATTACAGAGAGATAATTTCTTTACAGAGATTGACTGTCATCGCTTTTACCAGACTGTATACCGTTCATAAAGAACAAGTAATACCGGAGGCTACCTGGCGATAGACAGACTCTGCCTCAGAAGTTTATGACTGACATCTACAAACTGAAAGACTCTTACTAATGGTTCAGCCACTTTAGGTTCTCACAAATGCCAAGCACACTGATGCACAGGCTTCCAAACCACCTAAGGACTTGAGTGAATCTTTCGTGGTGCAAGCAGATCAGACCTTGAGGTCCGTAGATGCAGATCAGGAAATACACTCGACTCAAAACTCACAAAACTCAGGACCCTAAGACTCTCAAAAATCCGATGCCCAACAAATGAGCCTTACCTCTCTTATATAGGAAGAGAAGGGGGACAAAAATTATTGTTGGTCGGACCAAAGAAAAGACTTAAAGCTGAAGTAATCATTACTTTCCAGCTTTTATCAAAGCGACGTCCACACAATGATTGGGTCTATAAGATGGACCAAATAATTGCTTTCGGGTAACGCTGAGATATTGTCTGTAAAGTAGATTCTTGTACTTAAAGTAAATTTGACAGATATCATGACTGTCTACAAAGTGGATGCTTTTGTACCAAAGCCCACGAGAAAAGATTGATGGAGAATATTACACTGTGGAGGCTTTTGAACAGTAAAGCCCACTGGAAAACTGGTCACAATTTAGGCCTTGTGACTGGTTCACATCAAAATATTTTGAGATCCAGAAATCGGTCCCGTTTGTATTGCATAGTGTCCCATGCTTTGGTATAGATTTGTCTGACAATAATGGGCCTTCCCAGCACGATTTGATGTTGTACTTTGGTAAGGATGAGCCATTCCATGTGCTTTTTCATATATTCTTCAAGAGAATTATTATATAGAGCAGTTTGATAGGTTGTCCATTTAGTACTTGCCATTTATTTTACAGTATGATAGACTGGATGATTACATCGTTTGTTACATTGCATAATACAGGTTTTACCCATATTTTTACAATATTTTTCATGCTCTACAGGATCCATAGCTGTCATGTTCATTCCATAGTCTTTCCACCAGTCTCTGAACCATTCACATTGTTGATAACCTTGGTAGTGGCCAACTGTGCTGAACTTGATCCTGGTATAATGCGTCTTTGTTTGATCATCAATATTTAAAAATTGCCACCAAAGTTTCTTGTAATCTGCAAAATCATAAACAGTGTCAGGAAACATGATATGGGGATCGTTTCTGGGCCATCTAGCTGCTAGGTGAACTTTTCCATGACCAGGCTCTCTCCATAAGTCTCTGGTCCTATAGATACAGACATGTCTTTCATATATTCCTGTGCTTTTTCCTCCATGATACCAGATAGTAGCAATATCATGAAAATTTTGTTCTAAGGCTACTCTTGCTACTTCAGCATTCCTTCTTGCTTTATCATAGACCATGTCGTGTATCCATTTTCTTCCTTTTGGATAAACTTTTCTTTCTGGCACATAATACTGGAGATCTATATGAGGCTGTAGATTTGCATCCAATACTTTGGTGTTGCAGAGCTTCCATGTTGGTTTCCAGTTTCTCTTGTAGGTCTCCCACTCTAATTCATCTAGTATAGTCTTCAAAATTTCTTGTTTTTGGTTATTATCCCATTCAGTGATAATAATCATAACATGAGCTTCCTTTTGTTCAATATACTCTCGGCTAAGGAAGTCAGGAAGGCTGTTATCTTTCCCTTTGATATGCTCTACTGTGAAGTCAAAATTTGCAAAGAGTGCCTGCCATCTGGCAAACTTTGCTTCTCCAGCTTTCTTGATATCTTTAGATAAAACTTTCTGCATAGCTGAGGCGTCTGTTCTGAGAAGAAAAGGCTTGTTTATCAAATAAACTTCAAATTTGCTAATGCAATTCCATGCTGCTTTTACCTCTCTTTCAATGACAGAGTAGTTTTGTTCTGCTGAATTCCAGACTCCTGAAGCAAATTGAACAACCTGTTCTTCTTTTCCAATTCTTTGTTTCAAGATTCCTCCCCATCCAACATTGCTTGCATCAGATT
Organism: Pinus tabuliformis; assembly: GCA_031772625.1. Classification (NCBI taxonomy): domain Eukaryota; kingdom Viridiplantae; phylum Streptophyta; class Pinopsida; order Pinales; family Pinaceae; genus Pinus; species Pinus tabuliformis. Next base: position 1,283,932,217 of record CM062807.1, read on the forward strand.
CAACTATCTTAAAAGCTTGGTCATCAGCTACATATAATATAGGTAAATATTTTACCTTGGCTTTGATTTCTTGGACTGCCCTGGTGTGGATATCTGACCATTTAGGGGGATTCTTTCCGAGTCATTTATTTAGCTCCTTCCTGTCGCTAGCACAATCCTGGTAGAAATTGCTGACGTAGTTCAGGCATCCCAAAAACCTTTGCAGCTGTGTTTTGTCTTTAAGTACATCTGGGAACTTGTCTGCAAATTCAATGGCATGTTGTTGTAGAGAAATTTGCCCGTTGCAAATTGTGTGTCCCAAAAATTTTATAGAAGTTTGAAACACTTCTATTTTCTTCTTGCTCAACACCAATCCATTCTTTTGAACCAATTTCAAGAAAATATTTACATGTTTAAAATGGTCATCAATGTTTTTTGAGAAAATTAAAATATCATCAATATAAAAAATTAGCCAATCAAAGTATGGCTTGAAGATAGCATCCATGACTTTCTGGAACTTTGAGGGAGCATTTTTTAGGCCGAATGGCATCACGTTCCATTCATAATGCCCTGCTGGAATACTAAAAGCAGTCTTAAATTTATCTGTTTCATCAATGGAAACCTGCCAAAATCCTGCTTTTAGATCAAATTTAGAAAATACCTTGGCGCCTGCAATCCTTCTGATTAAATCTCCCTTATGCGGAATTGGATAGGTGTCATCAGCTAGAACTGAATTTAGAGGTTTATAATTTATAACAAGTCTAGGAATCCCTCTAATTTGTTCAGCTCTTTTATTCACATAGAATCCATAGCAATTCCAGGGGCTATTGGATTCTCTGATCAGTCTTTTGTCAAGCAATTGCTGAATTTCTTTTTGGCAAAGATCTTTGTATTCTTTTCTCATTGGGATGGCTCTGCTTTTACAGGGTTTTCCAGGATACCCTTCTTTGTAGGGCAATTTGATAGTATGTTGTTTCCTATGCCAGAAAGCATTTGGTTCTTCTGAACAACATGCTTCTTCTAATTTTTCTTTCAGATCCTGGATTTTTCTTTTTATGTGGGGCAGTTTTAACTGTTCTTCAACTCTTAGTGTGCCTTTCAGATCTTTAAGATCTGCCAATAGAGATTCTGCTTTATCCAATTTTTGCATGGCTTGAACCATTGTTGAAATCCTTGGACTTGAGACATAAGGAAGTTCAAATTTCTTTCTTTTACCTTTTGAGGTAGGAACAGAGATAAAATAGTCGGCTCTTCCTCCCTTTAGCCTGGCTGAGCCATGGGGCTCTACTGTAGCTAGAAAAACATTTCCTAATATACAGTCAATGGGAATATCTGCAATGGCAAACTTCATATATACACAATGAGTGTCAAAACATAATGAAGCTCTGGGAATTTCATATTGGAGTTTCTTGTTTCCTAGTCCTACTACCTCCCTTCAGCTGAAACCCAGTATTTGGCTGGAATATTTTTGATGTTAAGGATGTTAATATCTGCACCTGAATCTAGTAATTCAATCATTTGAAAAATTTTCCCTTGGATGCAGATTTTTACCTTAACATGATGTTGCTGATAGGTGATCGTAAATAACCTCATATCCTTAAATCCAAAATGCAGGTCCTCCATCCCTTCAGAAACTTGTACTTCTTGGTGATATGCAGTAGGATTTCAGGAATCATCTTCTTCCTTTTTCCCTATTTTTCCTTTTTGTAATTCTACAATTTGGACTTTAATTGCAGAGAATTCTGCTTTGAGGTGGTGAATTTCACCACTTACTTCTCCCAGAGTTAATGATCTTACTTTTGCTGGATTTTGATGATGTATTTGGAATGATTTAGTATTTCTTTCATAAGATGCATCAATAAATAAAGGCTTTTTACCTGATTCTTTGGAAGCTTTGGTTTTGAGCTGGTCAGTGAATGCTTCAATCAGGCGATTCTTCATATCTCCTTCCTCCATTGCCCTTATTTGAGACAGAATCTTCAATTCTGCTTCTTCTTCAGTAGATGCCATGAGAACCTTTTCTTTTGGAGGCTTAGGCCTTTCTTCTGCACTGGAGCTGGTGTAGTATTCAGAATCATCTTCATATAAAGCATGACAAACGCACTCATCTTAATTTGAGCATGAACATCCTGATGAGTCTGATTCATAGTATTGGCCCATATTAGCCTACAATTCTTCTTCTGATGTAGAGCTAAAACAGTCAAGAGAAGATTCTTCTAGTTGATGTTGCTAGGCTGTATCTCTGATGGAAAGATTTGGGCATCTTTCTGTAACATGTGTCTTAGATTTGCATCTAAGACAAAAAATAGGTCCTGAATGTTCTTGCTTGACTTGCTTGGACTTCTGAGCATAAACAGTTGTTTTCTTTCCTTTATTGAGCTTTGATTCTTCTCCTTAAGGACATCTGGAGGCTGTATGCCCATTTTGGCCGCACAACCAACAAGTGATTTTATTCCACTTTTCTTGTTTGGTTGAATGAAAATGAATATCAAAGGGGTTGTAATAATGAGTCTTTGGAACATATCTGTAATAAGCCTTCTTCTTATATCTCTGATTTTTTTCCTTATATCCCAAAACAAGTGTTTGATGCTAAAATTCGTTGAAAAAGCATGGTGGGGGTTTGACAATGAGACCTCCGCTCTACTAAATTATGATGCCACCAACAACCCAAATGGCCTCTCTTATTAATTTCCCCAAACAATGTCTATATATGAAGCTCATTTCAACATTCAATGGGGGAACCGGACGGAGGAGTGGATTTGACAACGGAGAACGGAGCACCAAATGGAAGAGAGATAGAACGGAGATGTGGCACCCAAAGGGGGTCCACCCTGGGCACAGAAAATGAGGCAGATTCCCAAAATATTTCAGGGAATATTTTCATGCAGATTCTTTAAGGAATCTTAAGATTCCTTGTGCGGTAAAAATTCTTTTTATCAGAATGTAACCAAGTTTATAGTCAATTTTCTCAAATTTTCGCAGGGGACACAATAGCGAGGTTGGATTCACCTTTTGAGCAGCAGATTTACAGATTCCCAGTGGAGGAGAATCTTGGGGGAATCTTCCAGATTCCTTAGAGGCTAAAATTCACCAGAGTCAAAATGCAGCCAACTTCATACTCATTTTTCTCAGAATTTCACAAGGAACCTAACGGCATAGACAAAATTTTGATCTGAGCAATAGATCTTTAGATGACCCGAAGGAGGGATTCTTTGAGGAATCTAGGGGGAATCTAAAAGATTCCTGTAGCCCCAGATTTTCACTTTGTCAGAATTCAGAAATTTGATAGTCGATTTTACACTATTTGATGCCACAAATATTATGGTGCAACTAGATTTTCCATTTGACCATTCCATTTTTAGGCCACTTTTCAAAGTGGAGTGCAGGGGTCAGCATTCAATGTGCGAGCAGTCATTTCCATGAGATTTGATGCCACAAGATTGATGATGCAGCCATATCCAGAATTTTATCATCCTCTTCTTCAGAAAACTTCTTGATGTGAGGTATATGCAGTGTGATCATGTACTTCTTTATCTCTTTGCTTCAAATTCGTTGTGTTGTATAGATCCCTATTTGATGCTTAATGTGGGATCTTGTTTTGTTCTTGATGTGGGATGTACTCATTATCGTGTTTTGATTGAGATCCCTTTGTCGCCATGTTGATGGGATACTCATGTGTTTCCATGTATGTTTGAGTTTAGATCCCTTTGATGCCATGTTGGAGGGATGCTCATTATTAACATACGTGAAATTATGTCATGCTGATAGGGGTCCCTTTTTGAATGAGAGTTCCTGTAGTAGAACATCTCTTGGAACCACTCCTGCGTGAGGGCATATTCCTTGTATGATACAGAAAACACATGCATGTACATCATCACCCTTTCCAACACTTAATGCAGCAGCCTACACCATCTTGACATCGAGGCCCGAAGACGTAGTCCCTCCTGAACGAACTCCATTATCAACGTCTTGTGTCTTATGTTGTTGATTCTTGTCATGTTCCTTCTTCTTTACGACATGCATCTATGTTCCTTTATGCTATTTTAAATGCAATTCTAATCACATCAAAAAAGCAAAAGATCTCGGTTAAATCCGGGAGTTGAGTCAACTCGGATCATAAGAACACCGTAGACTAAGTAGCCTTATCCATTGGGTATAGAGTCAAAATGAAAAGACCAAACTCAAAACTGAAAATTGACTGACTAACTTACTTTACTATAAACAAAACACATTGACTGAACTTACTTATGGCATTATACCATAGGGATCTTAGGGCCTTCACCTCGGGCTTCAAATCCAAATGATAACCACCCATTTGCTGAAGATGTATATACAAACATGTGTAATGATCCCTCCAGTGTAACCAATCCAACAAATGGCTACTTATTTGAATTTTGCTCGTACTTTCCTTGTTCAGGCAGAAGAAAAAATAAAGTGGCAAATCAAATTTTCCACTAGATCCAATATATGTATTGACAAACTTGGAAAATTCTTCCTCTACTAATGACTGCAATAAACTCACCCAAGGATCATGAAAATCATGCAACATAAGATCCTCTGGATGATAACTAGTAAAACAAACCTTATTCCACAATGCTAGTTTGTCTAAATGTTGAAACTGATTCCCATCAAATGGAATGAGAGCAAAATTTTTTCATTATCATCATCCACAATAGATAAGGGCTCCGAATTTCCTTGAATTTCATCAAATACATCAGCAAGATCATATGCAACAAGGATGTATTCATCATTAACTAGATCACATAGAAGTTGGCAAGGTCGCTCCAACTCATCATTAGAATCATGAAATAAAACTTGGCTTTCATCATTCAAATCTGATTGATCTTTAATCATGGAAGAAAATATTGTTTGTTGGAGATGTTCTTGTGGATCATAAGACTGTTGCAAATCAACAAATGATTCTTCAATGATATGCTCAATTACCTTTACCTGATGATTGGCAAGAGGACTTTGTTCGAGAACCATAGTGCTAATGTGTACACCCACAGGATCTAAAATAACCTATTCTTTTTCATTATTCTCCTCTTCATAATCTACTTGCAATGTTTTATGACTATTCTCTGCCATAATTACATTGTCTAAAACCTCCACAAATGCCAGTTCAAAATTATGATTTGCACGAATCTTCTCTTTAAATGGTATTTCAGATCCTTGTTCATGCATTTCATCAAACAGCTCATCTTGGTCTTCACAAACCTGATCCTGAAATAAAAACTCAGAGAAAGAACAATCTGAAGAAAAAAAGTGAATGACTATCTTCATACTTCTCAACCAAAAGACATGTTTTGGATGCTCATGGAAAACTTTAAATGCAGAAACCACTTCAATTATATTTGATTCCTCATGTGCTTCAACGGGAAGAATATCAATTTGACTGTCACAAGAATCAAGGAAAACATTTTCTTGTTCACTATTTCTTTGCAAAAGTAGATGATCACTGTCATAAGATGGTTCACTGCTTAAGTTTTATGTACATGCAATTTCAAAATTCTGACTTGGGCCAATTTATTCTTGACTATTAGGATACAGATATGTTTCATCTTCAAGCAAAGAAGAAGTTGATGTGTGTTGTGAATGATCCTTTGTATCAAATAAGTTAATCTATGTTATTTTCTATGGGGAAGAACATTCATAAAGGGCCACTATGATCTCATAATCTAGACATTCTTCATCACCAAAAGTATCTGTTGGACACCTAATCCTAAATGGGTTAGTGTGGAAGCTGAATAGACTAAGTAGTTCAAGAGACCTTGGGATGTGAAACCCAATGGTCACAACAATGTACTATAAATGTATATCAGTTGTTAATAAAAAATGTACTGCATGTTTTATCTTTCATATTGTCCTTGCTGTCCATGTGTGTTTAACATGGTATCAGAGCAAGCGATTGTTGGTCCTGCTCCAATTTGAGCCACTTGTTTTGTGGTCTCTATATATATGTCAGTTCTCCGTTACCTGACCTCTGACTCTGCCTTATTCGCCTCAGACCTGAAATAACCTACCTCTTCCAGCACTGTACATCTGTCCATACTGTCATCTCTTGTTTTAGCACTGAAGCTTGATGGTGCCACTGCAGAGATCCGCCACCATCGATGAAGGTCCGCTCCTGTTGAATGCGTTATGTTCGAAGTTTGAATGCGTTATGGATCGATATTGAATGGTTGTTTGTATGTTGTATTGGTTATCAAGCCGACAATATTTCCCAAGGCGAAGCTTGTTACCAAATCGTGCCATTGTGTGTTGGATCGGTGTTGAATCATTGTTGTCGAAGTAAATATTGCAGAAACAGAGCTTAGAAGGCAGATTATTATATACCTGTGCGAATTCAAGACCGAGTGCATCCTCAGCAAGGAAGGACAGTTACATTGAAGTGCTCTGCAACCTGTGCATGGTATGATATCTAGACCTTTGTAAGAATGAGCATTGCGGAGTTAATATCGTGGTCAATTAAATTTTCTTAAAGTCGTCGCCAAATCTTGAATAAACGTTGTGAAGAAGTGGGCATATGTATAGTAAAATTTTGTGTGGCCAGTTGAGTGATGATTTAAGCATGGAAGAGTTGTGCGCATAGGAGTGAGGTGAAAAAATTAATATTTGATTGTGGAGGATACTGTGTGTAATGATGTTTTCGCATCAGTTTGTTTCTTGTGAACGACCGCTGAAGAAGAAGAATCTAAAATAATTTTCTGAAGGTTAAGGCAAAATCTTTTGCTTATGTAATTCAGCCCAAATTCTGGTGATTCCAATTTTGAATAGTTTGATTAGTTGAGACTACCACTAGAATCAATGAACGTAAAGGATTATACTTTAGGGATGATGCCTGAAAATAGAGATTGAATACACTATTAGATGTGTTGGTCGGTTCGATGCACAGCAAATTGGCACCAGTAACATTCAACGTTTTATTTGGCCTTTTATTGTGATGCACAAGGCTTGTGATGTTTGTTTTTAAAATTGGAAAAACCTAACATGGTCTTCCTTGGCTTGGTAAACAAAGGAAAAATGCCTGGCAGGGATGTTGTCCCTATATCTGTCGTTTCAAATTCCTAAGGCAGTGGTAACGCATTGGAAAACTTACGTTTCCACTCAGCTCTTTACGTATGTGTGAATTCTCAACATTTAATTCTTTGATTTTGGCGGTGTTTTGCCTCTGAAGAGTGAAGCAATTGCGTCCAACTGATCAGGACTCCATTCTTCCTCATTATTTACTCTTGACTCCGACTCTTCATCATAATCTGATGTATCTGAGAATTCAGAATCCAAATGTTGTTTAGTGTCGAGCCCATCAAGATCCCAAGGTTGCCCATTTGAGTTACAAATCAAAGTTGCATATTTTTTCTCCGACTTTAAGACTTCAGCTTCTTGTTCTATTTCTGCCAAGCAGAGGAAACCGTGATATTTTGCGGCATTTGCATCGGTTAAATTCTCTGAAACCCAATTTGTTTTTGAGAAAAAATTCATCTGGGCATTCAAGGTCGCATGGTCTGGAATATGTGAAAGATGCCCAACGTGCAGAAAATATGCAAATCATTCCTTTTTCCAACTATTATTCTGCTTTCTGAAGAAATTTAAAACACCGAGCTGCCTGCTGGTGCGTGTGAAGGGACAACAACAGAAAATCGTGCCCTCTCCTGCCATTCTTTACTTCTGTGATGACCGTGAGCACTGAAGAGACACCGGAAGGCAGACTCTCCCCTGTGCAAGCTCACATTGCTGCTGTAACTTCATTTTCTGGGACTGTGTGCCAATTCCAGGATCAAATCTGGGCCATATTGCTGGTGTACAAAGTCTGTGTCTATGTGAAGAAAGAATCGAAGAGCTGAGCTAAATAACCAGGTTCCATCAGCCTATGCTCCTTCTCTAATTCACTGCTATTAAATGCCAGAAGTTGCGTACTTTCCAGAACTTATTTTCTTGTGGAAATGTGTGGACTGTATGATAAAAATTGCATATATCAGATGTATATGAATTTCTGGCATTAAATATATCAACCAGACTCTTGGACTAAAATAATTATTCCCACGTACTTCAAATAATTATTCGATACTTGCATTTCTATAATTCGAAAGGAAGATAATCCACAAGGGTATTGCCTTTTGATAGCCATCATTTCTGCTTTGAAAGTGATTATGCTGGGGGATTTTTGGGAATGACAGAGTTCAATGTTCATAAGAATTGGGGACTGTTTATATTCTTTAAAGTTGCAGCAATTTGGCATTATTTAGGAGTTCAGTGGAAATTGTTTCAAGCCAAGACTATCCTTTGTAGATCGAATTGGTGTATATTCTTAAAGGTTGTTCATATCAGAGATTGTCATTGAACTAGATTGAAGTTGTTGCCAGGACAAGTTCCCTTGGATTCAAGGCTGGTACAGGAAAATATCTTTTTGAGGCCTAAATTGCTTGTAGCTTTGTTGGAAGTTAAATTCTCAGGTGAATTGAAGAAAATTCAGTTTTGAATGAGGAGTCTATTTTCCGGATATCACCATTCTTTGTGTGTTGAATCTATTACGAGCTGATTGATTTGAAGTTGTTTCCATAAGTTTATATAAAACAGAAATTGGTGTACAACTTTTCCTCATTGTTTTACTATTTTTTGAGGTTAAAAATGGCTCCAATTGGTGTAATATTAGAGTTAGTGGACAATCTAATACTCTCTACTATGGATAATACAGTCAAAATCAGCAAGGATTTTCTCACCGATATTCATAGTTGTTTACAAGATGTACATGAAAAGATTGACTTTTTACAACTTGAATCTCAGCTTCAGCAAGAAGAATTAAAACAGTGGAGTCATCATTCTGAATCTGTTTCTGTTCAGAACATTGAGACTGCAACCCATCAGAAGCAAGTCAATAAAGCAGATTTAGTATCCAATAAAGCAGCAATTGTACATGTAGATGCAGAAACTCAGTGTGCACTTCCCAAGCCCATCATCAGACCTTGGGAACAGCTTGTCCACAACAAGCACAGAACTGGTCTTCGATATGACAAGGACTTGTCCTTTCATATTCCAGACTATGCCAAGCCCATTCAGTTTCAGAGTGCTGGATTCATTCATGACAGTTCACCTGCTCCTCATGACATTTCACCTCCATTTGTTCCAGATTCTACCCCTCTTCCAAAGCAACAAAAACAACAACAGATCGTGAAATGCCAACACTGTGACCGAGTTGGCCATTTGAAAGATCACTATTTTGATCTTCATCCATGTAAGCATTGTCATAAAACCAGTCATTCTTCACATAGATGCTTCATAAACAAACGTCCTACAAGAACAAAGATTCATCTTGGATGGATCGCTTCTTGGCAATGGGCATCAATAGCCAAGAAGATATTCCAAACACATGTCAGAACTTGTTCTAGAGTATTGAACAGCCTTGCAGTTGAGTTTTCTCCATCCTCTCACCTTGTATCTGACAGGGGGGAAATGATGGTCATCTACAAGCTTCAAAGCCACATCAAGCGAGCCTGAGCCACAACCTGCCATACCAGTTTTAGAGTTATAGCCAGAGACAAAGATGCACGTGAACATGCCTTCAGTTGGCAATCTGGGACACTTCCTCTAGCAGAAGACTTCAGCTTCTTGCCAGTTTTTGAAGAATTCCAGGAACAAAATTGAGAACACTTCCTCTAGCAGAAGACTCCAGCTTCTTGCCAGTTTTGGAAGAGTTCCAGGAATTGCATTAAGCATTCCAGAGTTGTTGGTCATCCTTAAACCATCACAGTTTGAGACTTCCCTTTTCAGGTTGAAGTTTTCCCTTTTATGTGGGGTGAGACCTCCCTTTATTGGTTGAAGGTTTCCCTCTTCAAAACAATAGGAGCACTTCCTCTAGCAGAAGACTTCAGCTTCTTGCCAGTTTTGGAAGAGTTCCAGGAACTGCACTAAGCGTTCCAGTGTTGGTGGTCATCCTTAAACCACCGCCCTTTATACCAACATTTCAGAGAGCACATTCAGCCTAGTGCTTCCATGCCTTTTTGCACATTTTGTATTTCAGCTCTCTTCTTGGACTCATACATAACCCTTCGGATTAAGGGGGGGAATGTTAGACACCTAATCCTAAATGGGTTAGTGTGGAAGCTGAATAGACTAAGTAGTCCAAGAGACCTTGGGATGCGAAACCCAACGGTCACAACAATGTACTATAAATGTATATCAGTTGTTAATAAAAAATGTACTGCATGTTTTATCTTTCATATTGTCCTTGCTGTCCATGTGTGTTTAACAGTCTCTTCAAGATATTGAATGAAATTTTTACAGGATTCATAACAATCTTCGAATAACAAGAATGAATGATGAGATTTTCCATAAAACTCAAAGAATGTTGTGTGGAATTCTTTAAGAGAGAATAAGCTACCTGGTTTCAATCCTTCATACCATGATCTTGCTTTTTCTTCTAGGGTATCCATAAACATTTTCATCAAACAATCCTCATGAAACTTAATCCCGAGCTTATGTATATGCTAATGAAATTTGATTAGATGTAGAATATCCTCATCCTTGTTTCCATCTGTGAATTTGGGAAAATTATTTTTCTAATCTATGTAAGGAATTTGATTCGGAAAACCACGAATATGAGCATGATTCATAGGAGCATACCTTCGAGCAGTTGAATCCATTTTCAAAATAGTTAAGTCACCAAGAAGTTCTTCAAACTACTGGTTTTTGAACAGTGGATTCGCCATGAAAATTCTAAACCTTTGGATTCTTCGACACTGGAGCCGCCAGGTGAAAGATGCGCAACCTTTCTTGTGTCTGATCATTGTTCACCATCAGTAATCAGATCTAATCCTTGTCATTCTTTCCCAGGGAAGATATGATATTTCATTTCCCGGCAACAATGCCAAAATGTTATCCTCTATAATGTCCCAAGCTGAGGAGGAGATTGAAAGAGGTAACTTCAAGCCACTTGCAGTTCAGTAGCTAGCCCTGCTAAACTAGAAAGGGATCTCTCTAAGGTTTTCACAGTGAATGATCGGAAGAGAAATGGATTCTAGGCTAGATGAAATAGTTTTATACGAGTTTTTGAAAATTTGGGGTTTTTGGCTTGCTGAACCAAGGATGAGTGTTGGGAATGGGATCCCCAAGGACAGTTTTGGGGCTAAAAGCCCATGTTTTGGTCAAATTTTGTAATAAACTTGTAAAGACTCCGCATTTTGTGGTCGCGAAGCATGAAGGTGTCATAATTCATATAGGGTTGTCCGCCCTTAGTTTTGTAAAGTAAAGTCGGTTGTAAAAGATCTACCCATGGTCTGCGGACCATGGGATTGTATGAAAATAGCTAAGCTCTAAGTAGTTTTAGAGATACATTAGGTAATGTAATGAGTCAGATAGTCATAACTCTGAAGTAATAAGTGTAAGTTTCAGGTCGTAGCATAGGTAGAGGCTCTGTAGTTGAGTGTGTAGAGGCCTAAGGTGGAAGTCTGCAGTTGAGTGCGTGAACCCTTGCAGTTGTGTGTGCAGGGCAGATAGAGTCTATAATTACTTGAAAATATCAATAAAGAGAAGCATTCTGCAAATCCTGTCTCTTTGTTACTGTTAATGCATCTTGACATGTTATGTATGAATTTCGTTTATAATGCTTATATGATGCGTGAATGTATGTAATTACGTTGGTTAAGTAAACAAAGATAAGAACATTTACTTACGCGGTGCTAACTATGATTGTTTAGTGTGATAAGTAAGACACTTAGACTAGTTTGGAATCTGCACGATACGCTGCCATAACAGCGGGAAAGTACCTACGCTGCAGGTTAGGGCTGCGTGAAGGTCAATCGTACCTTTTCACAGAGGTGTTGAAGGGCGTAATAGAGGGCCAGTATGGCCAGCCCTATAACTAAGTAACCTGCGCAAAGGCAGGAATAGAAGGAATAAACCAACATCACAACCATCTAAGGGTACGAAAACTTGGTTCCAGCATCCCCCCATACTACTTCAGCTGAGACTTCGATTCGCGCTTCACGGGCTGATGTTGAAAGGGCCAGTAGTGTAGGGATTTTTTTGGCTAACTAACGTTGAACTTGGGTCAAGCCCCCACAAGACAACAAATGGTTCCATTGCTGGGACCGGAATCTGCATAAGATATGTGTGATGACGTATCACTGGAATCCGACTAAGAAAGAGATCAGAGACTGGTTGGATAGGAAGATCCATGAATTCGTGGCACAGGAGAATAGAAACCCACGACTGACAAAGGAGTAGTGGCTGGACAGGTACCTATACATAGAGATCCACGAGATCTTCTTCTACTCCTTTGCAGTTCAGCTATACAAGTGGATCGCGAAGATAGTAGATAGCCAAGGAAGGTGGAAACTTGACGGTCCTATTGTTTGGACCCCAGAGCTAGTACAGAAATTGGAAGCATCTGAGGATAAGATCACCCGCACTGTCGATCATTGGCTCGATCACATCATAGGAGGATTCATGACTGAATTCGTGGTTGACACTTCAGTCATCTACAGCGAGGCGGAGCGGTGCTTTTTTAAAGGACCGCGAGATAAGTACTCGAAATCTTTGAATACCTAGATTAAACTGTTATTGTGAGAAAAGAGGGTTATGAATCTACCTTGATGTTCATAGCTACGTGAAGTGGAAAAAATTACAGGAACAAAGGAAAAAAGGGTCCTGAATATAGTCCATTGATTTCACCTCCATGAGGTGACGAAGAAGGGATAGTGCAGGCTTCTCCGCGAAGTGCTATTCAATTAATAAGACAAGGATTCCCGCGACTGCCACCTCCACCCACACCACCTCCAACTTCACCACCATTGCCTACAACTTCACCCGTACCACCTCCACCTCCACCGTAGTTCAGTATGGAAAATTCAGTGAAGCTACCTTTGTTCAAAGGCTTGGGAAATGAGGACCCAAACCAGTTCTGGTTCGTTGTGAAAGTTGTATGGGAAGCTTAGGGTGTTACAGATGATCACATGAAGAAGGCGACATTGGTTAGTGCTCTGCAGGATCACGCGCTAACCTGGTATATCAAGTACTCTAATGATAACCCGAATGCTAGAGTGGCAGACATCCAGACATCACTGAATAGAGAATTCAGTAGGCCTACATCTGAGGCACAATCGATTATGGAGTTCAAGGAAATCGTGTTGCAACCAGGCGAGACACCTTGGGAATTAGATCAGAGACTGAAGTGTAAAATCTGCGAAGCTAATATGAACTTGACAGACGGGCAACATCGCAAATGATTTGTGGCTTCGCTCCTACCACACTTAAGGGTTGCACTATCTCAACAGAAGATAACAACTCAGGTGGAGGCCTTGGAGATTACCCTGAGGCTGCATGAAACACCAATGCAAGATCCAAATCTGGGGGTTCAGTAGATCCATGCGCAGTTGAAAAACCTTTGCCTCAAGATGCAAAGTTTAAAGTAGGACAGAAAATTTCGACCAGAGGTGCGTGAAGAGGTATGGTGCTTGAAATGCAAGGGTCAGGGGCATGACAAAGACCATTGCCCGGTCTTTGTGAACTATATTGCAAGAGGAGGACCGATGCCTCTGAGGCTAGAAGCTCAAGGAGGACCTAGCACGGGGCCTGCATTGTTGGTGCACTATATGTCAGGTAACAGGAAAACATGCTACGGATAACTGCCATTTGTTGCAGAAGTTTGTACAAACTCCATAGCAATTGTTCTACAACTTCTGTAGGTTGGCAGGACATGATGAGCATAATTGCAGAAGTTATGAATTGGTGATGGATAGAACTCCTGCCTATAGGGTCCAGGGAGAAACGCGGCCCCCTGACTAGAGTGTGGGGATGGCGCAGACAAGATTTCAGGGGCGCAGAAGAGGCCGAGGCGGAGGAGGACCTAGCAGAGGTCAAGGATAGTTGATCTACTACAATTTTGGGGGACCAAGACACTATGCCTGGAATTGCATTAACCCGACACATCCATCGTGCAAGTATTGCACTCTATTTGATCATGAAAATGAAGATTGTCCTATGCTGATAGCAAGGATACGTGACAAAGGGGAGCTACCACCTCTACCAACTCAGAACTTGCATATGATGAGGTCTGAGCTGCAGGAAGAGGATCTGAACGTGAATATAGTGCTCGGAAGAAGAATCACAATAGGAGATGACAAGGGGAAACAGCCTGAAGACAGTACTTGGGTTCGCAAAGCTCCAGTGAAGGAGGCTGAGTTCGATTTGGAGCACGCACGTGAAACCTTCATGGAAGCGAAGAAGAGCTTCCTTGAGGCTTCCACCTCAGGGAACAAGGATAAGCCTGATCAGGAGATGTACCCTTCTATGCTTACAACCTTTCTGGAGACCTACATGAAGTTACTGCGTGATAGCAAAGCTGTGAAGGGGCTACAGTAGCTTATAAATAAATGTTTCGAAAACGCTACGAGTGAGCCGCGTGTAGTACGAAAGATTAGTAAGCATAAAACAAGGACAAGACGAGAGATGAGACTGGTCGTGCAGATAGGAGAGTATGAAATGGATCAGGTTATCTTGGACCTGAGGTCATATGCAAACATCCTACTGCAACAGACTTGGGAATGAATGGAGAGACCCACGCTGCAATGGTCTTCGACTCAGCTAAGGATGGAGAACCAGCAAAAGATCATCCCCATGAGGCAATTGCAAGGGGTGACTGTAGATATTGAAGGTGCGAGCGCGCTGGTTGACTTTAAAGTAATAGAGATAGTGGATGATAGCAACCCCTATCCTGTGCTCATGGGAATTGATTGGTGTTGGCTTGTGTAGGCCTGACCCAGGTTCAGAGGTGATTTAGCCAAGCAAATCCCAGTACTACTGGTCCTTTCGGCAACAGTCCGTGGAGTGCGGACTGAGGTCTCACCCGAAGTAGTATGGGAGGGTGCTAGAACCAGGTTTCCACACCCTGGGGATGTCTGATGAGCTTCTAGAGGTCCGTGGTCTGACCTGTCGCTACGCGCACTTGCTATCCCTTCGCAACTTGTGGTGCTGCTTTTGCACAGCCCTAGTCGGGGCGCAACCCGTATAATACCCAAGTTCCTTGCTATTTAATATGTTATTATCTAATTACTTAACTTGTGTGTGTAAGATCAATGGTTATTACAGCGTATTCAGCAATCATATCAGTGTGCGCAATAAATAAACCAACATAACCCTAAAGAAGGCAATGTACAGCAAATACACAGAAATAAGAATCAACTTCTCTTTACTAATCTTCAATCCCGATTGCAAACTCGACACCACCCTGTGCACTCAGCTAGAGGGTTCCGTGCACTCATTTGTGGACTCTACTAGGCCTCTGCGCACTCAGCTGCATAGCCTCTTCCTACTACTACAACCCAATACACTTAGAATCCTACTCTAAGCTCAAACCATTCGTACTCTTCTCTATTTTTCCTTCACTATCTTTACAACTTAGAGCCTCACTCTATTTATACAATCCCATGGTCCACGGACCATGGGTAGACCGACATGACTTTACATTACATTACATTGATTTAGGGCGGATAGCCTTATGACTTAACCTCTACTTCGTGCTCCGCGCCCGCAATTTGTTGAGTCTTACAAAACCTTTTACCAAAACTTGGGCTTTGAGCCCCAAAACATGATGTGGGGGGATTCCATGCCCAACAATTAGGCTACTGATATGAATAGGGTAATCAATCTAAAGAAGTGAAAGATGGTATTTGAAAAGAAATCGTTATGTGTAATAGTACCACTAGATCCTGCTGAAGGATCGCGCTACACTAAACCAGTCCGCGATTATGAGAGTGATGACGATATGGACTGTATCTATAAGATAACAGCGCGAGACCAAAATTGGGTGAATCCAACAACAGATGGATG
The DNA here is from genome assembly GCA_031772625.1 of Pinus tabuliformis. Lineage (NCBI taxonomy): Eukaryota > Viridiplantae > Streptophyta > Pinopsida > Pinales > Pinaceae > Pinus > Pinus tabuliformis. The sequence goes on from CM062807.1 coordinate 1,283,948,021, forward strand.
AATTACATGGGATCATCAGAGTTCCTGCACCTCGGACTTTGATGAAGAGTTAGAGCGCTGACAGAATCGGTTACATGAAGTAAATACACTGAGTTATAACATGATGACCCGGTCGCTGCACTGTGTGTCATCGAAGGTAAGAAATTTGCCTACTTATGATGGCCTGAATGATGTAGATATCTTTTTGGATGCGTTTGAGAGAGAGGTACCATAAAATAGCGCTTCCGGGCATTGGACTGGGCACTACGCGCTACGCCCACAAGATGGTGGGGTATGCATAAGGGAAGCTTTGATGATTGGCGCGAATGTAGGAGGATGATGAGAACATGATTTGGGAAGCCAAAGATGTGAATGATAGACAAGTATGATGGGCAAGATGTTCCACTCGCGCATTTAGCCAAATGGACTCAAGCTTATGGAGAGAAGCCCCAACCTGAATGGGTGCACTTATTCTGTCACACCTTGGACGTCGTCTCGATGAATTGGTACATAGAAACAGAGCTTTGCCATGGTACAGGTGAATGGGATATTCTACGCGAGGGATTCATAATGACATTCAGTTTTGAAGATGGGTTTGATTGTATTGATGAGGCACTACAAGAGGTGAAAGCAGCAATCTTTAGGATACCGCAGGATCCTTTGGACCTGATTCAGCCTGAGTGGGCTACTCAGCTATGTCACACGCTGGAATGCTATAACGTGACTGCAGAAGAAGAAGATGAGGATCCGCGAAAGAGTAACATTCCAGAAACAGAGGGTCACCGCGAGGTTGAAGGACCACAGATTGAGAATCCTAATATAACCACATTGTTGAAAACAAAACAGGTAAACATTGGTACGGAGGTAGAACCCAGATTCACAAAGATTAGAGACTACTAGGACGATGTGACGGTGGATAATTTTGCTGAATTTCTCCGCGAATACCAGGATTTATTCCCTACCAAGTTTACGGATCTGAAGGGGATAATTAGGGACCTAGGTGTTATGAGGATCACATTGAAGCCCAAGGTGAAGCCATTTAAGCAAAGACCTTACCGTCTCAATCCAAAGTATAAGGAGAAGATCCGCTTAGAGCTAGACAAGATGCTCGCGACAGGCATCATTGAGCCTATGGAAGAATCTGACTAGGTAAGACCAATGGTGGTACAGGAGAAGAAGCATAAGGATGAAATAAGGATATGCGTGGATCTCAGAAAGTTTAATGACGCTCGCGTACATGATCCTTTCCTGACTCAATTCACTAATGAAGTGTTGGAAAATGTAGGTGGCTAGGGAGCACATTCCTTCACTAATGGGTTCTCGGGGTACCACCAGATCAAAATCACGGCAAAGGATAGGAGCAAGAAAACCTTCGTGACTGAGTGGGGTTGTTTCTAGTACACCACAATGTCATTTGGATTGAATAATGTGCCTACGATTTTCTCGCACGTAATCATTGCTGCGTTCAAGGAATTTATTCATAAGTTACTAGAAGTATACTTTGATGACTAGATTATGTTTGGGTTGGTGAAATGCCATGTCGCCAGTTTACGTCTAATGCTAGATACTTGTTGAAGATACCAGATCGCACTCAATATGAAGAAGTGTCTGTTTTGTGTTCCTTTTGGGACCCTATTGGGTCATGTGGTTTGCATATAGGGACTGATCGTAGATCCCGTGAAGATAGCGGTGATATTGAACTTGGAAGCGTTGGGGAGTGTGAAACAGTTGCTCGCTAACTTATGACATACGTGATATTATAGAAAGTTTATCAAAGGCTATGCCTAGATCACCGTGCCTATGGAGAAATTGTTGATGAAGGATGTCACATTTTGCTGGAACGAGGACTGTAAGAAGAGCTTGGATATATTGAAAGAAAATATGGTCACCGTGCCAGTTTTAGTCTTCCCGGATTGGAAGGAGTTTCATGCACATGTCGACGCGTCATGTATAGTGCTAGGAGCAGTGCTGACACAGGCTAGTGGAGGAGACTTGGACCATCCTATCATGTTTTCAAGCAGAAGGTTATCCAAGGCAAAGAAGAACTATTCCGTCACCGAGCGTGAAGGGTTAGCCATGGTGTATGTGCTCCATAAGTTTAGGCACTACTTGCTAGGAGGCCATTTTAAGATGTATACAGATCACTCCGCGCTGAAGTACCTGGTCAATAAGCTTATGTTGGGGGAGAGAATCTGCAGGTGGCTCTTATTATTCCAAGAGTATGATTTTGAAGTTATTGTGAAGCCTGGACGACTGAACGCGGGACCAGACCATCTGTCGCGCATTGAAACAAGGGAAGAACCCACTAATTTGGAAGAAGGATTGCTCAATGCACAGCTATTTGCAGTATGTGTCGCAGATGGTCATTTTGAAGATAATACACTTTCTAATTACGAGAACTACCTCGGAAGGATACAATGTCCAGCAGAAGAAGGAATTAGTGGTACGCGCGGGATTATTCTCTGTCATTGCTGGGAATCTATACAAAATTGGGTCTGAAGAGATATTGCGGCGATATGTACCTGAGATTGAAAGAAGCAGCATCCTCACGAACGCTCATGGGGGCGTCGCTAGAGGACATTATGCAGGGAGAGCGACTGCGCAGAAGATTTTATGTGCAGGGTTTTAGTGGCCAACCCTCCATCAGGAATCAAAAGCGTATTGCAAGGCATGTGATGTGTGTCAGAGGAATGGTAGGCCATTGTAGAGGGATGAGATGCCTCTGAATCCACAAATGACATTAATTTACAACCCTTTGATAAATTGGCAATAGATTTTGTGGGACCCATTCAGCCCCAAGGAAAAATGGGAGCAAGGTACATTATCACTGTGATGGAGTATTTGACTCATTGCACGGAGGCACATCCTGTAAAGGATTGCACAAGTGATACGACTACCAAGTTCCTCTTTGAGTATGTACTAACACGATTTGGCTATCCAAAGATCTTGATGAGTGATCGCAGTACGCACTTTCTGAATGAGACGATCAACGCGCTAATGGAGGAATTTCAGGTATATCACCAGAAGAGTACGCCTTATCACCCACAGGCTAACAGGATGGTGGAAGCATTCAATAAAGTGTTGGAGAATGTGCTAACCAAGGTTTGCAATGCTCAGTGAAGTGATTGGGACCTACACATACCTATAGTACTATGGGCTTATCGAATGACATGCAAGAAGTTGACTGGACAAACCCCCTTTAGGCTTGTCTATGGTGTTGAAGCGGTAATGCCTATGGAATATATTGTGCCTAGTCTATGCATAGCGGCGCTCATAGGTATGACGGATCACAGAGCCCTAGAGGAAAGGCTCACATAGCTAGATGAGCTCGAGGAAGAGAGATTTCTAGCTGGATTTCACCAACAGGTCCAAAAGCAGCGTGAAAAAGCATGGCATGATCGACACATTAAGTTGCGCACCTTTAAGGTAAATGACCTGGTTTTGTTATATCATAGTAAGTTTGATAAATTTCCAAGGAAACTCAGAATGCACTAGTTAGGGCCCTATGTCATTAAGGAGATTACCGACAGAGGAGCGGTACAACTGGTTAAATTGAATGGAGAACCCTTCCCAGGAAAGGTGAATGGCAGTGACTTGAAGCCATACATCGGTGGTCCGGACATGTGACTAGATGAAGGTAGCACAGTCTTAGAGCTCTAAGAAGCTGAAAGGACATGCGGGACTATAAACTACATTGCCCTGGTTGTGGAGCCGCACGATTTGAGGACTATGCAAAGGAAGGAAGTGTCACAGGGTCCACGGCAACGTGCAGGGAGTTGCGCTACCCAAGGATAAATTGTGCAGGTCGGCCAGAAAGTGACCATTAAAGTCACTGTCCATGATTTGACGGTAGAAGTGTGGCCAAATGGAGTAGGAGGCTGGCATTTAAGACGAAATTTATGGCTCAGATCCTTGAAAATCTGCCACCAATCCGCCTTTAATGAACCGAATTTGAGGGGAACGGTTGGATTTGAATTCAAAATGCCCTATAAACTAGAAGTTTTTGTCCAGCAAAAACACTTGGCATTTTGAGAATTGAGTTGTTGAGCTCTCAGGCGCACATGAATCATGAGCACTACAAGCTTCTGATAGCCATTAAAGTATTTGAGACATTGCCGAAGGAAACACAAGAGTTCTTGCATAAAATCATGTCAGCACCCATAGAAGTTAGAGATACCGAAGTAGAAGAATCAGTGTCGGAAGTTGAGATGGAGGCAGAAGTAGTTGCTCCAGAGGTCGCCGAGGTGCTCGCTGAAGTCCCTAAATCACCGAGAACACCGAGACCGAAGCCGACCCCAACCAAAGAGACCATGAAGGATAAAAAGGGCAAGTAGTCTACCATATTGGTGTGTGCATCGCCAAGGAGAAACCCAGCAAAACCCACCGTGCAGGAGAAAAGCAAGGCCATAAATTTGGAGCCGGAGGAGGAAGACATTGAAGACATCCCGATGAACGATGAGGATGTGGAAGTTGAAGTGGAGGTTCAAGCCCAGGTTGCAGACCCTATTACTCAGTTGCCAGAGTATGTCCCTCCACACAAGCCCAGGACAAAGGTACCAAAGGACATTGATGAAAGGAAGACCCCCTTGGAAACCCCTCTACTTCCGGACAAAATTGTTTTCAACAGACCGCGCTTGGCATGAGTGTTGTTGCTGAAACTTGAAGACTGGGACTTGGCGGATCACGAGAAGTTCCCACACCTAGCGATCGAGTAGCTGATGTGTTGCATCATTGATACCAATACCGGAATGACCACTTTGGAGCCGCGAAGTGGCTCAAGGGAGTAGACAAGGAAGAGTTGCTCAACCTGCTTTGGGTGTCGCACTACAACTGCACCCCAGTGACAGTTTTGATCATCAAGTAGTTGTTGTGCTTGGTGCATGATGGGTGTCTATGGCTAGAGGAGTCGATACCCATCACGGATAGATTGATTCACCGGATAACATGACTGCCATATACCGGAGAGAATCCGGCCATGATATTTGGCGGAAAAGGCGGCAAGCAGGCTCTCATAGAATCCATGAAAGAAAATTTTAAATTGGTGAAGAAGTCACGCGGGTATGCTATATCCAACATCTGTGACCCTTCTGTGAAGGTAGCCACATAGATCTTAGAAGCGAAGGTGATGAGGAAGTGTCGCACCGATGAGGTGCTGGCACCTGTCGTCGCACTCGCAGCCCAATGAGCTGAAGGGGTCCAGTTCAACTGGTCGGACTACCTTTACAGAGATTTCCTGGCGAACTGCCGCGAAGCAGAAGACCTCAACAAGACATTCCACTACGCGTGGCTCTTGCTGTCAATTATGCTGATAGTGTGGGAGCTTCCATATGACATCCAGTTCCCTTCGATCGTGCCAGACCTCCCAGAAGTAGCGAAGTATGCTTCGTTGTGGATGACCAAGGACACGCAGTGAGTTAGGGACAACAAGATCTTTTGGATCCTGATGGAGATGAACATACGCATGGCCATCAATCGCAAACCACGATTGTCACCTACGGTGTACGCCAACCTGCAAGGCTATGCTGAATTTAAAGCATACTTTCATCGAGTATCCATCAGGGCATAAAAGGACCCTATGCAAAAATGGTATGACTTGCCTTATCTGGAAACGAATGATGTTATTGATGCGGTACTTGATCAATGGTTGGCAGAGTGGCACACTAAAATAGACTTGGCAGTGGGAGGAAGCAAGTCTACCACACATAAGAAGAAGGAGGAGGCCAAGCTAAAGATGACCCAGTTGGCCAAAAGGAGGAAAAGGAGGCTGCTGACAAGGCCCAGGTGGAGTGCGAGGCCGCACAGCAAAGAGTGAAGCAGATAGGTGGGATAGAGGGAGGCTTTGACAAAAGCAGAAGGTCACCTTCACCTGAGACAGAAGAGGAGACATAACAGCGCGGCGTGGACCCTGAGGAGACGTTTGCCCACATCAAGCACCCAAGGGAGTAGGAGAAAGGAGGGTCCAGGAAGAAATCAAACGCGACCAAGACATCATTGCACCCCGTCACACTAATAGAGGGCAACTTGCATGATATCGGTGACACAATGAGGGATGTCACTGTGGAGGCCCTGCAATAATTTGAGCAACAATAACAGATCATCTTGGGGGTTATCCAGACAGGATTGTAGGAGCTGCAGACTCGCGCGTCGCAGGTTGGCACGGTGTCTACCAACCTAGCTATCGGCACTTCAGAGGCTACCAATATGCTGCACGCAAAGGCCTCCAGTGCAATAGTGCTTCCTGATGGAGCACTAACCACAGAGAATGAGGCTGACAGGCCCACTGGCCCTAAAGGGAGTAGGGTTGAACCTGGCAGTGCTCCCGCTTGAAGCGCTCCACCTCTTGCTGGATGGAGTGATTGCAGACCTAAGGGCCTAAGAGCATCACGCCCTCTAGGTGATCAGTGAGCAACGAATCAACAACAAGCAGAAGGCACTACAGAGAGATGCTACCATCGCCGCTAAGACTAAGGTGACCAATCAAACCAAGCGCATTATAAAGGTCGTTGAGGAGGCATGCCGAATGGTCCCAGAGTTTTCCATTCCAGAGGAGGAGCCAGTCGAGGTATGGATTCGCAAGCTGGCCATAGGGGTGCATGACACTCGTACTGAGATGGCGTGGGTTCAGTTGGAGTTGAACCTACAAATAACAAAGTTACAGTTGAGGGCTCGGCCTTCAACTCCGCCAGAGTGAAGGAACAACGGGCAACCATTGTCACAGAAGCAGTAGTGGTGGTGGACAGTGAAGTAGTTGACTGTACGCAATTATTTGAGCAGTCATTTGAGGTCTTGACCAGCTTGCAAGAGGACCCCAATGTACAGCGGCTAGAGATGGAAGCACATGAGCTAGAGCAGTGCTATGATGAGGTTAAGGGCACAGCGCAAACCGTCGCGCTGACACAAAGACTAGCTAAGCTACAGGAGGCTAAGCAGCTAAAGGAACAGGTGGATGCAACGCTACACAAGGAAGCAGTGCTGAAGGAAAGACTGAAGCCTTGGCTGGATGAGGCTTACATAGTGATAGGATCTATCGAAGGCAAGCTTGTGAATCTGCAAGTGATGCAGCAAAAGCTTCATGCCAACAAAGCAAGAGTAGTGACTGAGTAGGTGGTTGAAGATGTGAAGTAGGCACCAGCTCAGTGCACAGCCGAAGTTACAGTCATACGAGTCGAGCTGGAAGGGCTTCACGCAAAGATCTCTGCACCTGCCAAGTGACTCGAGGGCGAGTCACGATGTTTGTGTTGGGGGCCTGTTGGGAACGGGATCCCCCAAGGACAGTTTTGGGGCTAAAAGCCCATGTTTTGGTCAAATTTTGTAATAAACTTGTAAAGACTCTGCATTTTGTGGTCATGGAGCACGAAGGTGTCATAAGTCATAAAGGGTTATCCACCCTTAGTTTTTTAAAGTAAAGTCGGCTGTAAAAGATCTACCCATGGTCCACGGATGATGGGATTGTATAAAAAGAGCTAAGGTCTAAGTAGCTTTAGAGACACACGAGGTAATGTAATGAGTCAGATAGTCATAGCTCCGATGTAAGAAGTCTAAGTTTTAGGTTGTAGTGTAGGTAGAGGCTCTGTAGCTGAGTGCGCAGAGGCCTAGGGTGGAAGTCCACAGCTGAGTGCGCAGACCCCTGCAGTTTTGTGCGCAGGGCAGATAGAGTCTGTAATTACTTGAAAATATCAATAAAGAGAAGCATTATGAAAATCCTATCTCTTTGTTCCTGTTAATACATCTTGACATGTTATGTATGAATTTCGTTTATAATGCTTATATGATGCGCAAATGTATGTAATTACGTTGGTTAAGTAAACGCAAATAAGAACATCTGTTTACGCAGTTCTAACTATGATTGTTTAATGCGATAAGGCAATCGTACCTTTTTTCAGAGGTGTTGAAGGTCAAAATAGAGGGCTAGTCTGGTCAGCCCTATAACTAAGTAACCTGCATGACGGCAAGAATAGAAGGAATAAACTGACATCACAACCATCTCAAGGTGCGGAAACTTTGTTCCAGCATCCCCCCATACTGCTTCCGGTGAGACTTTGGTCCGCACTCTGCAGGCTGATGCCGAAAGGGCCAGTAGTGTAGGGATTTGTTTGGCTAACTAACGTTGAACCTGGGTCAGGCCCCCTCAAGCCAACAATGAGAAAAAGCAATTAGGTCAAGGTCTCAAAGGGTTGCAGTAGCAGGCATAAATAGGAGCAAGATAGCATTGTCTTGTGAGGAATCTGAGAAATTGGACAATGTATTGTAGGGTTTGAAAAGATTAGAAAGGCATAATGAGCATGTATTACCATGAATTCATTGATCTAGAAGAAGAAATATACAGACATGATTTTCCACATCAACAGAGATTTGAATATAAATAATTCTACCTACATAATTGTAAGGAAAATCACTGAGGAAAGAAAAACATTTTAAGACAGATGGATTCATTCATAAGAAATTGACATAGAAAGAAAACAACATCACAAACTCACTACACATGTGATCTGAATTTAAAACTACTTGTAAATGCTTAGCAAGGTATTCAATTCAGTAAACATACATGTTTAAGTGATGTACATGTCTTTTAGTTAAAAACAAATGAGTTTTTTCAGTTGTTTATGACCCTTTTATGTGTAGTAGAATTAATTCATTTCCTTGTTTAACATACTAAAACAGATTTGTTCAGGAAAATAACTCAACCACAGATGCAAAAGAATTTGATAACGCAGTTCACCCCTCCTGGGCTACATCTGCCGGGTCCAAGGCTCCCAAATGGGCATGTCCTTGACTTGATTAAAAGCTCAAAATGATTGTACAGCTGAATACAAGCCTCTACAGGTGAAATAGACTATAAAAATGGATTCATAACACTCAAATCCTTCAGGATTGACTACTGGTTCATCTCCAATGGGTACCTGCAACCCAATATAGCTCTCACAATGTTGGGTCCTGGTGGCTCCTATAACTTCCACGGAAAAAATACACCTACAAACGACCTCTGATTGCTCTCTAACCTGTTCCAATGGCTTTAGCATCATCTGAATACCCAAAATCAAAAAAAAATTCGTCCAAAAAGGACTTTCCTAGCCAAAGTTATGGCTCATTGAAGATTTCCTCCAATTTGGCCTAGAATCACTCCAGCTAACTGGCAGTTACCGTTTGTGATTAATGGGCATGTGACCGCGTTTATAGCTTGGCGGTTAAGCTGCATAGTATTGCGTGCCATGACTGGTTGTTAACTGAACGTTCAACGCCTTGTCTATTTGCATGTGAACCCGCATTAAACATAAAACGTGACTATTTAAATGTGCTAGCGGTTGGGGCTTAAGCCCTAGGTTCTGGGCCTGAGGTCGCATGGACGAGGGCTGAAAAAAAAATCAAAATTTCAATGTTATTGGGCAATTTCTCTTTTTAGTGCAACTTTCTCATATGGCGGCCATTTTTCGAACCGTTTGCGGCGCCAGAATCAAAAGGACGAGCTTTATCCCTTCATTCAGGTTCAAACCACTTTTGAACACTTTCATTTTTTACCATTTTACGACACTTGGTCCTAAGCTCCTGATCAACATGTATTCCTAAAAAATAGTTGCGACTGCTCCTTGATTAACTGTGTGAAAACATAAGATACAAGTCCTCTCCTCTGAAGTCCAGCCCTTCTCTCTGAATGAGAAATGATACATATAGACTCCAAAAAATATCTTCCCCATCTTCAAAGCTTGAATCCCTAAGTGGTGGAATAGTTTCCAAGAATCTCTCTACCAACAAGTAAGAGTGAGAAGGTAAAAAACAAACTCTTCTCTTAGACTTTGATTTGAGTTTTACTTCATTTATGAGGCCTAATTAACCATAAAAACAACCTATCATGCTAATTTATTCATGATTACATCATCTAGAGTTATAACTAATGAATTTACATCATCAAGTTACCTTTGACCAAGTCAGACTAGAAATCTGAGAAATTACACAATGGAATTTTTAATTAAAAACTCATAAAATTGCAGAAGCGCAACGCCAAATTTGATGCCACTTTTAGGTGCCTTTCTGAAGTCAAATTTGCAATATGAGAGAACGGTCAACTAGCCTTGCATGTCTAGTTTCCAGAACATCTTGAATTTTTTAAAATTACCCATGGGAAGGCCTTCAAAAACTAATTCTCCCAAGGTGTCTCCAAAAGCATAGCGCTTGTCAAAAAGAGGGGCTGAATGTTGATTTTTGACCCCTTTTTCTCATTTTTCTCAAAATCTGAGCCCTATCTGAGAAATATGATGAAATGGGTTTTGAGAGGAGGCCACATATTTCCAAAAATTAAAGCCACTTGTCATTTGGAGCTCTGAGGAAAAAGCGCAGTGCCTTGTAACTAGTGCAATTTCTGAGTTTTGCACCAAACTTCACCAAAAACCAAAAATGCTTAGAAAACTCCCAAAATTGGTCCAGAAGTGCCAAATGAGGTATATTATTCTCTCATGGATGCTTTAGCAAGCATCTCCAAGTTATCCCTCTCATTTTTGTCTTTTAGGGTTTCCTTTAGCTTGTTTTGCATTTGCTTGAGCTTGATGTTGCAAATCATGTTTCTGGTTTGGTAGTGGTGGGTGATGTGCCTCAACAATTGGTTGTCCCTACTAGCCTTGTCAAGAATCTTCCCTACATGATTTTCTTTTTCATCATTCTCTAACACTGCTTTAAATTTTTCCTCTTGCCTCATCATCCTAGATTTCTCTTTTTCCATGATTAGTTGTTTGGCTTTAAGTTGACTGTTTTCTTGCTCAAGGAAAGAAATGATAAATCTGGCCCTTGCCAAATTGTCCATGAGTTCTCTGATTTGGTAATCCTTCTCCTTGATAACTTGTTGCAATTTTTAAGGTTCATCTGCTACCTCCAAGTCACCTAGTTCAAAATCATGCTCAATTAGCTCCTCATCATGTAAATGTGATCCATGTTGTGCTGATGTAGAAGGCTTGACCCTTTTCTCAAATTGAGAAGTAAACACGAGCCTTTTTCCTCTCTGATATATTTTAGTCACCTCAGGTCTAGGTGCCTTGGGAACCTCCTCTAATTTTCTTGATGACCCTACCTCCATAGGTTGCGTTGATGTGTCTTGGTGATGGCTTGATGAAGTAGTTTCATGCCACTGCAAAGTTGTTTCAATGGAGGTATCCCACGCCATGTTCTTTTCTGCCAACTGCTGGGGGACTACAACCTTTATCAAATTGTGATGGAAAAGGCTATGGTAATGTTCTTTACTTTTCATTTGCACCTTCTCAGACATTTTGATAAGACTTCTACACAATTAGTTACACAGGTTGAGAGGTTTCACAACTGTGAAATGAATTAGCAACCTAATGTGGTATTGACACAATCTAGAAAATCTCCCCTCACAGGTGAAAAACTTCATTACAACCTTCATCAGTGGTGCATACTTTTCCAACAGGAATCTAAATGGAATGATGTGTGAATGAGCCTCTCTTTAAGGTGATTTTAAGAAAGGTTTGTATTTTTCAAGGTCTAGGCTCATGCCTTTGTACCAATACTCACCATAATTAGGTATCCCTGTGGAAAGAGAGATTGCAGCTACTGATAATGTAAATTCAATCCCCACTATAGTGGCTTTTTTTCCTTTCAGATTGGTGGCAATCCAATCAGCAAGCTACTCATGAAAACCTACTTCACCCACTCTTTGACAAAACCTTAGGCAGCTAACATCTTCAAAGCTATGTCTAATGAATGGTGAAGAGTTGATCTCATTACAGTATGTGGGTTCATACCTCAGAATCCTCCCTCCTTCATGATATTTTCTATTTTCTGATGGTGAAGAATCTCCCTCCATTTTGAAAACCTTGCAAGATGGCTTAGAGAAATAGAAAACATGAATGCAAGCTTAAAATTTGAATTTGGGAGATTTTTGGTGAATTTCAGGACACTTTGTCCTGTGCATAGCGTAGTTGAAAGAAGCACAGTGCCAAAGCACAGCACAGTTCACAAAAGCGCAACGCCACTTCCAGAAACACAGCGTCGCTTCCAGAAATGCAGCGCCAACTTGCAACCAGCTTTTGGAGGCCTTAAACTGCTCAAAATTGCAAACTTGATAGCTAGATGGAAATCTCTTGAAATCTGCTACAATATGGACACCTCAAGATTGCAATTGGACACTCCAGCAGGGAGAAAAATTGATTTTTCCAAGGTCTCTAACAAAAGGGCAGCACCAACTTGCAGAGCACTTTTGACTGCCTTTCTTGAGGATTTTTGGGCTGAAAGTTGTATGGTTGGAAATATTATGATGTCTTCTACATAATAGAGTCCTTAAGAACTGCCGACACCTGCTCCAAACCACTGAAAAACTGTCTTGAAGTCAACTTGTCCAGAAGTGCAACAACTCTCCCGTAGCAAGTGTAGTTTGGTAATTTCTTTCCAATCATAACACCTGTGCATAAAATGAAGGAGGTTTTTGTTCCTTGGCCTATCATTGACAAAAACCTCTTTCACTTTTGTAAAATTCTATTCCATTTGGTCAAAAACATATTTTGAAGCAAACTGGCCCTATGAGAAATGATGAGACGAGGTAGTGTATTGCAGCATTGTCTTATTTGAAATAAAACTTTACCTTTACCTTTATTTTTATTTCCATAATTTTCTAACTCTCTTTACCTAATAAATCACATGATGGACATGTTTTTGTTTTGACATATGGTATCATGATGAGACATGGAGTGATACCCTAAACCATGACCTAAAATGAGGAATTTAACCATTTCATGATCCAAGACATTTAAATGAAGATATGATACCTTGAAGAAGCCAATGACCATGATTAGTGATGAATACCATGAGTAAGAGAAGGGAGCAACAGTGACCTTGACACAATAGCCAGTGACCAAATTCTTCTTTGAAGATTCACTGAAAAGACAAAAAGTTGACTTGACACCCTAACAACACCTTGTAAGAGAATATTTGATGACTGGTGACAGGCTGAACAGACTGACACTAACAGGCTAGAACAATCTTACTTGGTGATCCATGTTGCAGGTAACAAGCTTCAGTCCTTCCTCGCACTTGCTAATAAAACTTGGTGCAAAACAACACACACTCGCAAGAGGCCTCCGAGGTTTGTTGAAAAATGATAGTCACAGAAGAGGTAAGCATGTGTGTTGGGTGGTTGTGATACATTCTTCTGCCCACAGGCGAGGCCTTCTCTCTCGTGTGCAAGTTTGTCAAGTTTTTTTCATTTTCTATTGCACAGTATTTTTTATCTATTTTAATCGCTCGTATCTTTGTGACTGCAGGTTAGGTACACCTATGGTGGCTTCACTAGAAATTTCATTCCACATAACCCTGATCGTTTAATGTAGGAGTAGGAGTAGTGTTTTCTTTTTCACTCGTCTTTGCTTTGTGGTTTTCATGTTTGTTTGCTTGTTGACTTGGTTGCTTTGCTTGCTTGTTGTTGTTTTCACTTTGTTTGCTTTGATTACTATTTTTTTTTTCATTTTGTTTGGTGTTGGGTCCCTGTAATACTAGTGATTCCCCCATTACTATTGTCATTGTAGCCCTTATTTTTATTGTTGGCCCCTATTGTACCCATATTGTTATTATTGTGCCCCATAGAAGCCCACTATTGTTATTGTTGTGCCCTTATATTATTATTGTTAGTTTGGCTTTGCTTATATTGTGACCCCTTAGACTCCTATATATAGAAAGGAGGTTTTGTCATTTGTATCATCGAATAATTGTTCATTTGTGTAATGTAAAGGAGGTTGCCCCCTCAAAGAACCTGAATTATAAGGCATTTATCTCTCTTTTCTATCTTTTTGTGAGTTGGTTTCATAACATTTAGTATCAGAGCTTTGGATTCTAGGGTTTCGCTGCTCCAAATAGGTCATCATGGCATTGTCGCTATACCTTTTTTTTGTGACATTTCAGAAGATAAAACAAAAACCATTTTGAGCCGAAATCTCAAGTCCAAATTTCAGATTTTGTCTTGCTACATTTTTGGAGATATGAGCTAAGAAAGTTAGGGTTTTTGTAGACTCCTGAATTACATTCCAAATAAGTGACCTTGGGAAAATCTCATAACTTTCTCTCTAAGCATCAGATTAAAATTTCGTAAGAAGTTACAAAAAGAGGATAGATTGTATTTTTCTTTGTATAATTTTAAGATTCGAAGATCAAAACAGTGACACGTGGTACATCATACAAGTTCGCTCTACTGAAAAAATATATAATCAGGTCATCGTGGGAGATTGGGCATAACTCTTTCTTGGAGAATCCAATTTTGATCAAACTGGTGGCATTGGAAAGAGGACTCAGAGGGCTACCGCAAGAAGAAATTTCAGACCTTGGAGATTTGTAATTATAGAGATACAACATATTCAATATCGAGCTTCTACAAAGTGAAAAAAGAAAGGTAAGTGTGTAGTCTTTTTAAAATTTTGCATAAGTTTGGGTTGAAAAATTAGGTTGAAGTTCAAAGGGCATAGTGAAGCATAATTATCATTAATTGATGCCCCAAAGAAAGAAAATGGAAACACCTAGTAAGCAACTTGAAATCTCTAGCATGACTCATGAAGAAGAGGAAGAAATGCAACATGATATATCAAAATTACGAGACCAAGTGCAACAAATTTCACTCTCGCAAAAGGTAACCGAAGCTAATATGAATGGCATGGAAGCTAATATTAAGGGTGTGCAAATTAAGATGGATTGCGTGGAAGCTAAGATGGATGGCATGGAAGCTAAGATGAATGAAATGGACGCTAAGATGGAAGATTTGAAAATAGATTTGAATAAGTTGCTACAAGAAATGCTAAAGGAAACTCATGATGAGAACAAAAGAAATGTTAATCATGATTTCATAGACTCTAATGTTGGATTGAAGACCCACCATGTCCCAAAGAGCGATATAAGGAATTTTGATGGCAAGGATCCTGTAACATGGATACTACAGATGGAGCAATTTTTCGATCTCCATAATGTGCAAAACACACAAAAGATACGCATTGCAACTTTATATTTGGAACCAAATCAGTTTGTATGGTATCGATGGCTTTGCTCTCATAAACAAATTTTCACTTGGACAATTTTACGGAAGAAATGATAGAACATTATGAGGATACAAAAAGCAACACTTTTTTTAGCCAATTGATAAACCTCAAACAAAAGGGTTCAATGATGGAGCACATTGAGGACTTCCAAAAATTGAATATAAGGGTAAAAGATATTCCAGGGGAGCATAGGATTGATGTGTTCATAGGGACTTTAAAGGATAACATCCAACATGAGGTTCACCTTTTGGAATATGACTCATTGGAGAAGGCATTCAGGTTGACAAGAAAAATGAAAAGCAAAATTATGGCAACAAGGAATCCTACCACTCACAACTATAAGGATGGAAGCATTGTTTCCTCTAGCCTTCCATAACCTACAAGGTTGACACCCCAACAATTGGAAGAAAAAAGAGCAAAAGGGATTTGTTACAGTTGTGAAAGCAAATACACTAAAGTTCATAAGTGTTCTGAGAAGAAATTATTTTACATAGATTGTGAAGAGGAGGAAGAAAAGGAACAAGAAACATCAAAAGAAGAGGATATATACACTAGGAACAAACCCTAGAGAAAGAAGAAATGAATCCAACCATATCTTGTAATGCACTGGTCGGAATTACCACTCCTCAAACTATCAAGATAGAAGGACATATCAAGAAGAAAAATGTAATAGTGTTGATTGATTCGGGAAATACCCATAATTTTATTCATTGTAAAATAGCCAAGGAATTGAATTGCTTCCTATATCTAGCACCAGAGTGTCAAGTGACGGTTGCAAGTGTAGGAGCCATAAATTGCTCTAGAAAGTGCCATAATATCATGCTATCCATGGGAGAATATGTATTTAATAGCCCAATGCTTTCCATTCCAATGGGTGGTGTTGATGTTGTACTAAGAGTCCAATGGCTACAATCCTTGGGTACAATAGCTTTTAATTTTCATGAAATTTTCTTCGGAAGGAAAGGAAGTTGAATTAAGAGGTATCACAGGGAAACCATGAAAGATAATCAGCTCTAATAGAATGACAAAGCTTCTAAAGAAAGAACAACAAGGCGTAATTGCACAATTATGTTCACTAGAGGTTCCCACATCAAAATCATCTATTTCTCCAGATCTCTAAAAAGCCTTGGACAATCATTCCAAGGTATTTGAGACTCCCAAAGGTCTTCCACCTATTCGTGATCATGATCATGCTATTCATTTGATTCCAGGAATTGTTCCTCCAAACATCAAGCCTTACAGATATCCCTATGCCCAAAAGAGTGAAATTGAACGTATGGTTGCAGAAATGCTAGAGGCTGGTATAATTCAACCTAGTCAAAGTTCTTTCTCTACTCCAGTAGTAATGGTGCACCAGAAGGATGGATCGTGGCGCTGTGTCCAGATTATAGGGAGCTCAACAAGATCACTATTAAAGATAAATTTCCCATTCATGTCATTGATGAACTATTGGTTGAATTTCATGGATCAATTTACTTCACCAAGTTGGATCTTCATTCAGGATATCAACAAATCAGAATGAAAGCTAAAGACATTCTGAAAACAACATTTAGAACTCATGAGGATCATTATGAATTTTTGATGATGCCTTTTGGCCTTACCAATGCATCTTCTACATTTCAAGGTTGGATGAATTCCATTTTCAAACCCTTCCGTTAGTATTTTTTGATTATATACTAATCTATAACAAGTCTTGGAAGGATCATGTTCAACATGTTGATAGGGTGCTCAAACTATTGGAGGAGAAACAATTATATTCAAAAAGCTCCAAATGTTTCTTTGGATTACAAGAGGTGGAATATCTGGGTCATATTTTATCTCATGAAGGTGTTAAGGTAGACCCTTGGAAAAATTAAAGCCATTAAGGAATGGAAAATCCCCACATCAATAAGCATCTGCAAGGATTTCTCGGGTTGACAGGGTATTATCACAAGTTTGTTAAGAATTATGGGAGAATAGCAGCACCTCTAACAACATTATTGAAGAAAGATGCATTTTTATGGACTCCGAAAGCAATGAATGCCTTTGAACATCTTAAAGAGGCAATGTGCCAAGCATCGGTCTTAGCTACGCCAGACTTCACAAAAACCTTTATTGTGGAATGTGATGCCTCAAGAAATGGAATTGGTGTTGTTTTAATGCAATAAGAAAGACCCATTTCTTTCGAAATTCATCCAATCAAAGGAAAGTATTTACACAAAGCTATTTATGAGAAGGAAATGTTGGCAATACTACATGCACTTAAGAAATGGCGACCCTACCTAAAGACACTTCAAGGTAAAAATGGATCATGATAGTCTTAAATACTTTTTAGAACAAAGATTATCTTTAAAAGAGCGGAAAAAATGGATCACGAAGATGTTGGATCGTGACTATGAAATCATATACAAAAAAGGGAAGCAAAATGTTGTGGCAGATGCACTCTCAAGAAAGGATGAGGATGTGGAAGCATTTCTTTGTGGCATTTCTATTATCCAACCAGATTAGATAAACGAAGCAAGGGATGAATGGAAGAATTATGAAGTTTGGGCACTCATTCAAAAGTTACAACAAAATCCCAGTACATCTGATACATTTAGCTCGAAAAATGATTCGTTATGGTACAAAGATCGCTTATACCCGTGTCAGAATTCCCAACTCAAACAAAAGATTCTTATGGAATTGCACACCTCTCCTTTAGGAGGGAATTCATGATTTTTAAAAACTTACCATAGGGTTAAGAAGGAGTTTTTTTGGGAGGTGTTGCCTGATAAAAGGTGTCTTTTAAAACTCCTAATTACCCCACATTAATCATCAACCCGGGCAAGTCCTTTTATTCCAAGAGTGTACACAATATGTGCATGCTATGTAATGTTCTTAAAATGAAGTATAAACCTTTGATACAAGAGTAAACAGATGCATTTATAAAACTCAAATTTCAATTATTAAAGGAAATATGACATATAAGCTTCAAGACTCAATCCTCTTCTAAAATCGTAATCAAGTCTCACACAAGCAATTTAGTTAACATAGCATCAGCCGAGAGCATAGTAGAAATAACCAATCTCTTCTTAGCTGATTCAATCTAAATCATACTCAATCTCTACGAAGCAACCCAAATGCAATGATGTCAATCTGAGAGTTCAATAGCGATAACCAAACTCTTACAGTTGATTAAATCAATATGATTCACTATCTAAATAATTGAATCTGCAATAAGCATAAATCAGAACAAATGACAGTGATGTAAAACATGTAAAGAAAATGTACTACCTCAATACAGGAAAGCAGTAAATAGTGAATAGGATAAACTCACAAAAAATGGGAAAATTAACAAACCAATCAAACTTGTGAGAATTAGAAATATATAACACAAGGAAGCAGTTTAATCCACTAGAGGTTGGGCCCTTAGCCACTAGCGAACACTGCTAAGCTACTTCAGAGAATACGAATGAACAGGAACATCAATTATATATTAATCATTGAACTTAAGTAGCATTACAATACAGTCATGTTCTCCAACAGCACGAGTCTGTAAATTAAAATTACAATTTGAAATAACAAAGATTGATCCCCTTTCCTCCTACAATCATTTGCTTTTATAGTCAGAAAGAGGTAAATATAAATGCAATCCCTCAAGATCTCCCAATCCTAAGGGATTCCCAGCTGAATGCTATCTTCAGACACCCTTCCTATTTAGTGATGATCCTCCTGATTCATCCTCCGACCTGTCCACAACCGATGCTCCATTCCTCCTTTGTTGGTTTATGGTGTTCCGTTGCTAGGGAACAGCAATTGTTCCTTTCGCCATTTTTTTCATAAAAAGGAGTAAAAGTTAGTTACAATGGATAAATCTTAACTGAGAATAGTTCATCCATTTCTTATCATAATCCAACAATATGTTATTGTATTAAGATATGAAAGAGATAAGAAAAGAGGAAAAAGGCGATGGAATTAAGAGTAAATACATACCCATTTCATAACTCAACATACTCCCCTACTTACCCTATTTCATGTCCTCATGAAAAGTAAGTAGTTCTTATGAAATGCAATTAAAGAGTAGGCTGGATAGGGAGTGTCAAAAATTGGTCTAAAACCATGATGCTGAGACAGGAGTGCAAAGGCGGGCCCTTCCTTTCCGTTATCGGGAAAACTAGTGTCTATACAGAGCTGCTAGTCCCACTAAGGCTGGTAGCTACCTTAGAAACAAACACACTAAAAACTACTTTCGTTTTCCTTTATGAGAAATAGATAAGAGAAGAATAAGGAGACCAACCTCTATCTTGCGCTTGGTTCCTTGCTCGATTCCTCTCTCTTCTGGTAGGTCTTTGCCACTCACTTCCTTGTCTACCTAGCTTCAAGGAGTACTTGTAGAATCAAAGTAGCATAACACTATCCAAGAACATAGATCTATTATCATAAACAATATAGGATCAGATGTACATTGACCACACAAATGCATAAATCATTAATCATACAAGAATGTGGAGGAAAACTTGAATAGCTTTATTGATAATCAAGAAAGAGCAAAGAGAATTACAACCAATTGTTCTGACCCAGCATCATCCTCTCAGCAAGAAATCCCTTCTTCACCTCATGAAAAGCTTAGATCACCCAACACTAT
Source organism: Pinus tabuliformis (assembly GCA_031772625.1). NCBI lineage: Eukaryota > Viridiplantae > Streptophyta > Pinopsida > Pinales > Pinaceae > Pinus > Pinus tabuliformis. Next base: position 1,283,967,620 of record CM062807.1, read on the forward strand.
GATATTGCACCAAGAAACCAATAGCACTTCCTTACCAGATACAAAATTCCAGCCTCTGGATCTCTGGGATGAGGGATCCATATATAGATTTCTACAAGGGAGGTGAGTCAGCTTTTGAGATTTGATTAGTGTCTTCTCTCTGATAGTTCTTGATTCCACTTGGAGATTGATGATCTCTTACTCATCCCTGGTCGAATTCAGAGAGGCAAGTGTCACAGGAGAGCTTTCTGGAAGATTCCATGCTCCTCCACCTTGTGGATTGACCCTGCCATTTGTCTCTTCTCGCCCATCGTACCCCATAGAAGGGTTTTTTGACATGCATTGCACCTACTATGTGTATTCAGGTGGGATGCAACGCACTTTTCCTATGGAGCAAGTGAAATGGTCCAGTTTTGACCAGTTCTGAGTAGTTTTTCATGGAGAACTTCTAGGAGATACTGTAATCAGTTGACCTTGTTCTTTTAGGGGTTGGAACAACACCTTTAGGGACTTAGGCGCCCTTGGTTTATGGACATTTATGCTTGGGGTTGCAGTGCCCAAAAATGTCTATAACAGTTGCCCCCTAAAGCATGAGGTCGTTAATCTTTTGATGTCGGGTGAAATGCTTTATCATGAGGATCCGAAGTTTTTCGAGCTGGTAGGCGACCTGTAATAAGATGCAATACAATACATTATCTTCATATTATTTTCATGATCTAGCTTAGGCGGGCATTCCCATGCTCAGCTTTATAAATTCATTTTCATGTACATAGGACAGACAATCATCTAAGTGTAGACTGATGATTCTGGTAGAGCCATCATCCCTTAGATTGGATGATTATCTGTGCAGCTATGATGTACATTTGATGTCTTTATTTTCCTGAATATATATCGTAGCCCGGATGGATGAAACTAGATCTGGGGTCTTCAATCTCGTTCGATCTTCACTCAAAAGTACAAGTCGATCCATGTGTGAGATGTTCTGGAGTCGAACATGGAAAGACATCGCATGATTACCAGCCAATGATGTAAGCTGTTAACAGGAGCGAGAGGAATCACCGATAATGATAATGATCCTCAAGGTACTGCAGTACAATTCACATGGTGTGAATAAGGGAATTAGCGTTTAACACCATGCAAAATCTTTCGGTCGAAGGCCATTGATGTAAACCTGTCGTCGGAAGTGAGAAACTTTCCATTGAGGCATGCAAGCTTCAAAGTATTGAAAGGGTTGTTCCTAGATCGACTTCTTGGATAATGAGCTGATGTCGAAAAGAAGCGATCTGTCATAGGAGGGCCTTAGTGAATCCCACATCAATGACATGGAACAGAGCAAATGATTTTAATGGAGGTGAAAATGATCTGGTGATATACGGTTCAGGGTGGCGGTCATGAAAGAATGGAGCGAAAATGTATTATAGTGGGTGAGACACAGGTGAATTCTCTGAGCGACTTCTCTTGAACATATCAGTGACACTGACATAATGGATTGGTATTAACCCCAAATGTGGATGGTGTGATGGAACCATGGTGATGTGACTAGTGAATGGAACAACCCAATCCAACTTGGATGCGGAGTGAAAGTGTCGTGTTCAAGAGCGACTCGCTACCAACAAAGTTTCTCCAAGTTTTCTTCCCAATTTTCCCCAGTCATTACTGACCAGTACCTCTTTATTTTTTTCAAGCTTGAGGAGGATAACATATGCTTGTTCTATAATTTTCCCTTTGGGCAAACCCATCGCTATGTTTTAATGAGCCTAGCGATAGTGAAACTCGTTCTTATCTGTTATGGACAAGTTTGTCACTATTAGGTTTTAACGAGTTTAATGACAAAGATAACTCTGTCCTTTTCAATTTTAGAGAGTCTGAAAAGGGACGTAAAGGAAACTCCAAAAAATCATTTTTCGTCATCTAATCCTTAAGTCCGAAGAAGTATAAAATAATACGAAAGGGATGGATTTTCTGTAATTTTAACGAGCCGAACAAAACAAGTGCTCGATATTTTTGTGTAATAATCCCTCAGGTCCAAAAAGATTAAAATCTAAAGGAGGGATAGCACTTCCGGTCACTTCAACGAGCTGGAGAGGCCAATGGCTCGACAATCTTTTCATATTTTACGAGTCAGTTGAAAAGAGCTTAAAGGAGACTCGTTTTTTGAGGAACGAGTGATAGATTCGGGTAGCAGCTGATTCCAGGTAAGGTTTGGAATTTTCCAATCACGGTAGCGTCACAAGGATGGCTAACAAGATCACTATTCGCAGCTGTTCCTAAAAAGGGGTAAAAAATCAAGTGGAGGTGAATGATCAGCCAATACAGAGTGGAGGTGATGATGAGAACACGACCAAGGCTTCAAAGGCTTGAGTAATACATTCACGATGGTTATTTACCGGAAATTGGTTCATTTTTTATTTTAAAATGAGCTTAAACGCTGGGGGAAACACTTGCTCATTGCTTATGTTTATTTTTTAACAAGATTTAAGTCCGCGTTAAAACTGCTCGATATAACGGTCATTTATTGACTTTACCATTAATGACTTTGTTCCTTCAAAGGTTGCGCTGCATGCTCAATTGCTTCATCAAACTAGTTAGAAATGAACAATACATGTTTGGAAAATGAGTTAAGACACTAATATTTTACTTGAATTACGTAAAAAGTAATTTAAAAGTGCTTTTACCCCTCATTTTACCATTTCATTTGAACTTTGGTCTGTTGGAGCCTTGGAGGTGCTTTCCCCCTTGATTTTCACCAGCTGATTCTGGGAGATTCTGTGGACGATTTTTGGCGTCGTCTGGACCAGGTAGGAGCTAAACCTGAGCTCTTTCATTTCATCCTTTCCATTTTACATTCTGAGCCTGATTTCTGGTTTTTCTGAGCCTCTGGGGTTTGAAAAACTCACTCTGGCTACATCACACCCTTTCTATATCAAAAGGTGCCTTGCATGTTGGCCTACCCACTGGACAGTTGGTATGCAATGCACCCAGAACACTGTTGGGGGTGCGATGGGCGCAAGGAGGGAAACTAGTGCATAGTTTTCAATGGAAATTTTTGCCTGTTTCTCACCAAATCAGGATCTAACTCTTCTCTTGTTTGTTTTCAGAGATTTATTGGAGCAAAATGCCTATTACATGGCAAGAATGTGAGCATGAAGAAGAGGACATGCTTTCTTTACATGATCCGGTTATGGTAAATGCACTGCGGAACTGTGGCCTGTTCAAGTTTTTCCGTATCTCTAGCATGAGGCAACAAATCAACTTGTTGCAGTATTTGCTCGATGCCTGGGACCCTACCAGCCAGGTGTTCCAGATTAGGGGCAAATCCATCCCTTTGACTGTCGTGGACATCTATTTTTTAACCAGCTTATCGAGGCGGGGTGCCCCTATCTCCTTATCAGGTTCAGCCCGTGTGGGTGAATCTATGAGAGATTACATTCGCAGGTATTGCAAAGAGGGATCTCAGCCGAGTAAAGACGGCAAGATCATCATCCGAGATGTCACTGACAGGTCCCTGAGGACCATTCTGTTCACCTTTGGTAGGATGGCTGGTGGTGCGGCTCTTCACGTGGCCAACTGGTCTTATATGCAGTATGCCTTAGAATGTCTCGAACCAAAGGTGTTCAACTGGTGTGATGCAGTACTCTTTGTGAGGAAAGAACAGTTGACCAAGGTGAAAAATGGAAGATTGAAGAACTTTGGATATGGTTCTATTTTGACTGCCTTTGCCTTGGAAAAGATCCCGCTGATGCAGCCGCAGTATATTTCACTTGGTTTACCTCCACCGACTGAACCATGGATGCAGAGATGGGTCGATCATATGTCCATACCATTGTTTTACAACCTGCCCGTTTCAACTCCGAATCGGCCGTTTCGAACCGAGTCATCACCATAAACATTGACCCGGCCAGCAACCCAGCTCGGTTGACCGAGTCACATATGACTCGGCCGAGTCATCCAATGACTCGACCGAGTCATATGTGACTCGGTCAACCCGGCCGGGTCCGTTATGACTCGGCCGAGTCAATGAACCTACGGCTGGGCAGCGTAAAACATGAAAAAAATTCACTTTTTTGTGATTTTTGGTAAAGTTAAATTCAGTTTATGGATTCCAAAGGGTAATGGTAAATTGTTAAATGCTTTTGGGGTCCATTTCCCCCTCCCAAACCCTATTTAAGACAGCCAAATGCTCTCATTCACTCACAGCAGTCTTATGCATTTGAGTGAGAGTCTTCTTTGAGAATTAGTGAGCAGTTCTTGAGCTTGTTTTGGAGCAGCAGTGAGGAGTCTTGGAGGAGCATTGTAGCTGGAGTGAGGAGCTTCTTGGGCAGCCATTTGGAGCAGCATTGAGGAGCTGATTCTTGGAGCAAGCTTGAGGAGGAAGTTTGTGCCTGGAGGTATTTTTTTCCACCTCTATAAATCTGTTTTTGCTTAGTAAATTTTAGGTGCATATCAAGAAAGATTAGAGAGTGTTTTTTGTCAAATAAATGAACATTGAATCAATTTTTTATTTTTTTATTTTCATTTTCAGATTGTTTTCCTAGTCAAAAAATGGCACCTAGAGCAAAAGATCCTGCTTGGGCATATGTTGAAATGGTTGATAGTCAGATGCATTGCAAGTTTTGCCATAGGAAAATTAAGGAAGGTCCTGGGGGGATTCATAGGCTGAAACAACACTTGGCAGGGATTAAAGGCCAAATTCCTGCATGTCCCTCTGATGAAATTGAGGAGATTAGAAAGAATTTGTTGGCCAGCTTTGAAAAATTTAAAGAAGATAAGGCTAGGCAAAAAGAGATACAAGATGAAATTGGGAGGAAGAGGGAGATACAAAGAATGATGGCTACCAACCCCCACTATGATTTTGAGGGTTCTTCCTCTATCCCTCAAACTGAGGCATCCAACCCTTTCCATTATGTTCCTCCCTCTTTTGGTTCTGTTCAAGATAAGGGAAAGGGTAGAATGAAGGGTGATGTGACTATCAAAATTTATTTCACTCCCTCCTCTCCATCAGATGCACATGGTCCTGAAGTTAGTAAAGGTCAAATTCAGCCCACTTTAGATGACCATTGGAAGAAAGAATTGAGGGAGAATGCTTGTGACTACATAGCTAGATGGTGGTATGATGCTAATATCCCCTTTAATGCTGCTCGTTCACCATATTATGAGCCTATGTTTGATTCCATACATGCTGCTGGAAAAGGCTTCAAAGGCCCTACTATGCAAGAGCTAAGGGGGTTTCGTTTGCATAAATAAATTCAATCCATTAATGAGTATTTGCAAGAGTTCAGGGACTCATGGGCAAGAACAGGGTGTACCATCATGTCAGATGGATGGACTGATCAAAGAAACCGTACCATCATAAACTTTCTTGTCTTCTGCCCACAGGGAACCATGTTTTTAAAATCAGTTGATGCATCTGATAAGGTAAAAGATGGCCACTTGTTGTTTCAGCTATTGGATGAGGTTATTGAGGATGTGGGGGTGGCTAATGTTGTTCAAATCATCACAGACAATGCCTCTAACTATGTTCTTGTTGGTAAACTATTAAAGGAAAAACATAAGACCATCTTTTGGACCCCATGCGCTACACATTGCATAGACCTCATGCTTGAGGATATTGGAAAATTAGATTGGGTCAGAAACACTGTAGATAATGCCAAAAGCATAACAAAATTTATCTACAATCATACACTGGTTTTGAGTCTCATGAGGAAACACACTGGAGGCAAGGATATTATTAGACCTGCCATCACTAGATTTGCTACACATTTTTTGACATTGCAATCTATGCTTTCCCAACATAGAAACTTGAAAAAGATGTTTTCCAGTGATGAATGGAATCAAAGCAATTGGTCTAACAAACCAGAAGGCAGAGAATTGAAAAGGAAAGTCCATGATGAAACTTTTTGGAGAAAGGCAGCAGAGATTTTGAAGCTTGCTAAGCCACTAGTTAAGGTGTTGCGGTTGGTGGATGGGGAAAGGTTGGCTATGGGCTTCATTTATGAGGCTATGGATCAAGCAAAGGAGCAAATAAAGACAGCATACAAGGATAGAGTGGCAAAGTATGGGCCCATTTGGGCAATCATTGATGAAAGATGGAACAATCAACTCCATCGCCCTATACATGCAGCTGGGTATTTTTTGAACCCACGGTATCATTATAAAGCTAAGGAGTCAGGAGCTTTGAGGGGGGAGGTCAGAGATGGACTGGTTGATTGCATTGAACGCATGATCCCATCGGAGTCTGATCAGCTGCAGATACATCAACAGGTCACATCCTTCAGCAATGCAACAGGTACCTTTGGGAAGAACCTAGCAAAGATTGCAAGAGAAGCAGATGAGCCAGGTAAACAAAAATTTCAATTTTCAATTTCTTAATGGTTTTACAGTTTTACTTTTTTTATTAAAGACTAAAGTTTGTTAAATCATTTATAATTTGAAAGTTAGATATAATTTGTAATTTTGTTGAGCTTCAGCCTTCATCTAACTCATAATTCATTACACTCCTATGTTTTTTGCAGCACAATGGTGGGAGGCCTTTGGTGGCTAGTGCCCTCAATTGCAAAAGTTTGCAATTCGTATTTTGAGTCAAACTTGCAGTTCATCTGGGTGTGAGCGCAATTGGTCCGTCTTTGAGAGGATTCACACAAAGAAGAGAAATCGTTTGGAGCAAAAACGGTTGAATGATCTAGTTTTTGTCCAATACAACCTTCGGCTCAGATGAAACCAATTGCTGAACAAAAGACCTGATTTAGATCCCATTGTGTTGGAAGACATTGATCCAACATCAGATTGGGTAGTGGAGAGTCGTCCACCAGAGTTTGATCCTGATGAGGATCTTGATGAACTTGAACTGGAACATCAACTTCAGCCTGTTCAGTTGAATGCAGATCCCGATCCACCAGCCTCAGTCTCACAGCCAGCAAGGAGTAGGACTCCAGTTGTAGGTGCTTCCTCTGCTCAGCCACGACAGAAGCGCAGTCGCATATCTACTCTATCTCAGCTTGCATCTGCTGCACAGCCTGCTAGTGGTACTGGCACCACTTCTACAGTTGCAGTTGGAGACGATGATGATGAGGAGGAGGCATGGGGCCCCTTGTCTGACTCTGATGATGATGATCCAGAGATTGGTCGAGATGATCTTGGCTCCTCTGGCAGTAGCTACTAGCCAGTAGTACTAGTATTGGAGTCTGGTCACCATCACAGTTTACTTTTGTTGTAGAGTCCATTTCTAGCCTCCTTGGTTATTTGTATTTTGTTTTGAGTCTTTGATCATGTATGACAGTTGACTATGTATTGCCATTGGGTACCATTTTGATATAATGGATTGGTTCATGAGCCTACTTTGATCATATGTTGTCTTCCATCTATATTATAATGCTGTGTGTTTGGAAACATGAATGAAAATCTTTAAAATTATGTTTAAAATATTTAAAATTATGTTTTTTTATTAAAAAAAATAAATATTTAATGTATTTTTTACAATGACCGAGTCATTGAAATCGAGCCGGCCGAGTCATTACCGAGTCGGAGTCGGAGTCGGAGTCGATCCTCGGTCGAGTCGGAGTCGGAGTCGGAGTCGTAAAACACTGGTCCAGACATGTTGGTCAGTCTCAGATTTCCTTTTCTGATACCTTCTTCGGGTGGTTCGATCATCAGGAGATGGTTTTTTCCGAGTATCCATATGCTGGTATGGACTTCCGGGGTGACCCGGATTTGGTACTGCCGGCTGGCGAGCGGTGAGGTGCCATTGGTAAATTCTTTGACCATGTTTATGTTTATCATTTCTCTTTATAATGTCCTTGTGCTTTATTCTGTCAAGACTAATCAAAACTCATGTGCTCATGCAGATGTTGGTCCTGTTCAGCCAGTAGTACGCCTGAGAGTGCCAGCTGTCGCTCCAGCAGGAGAGGCTGTGGGAAGGGCTATCCTTCGCGACCTTGTTGTGGCCGAGACTCTTTCAGCATTATAGGATCAGGTCGAGGGCCTCACTCTCGGTATTCCAGATGTGAGGACTGACAAGCTACCTCTAAGGTTGCAGCGACATACTACTGGCGTGCCAAGTCGATGGACTAGGCTTTTACGCATGATTGCACAGGCGGTGACTTGTTATCACCAGCATCATTAGACTAGGGTGCCCCCTAGCGTTTTGAGTTTTGGGTCAATAAACCAATTTTTTCTTGGTTACAGAACATTATGTGTAAACCATAAACAATTATATATATATATTTGATTTTCAGAGTTTTATTTTGGTTAAGTTACATGATCCGAATGCAAATATTGATGAAATGCTTCTTTTTATAAATGTTGCAAATGTCTATCTAACACATAATTTTCCAATGAGTCAGTTAATGTGTTTAAGCTTCTGGAAATATGTTGATATTGAATAAAATCAAATTGCCTTTCCAAAATCTTGACCCTTAGGAACATGCGATAGATAGCTGGATTTCTAACGGAGTAGATGCGAGTGAGTTGTAGTATGACAAGCTGTGAGTCTAGCCTGACGACAAGTCGGCGTATGCCATGTGAGATGGCATCAGAGAGAAGTTCTATCAACGTGCTATATTCAGCGATGTTATTTGTTGATCGACCAATACATACCCCTCTAAAACTTACTAACTCATCGCTTGGATCAAAAATAGCCTAGGCTGCAAAATATAGGTTCCGCGAACTACGACTTGCTCCGTCGGCATATCTAACAAAAGATTCCAATAGGTTCGACATCTGCAACAAATGTAAAAAGTGGATTTACTTGACAATGATTACCCTTAGCGAAAACAAAAATGTAACAAAAGCATATAGGTTACCACACTGAATCATGCATAGTAACGCTTAAGGTACAACCCGTTACGGGGTTGCGCCAGTGGAATTCTGTCGTAATCCATTAACTCATAGGCTCCTTTTTCTAATACACGTTTAACAATATAGGGGCCCATCCATAAAGATTTGAATTTACCTGCTCCCAATTTATCGGATTCTTGGTTGTAAAGTAAGACCAGGTCACCTTCTGAGAAGACACGGGGTTTGACATTCTTGTCGAACTGCGCCTTGACTTGTTTCTTATGGGCTTCGTTAGAAAAAGCACCATCACGACGGGTTTCATCCAATTGGATTAGTTCCAAGAAACGAGCCTCCTCTTCTGAAGTTCCGAGGAGAAGGTCGATTACGAGTTTGAGGGATGAGATTTCACACTGAACTGGTAAGATTGCTTCTAGGTCATACACCAATTGGAAGGGTGTAAACCCGGTTGCATTCCTTACTGATGTTTGGTATGCCCACAAGGCCGAGTACAGGATCAGGTGCCAACTCCTTTTGTGGACTCCAATCATCCTTTGTAGCATGCGCTTCAGGACTTTGTTGATTGCTTCAACTTGTCCATTGGCCTGCGGGTAGTATGGAGTAGAGCTGTCGTGAGACAACCCTAATTTGGTAGTTAATTCGGCCATCATGTGATTGCAAAAATTCGATCCATGATCTGTGACTATAGCCTATGGAACGTCGAATCTGGCGACTACATGATTGAAAAAGAAAAGGGCAGTTGTTTCACCAGTGTTATCTAATGTAGGCATCGCCTCGGCCCATTTGGTAAAATAGTCCACTACGACTATGATATACCCATGCCCCCCAGTCGAGGTGGGGTTACATGTCATGAAATCAATGCCCCATTTGGAAAATGGCCCAACAGCAACTATTGGCTGTAGAGGTGTGGGTGGTCTTCTAGTTTTGCTATCGAAAATTTGACAGGGATGGCAACTTCTGACTGCGGTTATGAAATCTTTGAACATTGTTGGCCAGAAGTATCTTGCTCGTAAAAAAATTTGCGTCGTAGCGTAACCAGATTGATGTCCCCCGCACGCGCCTGAATGGCAATCATTCAGTACTTTTTCTGCTTCCTCATGGGTGAGGCACCTCCTCAGAACTATATCGATGCCACAATGGTAAAGTGTATCACCGACGATCATGTAGTCTTTTGATTGGTATCGAATACGTTTTCATTCGGAGCGGGAGGTATTGGGCCTATATTTTTGGGTTTGGAGATAGATGATTATATCTCCATACCACGGATTGCTTGAAGATATCAGAAACAAAGATTCATCCACGATTGTTTCATCTGATGTTTCATCATTGGACGATGATGGGAGATCGCATAGTAATTCCGCGAAAACTAGGGCTTTCCTTGATTTGGATTTTACAAATTCCAGATCAAACTCTTGTATAATTGCTATCCATTTTGAATATTTGCCCCCCAGCAACTGTCGTGAAAATATATAAGTCATGGGGTTGCAATCTGACAGAATGGTAGTTTTTCGAAACAAGACATAGTGTCGAAATCTCTGTATCGCTTGAACAGCTGCGAGCGCCAGCTTTTCAACATAGGAATATTTGCTTTCTGTATCATTTAAGTTCCTACTTAAATAATATATAGGATGTTCAATTCCGTTGTCTTCTTGAACTAAAACCATTGCGATGGTTGTATCCGCTGCAGCTAGATACAGGTTAAAGTCTTTTTGATAATCAGGAGCATACATTAATGATGCTTTCATTAGGGATTCTTTTAACGCATCAAAGGAGGCTTGCGCGACCTGATCCCAGATGAAGGGCACTTCCTTTTTCAATAGACATGTATAACCTTTAGCAAGTTCGGCGTAATTTGGAATGAACCTCCTCAGAAAGTTTGCTTTCCCTTGGAGTTTCTGAATCTGAAGAAAATTTGAAGGTGGAGGCAAATTTATGATTGCCTGAACCTTACATGGGTCAAGACGAATCCCATCCTTTGAGACTACAAAGCCAAGTAAATGACCAGAACTGACACAGAACACACATTTGTGTGGATTGAGTCGTATCTTGTAGTGTCGGCAACGTAGAAATATCGCTCTCAAATGTTGCGGATGATCAGTCCGCTTTCGCAAATGAGCCGGAAGGTCGTCGAGATATGGTTGAACGATGTTTTTGATGTCATGGAAGGCATAATTAATTGCCCCCTGAAATGTTGCCCCTGCGTTCTTTAAACCAAAGGGTAATTTACGATATGCGAATGTGACCCACGGACAAATAAATGAGGTCCTTGACTGGTCCTATGGGCGGATATTTATTTGATTATACCAGGAGAATCCATCCATGAATGAAAAGATTTCGCATCCGGCACATTCGTCAATTATCTGGTCAATAAAGGGTGTAGGGTAGTTGTCTTTTGGACAAGCTTGATTTGCATCCCTATAATCAACGCACACTCTAATCGTTCCTTGTTTTTTCATAACAGGAACAATGTTCGATACCCAATCGGTTAGAGGAACCGAGTAAATGAAACCAGCATGGAAAAGATTTTCAACTTCTGCCTTGATGGCAGCGGCTTTCTTGGGGTGCACCTGCCATAGCCGTTGTCGTATTGGTTTGACATCTGGATACATCTTGATTTCGTGTTCAACTATACTCGAGTCAATGCCTGGCATTTCATCATATGACCAAGCAAAGACATCTCTGAATTCGCGAAAAATAGCATTATATATTTCCAGTTCTGAAGGAGAACAACATTTGCCAACATAAATATTCTCTACAACATCTGTTTTGGTCAAGATATTTATGGCGATAGTCTCTTCATTGTTGGACAAGTTTCGCTCGGAATCCACCGTGTTTACAGTATTTGATAGGAAATCAAAAACTGAAGGATGATGAAGGTCATCAGGAGTATCTTCTTTACAATCCGGAAGATGGGAATGATGGTGGTAATCTTCCCATGGCACCCCTTCAATTACCATTGATTGAACAATTCCTTCATCGGTGTAATGCACTTGCAACCAAGGATCTGAAGGGGTGCCATATTCCTTAGACCTATCTATCCAAATGCTTGAAGAGCGTTGATTCGGGTCTACCTCCCATGCCAAAAACATTGATTGCTACAATATTTCTATTGGGCTTGGAGGCAACACCTTCGTATGATCCATGTTTATATCATTTTCTGATATCTTTCGAATCGAAGATACCATATTGCAGGTTCCTACCGACGCTACTTCCGCCAGATTGATTGGAGGCAGAAGGGAAAAAGTCCCCATTAATATAGGGTCTTTTAGTAGGCCTACTCCAATATTTTGAAGCGTATGGGGGCTTCCATGGATCATCGGAATGCTTCCTGTAACTTTGTAACTATTTGGGAGAAATGTTTGTTGTTCGATGATCATAATCCCTCCTCGAAAAGGGAACGCAATCTTCCTAATGTAGATCGACACAACTGCAGCCATAGCATATATCCATATTCTTCCCAGTAGGATGTTGTAATCGAGGTTTCTGTCGATTACTTCAACATCTATTTCCACTGTTTTCCCTCCTAGTTCAACTTGTAAGTTACTTAGAATACCGTATGGGGTATACGTTCGTCTGTCAAATTCTTTTAATGTTGTCGAAGATCGCGATAAGGTTGGAGATCCTAAAGTTTTCCAGCAACTCATCGACATAATACATGTAGATGCCCCCTCATCAATAATTGTTCAATGAACAGTTTTGTTGAGGTCTTTCACTTGAATGAGGAAAGCTAGTTGAGCTGGTAACTGAGGATCGTATCCTTTATGATTAAAGGATACAATATTAGAATCCTTTGGGTCTATCCCATCGATAGCTGATAATAAAGCTTGCTTTTGGGATGGGCAATTTTACAGTACCTCAAGTGTCGACATAGTGGATGGAATTGGGCCAGATCTTCCACTATATTATAATGTTGTGCTACTCTGGCACGAGGATTAAATGTCGACTTGTGTACTACCCCCTTTAGTGGTTTTATTGTTATCTCAGGAATGATGGACGGCGCAACTTCTGTTGAATTCGTTGTTGAACTACTAGGTTGATCTTTATCCTTGTTGTTCAATAGCTGTGGATTCCCGTAATCTTTGTTCCTTGTCGATATCAAAGCATCATTTTGTTGTTTCAAAACCGACAACATCAGTACTTGGGACGGGGAAGCATTTTCACTAGCAACCAGATTTGTTCCTGGATTTGGAAACGGATCAGTCAATACGGCCGAGGTTTTTGAATTCTTGATGAATCTTTTAAGCTCAGCCTTATGTGGACAATCTCTTATCCAATGATCCTCATCACATATTATACATGGATTTTTTGGTTTCCTATCTCTAGAAGGGTTTGCAGAAGATTTTTCAGGTGATGATTCCTCCTGTTTCTTCTTCTTCCCTTTGTTTTTCTTCTTGCCTCCTGGTTGCTTGGTTTCTTTGCCTTTATCTGTCGAGACGGCATTTACTTCCGAGGCGAGAAGTTCTTCTTTTGCATTCTGACTGGAAATCTTACGGGCCTTTTTAGATGTAGCCTTTGTCGATTTCGTGTCTGTCGTACCAATCACGCCATCGCCGGCATGAGAGTCATTGTTCGATTTAGGAGGAGGGGGGACGGAAAATTTCGGTCTGGGAGCGTCAGGGATTTTATCGTAGAGCGTGCCAGACTGAGTATAAATCAAGTTTAAATGTTGCGCACGAGCAATAACTTGCTCTTCAGTGACGACTCCTCCTTTTTCCACATCTTCTGTAATGGAAGGTAATAAAGACTTAATAAACCATTCAGCTAAAAGTTGATCAGGAACATACGTTTTTACCATTCTATGATGACGTCGCCACTCATGAATATGATCGGATATGTGAGTGGGCGTTGTTTTCTTGAAATTGGTAAGAAGTTCTGTTCCCGTTTCTTACCTTATCGGTAACTGAAAGTGGGTTAAAAAGGTTGTGGCTAGTGTACTGAAGTTGTCAAACGAAGCTCTGGGTAACTCGATATACCATTTTACTGCCGGACCAGTTAACGTCCTCTGAAAAAGGCGAAGCCTAATCGAATCATCGTTTAGGGTATTTGATGAACACCACAGATGAAATGTCATCACATGATTCGACGGGTATTCACCCGGGTTTCCATTAAATTTAGGAATATCTTACGGAAGTTTATGCGGAATCGCTAGCCACCAAGGGGCGTAAGCAATTGGATCATTTGTTAACCTATTTAGATCCGGTAACTCCAAAGTTGCCACGAAGGGTAACTGTTGATTTAGGTTTGGCGAAGCATACCGAGGATATGACGGAATTTCCTGAGCAGTTGGTCTTTGCATACCAACATAATGTATTTGATGCTGGTAACTTTGGTAAGGTTGATGGGCATAACCATTGTAGAATGGTTGATTTTGACCGTTTTGAATATACGGCTGCCCACTATTTGCAAAGATTTGTTGCTCAGATCCTTGGTATACTTGTTGGAATTGCGGTTGTTGGTATTGCACCAGCCATGGTTGTGAAGCCATGTGCTGTTGTCCAATACTGACTGTTTGACCAAGATGAGGGGTAATTGTACCCATTTGGGCCTGTGTTATTCCACTAGTTGGCGATTGTGGTTGAGTCGTAGGGACAAGAGTCTGTTGCATTACCACCTGAGAAACCTGAGGTTGGCATAAAACAGGCAATGCTTGTACTTGCAACATCGTCACAATAGCTGGCGTAGTCGGTATATTTGACACAGGTAAGCATTGTTGCATCGAATATACAACTCTTGGTTGTTGAGGTAGTATCGGTACCCAACCGCTAGATGTAATTCCAGCATAACCTGAATTTTGTTGTGAACTCCCGTATGGTTGTCCTCCCAGAGGAGACAATGAAAGGGTATACTTCCCCCCATAAGGCGGTAATCCGGTACTTAAAGGAATTGTTTGCCCTTGAGGACCAGACTGCCCAAATTGACACCCTAAAGGATCAATTTGCTGAGACTCAACATAAGAGTTCCCGGATACTATTCCAGATGAACAAACAAGAAAGACCATACTGTCAAAATAGCCCCTGAGTGGGCCCCGTCTAGCGATTGAGAGCTAGTTGGGACAGATGGTATGCCAACGAACATTGTCGGAGTGACAGCAAGGAGTTCTACCGTCGCTGTGTCGGATGACACAGTCCTAGATGTCGACGGCTGTTCAGACATTTCTAGTCTATCCAAAAGATTGCCTAGCGATTCTACAGGAGCTTCTGATGGCAGTAGACTAATTTTTGACGAAGAAGGATATAGAGTGATCCCGACTCCAAATCGCGATGGAGTACTAGATGGAGGATCCTCCACAATATCTTCTATAACAATCAGACCAGGTGGAAGAGGTAGACCATCAGGTCCGTAAAATATTTCTAGTGCCGAAGAAGGTATAGAATCTGCAACGACAGATGTTTGGGGAATAACACCCTCCAAATCAGCTGTAGATGGAGCTGGTTTAGTAACACAAGTGTTTACCTTCACACTAGGATCAGTTCTACTGTCCTTTGGTTGCTGCTGAACTTCTTCTGTAAAGGCAGGGATACCAGAAATGTTTGGAGTAACCGGAGTCTCCGATGGTGTCCTAACACTTGTTCTAACTTTACCAGGGGATTTGGAACCAGTTAAACGAGTTCGCTTTGTCCGTAACAGTTTCGACTCTAGAGACAAAGACAGTTGACTCGTAAGCCTCCGCGAACGACGGGGTTTCAATTGACTTTCTTCCACGATTGCGGATTACTCGATCAACTAAAAATCAAGGGGAAGTATTTTTCCGAATTAGATGAATTTTAGACGCTTTGACACAACTTGTTTTTTCAATTTTTAAGAGTCGAGAAAAAACAAAAGATGACTTTAGTCGCCTTCTATTTTTAATGAGCCTGAAGTGAAAAGTGCTCAGATGGACCTTTTCCGTTAAGGAGTATGAAAAGGAATGAAAGGGACCGCTCTGGAAATCTAGACAGAGGGATTACCAAACCAATCGCAAAACTGTAGAATAATTTTTATGGTACGGCGGTCAATCTTCCCGAATGTTGTGTTCAGTGCATTGCGATCGATAGGGCGGAAGACACGGCTTCCTATGGATAAAGGATAAAGCCTATTGTGGTCTCCCAAAATATACTCGACAGTACATGGGATAACAAGTCTGTACTGGCACTTATCGTCTCAAAGTGGAGGAATCACCTAACCAACAGTGAAAACAACAGTTACCAGGCTTTATGACGCCGGAATACGTCTCTAGCCTAGACTTCTAGATGTTGTGCGTTACATTCCAAAGCGTTTTTAGATTCATTAAATTTATTTTATGGTTGATCTTGCTGAAGAAATTTACCTTTTAGGTTCACCGCGTGATTTAGATGTACAATTTCTAAAATGCAATCTAAGATGATAAATAGTCATTTAATCTTCTTTTTGCAATGAAAATCCTAGCTACTAGGAAAGAGAGATGGCATTCTTTCAACAAAGAGCAGAGAGCAAACACTATATGCACTGTCCTAAATCAAGCCAACAAACAGTCTAAATGTGAATGCACATGCATGTATTTGTTTTCAGCCTTCTTAATGTGTGAATGATAAAAAGAAAGCTAAGCGCAAATCTGAATTATTCTCCAAAGCGACAATTACTAACAAGTTTCTTTTCAAAACAAAATGAGGACAATGACGACACTTTGTTATTTGGAATTGAAAACTTTCTTTCGACACTTGAAAAACTATTAACTCAAATCAAATACAAGAGTAACAGTGTAATCGAATATCAAGAACAATCAGATTCTCTTGTATGACTGAAAAAGACACTTGCGACACTTTCAAATCAAGAAACGACAATACAATTACGCTACTTCTTTGTAGAGGAGAACTGAAAATGACTCAAAAATACATAAAAAAAATTATAATTCTTTGCACAATGGAGGTGGAATAATAGCAAGGAAAGTGGTTTCAAATAGAAGTGTACTGACTATAGGCAGCAAAACTCCTGAATAGAGTTGAAAAGAGTGAACACAGAAAGGAACAAGGCCTTGTCTGATCAGCACACCTGTAACACAGTGAAACTGAAATGCAACGCACCTACTACACTCGAGAAGTGCGATGCATTTGAAGTTCACAGAACAGACAGTGCGATGGACCAGGGATGAGACTTTGATTGGATTCTGAGTCACAGTTTGCAGTTCAGTTCAGCTATTTAGGTCGAGCAAGTGGTAATCAGTAAATCAATCACAGGGGTAGATCTAAGGAGGTTACTAGAGCCACCACGAGGGCAATTAGAAATCTTGTAAATCAATCGTTTAATTCATAAACAAAACCCGGAGATTAACTGAAGCAGCATTGATCTACTTTGCACTTGCATAGCAAATGCAGTTCGAAGGCTAGCTGGCTTGACTTCAAGCTCTGTCTGTAAGTTTATAAAGTAAACAAATGTATATGAACAAACAATCTACTCGCTCCCCAGCGAAGTCTCCATTTTGTTATCGGGAAAACTAGTGTCTATATAGAGCTACTAGTCCCACTAAGGTTGGTAGCTACCTTAGAAACAAACACACTAAAAACTACTTTCGTTTTCCTTTATGAGAAATAGATAAGAGAAGAATAAGGAGACCAACCTCTGTCTTGCACTTGGTTCCTTGCTCGATTCCTCTCTCTTCTGGTAGGTCTTTGCCACTCGCTTCCTTGTCTACCCAGCTTCAAGGAGTACCTGTAGAATCAAAGTAGCATAACACTATCCAAGAACATAGATCTATTATCATAAACAATAAAGGATCAGATGTACATTGACCACACAAATGCATAAATCATCAATCATACAAGAATGTGGAGGAAAACTTGAATAGCTTTATTGATAATCAAGAAAGAGCAAAGAGAATTACAACCAATTTTTCTGACCCAACATCATCCTCTCAGCAAGAAAGCCCTTCTTCACCTCATGAAAATCTTAGATCACCCAACACTATGATATTGCACCAAGAAACCAACAACACTTCCTTACCAGATACAAAATTCCAGCCTCTGGATCTCTGGGATGAGGGATCCATATATAGATGTCTGCAAGGGAGGTGATTCAGCTTTTGAGATTTGATTAGTGTCTTCTCTCTGATAGTTCTTGATTCCACTTGGAGATTGATGATCTCTTACTCATCCCTGGTCGAATTCAGAGAGGCAAGTGTCACAGGAGAGGTTTCTGGAAGATTCCATACTCCTCCACCTTGCAGATTGACCCTGCCATTTGTCTCTTCTCGCCAATCGCACCCCATAGAAGGGTTTTTTGGCATGCATTGCACCTACTGTGTGTATTCAGGTGGGATGCAACACACTTTGCCTATGGAGCAGGTGAAATGGTCCAGTTTTGACCAGTTTTGAGTAGTTTTTCATGGAAAACTTCTGGGAGATGCTGTAATCAGTTGACCTTGTTCTTTCAGGGGTTGGAACAACACCTTTAGGGACTTAGGAGCCCTTGGTTTATGGACATTTATGCTTGGGGTTGCAGTGCCCAAAAATGTCTATAACACTTTCCTTCAAGCAATTCGTAGATAGTCCAATAACTTTCAGGGGGATGCCAAATAATGGGGCTCTGAATCCAACATACTAACCAATAAGTTCCTTCTCTCAAAATAAGATTGCTATAGGTGACCAAACGGGCTGCAGCTGCTTTAAAATTTCTGTAATTAAATGGTTCCCTATCTTGCACACTACTAGTGGAGACCATCCACCTAAGCTTAGATGCAGCTAGAGATCTTTCTTGAATGGAGAGGAAATATGATACTCCTTTTTGTACAATCTCCTTATGAATGGGCCCTAAAATTTTAATCACCCCTTCTCGTGTCATCAGACTCTTATGGTTGGCAAGCATTTGTAAAGGGTGCTTGGGTTCACTTCTTACCCAAAGATCCAATCCATGTTCCTGTCTTTGGAATGAATTATAAGCTTTAAACCATTTGAGTTGGTTAACTACAAACAAAATAAAGGCCTGGAATTGAACATCTCCTACAAAAGGGTTAGGGTTCTTTTCCACCTCATTCTCTAATACAAAATTGTGCAGGTAAAACTCACAAAGAAGCCTTTGGACCTTTACACCATGTTGCTTGCAACAATTTATAAAATCTTCAATTGTTCTTAATTCAATTGGTTTACCAGCTCTCACGGCTTTAATTTTCAACAACAGGTACCGTTCTAACAAAAACAAGGCATAATTGGTGGCGGGAGACCTGCATGCTAGGACATCCATATACAGTGAGCAGATGGTGTTTGTCTGACCTATGACCCTATCTAGTTTGAGCTTGATCTTCTCTATTTTTTCTTTCGCCTTTCTGCATCTGTTGATAATCTCACTCTCTATTGTATTCATTTCCCGAAGTTGTTTCTGCAACTCTTGATATTTCTGTCAGGAAATGGTTTCCTGTTTAATTCGTTCCAATGCGAGCTGAGCTTGTGCCAATTCTTCCTGAAGATTCAGTATAATGGGGTCATTGTGTGTCATGATGTCTTTGGCTTGTATGCTTGTCGGAGTGCTCATGCTATGAGAAGGGGTATCTTCTGTCTATATTTCATTATTATGGGAGGTCCAAGCCTCCATCTGAGTAGCTATGGCTACTAAATTTCTATGTTGTTCCTCTTGGGTGATGATTGTTTGAGTAGGTATGGGCTGAGTTTGAGTTCCTGTAGCCCTCTCTTCATATAATTCTGTTTGTACAGCCACATTTACTATCTCGAGGGTATTGTTCGGAACCTTTCCCGTTGTGATTCCTTTTACTTTTCTTCGGAGCCTCTTGACTGTCTTATGAAGCTTCTGGTGTTCTTTTCTTAGCTTCTTCAATTTGGCTCTATACCTTTTCGGAGGAGTAACTGGTCTGTTGATAGTCTCATTAATGGCTTCTATCTCTAAAGATCCTGGTTGTTCACCCTGGCTTTGTTCCAATAAGACCGTGTCTCCAGATTGGTTATCAGCTTCCTGAATAATCCCTATCTCTGCTTCTTTTTCTTGGCCTATGTTTTCTATGTTTAGACCTTCATCGTTGTTTTCCACTGGGAGTGTGTCACCAGATTGGTTCTCTAATTACTGAATGGCCTCTGCATCTGTTTCCACTTCACAGCGTGTATCTTTTGAGGGAGATAGAATTCTGGTATAGCCATAATTCCAAGGAGATTGGGTTTCTCCTAAGTTAAGATTGAGCAGTCCTTCAGGCTGCATGTAGACATTCATGTTGGCCAGGACCTGGGCCATCCCTGTCTCGAAATCGTGAAATAGATCGTCTTGGGAACTCATATTTGGTGTTGAGGGGAGTCCCAATTCGTTTCTTTGTTAATCTTTAGAATGCCCTGTTCCTTCCTCAGGTTCTGGTCTAGGGTTATCTTGTCCTTCTAACTCTAGTTGCAAGTATTGTTCACTTACTGGGTTGGATAATTCTATGGGTTGACTAGCACTGTTTGAGGATTTTTAGACACTCCCTATTTTGATTTCAACCTTGTGGATCATCTACATTTGTGAGGTATGCTTCTTGAAAGGGCAATCCTCTTTCTTTTGGGAATAGGGTTAGGTGCTAGCAGGGCTTCACTTCTTTCGAGGGCCAATATTGGATCATCCTAGGTTGATTGTTGTTGGGCAAGGTTATACCTAACTATTAACCTGATCAAAAAATGGTGGCTAACTACTATTTCTATGTGTTGGGACCATCTCAGCCTCTCGGTAGTGTCATGCAGTAATGAATTCAACAGTGCAGGAAAATTAACAGAGCATTTTTGTTTTAAAACTACTAAAAGTTTGAGTTGTCGCGGCCTTACCACGTCTTTACGCCCATCGCAGGTAATATAGTTCTGGACAATTCGTGCCAATTCTCCCCATGGCTCTCCAAGAGAAGATGGTCGAATGCCTTTTCCCTTCTTGATTAGCTCCTGTCCTTCGTCCCTAAAAGCCTTTATAGTGTCATGCAGCTTTAATCGCTTGCCAGCCCATACTGGTCCTTCTACCGGCAACCCAGACACTTCTGCTATCACAGCGTCTATTACAGTGATTTGTCTACCTCTTATCACGGATTTTCCATTATGTAGATGTCGTAAAAATTTGATGGCGATTTCCTCATTGGGGGGTTGAAATCTTGTAAAATATGCTATCCATCTTGCGCGAGCTAGAATTTCCCTGGCTTCATTGGAGACAGCCAATGTTAAAGGTTCTCGGCACACTGTTCTTCCTCCCATGATGCTTGAATTATGCAAACGATTAGTGTAGTGGGGAAAGCACAGCGATGAACAGAGCTGAGAGATGGAACATCAAATAATTGTAATGGCTCTATCAAGTGATACTTTATAAACATAAATACCGTTATCGAGGACTGTTATAATGCCACATGCTTTGTGATCATGGGATGTCGTATTGTTCTGCAAAATCAAATGAAAAGATGACAATGCATGCATAAGTATACTGGAGGTCCTCGCCCCCTCTCAAAATAATAGGTCACCTACGACCGAATGAATGAAAGGATAACACGCTGGCGGCGAAGTACAGGGGTGATGGATTGGGTAATGAAAGTGGCAAGGTACACATATTAATGAAAGGATCATAAAGGATATTGGAGTGATGAAAACAAGGCGTGTAACGAGAATTATCAATAAGTGATAAGATGTTGTGAGGTGATGCGATAAAGAAAAAGGATAGCATATGCAGGAAATAATACTTTACCACCGTTATTCCACTTAAAACTGTTGTGATTGATTTTAAAATATTAACTCATGCATAAAGGTTCAAGGTAAGTTAGGGACATAATCTCTCCGTAGAAAAGATAGAAACATAAGAAGAGGGCATTATAATAATTATTGATGTAGAAAATAAAACTTCAATACCATCAGTAGAGCTTCTATTGCCTACAGACGTCTATAGCCTCGACATAGTTGCTTTCTAACCCTTGGGAATCATGGTCTTTTATGTATAATTGGTGAAGTGCATTATGATGTCCATAGTAGAGACTAATGTGCTAGCATGGTAACCAGATGAACACATTGCCATTCACTGGGAAGTAGCGAAAGTGGTCAGGCCGGCTCGTGATGAGACCTCCTATTCCAAGGACTTTGTTTCTTGATGCATCCATTGGATCATATCCCTGGTGTGGTGGCCATAGTGGGAATGCCACTTCGCTCCTTCCTTATGATCATGGTAGGCTGGCTCATGATGAGACCCCCTATCCTCCATCTGTGGAAAAAAATCATAAAATTGTTAGTGAATATATATATATATATATATATATATATATATATATATATATATATATATATATATATATATATATATATATATATAACCCCATTTTATATATAGAGGGTGGTTCAACACTCCTTAAGAGTAGGGATGGCGGAAGAAGTTTGAACATATCAATAGGAAAAAAATATACCCATAATCTTATTGATAATAAACAGAGAGAGTTATACGAGATATGGGAGAACCAGCATGGTACAGATAATCAATTAGTTTGATTTATAGTGGAAATGAGGACAGTGAAGTGATATAGATAATTGTGTCCTTTCTTTTTCGATCATCATAAATCAATCTTGTTAAAGATGATAATATTCAAGATATTTTCTTGTTCCAGTAGACTCCATACTTGTTGTCCTTAAATATGTATTGTACTTTTATGCCATAAAGAGGATCATAAAGAGTGAACTAGGATGGTCTATGGATGATGATGCAAGGAAGAGAAGGGTATTCTCAAAAATACTCACAAGGTGTTGTTCCCTGAAGGAAACGGCAAAAGAAAACCTACACAAAAAATGATGTTCCCTATAGGGAACAGCAGTTGTTCCCTATAGGGAACAGCAAAGAAAAACATGCAAAAAAAGTGTTGTTCCTTATAGGGAACAGCAAAGGAAAAATACACGCAAAAGGTGTTGTTCCCTATAGGGAACAACAAAGCAAAATACATGCAAAAAAGTGATGTTCCCTATAGGGAACAGCAGTTGTTCCCTGTAGGGAACAGCAGTTGTTCCCTGTAGGGAACAGCAGTTGTTCCCTGTAGGGAACAGCAGTTGTTCCCTGTAGGGAACAGCAAAGAGAATATACACGAAAATTGTTGTTCCCAATAGGGAACAGCAAGGAAAATACACACGAAAATTGTTGTTCCCTATAGGGAACAGCAGTTGTTCCCTGTAGGGAATAGCTGTTGTTCCCTGTAGATAACAATAAAGAAAATGCACACAAAAATTGGTGTTCCCTGTAGGGAGCAGCAGTTGTTCCCTGTAAGGAACAACAGTTGTTCCCTGTAGGGAACAGCAATTGTTCCCTGTAGGGAACAACAGTTGTTCCCTGTAGGGAACAGCAGTTGTTCCCTGTAGGGAACAACAGTTGTTCCCTGTAGGGAACAGCAGTTGTTCCCTGTAGGGAACAGCAAAGCAAAATACACACAAAAAGTGTTGTTCCCTATAGGGAATAGCAAAGGAAAATGCACACAAAAAGTGATGTTCCCTATGAGGAACAGTAATTGTTCCCTGTAAGGAACAACAAAGAAAAATGCTCACGAAAAGTGTTGTTCCCTATCGAGAACAGCAAAGGAAAAATAGGAAAAAAAAAACTAATAAACAATCATCTCTATTGTTCTAAGCAAATCCAATCAAATACAAAGAAAACAGAAAAGCAATTTTATGTATAGGTTTCAAAAAAAAAAAATCTTCATTGGACTGGTGTTTTCGAATAGTTGCCCTCTTCAGCTAGAATTTGTATCGTAGAATCTTCACGTATCTGTTGACAAAAGGATTCCCTTGTAAGCGGTTTGTGCTAGAGGCATAATCGATGTCCATTTGCTTTAAAAGAGTAGCCAAACCCATCAATGGTGGCTAATGTAAGGGTGCCATTATCGTGCACCTCTTGTATCTCGTAGGGACCTAACCATCTGGTCTGGAGTTTGCCCGGGAAATCTTGGAACCTAGAATCGTACAGAAGTGCCCAATCACCTTCATGGAATATCTTTTTCTTGATGAGGGCATCATGCCATTTTTCTCTTTGTTGTTGAATCAGTGCAGTATGCTAAAGAGCTGATAGCCAAATTTCATCCAATTCATTGATTTGATGTAGTTTGTTAACCTGTGCTTCATTCAAATCCAACCCTACTTCTTGGGCTATCCTCAATGTCTGAATTTAAAATTCTATGGGGAAGATAGGTTCTTTGCCAAACACTAGCTGATATGGGGAGTATCCTGTGGTATTCCTCCAAGTCGTGCAATATGCCCATAGGGCTTCTAGTAATTGGGTAGCCCAGTCACGTCTATGCAAGGTGACTGTCTTTGTTAGAATGGCCTCGATTACTTTGTTGGTACTTTCTACCTAGCCGTTTGCCTATGGGTGGTATGGAGATGTGATTCTGTGCAAAATGTGATGATTTTTTAGTGTAGCAGCAATATTATGGCCTACAAATTGTGGCCCTCCATTTGTAATTATTTTTCTGGGCAAGCCATACCGCATGAAAATTTAGAAAATAAAGTGGATTACTATGTCCTTTGTTTCCCTTGGTAATGCTTCTGCCTCCACCCATTTAGTCACATATTCTGTTGCAACTAGTATATATGTCTTTTGATTAGACAATGGGTTTGTTAGGCCAATGAAATATAACGCCCAGTGTTCAAAAGGTTTAATGTCTAACTGTGGATGTAGGGGCATCTCGTTAGACTAGCCAGGGTGACCCATTCTTTGGCAGCTATTGCATGCCTAGACAAATTTCTTAGCGTCCTTAAAAATGGTAGGCCAATAATAGCCCATCTGTAAGACTTTATGTCTAGTCCTATGGTCTGCAAAGTGTCCACCACAAGGTCCATCGTGGCAGGCTTTTAGGATATCGTAGATTTTGTCTTCTCTGACACACCTGCGGATATGCATATCGGCTTCTATGTGAAAGAGGTATCCTCCGATCCACGAGAACCGAGTGTTGTGTTACACTATTAATTTTTTTTCTCTGGGCATCAAGTGCTTGGGTAATTTTCCCACTACTAGGTAATTCACGACATCCACGTACCATGGTGTTTTCACGGTCACAACAAATAGGTGCTCATCATTGAACTGGTCTTCTACTGCCACTGTGTCGTCTGTTTTTGGCACACGTGAGAGAAAGTATGCCACCAGATTTCCTTTTCCTGGTCGATCCTTAATTGTTATGTCAAATTCCTGCAAAAGGATTAACCATCGTGTCACTTTTCCATTCATAATAGGTTTATTAGCTAAATATTTGATTACAGAGTGATCAGTATACAAAACCACAGGGTACCTTGTTATATAGTGTCTGAATTTGTTAATAGCATAGATTACAGCTAGAAACTCTTTCTCAGTCACGGTGTAATTCAACTCAGCAGGAGTTAAATTTTTGCTGATGTAGTATATCGCATAGGGTTTCTTGTCTTCCTCTTGGCCGAGAACTGCTCCAATGGCCATATCTGATGCATCAGATGAAATCTGGAATGGTAAATCCCAGTTCGAGCCCCATAATACTGGGGCTGTTGATACTAGCCGTTTTAATTCTTCAAAGGCAATGTCACATTTGTCAGTCCATGTAAAATTGATATTTCCTGTCAAAGCATATAATGGTGTAGCAATTTGGGAGAAGTTTTTTATAAATCTTCGATAATATCCAGAAAATCCCAAAAAACTACATACCTCAGTTTGAGTGCGGGGGGTAGGTAGTAAGAGGATTATCTAAAAAATTTCTGGATCTACCTGAATTCCAGCTGCTGAGATGTAATGACCTAGGATCAAGCCTTCGGTCATCATCATGTGGCATTTCTCATGGCTTAAGCAGAGCCTAGTAACAATGCATCTTTCCAGGACTTTCTCCAGTGTCTGTAATGTCGGCTTGAAGTCATCTCCATAGGGTGTAAAATCGTCCATGTACACCTCTAGTCCCTCGTTTATCAAGTCTACAAAAATGTTGACTATGGCTCTCTAGAATGTGGCAGGTGCATTGCACAGTCTGAAAGGTAATACCTTGTAAGAAAATGTCCCCCAGGGGCAGGTGAAGGTAGTCTTATCTTGGTCTTCAGGGGCAATTTGGATTTGGTTGTAGCCACTGAAGCCGTCCAGGAAAGAGAATAATTTTTTACCTGCCAATGTGTCTAGAACCTAGTCGATGAATGGAAGGGGAAAATGATCTTTTTGCGTTGCTTTATTAAGCTCTCTGTAATCGACACATATACGCCACTTCCCATTCTTTTTAGGAACCACAACTAATGGAGAAACCCATTTGCTATCAGATATAGGATAGATGAAATTTACATCTAACAGTTTCTGTAGTTCGTCTTTAACAACATCCTTTAGGTGAGGGTTTAATCTTCGTTGAGGTTGTCGAATGGGTCTTGCATCTTTCTCAGTGTAGATGTGGTGCATACATAATTGGGGGTCAATCCCTTTCATATCTAGGTAATCCCAAGTGAAAGCCTCTTTATATTTTCTAAGGAGTTGGATAAGCCTCTGTTGTTGGTCATCAGTCAGGTTTTTGTTAATGTTTAGGACTTTCCCTGGCTCAATTTCAATGGGTTTGTTGTTATAAACAGTTGTTGTTGGTATTGTTTGGTCATTGATATCTTTTAAGGGATCTTCTTCAATTTCGTTATCCAGGGTTGCTTCAATCATGTGACATTTTAGATTAGATACGGCAGCTGGGTGGTTAATGTAAGTGTTAATAATGTCATCTTCAGCTTGATTCTTAAGTTGAAGAGCATCTACTACAATTAGTGGTGATTGAATATTTTTCGGTTAAATATGTTACAGGTTGTTTCCTAGTTTTTATTATAGTTAGGCTTGGCTAAGCTGGAGGATACAAAGTTAGGTTCTTCACATTATTTCCTCTTGCTATAGTCATATTGCCTGTTCGAAAGCTTATATAAGCATCTGTGGTCACTAGCCAAGGTCTTCCTAATATTAGAGGATGTCCATCTAGCCAGTTTCTAGGATTAATAATCAAGAAATCTGTTGGGTATTCCCAAGAATCTACAGACACCATTACATCCTGTAATGTCCCTTCTGGTTTGACAACTGATCGGTCAGCAAGTTCCAACAAGGTCGTAGTTGGATCTAAGGCTGTGATGCCAAGTCTTTGACAGGTTGTTGTTGTGAGAATATTAATGGCTACCCCTAGATCAACTAACGCATTGGGAAAGGAACATCCATTTATTTGTACTGTGACTATAGGGTTTCCTAGGTCCTCATATTTCATCGGTGTTTCTCTACCTAATAGTAAATCAGACAAAGTTCCGACTACGTGGACAGTTGGTGTTACTTTTATTTTCCTCGTAGGATTTTTGGTACACAATTCCTTAATGGTTTTTGCATAGATTGGAATGTCCTGAATAGCCTGGAGGATGGGTATTTTTACACAAAGATTTTTTAATTCTCCTAGGAGATTGAAATCGAGATATTCGATTGGGTGAGGTATAATCAATCTTTCTGGGAATGGTGGAGAAGAGGTAATAGTTTGCTCGTGGCTTTTCTGTTTAACCATATTCTCCTTTTGAGGTGTTTTTTCTATAGGTAGTGGTTCTTCTAATTGTATATATTTATCACCCTCTGACTCGATTGTCCGTCCAAACCTCAATTTGAGTTCATTACATTCTCTCAACTCAGTTTCTGGATCTAGCCCTTCAATAATTTGTACCAACTGGACTGGTCTGTTGTTGGGATTTGGGTTGGGCTGGGCTGGGAGCTATGGTCGTAGATTGGGTTGAGAATTCTGCTGCAACGTATAAGGTGTTGGTAGCGTAGGTTGAGGCAGGGGGATTGTTCCTGCTGGCTGGTTTGTAGGTATTTTCCAGCTTGACTGCCAGTTTTGGTTTTGTGAAGTGGAGGGGGGCCATTGAGATGGATATGGATTGTTCTGCTAGAATGGTGGAAAGTAAGAGGAATTTGGCCAACTATTGTTTGGATTTAATTGATTGGACCAAGGTGGCCTAGAAAATGCTTGTGGTGACCAATTAGGAAAAGGTGGTTGGTTCTGCCATGTAGCTCCTGTGTATTGCTAAGAATTATATTGTGAGAGTTGAAAGAATGAAGATGGTTCGGTAGGCATACCTGTTTGTCGTGTTTGCCATTGGCGACGTTGATTTAACAGGTAGACTGGTTCCGCTTCTTCCTCTGCCTCTTTGAAGACTGCTTTTAATCCTGGGAATGATGGGCAATTTTCTGTGGCATGTTCTTTAGTGCATATAGCACAAGTTTGTACCATATCCAGTGGACATTCTTTACGACTATGTTTCTTCTGGCATCGAGGACAAAAAATAACCAGGTTCTGTTCTGCTTCGGCCTGTTTCTGCTTGGCTTGCATGATGTCTAATTGTGTTGTCAACGTTCCCAGGATATCAGTTTTGAAATCTTCCAGCAGGTTGCCGATTTCAGTACGAGTAATGCTTCCGCCAGAGATTTTGTTGTCCCTGGTGATCATATCGCATTCAGCTGGTTTCAATCTTGTACTACCCCTCGAGCACCTGATACACAAATCAATAATGTTAGCATATTCTTCTTGACAGCTATCACCTTTACCCATAATATTTAATGTCTCAATCCACTGGTCTTTCATTCCCTTAAAAATTGTGGTTTTTAGCACATTATCAGGTAGATTTGCGTAGGGTGACCTTTGGAGGTTATACTGGAAATGCTCCACATACTCTTTCAACGTTTCACTAGGTCTTGCTACCATTTGGAATATCTCATATTTTAGTTCTCTAGATCTGCAATAATCCTGATATTTTTTAAGGAAAGTAGTTTTCATTTGGTCCTAATCATTTATGGTGCCCCCACCCAGTCCCATAAACCATCGCAGGGTTGCTCCCTTTAAAGTGGAGGGAAACAACTTCAGTTTCTGGGGATTTGTGGTGTAATCATAACCCTGACATAGGACGTCGAATTCAAACAGGAACGCATCCGGATCTTCTGAAGTGAGTCCATGAAAGGTGGGAATATTTTGTAGAGGGATAACTTTCATGGGGGTGTTGACAGATGTGTCTGTTGAAAAATGTGCTACAAGAAATGCTAAATTTAGAAAGTGCTAAAAATAGATCTGCTAAAAATAGCATGTCTAAAAATAGCAGTTTGGTCAATGAGCATTTTGGCTACCTTGGGTGAGAGGTGAAATTACTAATAATAGAAACTTCTAAAAATAGCATTTTTGGGTCCCTTCCTATTTATAGGAGTCCTTGGTCTATCTATAGGAAGTAAATTTGAATTTGGTCTTACCAACAATTTGGAATATTAATTAATTAATTCTCCATGAGTTAATTAGTTAAGGAAAAGCAAACTTGAAATCTTTGTGAGAACATGCAATTATTTCTCCACTAATTGGGGAATGTGTCCTTGATTTGCTCTATTGATTGAGGAATTAAGGATGAGTTCTATATTGAGAGGATCAGTTGACTTAGTTTAACTTAGTCAAGTCCAGTTAGATTAATTTAACAAGTTGTTAAATTAATGAGATATAGTTTGTTGATGCTTGCATGCATGTGACAACTATTTTTCATATAATTGTGTATTCACTCATGGATAACTGATGCATGTCAGTTCTGTCAGAGACCCAGTTGAGATCAGAGAAGGGACAATGTACTATTAGTTGGATGAATATTTTTCCTATAAAGGAAGCTCATCCATGATGAGGATTTATCTCCTTCAGGTTTGTGCAGTTATTTCAGAGATTAGTGTTGTGTGTGAGGTGAGAATCACAAAGGTTGCAACTGGAGGACCCAGGAAAACTGTGCATAGAAATAGGAGGCTTAGAGGGCAGAGGAGAATGTTTGTGAGAAGCCTTTTACTGTCTATGAGTAGCAGAGGTATTGTACTGAAAGCTGGATAGCTTCCGAGATAAGGCTTTGTTAATCTAGACATATTTCCACTTGTATGATAATACAAAGATGGGATTTTATGCTGATGCTTTCCCCTAGTTATATCTTTTGTGTTATGTGTGTTTGATTTCTCCATATTAGTTATATGTGTTCTTATTGATGTTGCTCATGTTCGATTAATCTTCCGCTAAATTGGTTGTAGAAGTAGATCAAGTGTTTTTCTTTAGTAGATTGCATTACCAGGTGATCTATTGTGGGAATTTCTACATGGTATCAGAGCTAGCTGATTTGTAGAAAAAGTTCTACATGGTATCAGAGCTAGTTGATTTGTAGAAAAATTCTACAAAATTCTACAGTGTCAACAATAGGATACTGTAATGTAAATGCCTGGGGTGTTTGTGGATTGTTGGCCATTTGACCAAAGATATGCTAGTACCCTTCTAGGATTTCTGGAGCTAGAGAGTTATCCTTGTGATGTCTAGAAGAGGTGGGAATGATCCTAACAGCACTCCATTGATCTGGGACACTGGGTGTCCTCTGCGCAATTACTACCTGAGGGGATCTTGGTTCCTCTGTTTCCCCTATTTCTCCTCCTCCTTCACGAATGTTGCAAGAATTCCCTTCTTGTGAGGGAATTGGTCATGAATTTTCAATGTCTTGAAAACTCTGCTCAGTCCCTTTAGTTTTATTATGGACCTCAGCATAGGCTACAGATGGTGAGTCTGTGGCCCGAAGAGAGATAGTAGGTTTTCTGGAAGCAACAGTTCAGGGACCTACTGATGGTTGAGATTCAGCTTTCTTAAGATGTCGTCAACAAAAGTTGATCGTCCAAGGGTCACTGGCCCCTTAAATGTTTCCGGTTTGGGATGTGGAATTGTATTGTTTTCTGGTATTTTCTTCTTAATCATTCATGCAAAAATTCAAATGTTTATTTCTACCTTAAATTCATAGAAATTTTGCTGGAAAGTGGGCGGGGGAGCGGGCATTTTACTTGCTCTGTACGCAAGTTCTTACCTTCTGTTTTTAATACCCATTTTTCTCTCAACAGAAAAACATCAAACACCTAATTCGCTTTTCTGTAATTGTGTTGAAAAGCAGGCAGAGCAGCAAGTACTTTACTTTCTCGTTATGTAGGTTTTTACCTTCTGTTTTCAATACCCAATTCTTTCCCAACAGCAATTATCAGATATACATCACTCTTTGTAAAATGGCGACACTCTCCCCATCAATGGCGCCAAAATTTTGGCTGATAAAAGGTGTCTTTTAAAACTCCTAATTACCCCACATTAATCATCAACCCGGGAAAGTCCTTTTATTCCAAGAGTGTACACAATATGTGCATGCTATGAATCCAGAGAGTAATGTTTCTTAAAATGAAGTATAAACCTTTGATACAAGAGTAAATGGATGCATTTATAAAACTCAAATTGCAATTATTAAAGGAAATATGACATCTAAGCTTCAAGACTCAATCCTCTGCTAAAATCGTAATCAAATCTCACACAAGCAATTCAATTAACAATAGCATCAGCCGAGAGCATAGTAGCAATAACCAATCTCTTCTTAGTTGATTCAATCTAAATCATACTCAATCTCTACGAAGCAATCCAAATGGAAATGATGTCAATCTGAGAGTTCAATAGCGATAACCAAACTCTTACAGCTGATTAAATCAATACGATTCACTATCTAAATAATTTAATCTACAATAAGCGTAAATCGAATCAAATGACAGTGTTGTAAAACATGTAAAGAAAATGTACTGCCTCAATACAGGAAAGCGGTAAATAGTGAATAGGATAAACTCACAAAAAATGGGAAAATTAACAAACCAAGCAAACTTGCGAGAATCAGAAATATATAACACAAGGAAGCAGTTTAATCCACCAGAGTTCGGGCCCTTAGCCACTACCGAACACTGCTAAGCAACTTCAAAGAATACGAATGAACAACAACATCAATTATATATTAATCATTGAACTTAAGTAGCATTAAAATACGGTCGTGTTCTCCAATAGCACGAGTCTGTAAATTAAAATTACAATTTGAAATAACAAAGATTGATCCCCTTTCCTCCTATAATCATTTGATTTTATAGTTAGAAAGAGGTAAAAGATAAATGTGATCCTGAGGGATCTCTCGATCCCGAGGGATTCACAACTGAATTCTATCTTCAGACACCCTTCCCATTTAGCGTTGATCCTCCTGATTTGTCCTCCGACCTGTCCGCAACTAACGTGTTCCATTCTTCCTTTGTTGGTTTATGTTGTTCGCTAGGGAACAACAATTGTTCCTTTCGTCGTTTTTCTGCATAAAAAGGAGTAAAAGTTAGTTACGATGGCTAAATCTTAACTGAGAATAGTTCATCTGTTTCTTATCATAATCCATCAATATGTTAGTGTATTAAGATATGAAAGAGATAAGAAAAGAGGAAAAAGGTGATGGAATTAAGAGTAAATACATACCCATTTCATAACTCAACAGGAGGGCCTTAAATCTGATATTCAAAATTTTGTAGCGGAATGTTTGTTTTGCCAACAAAATAAAGTTGAAACAATTAAGACCCCAGGTCTATTACAACCTTTATCCATTCCAAGTCAACGTTGGGAGGAGGTTTC
Source organism: Pinus tabuliformis (assembly GCA_031772625.1). NCBI lineage: Eukaryota > Viridiplantae > Streptophyta > Pinopsida > Pinales > Pinaceae > Pinus > Pinus tabuliformis. The sequence goes on from CM062807.1 coordinate 1,283,999,760, forward strand.
AATGGATTTCATCATAGGTTTACCCAAGTCCGAAGGAAAGAGTGTCATCATGGTGGTAGTTGACAGACTTACCAAGTATGCACACTTTTGTGCAATTTCTCATCCATTTGAAGCCAATATAGTTTCTACTGCATTTATGCAAACAATTCAAAAGCTACATGGAAACCCAAAGATTATTGTAAGCGACAAAGATCCCATTTTCACTGGAAATTTTTGGAAATAATTATTTTCTTGTCTTGGTACTCAGTTAGCTCATAGCTCATCTTATCATCCTCAATCTGATGGGAAAACTGAGAAATTAAACAAATGTTTGGAAGGATATCTTTGTTGCTTTGTATATGATAAACAGACATAATGGGTCAAATGGTTGCCTTTGGCTGAATGGTGGTATAACACTTCCTTCCATACTACAGCAAAAATGACCCCATTTATGGCACTTTATGGATATCACCCACCGTTCATCACATCATATTTAAGAGAAAATCCTAAGGTTCAAGCAATGGAATATCACATTGAGTATCAACAACAAGTTCTCCAACTCTTAAAGGATAACCTAACTTTGGCACAGAATAGAATGAAACAACAGGCAAATCAACATTGCAACGAAAGAAGTTTTGATATAGGTGACTATGTATTTCTACGGCTACAACCATATAAACAAATATCCCTCAAGCAAGCTAGGAATGATAGTTAATTATCACCAAAGTATTATGGTTTGTACAAGGTGTTGCAAAAGATTGGTACTATGGCATACAAATTGGAGCTTCCTGCAGCTTCCCGAGTGCACCCATTTTTCCATGTTTCATGCTTAAAGAAGGTTATTGGTGACAAGCTCCCAATTTAAACAATATTTCCAGAACTTGACGAGTAAGGAAAAATCATATTGGAACCCTGAAGTAGTCATAGAAACAAGAACTCGACAGGTATGAAATTGATCAATTTCGGAGTATCTTGTCAAGTGGAAGAACTTACCTGCTGAAGATTCCACATGGGAGGATGAGAATTTTATACAGAAGCATCCATAAATACTCAAGTGTTGAGGACAACACTTTTTTGAAGGAGAGGGGCATGTTAGGTCCCTATAATACTAGTGATTCCCCCATTACTATTGTCATTATATCCCTTATTGTTATTGTTGGCCCCTATTGTTCCCATATTGTTATTTTTGTGCCCCATAGAAGCCCACTATTGTTATTGTTTTGCCCTTATATTATTATTGTTAGGTCGGCTTTGATTATATTGTGACCCATTAGACTCCTATATATAGAAAGGAGGTTTTTTCATTTGTATCATCAAAGAATTGTTCATTTGTGTAATGTAAAGGAGGTTGCCCCCTCGAAGAGGTTGAATTCTAAGGCGTTTCTCTCTTTTCTATATTTTAGTGAGCTTCTTTCATAACATTTGGTTTGCTTGATACCTTTTTATCTTCTTTTTTTCTGGAAATAAGTGTTGCCATCTACTGAGTTCTGGATTTTGAATGAGTATGTGGCTGAGATATGAAGAGACTTGTGACACTGTAGCACTTGGCCAGTCCTGTGTCCATCTTCTCTGTGCTTGGTTATAACCTTCTTTTGATGAAGTCTTCATAGAAAATACGAGCCATATGCAAGTGGAGTTTTGGTCCAACCATGAACCTGTGTCCACACTAGGAAGCCCCATGCTTGTACTCAGCCTTCTGCTCTGTGTGTTCAAGCTCATCCAACTAGTAGAAACAGAGAAGGGGAAAATCTAAATGAGCAAACCTATGTCAGAGGTCTTACATGCTTCTCTGAAGGAACAACCTCTTCTGCTCTCAATAAGTCGGGATCCCTCTTCCACCCCAAAAATAAATAAGTGCCTATGCACAGTCCTCTTAAAAAATACAAAGGCGAAAGAAGAGAAAGGCTTCCTGCGCAGAGAGGTGAAGCATGCAACTCCATCGGGGTACTGACCAGGCTCGCTGGCAATGGAGAAATGTGTGTGTTCTTGCGTGACTTCGTTGGGGTACTATCTAGGCCTGCTGGCAGCAGAGCAACACCAAAAATGAAAACTTATACTATGAAAATCATCAACTCGTGAGCCAACTACCCTTCCCAATTTCGAAACACTGTGATCAAGCTGAACTTTTGTTGTGTGTGACTGAGTTGGCAAAAGGTGAAACATGTCTATCCATGGGGTAAGTGGGGAAGCCGAAGTAACCTGCACAGTAATTCAATACTCCCCAAAAGACCAAAGCCCTGTGTTGTCAATGAACCAAAATAGAGAAGTTGGAGTTCTACCAGTGTGTCGCCAAGCGTTGTAGCGGATATAACCACCCTCTAAAATTTTGGCTTGCGTGAAAATTTTGGAGCCTACTTTGGATCTTGCGATCGATCATCCTTGGTCATTTGTTGGTAAGATGATGATCTCAAGCTCCCCTCCTTGATCCAAAAGAGTTGTTTGCGTTCTCATACTTTGTAGAAATTCCCACTGTAGATCACCTGATAATGCAATATACTAAAGCAAAATACTAGATCTACTTCTACAAACAAACTTGCGGAAGCTTAATCGATTTTAAGCAAGATCAAATAGAACACATATAACACATGAAGAAGAAACAAGCACACATGAACATAGAAGAATACTCTGGGGAAAGCCTCAACTAAAAACCCCGATCTCTGTATTATCATACAAGTGGAGATATGTCTGGATTACACAAAGCTTTAGCTCACAAGATATCCAGCTCTCAGTACAATCCCTCAATATTGCTCATAGACTGAATAGACACAACATATGCCTTCTTCCAATCCTCCAAGCCTCTTATTTCCTTGCACAGTTTCTCTTGGGTCCTCTGGCTGCCACCTATGTGAATTTACCTCTCACACAACTCACCAAACTCGGAAGTAACTGCGCACTCTCCAAGGAATGAATTCCTTTTGCATCCAAGAGATATCCTCAATGGAATATTCCTGTAACAGATAATACACTGTCCCATCATATGATCTCAACTGGGTCTTTTACTGAACTGACATGCATGAGTTATTTATGAGAGAATATTCAATTATCTGAAGTGCATCAGTTACATGCATGCATGCATTAACTAACTGAACTCACAATCAGTTCCACAAATTGTTGGAACTAATCTAACTGGACTTAACTCAGTTAACTGAGCTAACTAATTACAACTCAAAGTACAACTCATCCTGATCTCCTTAATCAAGGGATAACTTCCTCAATCAAAGGGGAAACTGTTACATGTCTTCACATAGACTTCATGTTTGATTTTCTTCAACTAATTAACTCAAGATGAATTAATTAATTATTTTTCAAACAGTTGCTAAGATCAAATTCGAATTTTAATTCTCAATTTTAGTTCAGGCACTAACTAAAATTTGAATGTATCCCGAAATACTATTTTTAGCACTTCTATATTTAGCATTTCTTGTTGCTATTTTCAATACTCCCTCTCAACAACAAATGGATTATCTGTCATCCCAATCCTGTCCCTGTGGAACTCGAACTTGCATTTTGACAATGCCTTAGTCAAAATATCTGCATCCTGTTCCTCAGTCGAAACATATAGCAACAACATGATCCTCTTCACCACACATTCTTGAAGATGATGATACTGGAAATCGATGTGCTTGGACCTGTCATGAAATACTGGATTCTCAGAGAGTTTGATACAACTTTGATTGTCGCAATAGATCATAGTTGGATCCATCCTCTGGCCAAACAATTCAACTAGAATCTTTCGCATCCAAATGGCCTCACATGCTGCCTGACTGGCAGCCATGTATTCAACCTCTACTGAGCTAAGTGCAACTGACCTTTGTTTCCTTCTGTACCAAGAAACTGCAGCTGAACTAAAGTTGAAGATTCCTCCTAAAGTTCTCTTTCAATCTGATGGACTCCTTGCCCAATCTGCATCTGTGAAGCCCTGAAGCTTCACTCCCTCTGCCCATTTGTACCACAATCAATACTGAGATGTGCCTTTGAGGTATCTCAGCACATGCTTCATTACCTTCCAAAACAACTTGGTAGGATGAACCATAGCTTGACTCAGCTGGTTCACCACAAAGCACAAATTTCGTCGTGTGTTCACTAAATACATCAATGAACCCAAAAGTTGCCGACAAATAGTAGCAGCTACTACCTCACCTGAAGTAGCATCCTCCTTCCTCCAGTTACTAGCTAGAGGAGTTTTCATGGGCTTGCACTTCTCCATGTGGAATCGCCGAAGTATCTCATTGGCATACTTTCCTTGAGACACAAACACTTCCCAATCCTTCTACCACACTTCCATGCCGAGAAAGTAGTGCATAAGACCCATGTATTTCATCTCGAACTCTCTTGCAAGGTCCTCCTTGCAAGACTTGATCAATTGATCATCACCTATCAATATCAGATCATCAACATAAAGAACAATGATCAATGGCTTACCTTCCACCATGATATGGTAAAGGTTCGCATCTGCTTCACTCTTTGTGAAGCCCAACCCGGTGAAATAGTTGTCAATCATGGTGTACCAAGCACGAGGTGCTTGCTTCAGCCCATTAAAAGCTCTCTTGAGTCGGCACACATGTGACTCATGATCCAAGGTCTAAAATCCTTTCGGTTGCTCAATGTACACCTCTTCCTCAATCTTCCCATTGAGGAACGCAGTCTTCACATCCATCTGATGAATCTTCCAACCCATCTAAGCTGATAGTGCCAACATCGATCTGATAGATGAGTACCTTGCTACAGGAGCAAAAGTCTCATCTTAGTCGATCCCCTCGACCTATGAGAAACCACAAGAAACAAACCTTGCCTTATGTTTCTCAACACTACCATCAGCTGCTTGCTTTACCTTGTAAAGCCATCAGGAACTCACCACTAACTTAACCTGCAGTCTTGGGACAACATCCCAAACATAGTTTCTAACAATGGAGTCGTACTCCTCCACCATTGCATCAACCGAGACTGGTTGTTGCACTGCTTCCTCAAAAGAAGAAGGTTTGGTCTCTATACACTCCCCAACAAAGGCCATGTAACCAGTGTACCGCTCGGGTGACTTGCTCCGTCTGCGATGAGAAGATGGCTGTCCCACATTCTCTCTCACATCCAACATCAACCTGTCAACTTCCCTTGAGCGTTTCCACCCATCTTTGGAAGACTCTGTGGTGGGCTCCAGTATTGTAGCAATAATGCTACAACTCCTGGAGCTTCCTATCTCTAATTTTATCAACCCGGTAGTTCGTACAAACTTGGAAGCGACGGTGCTGTATGCACAAGTACTAGCTCTTGTCGCAGCTGTCACTTGGTCAGCTGGCACAAGTCCGCTAGGGCTCAAGCCAACTTCTATATGCTCACAGAAGAAGCTTTATGAATGATGGACGAAAGCTAACTCAAAGGAGACTAGTCTATTTGCAAAAAGAAACTGAAAGCCAACAAAGCATGAAAACCCTAGTAAACCCTAATTTGACTAGCTAGACCCTTACAATGCAAAACTGTGAATGAAACCACTACCAATAATGCCATTACTTGCAGTGAACTGAAATACATGCATCTAAGCTACCTGCATCTGAAAAGACATGTTTTTGTATTTTTTCATTAAGTGGTTGGATTTATTGTGATGATGCTTTTGATTAGGGTTTGGTTGTGCAGGAGCGGTTTGAATGGAAGGAAAGCATGGGCAAGGTCAGGATGGCTAGGGGAGGTCCCTGAGGGTCTCTAGCATCAGTCCACAGAAGTCTACCACGTTCGGATGCTCAACAACCGAGTTTGCAGGCTTCTACAGGAAGTCTGCAGGGGATCCTACAGGAAACTCAGGGATTCTACAGGAAGTCTGTGCAATTCTACAGGATGTTTGACCGTGGAAGTTTTGGGAGATGGTGAAGTGTTGGAGTGGTGTGGGAGGATAGGTGAGATGGAGATGGAGCTGGTGATGGCTCAGGAGCAGAGAATTCAGATGGAGGAAGAGTGCATGCAGTGGTTTGATGGCTTGGAAGGATGGGATCAACGAAAGGTTAAGTAAATGAAGCTACGTGGCAATAGATGAGTTGGAGGATAAATGAGTTGGACAGAGGCCGAGTGGGTGAATTGAGGAGAGGTTAAGAAGAAGAAGAAGGAAGTGGAATGATATGAAGCAGCGTAAATGAAACAAATGACTTATGCACCAAAAACGAGAATTCATTAACCTATGATAACTGTGCCATGAAACCTATGAACAGCAATGGAAAACCAAGAAATGAAACTCGTGCATGGAAGTGGAATGTATAAGTATGGTTCAATATCAAAAGTGCATGGATGGATCTTCAACGAAAATGTCTATGTTGCAGCTTGCATGGAAGTGAGAAGAACTGCGTTTCTTTTTGGTGGTTGATATGGACTGCACCCCAATCCCTAACAGAGATGGCAGTGAGCCTTAACAACCTTTTTCTGGAGCTCCAATAAATTATAACTATCCTCCTATTGAATCTAAGCAACTGAAAGCAAATTCACCATAAACTAATCCTATTCAATCTCATGAAAAAGACTAAATTAACAGACTGTAAATTCGAATTGCATGTTAAAGTAAAAACTCAAAGTGCTGGAATGAAATGCAAACAAAATTACAACACCGAGGAGATCTATTGCTCTCAGGTTGGGCCCTAACCTGAGAGCTATAGCTCCCTTAGAAACTCAGAATGAGATCAAAATCTGCCTGCCTTTATTCATAAACGAAAATCTGATGTCATGCCAAAACTGGCTTACAAAAGAACAAACACCGAGCTGTAGCTCGTACTTCCCAATTACAAGAGCAATACAAAAGTTCAAAAAGCCTCTATCCAAGGCTACGGCCTCAGTATTTATGCAAAATGATCATCCAACAGGTGTCCTTGATTTGTGGAGCTCGGCTGTCCAACTGAAGGTTAAACTGCTGATCCTGTAGAACAGTTATAACTGTTGTTCCTGTAGAACAGTTGGCTGCCTTTAAGCTCGGTGGGGAGATTGGTTGGAACTCGGAGCTATGGTGGGAATCAAAAGGAAGGTCCCCAAGACTGTGGACATCCTCTCCTAAAAACCAGCAGTGCCACCTCATTGTCTCCTTGTCTCCTTTTTCGTGGTCTTTGCTCCCTTTTAATGCCAAAAACCTGAAATCATCATGTATTAGTCACGTAGATAGAATGCCTACCCTTCTTCCTACAAACAACACGAATAAACCAAGAAATGAATGCATAAGCAATAAAAAATGAATGGTTTGAGCAAATCAAGTAGGCCAAATGAGCCCAAATTGTACCAAAAATTGGGGCTCATCATCACCCCCCAGCTAAACTATTTGCTCATCCTTGAGCAACTTAGTCCAAATCTTCATCCTTCATTGCTTTCACTGCTTCCCTTGCATCCCAAGGCTCTGTGGTAGTGTCTTCTCTGTGGATATGAAACCCTGCTTTCCTGTTCACCTCTTCCCATTGTTGACTGTCATCTTCCTCTGTATTGCCTTCAGTCAGTCCTAGCAGTAGTGGTGGGCTGAGTTTAAGGCCAATCCAGCTGGCCTGGAGGCTTTGCATGGATTTCTTGTAAAGTTCAACTCTTGCCAAAGCTTCCCTCATCCGAATGGGGGTATGGTACTCTCGGATCTTCAAGCTGTGTGCCAGGGTATTCCATCTGCGTGCACATGCTTGGGCAGCATTTTCTCCCAACAACCTTTCCATGTCTTCAAAGTGAGCTATGGCTTGGGCCTGTTGGTCCATAAATCTCAAGGAAGCTGTGGGATCTGTAGCCAACTGTTGGTGGGCTGAGATGAGTGCCACCGGATCCTCTAGTTCTAGTCAAATGAATAGTGGCTCGCTCACTTCTCGGTTCATGACCGATTTTGCTTCAGCTGCTCTTTGATCCTCATGGTTTAACCATGAGGCGAACGCCATCAATTGCATATCCCCCAAAGCAATATTGGGATCCCAGGAGACTTCATTAGGCAAAGCCAAATTGTGGAGGTAAAACTCTGCTAATTTGGCTTTGTCTTCTGACGAACTAGTACTGCACAACTCAGAAAATTGTTGTGGGCTCTGGATATGTGAAATACCTCTTTGTGCCAGGGTGTTTATTTGGAACTGCAGCCATTGATATTTTAAGAACAATCCATAGGATTTTGCAGGTGTTCTGCACTGAATTGCCTCCATGGCCCAACTGGCCATGCAGGCCAATTGTGCTTCCTTTTGTTGCAGCTGTTCTCTTAGGGCTTGCACTTCAATTTTTGTTTGTTGTTCTGCTTCCTGTAGAAGTGTCATTGGCCCTTCAAGGCTGGTGGTCAGCTCCTTTTTGCTTTGTTGTTCATTTGTGATGTCCTTGGAGGATGTTCCTGCCCCTGCCTTTAGTTCCTGTAGCTGCAATCTCAGCTTCTGATTTTCTTCCTGTAGAAGCACACGTTGGCAATTAGCCACATGTTTAGCCATGGTGAATTCACTCCTGACCTCCTTGAGTTGCTCTTGTAAAGGGCCTATGTCCGCCACACCCTTTGATTTGGTGATCTGCATCCATGTGTGGGAACAGACTCTTTCTTTCTCTAGTTCAAAAAAATAGAGGCACAGTAAATTTCTGCAGTATGATTTTGCCCGCCTCTAAAAAGGTGTAGTATGAATTCAGATTAGGTGAAGGGCTAGGTTCTGGTATATGTTCTCTTTCTATCTCTTCAGGCGGTTCTACCTCACCCTCCCTTGGTGGTGATGAGAGTCCTTCTCCTTCCTTCTTTCTCGTTTCCTGTAGCCGGGCCAGAGTATCCTGTAGAACATTTTCAGCTTCCTGTAGCCGCGTTTCTTCAGTCAACAGGTCTAACCTTTCTTGCCACGTATTTTTCTTTGGACTCCCCTTCTCGTAGGTGACTGTGATCCTGGAGGGTGACTTTTCCTTGGGAGAAGCAGGTGTATCTTCGATGACGATCGGGCTGCTGGATTGAGGCTGTGATTTGCCTGTCTTTATCCTAACACTTCTTCGAGCTTTAAAGTATAGAGGGGTCTCCATCTTCCTCTTTTCTTTTGGCTTAGGTGGCGTGCTGAGGCCAGCTAATACAGCTGCTACCTCCCGTGCTAGAATGTCCACCTTCTTCTCTTTGGGTTTTGCCTTTTCGGGGCTTCCTGTAGAAGCCTGTTTCTGCAATTTCGGGCTTCCTGTAGAAGCCTTTGTCTCTGTTTTTGGGCTTCCTGTAGAAGCATGTTTCTCAATGATTTTCGGGCTTCCTGTAGAAGCCCCTTTTTCCAATTTCGGGCTTCCTGTAGAAGCCTTTGTCTTTGTTTTTGGGCTTCCTGTAGAAGCCTTTGTTTTTGTTTTCGGGCTTCCTGTAGAAGCCTGTTTCTGCTTTCCTGTAGACACATGTGTCTCCACCTCCGCTTGCTTGCCTGCCTGAGTTTTGCTTTTCGCTTTGGTTGCAGGTGCTGTTGAGGTACTTGGGCTGACGTGGACCACCTCAGCTTTGTCCATTCTACTCTTCATCCTCTTTTCTCTTGCTGACAAGATAGGTGTGCCACCTTTTTCTTTTTCCTCCTTTTCCTCATGCTTCTTCCTTTTTTCTCTCTTCTGTACTGTGGTCGGGGTCTTCTGGCCTTCTTCTCTCTGTCCCTCGGCCACTGCTTCTTGTTCCTCACTGCTGGAGGAACCCGTTTCTTCGATCAACATTTTAATGTCTCCATCTTTTGTTAAATTCCGGAAGGATTCCCATGAGAGGGGGACCTTATATGAGTGCAGCGCATCCTCCACAAGAAGCTTGATCAACCCATGGTGGGCTATCTGATCTGGTATGCCCTCTTTCAGCTTTGTGGCACACTCCATTAGAGACTGCAGTAGGTAATAAGGGATGCTCAGTTTTTGTTCTACAGGAAGATCAATTCGGTGCCTCAATTCAGTGAGCAGCCGAAAGTGATATGCATACACGATGCTGAAACGGCCTTCACAAGTGATATATTTCATGATTTGCAAACTGACTTCATTCCATGGTGGCAACAGGCTCGTTCTTCGCACCCCATTTTTGTCCTCCGAGAATTCTTCCTCAGGTGGAAAGAATTCTTTCTTTGCCTGCTAGCTCAGCTTTCTTTCTTCCTTATCCCACGGCAAACCCATAGGAAGTTCTGTGATCCGACTGATATGTTCCGGGGTGAGCTTGAGGCTTAGACCTCTGAAGTTCACTGTGGCCAGTGTCTGGGATTTAGGCTTCAGAGCCTACAAGAATTCTTCGGCCACTTCATCATCGTAACCCTGCAGCTTATCACAAAAAGGCATCCATTGTGCTCTGGTGAAGAGCTCTACCACTGCTGGGTTTTCCCTTAATTTGGTTGAATCAGTGGGTTCCCGTCTTATAAACCCACCCGGCATGATGAACATGGTTGTTTTAATTAAAGGTGGCAAATGCGAAAGAGATTTGGTCTACTAAGACAGAGCATGCACATAATCCACAAAATTCAACACAGTCTACTTATACTGACATCCTGTAGAATGACAGCATAGGCACAGCAAACAACAATTTCACCGATAGCTTTATGACCAGACTGTGGACGATGGTCTTGCCACTCTTATTAACCAGTTGCATGAAGAGTTCAGGGTTACCTCTTTAATTGGCCACCTTTTTTCGTGAGGCACCCGCTTCCCTGTAGAAGACTGCGTTCCTGTAGAGACTGCGTTCCTGTAGACTGCGTTCCTATAGAATTGCGTTCCTGTAGAAACTGTGTTCCTGTAGGAGCAGTGCGCAATTCTTTGGGAGGACTGTAGTTGGCCCGCGCTCGAGGTGTGCTTCACCGGCGTTCTGGTAGCCAACAGCTCGGCGTATCAAAGTGCAGAGGAGATCAGAATAGCCACCCGAGTTTGAAGTGGTGGTTGATAAATGCATGCGCATGATCTAGCCGATTAGATTTTGAATCGACGCAATCCGTGGCGCGGGGGGTGAGCTGTCCCCGCCGGACCGTTGGGCGACATCATCCATCATTCGCCTGCGTATTCACTTGCTGCCGCATCCATTCCCACAGATTTGCCGCCGCCTTTCCCTGTTAAACTCTTGCTTCCGACGGGAGTGTTCTCACGTGCGTGCTGCACATTCTCTTTGTCGTGGCCGCCACCCAATCATCCAATTACACCATAACTAGCCGACGTGGCTTGTCGACTGGCCATACGGCCGCTCAACCATTCACTTTTACGCCATGCAAACAATTCAAAGTAAAATTCATGCGATTTGATGGAAGGAAGGGTTGAGACACTTACCTGCGTGGTTGCACACGATTTTTCCAGTTCTTGGACGATGGTGAGTGGATCTACCTGCTGCATGCGACTTACACAGACCCGGAGGCTCGTGGTTACAGGCTGCCGACGATGGAGTGGATGCTTTGGTTGCATGCGCCCACGTTCCGTTGCAAATGGCGGTGCTGTGAATGGTATCCACTCGAGCGGGTTGAACTGTTACAGGATTCCCGCGAGGTGTCTCGTAACAGTTCTTCCTCCTTGGGTGCATGCTGCACGACGGAGGATCTGGCCTTTCAATCACGTTCCTGGAGCTTCTGATGCCTGTGGTATGAGATCTCAGCATTTGTTTATCTTCGAAAATGGCTTTTCCCGCGAGAACTCATCGATCTTCTTTGTTGGTGCAGGGAACTTGGTTGCATGTCGACAAGGATGGTGGAGCAAGGTGACAGCAATGTGCAAGGGTGTCAACAGAGGCTTGCATGCATCCAAACCAATCCATAGTCGCTAAATCTCCTTTTAAGATGAATTCTGGGCCGTCCCAAACTTCTTCAGGAAGTTTCCTGTAGAACACAGAGCTTCCTGTAGAAAGTTCGGCCTTCCTGTAGAAAGTCTGTACTTTCCTGTAGAAAATCCGCGCCTTCCTGTAGAAAGACTGCATCTTCCTGTAGAAAGACTGCATCTTCTTGTAGAGGATTCAAACCATGATAAAATTGCACATACCTTGAAAAAAACATGGGTACCCTTGGAGGAGGTGCTGGTGAGGTCTCTTGACAGCAACATAAGGACCCTTGGCTTTGAGTTGAAGGCTTCCTCTCCTCCATAGAACATCTGCAACCTGCATGCAATTTTACCATATTTTGCTTATTGTTTTTTTCTCTTTTTTCTTTTTCTTTTTTTTTTTTTTTTTTTTTGAAAGATAACAGGGGCGCCTCAAAGAGGTTTTCACCCGTGCCATCTGCCCTGAGCGCCTCAGAGAGGTTTTCACTCAAGGATCTTTTTCAAACCTTTTCTCTTCTTTTTTTTGAAAGACAATAGGGGCGCCTCAATGAGGTTTTCACCCCTACCACCTGCCTTGGGCACCTCTGAGAGGTTTTCACCCAAGGATCTTTTTTTTTTTTTTTTTTTTTTTTTTTTTATCCCTCAGGGTATGCCAGAAGCAGAGGCAGAACCCTTCTCTAGGACCAATACAGATTTCTCCTTAGTTTTGATGAACTCTTGTCTTGAGAGAGGTCTCCTGTAGATCTTCAATCGATGCCCATTGACAAGCATGGGAATGGCTTCCTCATCAATGGTTCGAATGAGGACAGATCCATTGTCATGGCATTTCTCCACTGCATATGGTCCTAGCCATCTGGTTCTTAGCTTCCCCTTGAAATCTTTGTATCTGGAGTCATACAACAAAGCCCAATCTCCCGGCTGAAATTGCTTTTCATGGAGATGTTGGTCATGCCACACCTTTCTCTGAAGTTGAACCACTTCTGAGTGAAGGAGGGCCTGCATTCGGTGCTCATCCAGGCCATTCAGCTGCAGTAGCCTTTCTTGTTGTGCATGGCTGAGATCTAGGTCCAGCTGAGCTGCCATCCTCAAAGTGTTGTATTCAAACTCAATGGACAACAGAGCTTTCTTCCCATAGACTAGCTCATACGGTGTGAAGCCGGTGGTGGTCTTCCAAGTGGTGTTGTAAGCCCATGTGGCTTCAACCAGGCGATCTGCCCAGTCCTTTCTGCTGCTGCTCACCACCTTAGTCAAGATCCCTTCTAATGCTCTATTGGTGACTTCCACCTGCCCATTTGCTTGAGGGTGATAAGGGGTGGAAGTCCTATGCTTGATCTTGTGATGAGCTAGTAGATCTTCAACCAGGTTGGAGGTGAAATGGCTCCCTTGATCGGTGACCAGCTCTCTTGGATAGCCAAACTTGTAGAAGATGTTTTCTCTTAGGAACTCGGCCACCTTTTCTTCTGTTGCTGCTTTGATTGCTTTGGTCTCTGCCCACTTTGTCAAATAGTCAGTACACACAATGATGTAAGTCCTTTGCCTCGAAGAGGGGTTGATTAGGCCCACAAAGTCCATGCCCCACTTCTCAAATGGCTCAAGAGTCACTTGAGGTTGGAGAGGCATCTCATCCCTTTGGGTCGGTTTCCCCATTCTTTGGCATTGGTCACACTGACTGACATATCTTCTGACATCTTGATGAAGTGTGGGCCAATAGTAGCCTACCTGCAGGATTTTGAAGGCAGTTCTCTTTGCTGCAAAATCTCCTCCACAAGGCCCATCATGACAAGTGAGGAGGATATCAAAGACTTCCTCCTCCCTTGATTTGATCGGGGCCAAGCTTGAACAGATTGCCCCCGATCCAAGTAAATGAGGCACTTTTTCTGATGATTCTGCTCTTCTCTCTGGAAGATAGGTGTGGAGGGAACTGTGCTGAAACAAGATAGTTTGCTATATCAGCAAACCATGGAGAGAGTACTGAAATAGCAAACAGATGTTCATCGGGCATCTGGTCATCCACTGTTCCATCCTCATCTGCAGACAAATCCAATCTAGATAAAAAGTCAGCAACAACATTTTCTCTACCTGGTTTGTCAACAATGGTCAAATCAAACTGCTGCAATAAAAGTAACCATCTAATAATACGAGCATTCACATCTGGTTTATTCATTAAATATCTAATTGCAGCATGGTCAGTATGTACAAAGGTTTGGTAACCAGTAATATAATGTTGGAACTTGTTCAGTGCATGGACCACAGCCAAGAATTCTTTCTCGGTTACAGTGTAATTCAGCTCAGCTTTGGACAAGTTTTTGCTAACAAAGTAAATGGCATATGGAAGTTTTTGCTCAACTTGTCCTAAAGCTGCACCTATGGCTTTGTTCGAGGCATCAGTGTGGATGTGGAAAGGTAGGGCCCAGTTTGGACCTCTCAGGATTGGGGCTGACACCAACTTGTCCTTCAATTCATTTAAAGCCCTCTGACAATCGTCAGTCCAATTAAACTCCACATCTTTTGCCAACAGGCCAAACAATGGCGAGGCTAGCTTGCTGAAATCTTTAATGAATCTCTGGTAGTATCCTGCTAATCCCAAGAAACTCCGGACATCCCTTACCTTTTGAGGAGGTGGAACCCTCTTGATGAGAGCAATTTTGTTAGGATCCACCTGCAACCCTTGGCAAGAAATGGTATGGCCTAGCACGGTCCCTTCAGTCATTAGGAATTCACATTTTTCAGGACTAAGGGACAAGTTCATCTCGGTGCATTTGGTTAGGACTTTTCCCAGGTTGGACAATGCTTCCTGGAAGTTGGCCCCATAAGGAGTAAAGTCATCCATATAGATTTCTACCGCATCATGGACCAGCTCCGAGAAGATGCTCAAGACAGCTCTCTGGAAGGTAGCAGGAGCATTGCATAGCCCAAAGGGAAGGACTCGGTAGGCAAAGGTACCCCAAGGACAAGTGAAGGTGGTCTTATCTTGGTCTTCCGGGCTGATTTGGATTTGGTTGTACCCGCTAAACCCATCCAGGAAAGAGAAGAACTTCTTTCCTGCCAGTCCATCCAACACATGATCTATGAAAGGTAGAGGGAAATGGTCCTTCTTGGTAGCTTTGTTCAGTTCTCAGTAGTCCACACAGATTCTCCATTTCCCATTTTTCTTGGGAACCAACACTAGAGGGGACACCCATTCACTATCTGAGATGGGGTAGATGAATCCGGCATCCAACAGTTTTTGCAATTCTTCCTTGACAATGTCCTTAAGGGCTGGATTCATTCTCCTCTGAGGTTGCCTAACCGGTTTACAATCCTCTTTGATGTATATATGATGGGTACAGACCGAAGGATGGACTCCTTTCATTTCCTTATAGCTCCAAGCAAAAGCATCTAGGTGGTTGGCCAACATACTACACAGCTCCTTTTCCTGGGAAGGAGATAGGGAGGAGCTGATCTTCAATGCTTTCTCAGGGCCGAACTCCACATCCTTGACTCTGGGAGCAACAGGGTTGGTTGTACAAAGATCCACTAAGGTGCTGGCTTGGGCATCCTCCACCAATTTCTCTAAGGGTAGTGCACTGGAAGGTGGATTCTGGATCAAGGTCTCGATCAAGTCATCCTCGGTTGGGGGGTCTCTTCTAGTGGTATCTAAGGTGCACAGAGGTGCTGAGTACACCTCGTCTTCCTCTCCTTCTTCCAACCAGAGTGGTAAGTCATGCTCTAAGGAGGGTTGGGCAGGAGGGTATAGGACTAGCTGCTTGGACATGGGACCATTTTTAATGGTCATGTTTCCTGCACGACAACTTATGTAAGCATCTGCGGTAGCTAACCAAGGCCTTCCCAAAATGAGAGGATATCCAGTAAGCTTGGCCTTTGGTTGCAGAACCAGGAAGTCTGCATGGTATTCCCAAGAGTCAATAGAGACCAAGACATCCTCCACAATCCCTTCGGGAGTCACGGTGGAGCGATCTGCTAATTGCAGTACTGTCGAGGTCTTCCTCAAGGAACCCTGAAGATTAAGTTTAAGCATGGTATCCCTGGTCATCACATTAATGGCATCCCCCAGATCAATCAAAGTGTGAGGTATAATGGTGCCATTGATGTGAACATCTACTACAGGACTTCCAGGATCTAGGTACTTTGGGCAGATGACTTGTCCTAACATAAGGTCAGACAGTTGTCCTATGACATTGATAGTTGAGGCATCTTTCTTCCGTCTGCCTAGGTGTTTGAAACACTTCTCCTTAACCAGTTTGTTGTATATTGGCACATCCTTGATGGCTTGGAGAAGTGGTATTTTTACACACAACTGCTTGAGCTCACCCAGAAGCTCATCCTCCTCTGGGTTGGGTTGTGTGGTGGCTGTTAGTCTCTCAGGAAAGGGTGGAATAACCTTCGGTTCACTTTCCTGTTTATCTTCCTCATCCTCTGGGGGAGGAGGTTGGCGATCTGGTAGAGTCTTTCCAGATCGAAGATTGATCTCCTGGATCTCCACAGCATAGGTAGGGCATGAGGTTTCCCCAGTGTATACCTGTTGGGCCTGTCTATTGTTGGGGTTCGGGTTCGGTTGAGCAGGCATTTGAGGTTGCCTTGGAGGAGCAGGAGGTAATGGCTGAGGTTGAACTGGTGGTGGAGGCAAGATGGCAGGAGGAGTGTTGTATTGGGGCCTCCACCCCGACTGAAGTGCATTCCATTGAGGCTGTGGCTGGGCATGTGAGTGATATGAATGAGAAGTAGGTTGAGTGGGGTACTGAGGTGGATAAGACCATGGAGGAGGCATGGACCATGAAGGATGAGCAGGGGGACCCCAGGAAGGCATAGGAGTCGATTGGTTGGGGCTGTAATAAGCTTGAGATGCCCCTTGCATCCCCTGCTGATAAGGTCTAGATCCCTGTGGCCTCCTTTGGTTGAGGTAATAGAGAGGTTCAGTGGGAGCCTCTGCCCCTTGGTACATGGCTTTAAACCCAGGTAAGGTTGGACACTGATTTGTGGGATGGTCCTCCTCACAAACGAAACACACTTCAACCGAATGCAATGGACATTCGTTCTTAGGGTGTCTCCTTGTGCACCTAGGGCAGAAGACAGCCAAAGCTCTCTCAGCTTCTTCTTTCTTTTGCTGAATCCTGAATGTGTCAAGCTGCATGGCAATGGTCTGTCTCACCTCACTCTTAAGATCTTCTAATTGATTTGCAAGCTCATGTTTGGAGAAAGGGACACTAGTTGAGAGGTGGTTTCCTCTACCTCGTTTCCGAGCTGCCCTGGAGTGGTTTCTAAACACAGTCTTGATGTCCTCATAAGGCAATTGGTAAATGTCCCCCCCAGCTAACATGTGAATGGTATCTAAGAGGTCTTCAGGGACTCCTCGGAGCAGGACCAACTTGAGGGATTCAGGGTCAAGTGTGCACCTGGCCCGCTTATAGCTTAGTTGGAACCTCTCCTCATAATCCTCTAAGGACTCATCATTCCCCATGGTCATCCGAAAGATTTCCCCCTTTGTTTCCTTGGACCTACAGTAATCCCGGTACTTAGTATTGAAAGCTTGCTGCATCTGAGCCCAAGTGGTGATACTATTCCCAGGTAAGCCCATGAACCAGCGTAATGCTGCATCCTTAAGAGTGGAAGGGAAAAGTTTCAGCTTTTGCTCATCTTCAGTATAGTCATAGGTTCTACAAAGGACAAAAAACTCAAACAGGAAGGTATCCGGATCTTCAGTGGTCAGCCCATGGAAGTGAGGTAAGGCGGAGGGGCTAATGTTCTTCATTTTCATCTCTCCATTGGTCTCTCGGATGGGGAAGGCACCTTCTATTCTCTCATCTTCTCTTCTATTGTCAGCGATAGCTTCAGATGGAGTGGTCTCTAACTCTTCTTCTACTATAGGATCTTTGTATATCTCAGGATGTTCACCTATAGGTTCCTCTGGGTCACTGTCACCAAAGAAGAGAGAAGGGTGACTCAGTGATGTGGTGGGGGTGTTTGGTAGGAATTTGCCTGATCTATCTCGGTTCCTACGAGGCATGAAATGGAAAAGACTTTCTTTTTCTTTTGATTGTTTTTGCTTTGATTTTCTTTTGGTACCTGCAAAACTGAGACAGATTGATCTACAACTAACTATGAAAGATGCAGAATTAAACTGAAAGCAGGAAAGAACTAATCTACTTTGCTCAAATGAAATTGCAAGAATGGAAATGCTAGTCTACGCTTGCAGAAAGGAAATGCTAATCTATGAAAGCAGGAAATGCTAATCTATGAAAGCAGGAAATGCTAATCTATGAAAGCAGGAAATGTCTATGCTACTTTTGCAGAATGGAAATGAAGTAAACTACTTAGTAGAAGGCAAGAGTAAGAAAGTAGAAGAAAAGCAACAATGACTAATACTCTGACGCTTCCCCGGAAACGACGCCAAAAAGATGGTGGGCTCCAGTATTGTAGCAATAATGCTACAACTCCTGGAGCTTCCTATCTCTAATTTTATCAACCCGGTAGTTCGTACAAACTTGAAAGCGACGGTGCTGTATGCACAAGTACTAGCTCTTGTCGCAGCTGTCACTTGGTCAGCTGGCACAAGTCCGCTAGGGCTCAAGCCAACTTCTATATGCTCACAGAAGAAGCTTTATGAATGATGGACGAAAGCTAACTCAAAGGAGACTAGTCTATTTGCAAAAAGAAACTGAAAGCCAACAAAGCATGATAACCCTAGTAAACCCTAATTTGACTAGCTAGACCCTTACAATGCAAAACTGTGAATGAAACCACTACCAATAATGCCATTACTTGCAGTGAACTAAAATACATGCATCTAAGCTACCTGCATCTGAAAAGACATGTTTTTGTATTTTTTCATTAAGTGGTTGGATTTATTGTGATGATGCTTTTGATTAGGGTTTGGTTGTGCAGGAGCGGTTTGAATGGAAGGAAAGCATGGGCAAGGTCAGGATGGCTAGGGGAGGTCCCTAAGGGTCTCTAGCATCAGTCCACAGAAGTCTACCACGTTCGGATGCTCAGCAACCAAGTTTGCAGGCTTCTACAGGAAGTCTGCAGGGGATCCTACAGGAAACTCAGGGATTCTACAGGAAGTCTGTGCAATTCTACAGGATGTTTGACCGTGGAAGTTTTGGGAGATGGTGAAGTGTTGGAGTGGTGTGGGAGGATAGGTGAGATGGAGATGGAGCTGGTGATGGCTCAGGAGCAGAGAAGTCAGATGGAGGAAGAGTGCATGCAGTGGTTTGATGGCTTGGAAGGATGGGATCAACGAAAGGTTAAGTAAATGAAGCTACGTGGCAATAGATGAGTTGGAGGATAAATGAGCTGGACAGAGGCCGAGTGGGTGACTTGAGGAGAGGTTAAGAAGAAGAAGAAGGAAGTGGAATGATATGGAGCAGCGTAAATGAAACAAATGACTTATGCACCAAAAACGAGAATTCATTAACCTATGATAATTGTGCCATGAAACCTATGAACAGCAATGGAAAACCAAGAAATGAAACTCGTGCATGGAAGTGGAATGTAGAAGTATGGTTCAATATCAAAAGTGCATGGATGGATCTTCAACGAAAATGTCTATGTTGCAGCTTGCATGGAAGTGAGAAGAACTGCGTTTCTTTTTGGTGGTTGATATGGACTGCACCCCAATCCCTAACAGAGATGGCAGGGAGCCTTAACAACCTTTTTCTGGAGCTCCAATAAATTATAACTATCCTCCTATCGAATCTAAGCAACTGAAAGCAAATTCACCATAAACTAATCCTATTCAATCTCATGAAAAAGACTAAATTAACAGACTGTAAATTTGAATTGCATGTTAAAGTAAAAACTCAAAGTGCTGGAACGAAATGCAAACAACATTACAACACCGAGGAGATCTATTGCTCTCAGGTTGGGCCCTAACCTGAGAGCTATAGCTCCCTTAGAAACTCAGAATGAGATCAAAATCTGCCTGCCTTTATTCATAAACAAAAATCTGATGTCATGCCAAAACTGGCTTACAAAAGAACAAACACCGAGCTGTAGCTCGCACTTCCCAATTACAAGAGCAATACAAAAGTTCAAAAAGCCTCTATCCAAGGCTACGGCCTCAGTATTTATGCAAAATGATCATCCAATAGGTGTCCTTGATTTGTGGAGCTCGGCTGTCCAACTGAAGGTTAAACTGCTGATCCTGTAGAACAGTTATAACTGTTGTTCCTGTAGAACAGTTGGCTACCTCTAAGCTCGGTGGGGAGATTGGTTGGAGCTCGGAGCTATGGTGGGAATCACGAGGAAGGTCCCCAAGACTGTGGACATCCTCTCCTAAAAACCAGCAGTGCCACCTCATTGTCTTTTTGTCTCCTTTTTCGTGGTCTTTGCTCCCTTTTAATGCCAAAAACCTGAAATCATCATGTATTAGTCACGTAGATAGAATTCCTACCCTTCTTCCTACAAACAACACGAATAAACCAAGAAATGAATGCATAAGCAATAAAAAATGAATGGTTTGAGCAAAGCAAGTAGGCCAAATGAGCCCAAATTGTACCAAAAATTGGGGCTCATCACTCTGCATGAGTGCATGTCTCCACTCCCGGATCCTCTGCATGTGGCTGCTCTGCATTATTCTAAGGCTCCTCGTCCTTAGGAACTAAAAGTTGCTCCTATGCATGCAACTTGAGCTCCCTCTCAAGTGATACTCGCATGGCTTTCTCCTCATCGAACTTCAGACCTCTACGTACCACTCTCCTCTGACTAGTAGGCAAGAACACCCGATAGTTGTGGGGAGTATTAGTGTACCCCACAAGTATCCCCAAGTCAGTTGTTGGATCTAACTTCTTCCGGGCATCTTTGGTCACATGGCAATAAACCAATGATCCAAAGATCCTAAAGTGACTCACATCTGGTCTCTTCCCGAAAAAGGCCTCCATTGGTGTCTTCATTCCCAGTATACAATGTGGGCTTCTGTTCTGCAAGTATATTGTTGTGTTGCATGCCTCATCCCACAAATGAAGTGGTAGGCTTTGGTCATGCAACATCACCTGAGCTGCTCCCACAATCGATCTGTTCTTCCTTTCAGCCACCTCATTCTGCTGTGGGTTATGGGGTGCCGTCAACTCCTGTTTAATTCCTTCTGCTACACAGAAGTCCTTAAACTATTGGGAGACATACTCTCCACCATTTTCGCTACGCAAGGCCCTTATTTTCTTTCCAGATTCTTTCTCTACCAAGGATTTGAACTCACAAAACCTTAAGAAGGTTTGATCCTTCTTCTGCATGAAGTAGATCCAACATCTACGAGAAAAATCATCAATAAAAATAACATAGTACCTTTGTTTAGCGATGGAGGCTGTAGAGAATGGTCCACACACATCTGCATGAACTCGCTCCAGGATTGATCCAGCTCTACTATCTCGATCCTGAAAGGAAGATTTCGCATACTTACCCAAGGTACAACCTTTGCATGTATCCATTTGCTCCAGTTTTCCCTTGGTAAGTTCAGTAGAAATCTGTTGCATTATCTTCAAGGCCCCATGGTACAAGTGGCCCAATCTTCTATGCCATAGCTCGCCAACATCTTGGCTCTACACCAACTCTGCTTTAGAACTCAATGCAGCACAGTCATCTACCTCCAGCTTGTAGATATTCTTTACTCGAATCCCAATCCTCTTGGTCTGTCCAGTGCTGATATGCCTCAGGAATGCCTTTCCTTTATTAAATACTACATCATAGCCTTTGTCTTCCAGGATAAAACAGACACAAGATTCTTCTTCAGACCAGGCACATACATTACATCAGTCGGGGTGAGAGGAGCTCCATGCTCCCTCTAAAACACAACCATACCTTCACCTAAAACACAGTACTTTCCATCAACACCCATCTTGATGCACATCTGGAGGTCCTTCTCCTCCAAGGTACTGAAAATATTCTTGTCGCCAGTCTTGTGGAATGAAGCTCCACTATCGAGGTACCAAACCATCGATGAAACCATACATGCGATGAGGGTGAAATCCAATTCAAACTATGAGGCCAGTGCCTCACCATCTGATCCCTTCGAGGATCCTTCTTGAATTTCTTCTGTGGATAATTCATAGCATAATGGCCCATCTCATGACAATGAAAGCATCTCACTTTCAATTTGTCGATCTTCTTCCCACCATGGGAAGAACTGGATTTGGAATGGGATGCCTTCGCTTTCCCTTTCCTCACCTTACTTGCTAAGGCTATATTTTCTTCATAATCTTGCTTTGATGAAGATCCATCTCTAATGCTTCTCCTTATCTTCTCCTGCATCAGATTCGACCAAAGTCGTTCCCAATCTAGCAGTTTCTCTCTTCCATTTACCGAGTCTTGGTAGCTATTCCAGCTCTTAGGAAGACCAATGAGAGGAAGACTCACCATGTCATCATCGGCTGTCATGATCCCTACACTTCCAAGCTCATCCCTGCAGGTGGTGAGCTTGTTCATATATGTAGAGATCGTGTCACCCTTTTCACACTTGATTTTCTGAAGCTTGTCTTTCAATGCCAGCTTCCTCTGATCGTTGTTGTTCTGATATAGATCCTTCAATGTTTTCCACATTGAAAATGATGTCTCCTTCCCATGGAGACTTGATACTATGTGGTATTGAACTCCCTCCAGAAGAATCCTCCTCTCTCTAGCCACACATTTCTTCCATTCCGCCAATTCTTGGGCATTAGCTGCTACTGGCTTGGGAACTTCTTGATCAATGAAGTCCTTCAAACCATTGTCCTATAATATCGCTTCCATACGATCCTTCCAGACTATATAACTCAAGTTTCCATCAAGGGCATACTCGAGTCTCTAACTTTTGAACTCTGTTATGGCCTAAATCTACCTCAGGCTGAGAAAGGCAGGTCTAGGGTAACATCAAACCACGCTTAACCTGGTAGCTAGCCCTACCAGGTCGGGAGAGGGCTCTCTCCTTGTCAATCTCAAGAAAATATGGTCAATAAAGCTTGAGATGACTAATATAAAGACTAATTTTAGGCTAGGTATATGCTCAGAGGAGTTTGATTAAATTTTATGATGGTTTGTTGGATCAAATGTGAAAGGCAGATTTGGGTACGGGAAATGAACTTAGTCTTGCAGAGGTTTCTATGGGGCAAGGTAGGAAAATGCTTTAGTACTTTGAATTGAGTGAAATGGAGAGTCTTAAGACTAGTGAGGAGTTGGATAGGGCATGAAAGTCTCAGGAATCCTCTTCAAACAGTTGAAAACATGTATAGCTAAACAAACCCTAGGTAGAGCACTGCAACATCAATGATTTCTACCTTTATCCTTGATTCATTTAGTTAAGCTGAAAAGAGAGATATGATGGCATACATAAACACATGTAAACTTGAATCACAGAAGGAAAAACAATACTAAATCACCTTGCCACAAGAATCCCACAAAATGCTGCAAACCCTGGTCTATTTCCTTGCCAAACTGCAGAGATGAATGTACAATAATGCTCAAAGCATTCACAAGAGTCCAACCTTTACAAATGATTGAAAAAGTACTAGATATAGGAAAAAAACAACTCATGCTAGGCTTTAGGGGTCGAATTCATGAGTTTAGGAGTTGTTTCAACAAGATCTAAACTAAGAACTGAAAAATAGGCAATGGAACAACTTGCCTCTAAAACCTAGGAAACTGATTATTTCAATTCAAAATCACCTATACATGATGTATCTACCTCCATGAGTGAATTTTCATCATTTTTACACCAAATTCCATCAATTTACATCAATTTTCATCATGAGTTTGACCATGAGAGAGGAAAAGTCAAACTGAGAAAAAAACTAGGCGAAAAATAGAGTTTTTTTGGCAAAAATGGCACTTTTTCATCCTGTACGTAGCGCCACTTTTCTTGTGCATAGCTCTTTTTTCCAGCTGATCTTGGAGTCCTTTCCCTTCACCAAATTTGCTCCAAGTGGGTTTGTTGGAAAGGCATATCTATCTACTTTCTAGAATAAGTGTAATTTTTGAATTTTGTATCCATTTTCCCCTCCAAAAATCAATTCTCCCAACATTGCTTCCTGTGTGGCCAAAAAGAGGCAGAGAGGGCATTTTTGAGGTGTTTTTGACCCTTTTGGAGGCTCAAAACTTGAAAAAAATTTCTAGTAATTTCTAGGTATGCATGATTTTTCACAAGGAATCCAAAAATGTAGATTTTTCATCCAGATGAGGTCTCTATCAAAAGCAAGCTCCGGGTGGCGCTACGCACCAGGTAGAAAAACCTATTTTTTCCTTCAAAATTTCAAACTTGTCAAAAAGTGCGCCAAATTTCTTGAAATTTGGCATGAGTGACCTGCATCAAGTACTATGTTGGGCCAAGGAAGCTTCAGCCAAGATCTTGAGCTTATCTTGCTCTTTCTTGCTCCTCAAAGTTTTCCTCAACTTGGCTTTTAGGCTCCTTATTCTTGCTTTGCAAATCTTGTTTCTTGCCAAATAATGAAAAGCCATGTGCCTCAACATCTTTTTCTCCTTATTTGCTTTCTCAAGCAGCTTCTCCAAGTGCATGTTTGCCCTCTCTAGCCAAGATTCCCGATCAGCATCAACCTCTTGCTCAAGTGGTGTCAATTTGACTTTCCTCCTCTTTGCTGCTTGCCCGTTTTCCCTTATGTTTTGCAGCTCCATGATTGTCTGCTTGTACTCCAACTACTTGTTCCATTGCTCAAGGTAGTTTATGATCCACTTAGCTCTTTCAAGGTTAAGAGATAAGTCATGAATGTCAGCTTCTTATTCTTTGATGATTTCCTTGAGTTTTGAGCTTTGGGAGCCCAAATCAATATCCTCATCCTGAATCAAAATGAAATCTCTCTCTTGACCTTCAGAAGGCCCTTCATCATGCAATGGTTGTTTACCTTTGTCCTGTACCTACTTTGCTGAAGAAGAAGGCAAATCCCCTTTCACCCCGGGTGAAGATAGCATTTGCCTATGGTCTGATGAAGGAAATAAGACCCCTTCCACCTCGGATGGAGATAGTACTCGTTACAAATAATCTCCTTGTGCCCTTTTGATAAGTGACAAATACTGGCACATTGGTAGTTTGAGTCTCATGCACTTCTTGCTTATTTGAAGGCCCTCCTGCCTCTTGAAATACTGATGAGGTCACTTGAGGGCTTTTGAAAACCTCATGTGAAATGAAATCATCCCATGAAACATTCAGCAAACTCAGCTGATGCAAAACAACAATCTTGATCAATGCAAAGTGATAAATGCTATTGTATTGTTGATGAGGAGGTTTTCTTTGCACCAATGTGGTCATTTTCTCAATATTTTTGCATATGAAATAGGGGAGGTTCATCATCCTCACTCTAGTGAAATGCATCAATAGTCTAACATGATAAGTGTATAAGTGAGAAAATATCCCTTCACAGCTGAAGTATTTGATAATGAGCTTCATGAGTGGAGCATATGTGTCCTGTAGGTATCTGAAAGGAAAGACCCTACTGATTTGCTTTTGATAACTAGCCTTGATATAAGGTTCATAATGCTCTTTGTCCACAAGTTGTCCTTTGTTCCACTGTTCACCCACATTGGGAATATCTATTGCTTTAGCTATAGTTTCAGGTGTCAAAGTGAAAGTAACACCTGCTAAATTGACCTGGCCATTGTGAAGATGGAGAACAAATATTCTAGCAAGCTCATGGTGGTATTTCACCCTTTCCACCATCTCACAAAATTGGTAGCAAGACTGATGTTTGAAACATGCTACTGCAAGAAGACAAGCCAATAATTATGTGAGTGTATTGGGCTCCTCCTGGATGTGTTTTCCTCCCTTGTGTGGTTTTCTTGGTGCATGAATATCTTGGGAGGAATCACTCACAATTTCCTCAACGCTTTCATAAGCTAAATCTGTTTCCATATTTGCCATTGTATGGTGTAAAATGATGAGTATGAAGAGATTTTATATCAAGAATAGATGACTGATGTTTTATGAATAGGACTGATGAGTGGGACTGTGAATGAGGGATTTTGATGCTAGCTGTAGGGTTATTAGGGAGTGATAGGGTTTGGGGATGCAAATTAGGGTTTGGGAATAGTGGGAATTTGTTATGGTTTTAGGGATAGGGGGGTAGGATGAGTGGAAATGAGAGAGGGAAAGGGAAATGAAATTTTGGAAATGTAGTGGAGGGGAATGTGAAAATGATACAGGGGGTAAAACAACAATAATGACAAAATTGCAAACCCTAGACAGTTTTTGTAGTGCAACTGTGCAGCAGTTAGGGTTTGTCTTTTCACCTATTTACACACCATCAATGAGGACTAAAACCCTTGCAATGGCAAAGTGGAATGTTTTACTTACTTATGTTGGGATCATGACACAGGTTTCACTCGATGACATAAGTGTTGTCCTTGATGGCAATTCACTCAAGTAGCAGATCACAAGTTCAGGCTCTCAGAATGGTAGAAAATGGCAGGTTCGCAGGTTCCTGTTCACAAAGCTGCGGTCATCGGCAGGTTCCACAGGCGCGCAGAACAAAAGGTGCGGACATGTTCGTGGGTGTGCCGAACAAAAAGTGCGGTCGTAAAGTTCACGAACTTTCATGCAGAGAAAAATGCGCGCACGTGGGAAATCTTATGGTTAGTCCATGGTATTTGTCCGACGATTTTGATCTTATGGTTTTGGTCTGTGGTTTTGCTTCTAAAGTATTGAACCTAGGTTTTTGGTCCCTTGTATTGGGTTTCTATGGTTTTGGTCCATGGTTTGAGTGAGGGCTTGTCTATAAAAAGGAAAGGACATCATTTGGCTGAGCACTCATGTGTTGAATATCTTAAGAAAAGAAAGATCTGAAATTTTGGTGATCGGTTGGTGAGTGATAGTTGTATCTGAATCAAGGAGAAACCTGAGCATTACAACACGGATCTACCGATGGGTCGATATCTCCTTGGCGCATGATCAGATCTGTAAATTTGTTAGTCTGGGGTATACTTGAAATTTGAAAAATGTCTATACCCGCAGGACCGTAGGTGCAACACGGTGCAGGTGCAGAGAACCACAAGGCAGACAAGGTGCAGGTGTGGAGAACCGCATGCCAATAAAGGCGCAGGTGCGGAGACCCGCAGGCCTATCAAGGTGCAAGTGCGGAGGTTCGCAGGTTTTTCACATTGCAGGTGCGAAGTTCGCAGGATAGACACAGTGTGGGCGCGGAGACCCACAGATTCGACACAGATAAGGCGCGGATGTGCGCAGGTTACTGTTGGTGAAGTTTCGAACCTTTTCTTGAAATATTGTTTAGCTGCTTTTGCTCATTATTGCAGTGTTCAGGGTTCTGAATTGTTTACTAGTACTGTGTTCTGAGAAGTTATTGATTCAGTAGTTGCACAAGGAAGTTGGTTAATTGCATATCTATTTGATGTTTGATTGATATTCATGGATCCAGTCTGAAAATTCATGACACGTGGTCCTTGAGGAAAAAGAGAAGGTTGTAGCCTTCTGCAGGTTGAAGCCTGCGTGCTGGTATAAGACTGTACCAGTACAGAATCATTGTAAAAAGAAGTTTCTAATTGAAAAAAGATAGAGACATATTGCAGCAGGTGGTTTTCACCCACATTGGGTTTCCACCTTATATCTTGTGTTCTTTGGTGTGATTGTTTGCCCTATTCTTGTTTACTGTTATATGGTTCTGACACACAGATTAATAATCCACATCTGAAGAATATATTAAATTATTAGTCTGGAAGGTATACGCAAGTTTCATTAGTAAATATTTGTATAAATTGGAAAGAGTTTGATAATACTGATTCACCCCCCCTCTCAGTATTATTTCCAACAATTGGTATCAGAGCAGGTCCTTCAGGAAAAGCTTGATCACTTGAAGGAAGATCTATCATCATGAGCAACTACAAGAAAGAAGCATCTATCAGGCCACCGATTTTTTATGGGAGCAACTTCGTCTATTGGAAGGTAAGAATCACTGCTTATCTTCAATCTCTTGGTACAGAAGTTTGGGATATTATGGAAATAGGATACGCATTTCCATCAACAACTCCTACAGATGTAGCTGGTAAGAAGTGGTATGAAACAAATGTAAAGGTTGTCAATACTATATTAGGAAGTCTATCTCAATCAGAATTTGTCAAGGTGATGCAGCTCAAAAGCGCAAAAGAAATATGGGACAAGATCGTTCTAAGCTATGAAGGAGATGAACAGGTAAAATGAGAAAAATTACAAACTCTTAGAATTCAATATGAAAGTCTCAGAATGCATAATGATGAAAGTGTGGCTAGCTATTTCCTACATATAGATGAGATCGTAAATTGTATGAAAAACTTGGGTGAAGAAATAAAAGAAGTGGTTTTGGTTGAAAAGGTTCTAAGATCTTTATCTCCTAAGTTTGATTCAAAAGTTTCTGCCATAGAAGAAAAGCAGAATCTACAGAGCCTTACCATGTCACAGCTGCACGGAATTCTAACGGCTTATGAAATGAGAAAAGGAGGACCATCAGACAGAAGAGAAGTTGCATTCAAGACTTCAGGAAAAGGAGATTACTATGAGTCAGAAGATGAGGAAGAATCAAATTTTGTCAAGAACCTCCAACGGGGATCTGGAAGATTCAGAGGTAAGCTGCCTTTCAAATGCTTTGCTTGTGGAAGAGTCAGTCATTATGCTGCAAAATGTCCTCATAAAGATAAACTAGACAAAGGTAAGGAACCAGTTAGATGGAACAGAAAATAGAATGTAAATAAGAAGAGTTATTACACTCATGAAGACAGTGATGGATTGTCAAATAGTGATGAAGAAGAACCAGGTAATGATGATAGACTTTTGATGGCTTTTGAAGATGATGATTTCTTGGATGCTACAAATGAAGAAGGGCTTTATGAAGAAATCTCTAAACTTAAAGTTAGTTTAGAGGAAAAGAATATGATTATAGATACTCTAACATTCCAACTTGTTGAAAAAGATAAACACAATGAAGAGTTAGAATGTGAAATTGTGGGACTTAGAAAAGAAATTGAGAAAACAAAAGCCCTTAATCTCAGATTTGCTAAAGGATCTGAAACTCTAGATGAGATTATCAAAGTGCAACGTTCTCCTCTAATCAAGATAGGTCTCGGATATTCCGAAGAAGCATCTCAAGCTCAGAAGCAAGCACAGAAGCCATCCACCTCCAAAAGTTATCTTGATGCAGCAAGGAGAAGTGAACAAGTGGACAATCGACAGCAAAAGCATAATGCAGATCAGCAAGTAAATCGGGGGCAATTTACTTCAAGAATGAACAGAAGCCTCAACAGATCACAGGTAAATCATTCTCAATTTGGCTCAAGAATGGATGGAAACTATAATCATATGGGTGGTAGATTTGATAATCGTAGGAATTTCTTCAATGGCCAATGTTTCTCTTGTCATAACTTTGGTCATAAAGCTGCTCAATGTGTTTCCTACAAGACCATCATGACTAGGGAAGCTCAAAAACAAAGGAGTATGATAGGAATCATGAAAAGAAACTACAATAACTTCTCTACTCTTGAAAATGAAATATAATGCTCTATATGTAACAACTTCAGTCATGAAGATTTTGAATGGAGGTGCAGGTTTCGGCAAGCAACTCAGAAGGAGCAAGTTTCATTGAGTTCCAAAATATGGAAAAAGAAAGAAGCGCAACCGGAAAGATGTGGGATAGCCTTATATGCGAAAGGACAAGAAAATCAATGGTACATCGAAAGTGGCTGCTTGAAACATATGACAGGTGATAGAGAGAAACTTCAGTCATATAGTGCCTTAGAAAAGGAAAAGAAGGTCTCATTTGGAAATGACACCCTTGCATACATAAAAGGTAAAGGCTCTGTTTGTTTGAAAGAAAAGGTCAAGGCTAGAAATGTTATGTATGTTGATGGCTTAAAGCATAATCTGTTGAGTGTCAGTTAGATGTGTGATCAAGGAACGGAGGTAATATTTCGATCAAATGGATGTATTGTTCGTGAGCTTGATACAGGAAAAACAATGATCAGAGGCATTAGAACTCCAAATAACTTATACGTACTCAAGGGAGGACAACAACAATGCTATTTAAGAAAGAATGATGAACACTGGCTATGGCACAGAAGACTGGGGCATCTTAGCTTCTCTCAGATAAGGAAAGCATGCAAATATCAGGCAGTTCGGGATCTTCCTGATATCAGAATTCCAGACAATACAATATGAAAATCATGTCAAATTGGTAAGCAAACCAGAACTAATTTCCCTGAGAAGGAAGGATCAGCTAGCAGGCCACTTGAACTTGTCCACACTGATAAATGTGGTCCAACTAGGAAGAGTTCACCTCAAGGAGAAGAGTATTTCATATTGTTCATTGACGATTTTTCAAAGATGTGTTGGATAGGACTCGTGAAGTATAAAGATGAAGCTTTCGAAAAGTTCAAATCATTCAAAGCTTTGGTTGAAAACCAATTAGATCGCAGAATCAAATGCCTCAGATCTGATCGAGGAGGGGAATTTACCTCAGATGAATTTTTCGATTTTTGTGATGAACATGGAATAAGAAGGGAATTTTCTGCTGCAAGGACTCCTCAACAAGTTGTGGAAAGGATGAATAGAACAGTTCAACAAATGGCTCATGCTATGCTTGATGATTCTGGAACTCCTGCAACCTTCTGGGGTGAAGCCGCATTTGCCGTTGTTAGTATTCTCAATAAGACCAGCATCCGGGTAAACAACACTCAGACTCCTCATGAACTTTGGTACGGTAAGACTCCCGCGGTAAAATACTTCAAAATTTTTGGAGGCAAATGCTACATTAAAAGGACTGATGAAAATATTGACAAGTTTGAACCTAGAGCAAATGAAGGCATCTTACTTGGCTACTCTCCCCACAGCAAAGCTTACAAATGTTATAATAAAATACTTGGTAAAATTGTTGAAAGCATTGATGTGGTGGTTGATGAAGAAGGAAACACTCCTAGGCAGGTAAAATCTGAAGATTTCGAAGATGGCGAAGACTATCCATCAACATCAAATCAGATTCATGATGAAGAAGAAACCCATGAAGCACCAGAAGAATAGATAAGGATAGAAGAAAAGACTCCATCCAGATACATTCAGAAGAATCATCCAGAATCTCAAATTTTGTGGAAAAAAGAGGCAGGTGTACAAAAAAGGAGAACCATTTCGGAAGCTTCAAGTTATATAGCATTGCTCTCCTCCACTGAACCAGAGAATGTAAGAGAGGCTTGCAAAGATGAATGTTGGGTCGAGGCCATGGAGGAAGAACTTGAGCAAATTGAAAAGAATAATACTTGGGAGTTGGTTCCTAGACAAAAAGATAAGAATGTCATAGGGACAAAATGGATCTTCAAAAATAATCTGAATGAAAATGGGGATGTGGTTAGAAACAAGGCAAGACTTGTTTGTAAAGGGTATGCGCAACAAGAAGGCATAGACTTTGAAGAAACATTTGCACTAGTTGCCAGACTTGAGGCTATAAGGATGTTCCTTGCTCTGTCTAGCTTTCAGAATTTCAAAGTATTTCAAATGGACGTGAAGTCTGCCTTCCTGAATGGAGACTTGGAGGAAGAAGTATATATTGAACAACCAGAGGGGTTTATTCTTGGAAATGATCCAAAACTTGTATGCAGACTCAAAAAGGCTCTCTATGGCCTTAAACAGGTTCCTAGGGCGTGGTATTATCGGTTGGATAAGTACCTCCATCAACAAGGCTTTATAAGAGGATCAACTGATAGCAATCTATATACAAAGGTTGATAATGAAAAATTGCTAATACTTGTTGTGTATGTTGATGATATCATCTTTGGCAGCAATGAAGAAGACATGAGTCAAAATTTTGCCTTGGTGATGCAAAAGGAGTTTGAAATGTCCATGCTTGGTGAGCTCACATATTTCCTTGGTTTACAAATCCAACAAAACAAAGACAGTATTTTTCTATCACAAACCAAGTATCTCAAGCAGATCTTGAAGAAATATGGGATGGAGGATTCGAAACCAGTGTGTACCCCTATGGTGACAGGATGCAGCCTCAGCACAAATGACGAATCGGCAGCAGTACATCAACCAACCTATAGATCCATGATTGGTAGTCTGCTCTATCTAACAGGTACCCGAACAGACATTATGCATGCAGTGGGAATAGTTGGAAGGTTTCAGGCAAATCCAAAAGAAACTCATCTTTAGGCAGTTAAGAGAATTTTCAAGTATCTTCAAGGAACTCAAAACTATGGCTTATGGTATCCTAGAGGTACAGATCTCACACTTCATGCATACATAGATGTGGATTGGGCAGGAAGCGTGGATGACAGGAAAAGCACTAGTGGTGGTGCATTCTTCATGGGTCCTAGATTAGTATCTTGGTTCAGCAAGAAACAAAGCTCTATTGCATTATCTACAACTGAAGCAGAATATGTAGTTGTTGCATCTTGTTGCACACAACTCCTTTGGATGATGCAAACATTGCAAGACATGCAAATCACTTGTACTCCACCTATCTCCATCTTCTGTGATAATACAAGTGCAATCAGTATTTCAAAGAATCCTGTCATGCATTCAAAGACTAAACACATACCAATCAAGTATCACTTTCTCCGGGAACAAGTGCTTGAACAAAAGGTCAAGTTGGAGTATGTTCCCTCTAAGGAACAAGTTGTTGATATCCTCACCAAACCACTGCCCAGGGAGACTTTTGAATATCTCAGAAAAAAGCTGGGGGTAGTTGATGCATCATCTTATTGTTGAATCTTGTCTATTTCAGAGATTTTTGGTTGTATGCGAGTTTCATATGGGGTATACACGTACATATGCTGGTTTATGTGGGTACAGTCGACTTGAAGAAGAGCAAGGATGAAGAGTCCGATATGGGTCTGTCAGAGACAATCTGGCACAAGTTCAGGGGGAGCATATATTCTTCTAATAATGCATTGTTGGCATTATCATAGAATATCTTGGTTCAATTCTTCAGTTGTCTTGATTTCAGGAGGAGCAAGTGAAAAAGGAGAACATGGATACTGATCTGAATAGTGCTTGACAGATGCTGCTGATATTTTGTCTCTATCTTTCTTTTGTCAAGATCTTGCCTATTTCTCAGGGGGAGCTTGGACAGCATAGCAGAGCTGAGACTTCAGCATGCATTCAGGGGGAGCATAACCCTTTGCCCTTGATGTCAAAGGGGGAGGAAAGACCTTGAGTGACTTTGGGTTGCCATCAAGTCCAAAGGGGGAGATTGTTGGCATTATGACACAGGTTTCTCTCGATGACATAAGTGTTGTCCTTGATGGAAATTCACTCAAGTAGCAGATCACAAGTTCAGGCTCTCAGAATGGTAGAAAATGGCAGGTTCGCAGGTTCTTGTTCACAAAGTTGTGGTCATCGGTAGGTTCCGCAGGCGCGCAGAACAAAAGGTGCGGACATGTTCGCGGGTGTGCTGAACAAAAAGTGCGGTCGTAAAGTTCACGAACTTTCATGCAGAGAAAAATGCGCGCACATGGGAAATCTTATGGTTAGTCCATGGTATTTGTCCGACGATTTTGATCTTATGGTTTTGGTCTGTGGTTTTGCTTCTAAAGTATTGAACCCAGGTTTTTGGTCCCTTGTATTGGGTTTCTATGGTTTTGGTCCATGGTTTGAGTGAGGGCTTGTCTATAAAAAGGAAAGGAGATCATTTGGCTGAGCACTCATGTGTTGAATATCTTAAGAAGAGCAAGATCTGAAATTCTGGTGATCGGTTGGTGAGTGATAGCTGGATCTGAATCAAGGAGAAACCTGAGCATTACAAGACGGATCTACTGATGGGTCGAGATCTCCTTGGCGCATGATCAGATCTGTAAATCTGTTAGTCTGGGGTATACTTGAAGTCTGAAAAATATCTATACCCGCAGGACCGCAGGTGCGACACGGTGCAGGTGCGGAGAACCGCAGGGCAGACAAGGCGCAGGTGTGGAGAACCGCAGGCCAGTCAAGGCACAGGTGTGGAGACCCGTAGGCCTGTCAAGGCACAGGTGCGGAGGTTCACAGGTTTTGCACACCGCAGGTGTGAAGTTCACAGGACAGACACAGTGTGGGCGCGGAGACCCATAGATTCGACACAGATAAGGTGCGGATGTGCGCAGGTTACTATTGGTGAAGTTGCAGACCTTTTCTTGAAATATTGTTTAGTTGCTTTTGCTTATTACTGCAGTGTTCAGGGTTCTGAATTGTTTACTGGTACTGTGTTCTGAGAAGTTATTGATTCAGTAGTTGCACAAGGAAGTTGGTTAATTGCAGATCTATTTGATGTTTGATTGATATTCATGGATCCAGTCTGAAAATTCATGAAACGTGGTCCTTGAGGAAAAAGAGAAGGTTGTAGCCTTCTGCAGGTTGAAGCCTGCGTGCTGGTATAAGACTGCACCAGTATAGAATCATTGTAAAAAGAAGTTTCTAATTGAAAGAAGATAGAGACATATTGCAGCAGGTGGTTTTCACCCACATTGGGTTTCCACCTTATATATTGTGTTCTTTGGTGTGACTATTTGCTCTATTCTTGTTTACTGTTATATGGTTCTGACACACAGATTTATAATCCACATCTGAAGAATATATTAAATTATTAGTCTGGAAGGTATACGCAAGTTTCATTAGTAAATATTTGTATAAATTGGAAAGCGTTTGATAATACTTATTCACTCCCCCTCTCAGTATTATTTCCAGCAACTTGTAGAATGGGATTGGCAAAATTTTGGAGCTTGGCAAGATCGTTTGGGTGAATTTAAGGCTTGGAGGACTTGTGCGCCGCGCCGGGTAGGTGCGCCGCGCCTGGTAGGTGCGCCGCGCCACTACCCAGGTGTGCCAGGCCCAGGAAACTTCAAACTTTTGCTGCGTTTTTTCCTTCTTCGCCTAAAAAATGTGATTTCCACTTTTTTCTCTCACTCTTTGGCACAAATGAAGTATACAACACAAGAGAAACTTTATATACAAGTGACTTTAATTTTTTATTTAAAAAAAAAAACCCACTTTCTAATGTTTGCCTTTCACTTTATTTTTTTAAAACTCTGTTTTGTAGTTTGGCTCCCTTTTTTACTTTGATGGACTAATGCTTTGACTTTCTTGTCTTTTTTGCAGGAGCTGGAGTGTAGGAGTTTGGTAAGGTGACCCAAGGCTACATTTCTGGACTTATTACATATAGGAAAATTAAAATTACATGAAATTTTATACATAAAACATAAAAACTTCTGTTTTGAGGAAAAATCAATCACTGAGTATGTCATTATTGAAATTTTTTATGCCGAGAACTTATTTGACCTCCTCATGTGCCTACTGACCATTATTGAGCTTTTATGAGACTTTGATGACAAACCCTAGACCTAATGAGACCTAAAACCCTAAAAATGGCTTTTGCAAGTGTAAAGACAGAAAATGACTGTAAATGACCTGAATTAGTGAAAATAGGCCAGCAGGTAAAGACCATGAGGGAAAATTGATAATAAGCCACTACCATCAGATGATCCATGACCTAATGGAATGCAACTGATCGAATGAGACACCTAAGAATGCATGCAACAAGAGAATTTTGATCACTGATGGAGGGATGAAGATACCGACACTAACAAACTCCATAGGTGAAATTTGAGATGTGATAAGAATTCAAATTCTATAATCAGGAACTTCAACCTTCAAACTTCTCCCTTCTTTGTATATTGTTCTTCACTTTGATCACCTTTGCTCTGATACCATCTAGAAATTCCCACTATAGATCACCTGATAATGCAATATACTAAAGCAAAATACTAGATATACTTCTACAAAAAACTTGCGGAAGCTTAATCAATTTTGAGCAAGATCAAATAGAACACATATAACAGATGAAGAAGAAACAAGCACACATGAACACAAAAGAATACTCTGGGGAAAGCCTCAGCTAAAAACCCTGATCTCTGTATTATCATAAAAGTGGAAATATGTCCAGATTACACAAAGCTTTAGCTCACAAGCTATCCAGCTCTCAGTACAATCCCTCAATGCTACTCATAGACTGAATAGACAAAACATATGCCTTCCTCCAGTCCTCCAAGCCTCCTATTTCCTTGCAAAGTTTCTCCTGGGTCCTCTGGCTGCCACCTATGTGAATTTACCTCTCACACAACTCACCGAACTCAGAAGTAACTGTGTAATCTCCAAGGAATGAATTCCTTCTGCATGCAAGAGATATCCTCAATGGAATGTTCTTGCAACTGCTAGTACATTGTCCCATCATCTGATCTCAACTGGGTCTCTGACTGAACTGACATGCATGAGTTATTTATGAGAGAATATTCAGTTATCTGAAGTGCAACAGTTACATGCATGCATGCATTAACTAACAAAACTCACAATTAGTTTCACAAATTGTTGGAACTAATCTAACTGGACTTAACTCAGTTAACTGAGCTAACTAATTACAACTCAAAGTACAACTCATCCTGATCTCCTTAATCAAGGGATAACTTCCTCAATCAAAGGGAAACTGTTGCATGTCTTCACATAGACTTCATGTTTGATTTTCTTCAACTAATTAACTCAAGATGAATTAATTAATTATTTTTCAAACAGCTGCTAAGATCAAATTCAAATTTTAATTCTCAATTTTAGTTCAAGGACTAACTAAAATTGGAACGTATCCCGAAATGCTATTTTTAGTAATGCTATTTTTAGTAATGCTATTTTTAGCACTTCTATATTTAGCATTTCTTGTTGGTATTTTCAACATATTTGTGTAGCATATGTCATTTTCGGGCATAGCGATTGTTGTCCCTCATGCAAAGGGAATGTTGTCTTGATTCAAGGGAATTGTGTGCATATGAGTGGTTGTCGTCACATAGACATGTTTCACACTCACCTCACGCACTCACGTCATGAAGTTTGTTGCATCAAGAAAAGTATGTATTACGTATTATGGATGGTCTACATGTCTGTGTGCGATCACAATTGAGTCCTATCAATGTTTGCCATTTTCCCAAGCAACCTAGCCTGATCCAACTTCCTGGAACTATGTGCTTTGGTTTTGCAACCATCAAGCTTCCTCCCTTGCCTGTTGAAACGCCACAACCCACAGAGGCCCCAACCAACACTACTCTCCAGAAATGCGTAGAGCAGTCCATCAACACAGCACTTAGAAATATCGCAAAGGTGTCCTCCCGGGACACCTATCCTATAGCAGTGCTTTGAGCCTCAAAACTGCATAGTGTTGTCCAAGTTGTCTTGTCAGCCTTGCATGCAGAAATTGCATAGACGGGCCGCCCAAGGCCTCATCCCAGCAGCAGCCATTGTCGCTGAAATTGTGCAGACCTACCTCTCAGTGACTACAAGAAAAGGTGACATGCTAAAATCGCTTCCAAGGAGTTGAGGAGAAGGACCAAGGAACCGAGTAATGGAAAAGATCAGGACTGCATATGGTAAGTACAGAACATCTTTCAAAGTACACCTCTTAATTGAGTTTGCAGGACTACTTTTCATTATCATATCATCCTTTCCTCGGTAACATGCATGTGCGCAAATGTGAAAAGTCACTTTATGTGTTGCTTTTACATGTCGTGCTTCCTTTTCACTTGTTTGACCAACTGTCGTCTTCTGCATGTTTATTGCTATGTCATGCTTGTGACCATGTTCTAGTCGTGCACAAGGTCTTCACTTCGTGTGTACATGTTTTGTTCGCTATGAAAGCATTCGTCGTATTCACACACGAAGTTGTATGCACTGTCGCGCAAGCGTCGTCGCGGTGGTTCAATGATCTATCACAAGCATCACACTTGTCACTCGCACCGTCGGTCAGTCATGTTGAACATGTGTGTCTTGATGGTTTGAGGCGTCTTTTCGTCAAGTCATGTGAGTGTGTTTGAAAGGTCGCGTATGCACATTTTCACTCGCTCACACACTTAGTTGTTTTGTTGAAGTTCTGACGACCAGACCACCCTCTAAAAGTTGGACCTTCACCTCGCCATCGACTTGACCGACTGTCACCTAGAACAGCACAGAAGTACCCAGTAAGCCATTTCAAGATGCGTTGCCCGCAAGATGATCAATCAACCCTCCTGTTGGTCAACTCAAGAGTTTGATTGGGCAGTCCCCCGGGATTGACTCCCCTCAAAAATTGCATAGAGGCTACAGACCATGTCTGTACCGCTGACTTAGAAAATTGCACAGATAGGTCAGACATACACCCAGTGCCCGTCCTTGTCTCCCTCAGAAAATTGCGCAATTTTCCTAGCCAGCCCACGAGTCAGTCGGCTGGCTACTCACCCAGAAAACTGTGTAGATTTCATGAGCAAGCCCTATGTTGTTGTTTTCAAGAAAATTAGTATTTCTAAGAAATGTTAACCCTCTAGGTTTGGTAGCTAACCTAGAAACAATAGTTAAAACAATTCACTATTTTTCCTATGAACAGTAGATAAGAGAAAGATTACAAGGAACCAGCCTGCAACTTCCGCTTGATCCCTCTCTCCTTTGACTAATCTCGCTGCTCCTCCCCGTACTTTACACACTTGGAGCGTACCTGTGTAATCACAGAAACAAAGAGTTGTCAAAGCATAATGATCCATAATTCATAAATAACATAGAATCAAAAGTATGATAAACATATGAATGCATTGACAGATTACACAAAAATAGGGGAAAAATCTTGAAAATCTTTATTAATAGAAAGAAGGATTACAACCCATAAGTTCAATCCAGTGCCATCCTTCCCACTTCAAACCTTCTTCACCTCATGAACAGCAAGAAATTCCAACATTACCACAATACTTAGCCTCAATACTAAAACCATCAGCACCTCCTTACAACTCAGAACTATTCAGCCTTCAGATCCTTTGAATGAGTGATCCATTTATAGATGAGTGAAGGAAGTTGGGTCATCAATGATGATGATGAATGTCTTTCTATTTTTAGGAATTGGTTCCATGAAAGAGGGAGATAGGAGATCGATGTTTCCTAATTCCTTTTGTCATCCTTGGACGAACTCAGAGGGGCAGGTGGCACTGGAGAAGCTTCTAGATGTTTCCATGAATAACTGATTCTTCAAACTCTCCCGGAACATTGCCATAGCTCACTCATCACACCCTAAAGAGGGCCTACGTGTGATGCATAGTACTTAGTCAGTGTAGCACCTGCCATTCATTGAATCCTAATGAAGGGCTTCCAGCAATGATCTCTTTAGAGACACTTTTTGGATGAATTTCGTGATGGAACTTCTTTGAGAGTGAGGCATTCATATGAATAAGTTCTTTAGGGGATGAAACAACTATATTAGGGGTTGATGAACCCTAATAACATCGACATTTAAGTTGGGGTTGATATGCCCAAATAAATCTGTAACAGTTGCCCCCTAAAGCATCAAGTTGTAAATATCTATGTCGGGTGAAATGCTTTATCATGAGGATCGGAAGTTTCGAAATGGAAGGCAACCTGCATCAATTACAATACAATACATCATGATAATTTGATTTTTCTCATGAACTAGCTGAGGGAGGCATTCCCATGCTTAGCTTATAAACTTTCATTACATGTACATAGATCAGATAGTCGTCTACAGATATAGACTTATGATTCTACAGATATAGATTTATGATCCATGATTAGGATGACCATCTGTGTAAAGTCTTTGCACATTTTATTTGGTACTCCTGAATATATCGTAGCCCAGATGGATGAAACTAGATCCGGGGTCTTCAATCTCGTTCAATCTTCACTCAATGTACAAGTCTAACCATGTGAATAGATGTTCTGAGGTCGAACATGGAGAGACATCGCCTGATTACCAGCCAATGATGTAAGTTGTTAACAAATGCGAGAGGGATCACTGATAATGATGATGATCCTCAAGGTACTATAGTACATTCCACAGTCAATTAATTTTTATGACACTGGAACACAACTTTGCTTTTTCATTTTTAAAGAGTGGAGAAGAAACAAAATATGACTCTAGTTGCTTTTGATGTTTAATAAGCTTGAAAGGACAAGTGCTCAAATGATCCTTTTACTTTTAAAGATTCAAAAAGGAATGAAAGTGACTACTCTAGAGATTCTAGACAAGAGGGTTTACCATACAAATCGCAAAACTGCAATATACACCTTGGTGATAAATGAAAGAGAAATTTCCAAGGACTTTACTTACAACAGTCAATCTTCCCGAATGTTGTGTTCAATGCATTGCGATCGGTAAGGCGGAAGACGCGGCTTCCTAGGGATAAAGGATTTGAACCTATTGGGGTCTCCCACTATATACTCGACGGTACAAGGATCACAAGTCCGTACTAGCACTTATCGAATCAAAGAGGAGGAATCACCCAACGTTCAGTGAAAACGACAGCCACTAGGTTTAAAGACGTCGAAACACGTCTCTAGCCTAGACCTCTAGATGTTTTCATTAGGTTCCAATGTGTTATTAGATTAATTGATGTAAATTTTAGGTTGATCTTGCTTAAAATTTTCCTTTGAAGGTTCACCACGAGATGTTTTCCGAAATTCCTAAAAATGCAACTAGAATGAGAAGCACTCTTTCCATTTATTTCAACAATGAAAATCCTAGCTATGAGGGATAGAGCATACAAGTACTTTTTGAACAAGCAACAAAGAGCACAAACTAGATGCAATTCCCTAAACCATCCCTTTCAAGCATTCACAAACTAAGACTCTAAAATGCAAATGCATGTATTTATTTTCAGTTTCTCTTAATGTGAATGATGCAATAAGAAAAACTAATGCACAAATGATTCAGAACTCTTTTCATACAAAAATGATGATTGCAACAATTTCTTTCAAAGAAAGAGGAAGACTTATACGACACTTTCAATTTTGAAGAAATGAAGCTTTTCAACACTTTGAATGAAAATCAAATCAAATGCACAAAAATAGATTGATCAATTATCTATGAAGGAGGACTTTACGACACTTCACTTTTCGACGAAAATGACGACTTTACGACACTTTTCAATTCGACATGACAATCGATCAAAACTACTTTTTGACAATAGATTGTAAATGATAAAACAAATACACAAAAAACATTCAACAATCCAGTCTATGTGAGGCCAAACTAAGGAGATGGGAGGCTAATTTCAAAAATGAGACATCATTTATATCCACCAAGCAATCCAAAAAATAATGAAAATTGACAAAAACTTCAGCTCCTAGATGGGAAACTGATCTTCAAGAGATCATCGCACCCTAAAGAGGGACCAAGTGCGATGCATAGCACTTTGTCCAT
Source organism: Pinus tabuliformis (assembly GCA_031772625.1). Taxonomy (NCBI): domain Eukaryota; kingdom Viridiplantae; phylum Streptophyta; class Pinopsida; order Pinales; family Pinaceae; genus Pinus; species Pinus tabuliformis. The sequence goes on from CM062807.1 coordinate 1,284,040,529, forward strand.
GCAGGAACTGCAATGCATAGCAGGCCACAGTTAAGGACAGTGTGATGATTACAGGGAGCGATTCTAAAGTTGTTTTTGGCTCAAATTTGATTCAATTTTCAGTGGATTAAGCTTGACTTCAATGAACAACAACAAGTAAAGTGTAGTGGAATGTTCTAAGAGGCTACTAAACTACCAAAAAGGGAAAAAAATCCCCAGTGGAGTCGCCAATTTGTTTTCAGGAAAATTAGTATTTCTAAGAAATGCTAACCCTCTAGGTTTGGTAGCTAACCTAAAAACAACAGTTAAAACAATTCACTATTTTTCCTATGAACGACAGATAAGAGAAAGATTATAAGGAACCAACCTGCAACTTCCATTTGATTCTTTGCTTGATCCCTCTCTCCTTTGACTAATCTCACTGCTCCTCCTCGTACTTAACACGCTTGGAGAGTACCTGTGTAATCACAGAAACAAAGACCCGTCAAAGCATAATGATCCATAATTCATAAATAACATAGAATCGAAATTATGATAAACATATGAATGCATTGACAGATTACACAAACATAGGGGAAAAATCTTGAAAATATTTATTAATAGAAAGAAGGATTCCAACCCATAATTTCGATCTAGCGCCATCCTTCCTGCTTCAAACCTTCTTCACCTCATGAACAGCAAGAAATTCCAACATTACCACAATACTTAGCCGCAATACTAAAACCATCAGCACCTCCATACAACTCAGAACTATTCAACCTTCAGATCCTTTGGATGAGTGATCCATTTATAGATGAGTGAAGGAGGTTGGGTCATCAATGATGATGATGAATGTCTTTCTATTTTTAGGAATTGGTTCCATGAAAGAGGGAGATAGGAGGTTTATGTTTCCTAATTCCTTTTGTCATCCTTGGGTGAACTCAGAGGGGCAGGTGGCATTGGAAAAGCTTCTATAGGTTTCCATGAATAACTGATTCTTCAAACTCTCCTCAAACTTTGCCCAAGCTCGCTCGTCGCACCCTAAAGAGGGCCTAAGTGCGATGCATAGCACTTAGTCAGTGTAGCACCTGCCATTCATTGTAGCGTAATGAAGGGCTTCCTACAATGATCTCTTTAGAGACACTTTTTGGATGAATTTTGTGATCAAACTTCTTTGAGAGTGAGGCATTCATATGACTAAGTTCTTTAGGGGATGAAACAACTATATTAGGGGTTGATGAACCCTAATAACATCAACATTTATGTTGGGGTTGATATGCCCAAATAAGTCTGTAACAGCTGCCTAGAAGTCCGCTCAGCTCAAAAACTGCGCAGAGGAGGTCAACAAGTCAGCCTCCCAAAATCAACGTAGTCTTTCCCATCTAGCAGCTCATGCAGCCCACTGCCATCTCCCTTTAGGAACTGCCCATTATTTGCTGCTAAGCTCCCACTACCCGCTCCCTCTAGAAATTACGCAGAGCCAACCTTCCTGTAGCCGATACTACTCCCAAAAATTGCGCAATTTTTTCCTCTAGCCAATCTAGATCTCGCAAATAGTCACTATCGATCAATATTTCCCATCACTATCTCCTAGTGACTTCTGCGCAGTTTTCACCATCAGTTCCTGGAGCCCGCAACCCAGCTCGAAACTTGCCTCGTATAGTTTCGTAACCATGTCCTCTCTCCCGGTCACCTACATATGAAACAATCATGCATCATGGTAGACTAGGAGGTTTATGGATTTAATGTCTTCTTGTCATGAGTGACTACAGATACAGGTACATGAATAAGCATGGCACGATGATGGATGGGATGAACAAGGGGAGTACACACAAAAAGACATGTTCAGGACAAAAGAACAAACAATGCATGCAAAGAGATGTGTTCGCAAGTGGACAATCATGCAAAGATGTGTTCATGAATGGATGAATGGATGAACATGTGAAGATGTGTTCGCGAACAGACGGATGGACAAACGTACACTTTTCACAAATGGACGAACCTATCAAGCATGTCAACATACAAGCAAGGAGAAACATGCGAATGCAACATCAAGCGAACCCATTGACCATCGAAGACTTCCCGCATCTTGCCATGTGGAGGTGAAGTTGTGACACACCATGAGGACATCCATCACCCAGTAGCATTGCAGTTCGACATGCACACTAGCAGCAGCACAAATGTACCAGAACTGTCATGTTGAGTATTTTCATGAGTCATGTCATCCACATCCCTACTGTGGGCCATATTGTAGATCAATGTAATGTAACATTGAAGTCCAAGAGACCCACTTTTCATATGAAGAGTCATGTAAAGTTGAAAGGTCATGGAAGTCAAATAGTCATGAGGGAAGCTGAACAATCACAAGGGTCAGTTTCACCCTTGGATATAAATACCCCCTCATTTGTACATGCAAGGCACTTTTCACCTTAGCTCCTCCCCGCCTTGAGAGTCTCTAATATTTTCTTTGAGGAGAAAGTAATGGCTCCAACGCCCAACCCACGGTGTTAGTGATGTATGGTGTATTGATGTGTCTTGGAACTTTCGCTTAATTTAGAATCCTGCTAACAGTCCAACACATTTTAACACGTGTTGTAACTATTTGTAAGATTCATATAGAACACTTGTAATGCATGTCACTTTAACCTGTGTTTAACACTTGGATTCATTCAATTGTTCTAATATATATATTAATGAAAATGTGTTGTATAAGTTGTTAACATTGTCCTGACCGTGTTGGTTACCTCCCAGAAATCAGACAGAACCTTTCACGTAAACTTGTTATAACGACCATCGCACTCGCGTGGATTGCCAGCTGAGTGTTGTACGTGCTATCTTCCCTTGTGTGTTGTGGCTACCACATCCGTGTGGATTTCTCTTCTGGAAGCTACGCACGTCTTCTTGTGTTGTGTGTTCCTAACAAAGTTAGGCTTCCTCCCATCCAACTTGGGACTCACTCCAACCCTCTCTCTATGCGGTGAAAGAACCTTGACACAAGTAACACTATCAATCACCAAGCATGCGAACTTCGATGTTCGAAGACAAAGCAGACCACTCTCACGTGCTGACAAGCAAGAGCTAAGGCATATCTTTAAGATAATGGCAATTAGGCTATCGTACCGGATTGGACTCCTACACCAAACAACATGAGGTCTAGTTGGGACTTCATACCACGGAGATCCCCTAATGTTGGTGGGTCCAGCAGCATCAACAGGAGTCCATCAAACCATAATAGTACATTAGGTGTAATTTTCAGTGTTGGGTCCACAACGGTTTCTTGGTGTAGAAGGAAGCAAATATCTGTGGCACTCAGCTCGATAGAAGCATAATACATGGCTGCAAGTCAAGAAGCATGTGAGGTGATTTGGATGAGAAAGATTATTGTTGGATTGTTTGGTCAAATGATGGATCCTAGTGTGATTTACTGTTATAATCAGAGTTGTATCAAACTCTCTGCAAATCATGTTTTTCACAAACGATCCAAGCATATTGATTTCTGGTATCACCATCTATGAGATTGTGTGCATATGTGAATTATGTTGTTGCGGTACATTCTGATAGAGGAACAAGATTCTGATATTTTGACAAAGTCCTTGTCAAGAGGAAAGTTCAAGTTCCACTTGTGCAAGATAGGGGTTGTTGATAATCCTTTTCTTGTTAAAGGGAGTGTTGAAAATGCAGCAAGAAAATCTCAGTTTGACTTCGCCTTGGTCAAACTAGAGAAAATTTGAATTCCTATTTCAGCCGAAATATTGGAGGTAGTTAACTAAGGTGACATGGCACTTGTCAGTCAATTAACTCAGTTAATTCGAGTTGGGGAAGCTTGATTTTAGCTCATTATGTTTGATTGCTAATTTGTAGCAATCTGTTTTGGTTAATTTGAGTTATTGTCAGTTTAACTAGTTCTAATTGTCAGAAGAACTAGTGGAGGTCAAGTTGTGGAAGTGGAACTTCAACCACACTCAGTGATCAACCGGTTAACTAAAAATCATCCCAAAATAATTGTTGCATGCAGAGAATTCGAGTTACCCAGTTGAAATGGAGATTCTAAGGTAGTGTACTATCAGTTGTATCATATTCCATTGTGTATAAGTGGTGCATGCACACAGAGGAAGGACCTAAGGGAATTGTGCAATTCAATAGTGGGATATTCCTAAATAATAGGGGCTAATTTTTCAAGGGACCAACACAAGGAAATAGGAGCTTGGAGGGCTTGAAAATTGGCTAAGTGTTGGCCAGACTCAGTCAATCAGGCAAAGGGATAGACTATACACTTGCAGGGTGTGCTCAAGCTTGAGCAAGCATATGTATTTCATATCTATTCTCTGATTAATGCAATATAGATAGTAAGGGGTTTTGAGTAGTTGCTTTCCCCTAGATAAATCTTTGTGTGTGTGTGATGTTTCCTTTTGCATGTCTATGATTTGTGTTCTATATGGTGAATTAACTTCTGCAAATTAGTAGAGTAGCTTCAAGTCTTGTGATTTAGTAAATTTCATGAGCAATTTTGAATCTACACATTAATTTCTACATCAAGTGCCTCCAAAGAATATTAATTCATCAATTGAGGGAAAGTCTTTGTCCAAGGATACTAACGAAATCCCTCTTACAAAAAATAAAGAATAAGAAGCTCGAACGAAGCATGAGGAGGAGATCAAACCCCCCTTTTCTTCTCCTTCTTATTCAAATGTGCAAAAAAATAATCCATGTTCTTCCCCTCCTTTAACAATAAGTAGGAAAGATCAAAGCAAGAAAGCCCTGAAATTTGATGTCGAGAATTCACTTGCCTCCTATGGGTCTATTAGTGTGTCGCATTTTCTCAAATCTTAGAATGTTTTGTTTTTGCATCACCATGTGCAAGAAATTTGTAAGAATTTACTCATGGTCTCAAGAAGCAGTAGGTGCAAGCTTTAGAAGGTCTAGTATTGGATCTTTGCACCCCCACCCCCCACCTTTTTTTTTGGACGGAGGATGGTTTTTAGCTCATTTATTTTTAGATTCATAGAAGAAATTTTCTTTGTGATAGTCACTTCAATGTACTTGTTGCGTGTCCCGAGTGCATATTTTAGTAATACAAATTCTCATTACTGTTTTAAAAAGAAAAGAAAAAAGTAATGAAGACTTATTTATGCCCATAAATTATTAATCAAATTGAAATTATTTTTTTTTATTAGTCAACAGTAAAAACAAGAAAAAATGAAAGATAAATAATTAGGTATGTCCATGATAACATTAAAATAAACTATGTTAAAGCCAAATCTATAGAGAAAAGGATTAAATTTCTTAAAGTATAATTTTTTTATCATTTAATATGAAGAAATTATTATATGACATGGAATTAAATAATAAAAATATTTACACCCTAACAAAATTGACTTCTTTTATTACTTCATAAATACTAGTTTAAGATGGATTTATAAACTATATTAATATATGCCCATGGGGTTGTTGACGATGCTGGACCCACCAACATCAGGGGATTTCCCTGGTATGAAGTCCCAACTAGACTTCACATCGTTTGGTGTAGGAGTCCCATCCGGTACGATGGCCTGGTTACCATTATCTTAAAGATATGCCATAGCTCTTGCTTGTCAACGTGTGAGAGTGGTCTACTTTGTCTTTGAACAGTGAGGTTCATGTGCCTGGTGAGTGTTAATGTTACTTGTGTCAAGGCTCTTTCACCACAGAAAGAGAGGGTGGGAGTGAGTCCCAAGTCGGAAGGGAGGAAGTCCCAACTCTATCAGAGACACACAACACAATAGGACATGCGTAGCTTCCAAAGGAGCAATCCACATGGATGCGGAAGTCACAACACACAAGGGAAGGTAGCATGTACAACACCCAGCGGGACAGTCCGCATGAGTGCGACGGTCGTTATAACAGGTTTATGTGAAAGGTTCTGTCTGATGTCTAGGGAGGTGACCAACACGGGTAAGACAGCGTTAACAACTTATACAACACATTTTCATAAATATATGTATTAGACCAACTAAATGAGTTCAATTGTTTAACATAAGTTAAAGCAACATGTATTATAAGTGTTCAAGATAAATCTTACAAACAGTTACAACACATGTGTGAAAATGTGTTGGCCTGTTAGCAGGCTTCTGAATTAAGCAAAAGTTCCAAGACACATCAGTACACCATTACATCACTAACCCCGTGGGCGAGGCATTGGAGCCACTGCTCGCTCCTCAAAGAAAATATTAAAGACTCTCAAGGCTATGTGGGAGGAGCCAAGGTGAAAAGTCTTTTGCATGTACAAATGAGGGTTATTTATAGCCAAGGGTAAAATTGACCCTTGTGACTATTCGACTTCCCTCATGACTGTTTGACTTTCATGACTTTCAACTTTACATGACTCTTCAGATTACAAGTGGGTCTCTTGGACTTCCACGTTACATTACATTGATTGACACAGTATGGCCCACAGTAGTGATGTGGCCGACATGACTCATGACATGACTCAACATGACAGTGCTCGTACGTTCGTGATGTTGCTGGTGTGCATTTCAAGTTGTTGTGCTTCTGAGTGATGGATTGTTGGGCAGCGAATCCCCCCACAGCATGTTTTTGGGGCTTAAAGCCTGAGTTTTGGTCAATGTAATGTAAAGACTCCGCGAAGTATGGGCACGGAGCGCGAAAGTCTAGGATGAGTTATAGGGTTTTCCGCCCTAAGAGTTGTAAAATAATGTAAAGTTGAGTCAGCCTACCCATGGTATGCGGACCATGGGATTGTATAAATAGAGCAAGGCTCTAAGTGTAAAAGAAAAGTTGAAGAAGAAGTAAGTAGATAGATGCGAAGGCATGGTTAGAGAATAGAAGTAGATCTAAATAGTATTGGGTCATAGTAGTAGGAAGAGGCTCTACAGCTGAGTGCGCAGAGGCCTAGTAGAGTCCGCAGCTGAGTGTGTGGACCCCTGCAGTTGAGTGCGTAGGGCAGAGTTTGGTCTGTACTTGAACTGAACTTGAAAAGATCATTAATAAAGATAAGTTAGATTTGGAATATCATGCATCTGGTCATGGATTTATATTTTCTTATGCATTAAGTGTTATCTGTTTATTTATATGTGCGCACTTGATAAATACTTGTCTGAATGTTTATGTATGAAAATATTCTAAGTAATTAGCGAACAAAACCTAATTAAGGAAGACTTGGATGAGAAACATAGGTCACGCAGTGGTTAGAACTGCGCGAAGGTAGTAACACAGGACATAACGCGCCCGCAAGTGCGCATAGCCTAGTAAGCGCTAAGGTTGGATCGCATCTCTATCACCGCATATCAGACATCCCCAGGGTGCAGAAACTTGGTTCCAGCACCCTCCCATACTACTTCGGGTGAGACCTCAGTCCATGCTCCGCGGACTGTTGCCGAAAGGGCCAGTGGTATCGGGATTTGCTTGGCTAAATCACTTCTGAACCTGGGTCAAGCCCCACATAGCCAAAAAATGGTTCCGTTGCCGGGATCGGGATCTACCTAAGGGATGCTTGATGTCATGCCACTGGAACCCAACAAAGAAGGAAATTGAAGAGTGGTTGGACAAGAAGATTCACGAGTTTGCGACACAGGAAAACAGAACTCCGAAACTATATGAGTAAAGGTAGTTGGATCGCTATGTGTATACAACAATCCATCAGATTTTCTTTGCATCCTTTCCTTCTGAATTGTATGAGTGGATCACGAGGTTAGCCGATAGCCAAGGAAGGTGTAGGCTCGACCAACTGATAGTGTGGACTCCAGAATTAGTGCGCAGACTAGAGGCATCAGAAGATAAGATCGCGCGAGGTGTGGACCATTGGCTCAATCGGATAATAGGGGGATTCATCACTGAGTTCGCGGTAGACACAACCGTGAGCTATAGTGATGCAGAACGACACTTTCTCAAGGGACCGTGAGGTAAGTATATTAAATCTTTGAATACCTAGATTAAGATGTTGTTATGTGAAAATCGGGTTATGCGGATACATTAATGTTTGGGATGACGTGGAGCGGGAAGATATACAAAGGTAGTGGGGTATTAGAAAACAATCCCTTAATTTCACCTTCGCGAGAGAGCGAGGAAGAGATCACTTGGGTCTCTCCAAGAAGTGCGGTCAGTTTGATAAGGCAGTGCATTCCGTGGTTACCACCTCCACCCACGCTACCACCCGCTTCACCTCCCTCACCTCCATCTCCACCCACTCCACTTCCACCACCCCCACAATTTAGCATGGTGAGCGCGATCAAACTACCTGTATTCAGAGGTGTAGGGAATGAAGATCCGGACCAGTTCTGGTTCATGGTAATAGCAGTGTGGGAAGTACAAGGGGTCACAGATGACAACATTAAGAAGGCTACATTGGTGAGCGTGTTGCAGGATCGCGCATTGACATGGTATATCAAGCACTCTAACGACCACCCAAACACAGGGATAGCAGAGTTCTAGAATGCATTAAACAGAGAATTTAGCCGGTCAAAATCAGAGACACAGCCAATCATCGAGTTTAAAGAGATCGTGATGTTTCCAGGTGAGACCCCCTGGGATCTGGATCAGTAGCTAAAGAGTATGATTCGCGAGGCCAATATGATGCTAACAGATGCCCAACATCACGCATGGTTTGTGGCATCCCTGACATCGTACTTAAGGACGGCTCTGTCACAACAGAAAATTTCTACCAGGCCGAAGCGTTGGAAATGGCGATGAGGTTGCATGAGACCCCGATACAAGACCCTGGGTCGGGAGTTCAACAAATATACACGCAACTACAGAATCTATGCCTGGAAATGCAAAGTTTGAAGCAGGATAGGGCACCACGGCCAGACGCGCGCGAGGAGGTATGGTGCATAAAATGCAAAGGCCATGGCCATGACAAGGATCATTGTCCAATATTTGCAAACTACTTGGTAGGAGGCGAGCCAATGCCGCTGAGACCAGAGGCATAGGCAGGGCCAAGTGCGACACCCACATTATGGTGCATGATCTATCAGATAGGAAGAAAACACACGACGGATAATTGTCATTTGTTGCAGAAGTATACACAAACTCCTCAGCAGTTGTTTTGTAATTTCTGCAGGTCAATAGGCCACGACGAGCGCACTTGTCGCAGCTACGAGCTAATGATGGATCAGACCCTAGCCTATAGGATGCAGACAGAAACGCGAGCCCTTGACCCAACTGCAGGGATGGCACGTGCTAGATTTCAGGGGCGAGGTCGAGGACGAGGAGGAATGGGACCAGGAAGGGGCCGAGGACAGTTAATTTGTTACAATTGCAGAGGACCAGGGCACTATGCCCGTGATTGCACCAACCCGACAAGGATCTCCTATTCGTATTGCACTCAGTTTGATCATGAAACAATAGATTATCCTACGCTGATCACACAGATGCGTGAAAAATGGTTATTCCAGTCTCCTCTGACTCAAAATATACAAATGATGAGGTCTGAACCGCTCGAAGAAGCCCTGAATGTAAACATGATGCTCAAAAGCGGTGTGACCACGGGAGAGGATAAGGGGAAGCAGCCAGAGGAAGATACATGGGTTCACAAGGCTACTGCAAAGGAACTTAAGTTTTACTTAGAGCGCGCGAAGGAGACGTTCATGGAAGCTAAGAAGAGCTTCGCAGAGGCCTCCACTTCAGGTAGTAAGGATCAACCAGAGCCAGGAATGGATCCTTCAATGCTTACTACCTTTTTGGAGACATGCATGAAACTGCTGCACGACAATAAGGCAGTTAAGGGACTATAGGAGCTAATCACCAGGTGCGCAGGGTCAAGAGAACCGCGAGTAATCCAAAAATTAGGGAAGCATGCATTACGCACCGGGAGGGAAATGAGATTGATTGCGCAAATTTATGAGTATGAAATGGATCAGGTAATCCTAGATCTGGGTTCGGACGTGAATGTGTTACCAAAGCAAACATGGGAACGCATGGGCAGGCCCGCATTACAATGGTCCCCTATTCAACTATGAATGGCGAGCCAACAGAAGATTTTTCCCATGGGGAGGTTGCGAGGGGTAACAGTCGACATTGAAGGCACGAGCACGTAGACATATTTTGAAGTGATAGAGATTGTCGATGATAGCAATCCCTATCCCGTGTTGTTAGGAATAGACTAGGCCACCGATATGAATGGAGTCATCAACTTGAAGAAGCAGAAGATGATATTCGAGAAGAAGTCACTACGTGTAGTAGTCCTACTAGACCCAGCGAAAGGAGCGCGCTACATTGAACCAGTGCGCGATGATGAAAGCAACAATGAGTTGGATTGTATTTACAAGATAACTGCGCGAGACCAGGATTGGGTAAATCTGACTGCATATGGGAGAGTCTCGTGGGAATGCGAAAGCTCCTGCACTTCGGATTCAGACAAAGAAGTAGAGCGCTGGCATAATCAATTGCACAAAGTGACAATGCTGAATTGCAACATGATGATCAGATCACTGCATTGCGTGACAACAGAAGCACGAGAACTACCGACATATGATGGATTGATAGCGGTGGATGAATTCCTGAGAAAATTTGAAAGCGCAGTACTAGAACAGCAACAGTTTGATGTGTTGAAATTGGCACTGCACGCAACACCCACACAATGGTGGGGTACACACCAAGGCAATTTTAAGCACTGGTGCGGATGCAGAAGGATGATGAGCCTACAGTTTGGAAAACCGAAACTCCGATTGGAAGACAAATATGATGGGAAAGATGATTCACGCACGCACCTCACAAAATGGACCAAGGTCTATGGGGAAGAGCCACAGCCTAAATGGGTACACTTATTCTACCATACCTTGGATGTCATACCCATGAACTGGTATACTAAGACAGAACTCTGGCATGGTACAGGCGAATGGGATGTCTTGCGTGAGGGATTTTTGCTAACATTCACATTTGAAGACTAGTGGTCGGATACTGTTGATGATGCGCTGCAAGCCGTAAAGGCCGCCAACTTCAAAATACCTCAGGAGCCGTAGGAAATGCTTCAACCAGTATGGGCGACCCAGTTAAGCAGCGCCCTAGAATGTTATAATGTGCAGGTAGAGGAGGATGATGATGACCCCCGAAATATTAATATTCCAGAAACCGAAGGCTGTCACAAGGTTCGAGGACCACCAATTGAGGATCCCGACATCACCGCCGCTAAAAACAAAGCAGCTAAACATTGGCTCAAAATCGGAGCTGAAGTATGTGACACTTGGGGATTATTGGGACGATTCTACAGTAGATAAGGTCGTTGAGTTACTCCGCAAGTATCAAGACTTGTTCCTGACCAAAATCACGGACTTGAAAGGGATCATTGGCAATTTAGGGATGATGAAGATCACTCTGAAATCGGACGCGAAGCCAATTAAGCAGCGGCTTTACCAATTGAACCCAAAGTATAAAGAAAAGGTCCACAACGAGTTAGACAAAATTGTCGCAGCCAGAATTATTAAACCAGTAGAATTATCTGACTGGGTGAGTCCTATGGTAGTGCAGGAGAAAAAAATAAAAAGGCGAAATAATAATATGTGTGGACCTCAGGAAGCTTAATGATGCCTGTGTTCACAATCCATTCCTGACACCATTCACAGATGAAGTATTGGAAAATGTTGGCGATTAGGAAGCCTACTCATTCACGGACAACTTCTCAGGATACCATCAGATCAAGATCGCGCCGAAAGACAGGAGCAAAACTACCTTCGCAACTGAATGGGGCTGCTTTCAGTACACCGTAATGGCTTTTGGCCTGACGAATGCGCCTGCCATATTCTCACGCATAGTGGTAGCGGCGTTCAAAGAATACATTGACAAGTTTTTGGAAGTCTATCTGGAGGACTGGACTGTCCTTGAATTAGTTAAACACCATGTTGCGAGCCTACATTTGATGCTGGATACTTGTTGCCGACACCAGATTGCGTTGAACCTTAAAAATTGCACCTTCCTCATTCCCTTTGGAAACCTTCTAGGCCATGTGGTCTGCAAGCAAGGTCTGATGGTGGACCCTGCGAAGATTGTTGTTATTCTGAATTTGGAAGCACCGCGCAATGTCAAACAACTACGTGCTACTTTGGGGCACACGGGTTACTATAGAAAGTTTATCAAGAGCTATGCCCAAATAACAGCGCCAATGGAAAAACTATTGAAGAAGGATGCTACATATTGTTGGAATGATGATTGTATGAAAAGTTTGGATGTTCTCAAGGAGAATCTGGCATCCACTCCTATCCTGGTCTTCCCGAAATGGGACGTGGAATTTCACGTACATGTTGATGCGTCGTGTATTGTGTTGGGAGCTATACTCACACAGGAAGGTGTGGAAGGCATGGATCACCCGATCACATTCGCGAGTCAATGACTATCCAAAGCCGAAAAGAACTACTCTACTACTGAGCGCGAAGGGTTGGCAATGGTGTACGCGCTCCAGAAATACCGACACTATTTACTTGGCGGACACTTCAAGATGTATACTGACCATTCCGCATTGAAATACCTGGTGAACAAGCCTGTGTTGGGGGGGCGCATATGTAGATGGCTTCTACTATTTCAAGAATATGATTTTGAAGTCATAGTCAAGCCAGGATGCCTAAATGTAGGGCCCAATCACTTGTCACGAATAGAGATAGGCGAGGAACCAACAAATTTGGAGGAGGGACTACCGGATGCACAGCTCTTCGCAGTGCGCGTCGTGGATGGCCATTTCGAAGATATAATCCATTTTTTAACCACAGGAACTATGCCGAAGGAATACTCCATCCAACAAAAGAAGGAATTGGTGGTGCGCGTGACGGACTTTTCTGTCATCGCAGGGTACCTCTACAAAATGGGAAACGATGAGATATTGCGAAGATATGTACCTGAATTTGAACGAGGACAGATCCTCGCGGAAGCACATGGAGGTGCTGCAGGAGGACACTATGTAGGATGCATGACTGCACAAAAGATTCTTCGTGCTGGGTTGTGGTGGCCAACCTTGCACCAAGATTCGAAAGCCCACTATCGGGCCTATGATATCTGTCAAAGGACTGGGAAACCATCATGCAGGGACGAGATGCCACTCAATCCACAAACGACATTGTAGCCATTCAAAAAATGGGCAATCGACTTTGTGGGACCAATCAAACCACAGGGAAAGATGGGTGCGCGCTACATAATCACCGTGACGAAGTACTTAACACGGTGGGCGGAAGCACAGCTAGTTAAGGACTGCACAGTTGCGAAGTTTTTATTCGACAACGTGTTGACACAATTTGGGTGCCCAAAAGTCTTAATGAGTGACCGCGGAACACACTTCTTGAACGAAACCATCAACACACTCACTGAGGAGTTACAAGTGTATCATCAACAAAGTAAATCGTACCACCCACAAGCTAATGGGACAGTAAAAGAATTCAACAAAATACTGGAGACTGCGCTAACCAAAGTATGTAACGCACAGCGAAACAACTGGGACCTATGCATACATGTCGTATTATGGGCATACAGAACCACGTGCAAAAAATTGACGGGTCAGACACCTTTTCGGTTAGTCTATGGCACAGAAGTTGTCATGCCAATGGAATACATCATACCCAGTTTGTGAATCGCAACACTTACAGGCATGTCGGACCATGACGCCTTGGAAGAGAGGCTCTTACAATTAGAAGAACTCGAGGAAGAACAATTTCTAGCGGGATTTCATCAGCAGGTACAAAAACAACGTGAAAAGGCTTGACACGATCGTCACATCAAGTTGCGCACCTTCAAGGTCAACGACTTAGTACTACTGTACGACAGTAAATTCAACAAATTCTCGGGAAAGTTCAGAATGCACTGGTTGGGACCATATGTGGTAAAAGAGGTCACAGATGGAGGCGCAGTCCAACTAGTCAAACTTAATGGGGAACCCTTCCCAGGAAAAGTAAACGGCAATTGCCTGAAGCCCTACACGGGTGGGCCGGCTATCTGACTAACCGACCAAAGCACAGTCTTCGTGACCCGAGAAGCTGGATAGGGGTGTGGGACTCTAAACACAAGAACTAGCAACCGGTACCAAAGAAGAGAATCGAGTCAGACGCAGATGATTCAGGAGCAGATATGGAGCAGATACGTGAGACAATGCAACAATGTGCTGCGGACACCCAAGCTGCGCGAGACCTACTGCATGGACTTCATGCAAAGATCGTCGCACCAGCAGAGTGACTCGGGACGAGTCACGATGATTATGTTGGGGGCCTGTTGGGTAGCGGACCCCCCCATAGCATGTTTTTGGGGCTTAAAGCCCGAGTTTTGGTCAACGTAATGTAAAGACTCCACGAAGTACGAGCGCGGAGCGCGAAAGTCTAGGATGAGTCATAGGGTTGTCCGCCCTAAGAATTGTAAAATAATGTAAAGTTGAGTCAGCCTACCCATGGTCCGCGAACCATGGGATTGTATAAATAGAGTGAGGCTCTAAGTGTAAAAGAAAAGTTGAAGAAGAAGTAAGTAAATAGATGTGAAGGCATGGTTAGAGAATAGAAGTAGATCTGAAGAGTATTAGGTCGTAGTAGTAGGAAGAGGCTCTGCAGCTGAGTGCGCAAAGGCCTAGTAGAGTCTGCAACTGAGTGCGTGAACCGCTGCAGGTGAGTGTGTAGGGCAGAGTCAGGTCTATACTTGAACTGAACTTGAAAAGATCATTAATAAAGATAAGTTGGATTCGGAATATCGTGCATATTGTCATGGATTTATATTTTCTTATGCATTAAGTGTTATTTGTTTACTTATATGCGTGCACTTGATAAATACTTGTCTAAATGTTTATGTATGAAAATATTCTAAGTAATTAGCGAACAAAACCTAATTAAGGAAGAGTTGGATGAGCAACACGGGTCACGTAGTGGTTAGAACTGCGCAAAGGTAGTAACAAGTACGTAACGCGCCCGCAGGTGCGCGTAGCCCAGTAACCGCTAAGGTTGGATCGCGTCTCTATCACTGCATATCAGACATCCCCAGGGTGCGAAACCTGGTTCCAGCACCCTCCCATACTACTTCAGGTAAGACCTCAGTTCGTGCTCCCCGGACTGTTGCCGAAAGAGCCAGTATTACTGGGATTTGCTTGGTTAAATCACTTATGATCCGGGGTCAGGCCCCACGTAGCCAACATGGATGTCCTCATGGTTTACCACTACTTCACCTCTGCATGACAAGGTGTGCGGAGTCTTCGATGGTCATTGAGTTCGCTTGATGTTGCATTCACATGTTTCTCCTTACTTGTACTTTGGCATGCTTGACATGCTCGTCCGTTCACGAAAATTACATGTTTGTCCATTGGTCCATCCACGAACACATCTTCGCATGTTCGTCCATCCATCCACGAACACATCATCGCATGTTCGTCCGTCTGTGAACACATCTTGGCATGGTTGTTCATTTGTGAACACATCTCCTTGCATGGATTTTTTTCTCATTCGTTCGCGAACACATCCTTTTGCATGTACTCTCCTTATTCATCCCATCTGTCATCGCGCCATGTATATTTATGTACCTATATCTGCAATCACTCATGATGAGACGACATCAAATCCATAAACCTCCTAGTCTACCATGATGCATAATCATTTTCGGATGTAGGTGACTAGGAGAGAGGACAAGGTTACGAACTGCGCGAGGCAAGTTTCGAGCTGGGATGCGGGCTCTAAGCATTATTGGTGAAAATTGCACAGAAGTCACTGGGAGGTGGAGACAGGCATTCTGGATCGGCAGTGATTATCTGCGGGATCTACCTCAGCTGGAGGACAAATATGAGTAATTTTTGGGAAAAGCGGTGCGGGTTGTAGGAGGACTGGGCAGGCAAGATCTTCTCAATTTCTTGAGTGAGTGGGAAGCAGGAGTTTAGCAACAAAAACTGTGTAGTTCCTGGAGGGAGCTGGCAGTGGGCTATGGAATATTGGCAGCAAAAACTGCGTAGTTCTTGGAGGCAGCTGGCAGCAGGCTATGGGAGCTTGGTAGCAAAAATTGCACAGTTCCTAGAGGGAGCTCGCAGTGGGATGCTGGGAGTTGCTGGCGGGAAAAACTGCGCAGTTGCTGGGAGGTTGACCTACTGACCACCTCTACACAGTTTCTAAGCTTAGTGGATAGTTGGACTGCATAGGGCTTGCTCATGAAATTTGTGCAGTTTTCCAAGTGAGAAGTCAATCAGATGACTGGTGACTGGCTGGGAAAACTACGCAATTTTCTTAGGGAGATAGGGACGAGCACTAGATGTCTATCTGGCCTATCTATGCAATTTTCTCAGTCAGTGGAGCGGGCATGGTCTGCAGCTTCTACTCATTTTTTATGGGAGTCGGTCCTGGGCTGGCTGCCCGGTCAAACTCTCCAGATGACCAACAGGAGGGTTGATTGATGAGCTTGCGAGAAGTGCAGCTTGAAATGGCTTATTGGGTGCTTCTACGTTGTTCTGGTGACAGTGGATCAAGTCAATGAAGGGGTGATGGTCAGGCTGTGAGAGGGTGATCTGGTCGTCAAAATTTCAGCAAAAATGACTAAGTGTGTGAGTGAGTGAAATGGTGCATACATGACCTTGCAAACACACACTCATATGACTTCATGATAAGACGCCTCAAAACATCAAGACACACATACTCAACATGACCGATCGATGGTGCTAGTGACAAGCGTGACTCTTGTAATTGATCATTGGACGACCTCGACGATGCTTGCGCGATAGTGGATATGACTCTATGTGTGAATGCAACAGATGTTTACCTAGCGAACACAACACATAAACACGAAGTGAAGACCTTGTGCACGACTAGAACATGGTCACAAGCGAGACATTGGTACCAACATACAAAAGTTGTTTGTTGAACGATCAAGCAAGGTGGGTGCAAAGACTCACACGATCTCATGGGGTGAACCAAGTGTGTGTAAACATCAAGTAAAGCTCTCAAAGGAGGCTCCAAAATTTGATGTGGGCCAAAATTTTGGAGGGTGTTGCAGCCGCTACAACACTTGGCGACACACTGGTAGAACTCCAGCTTCTCTGTTTTGGTTCTTTGATAGCACAGGGCCTTGGTCTTTCGGGGAGTATTGAATTGATGTGTGGGTTTCTTTGGTTTCCCCACTTACCCCATGGACAGACATGGTTCACCCTTTGCCAACTCAGTCAAACACAACAAAAATTTTAGCTTGATCATAATGTTTCGAAATCGGGGAGGGTAGTTTGGCTCACTAGTTGAAAATTTTCACAGTATAAGTTTTCATCTCTGGTGTTGCTTCGCTGCCAGTAGGCATAGAGAGTACCTCGGTGGAGTCACGTAGGAACACATGCATTGTTCCACTGCTAACGAGCCTGGTTAGTACCCGGTGGAGTTGCATTCTTCACCTCTCTATGCAGGAAGCCTTTCTCTTCTTTCGAACTTGTATTTTTTCAAGAGGATTGTGCATTGGCACTTATTTGTTTTTGGGTAGAAGAGGAATCTCGACTTATTGAGAGCATAAGAGGTTGTTCCTTCATAGAAGCATATAAGACCTCTGACATAGGTTTGCTCGTTTAGATATTTCCCCTTCTCTGTTTCTACTAGTTGGATGAGCTTGAATACACAGAGCAGAAGGCTGAGTACAAGCATGGGGTTTCTTAGTGTGGACACAGGTTCATGGTTGGACCAAATTTCCCATTATAGACGGCTCATATTTTCCGTCAAGAATTCATCGACCGAAGGTTACAGCCAAGCACAGAGAAGATGGACGCAAGACTAGCCAAGTGCTGCAGTGTCACAAATCTCTTAGATTTCAGCCACATACTCATTCAAAAGCCAGAACTCAGTAGATGGCAGCACTTATTTCTGTAAAAAAATAACAAGGTATTAATTAAACAAAACAAAAAAAGTAAGCAAATTCAACACAACAACAAGTAAGCAAAGCAAACAAGCAAACCACAAAGCAAAGATAAGTGAAAAAGCAAGCATTACTCCTACTCCTACGCTAAATAGTTGAGGTTACGTGAAATGAAATTTCCATTGAAACCACCGTAGGCATACCTGACCTGCAGTCACAAAGATACGAGCGATTAAAACAAATAAAAAACATTGTGCAACAGAAAATGCAAAAAATTGACAAACTTGCACACGAGAGAGAAGGTCTCGCCTATGGGCGGAAGAATGTGTCACAACCACCCAAACACATGCTTACCTCTTCCATGACTACCATTTTTCAACAAACCTCGGAGACCTCTTGCAAGTGTGTGTTGTTTTGCACTAGGTTTCTTAGCAAGTGCGAGGAAGGATTGAAGCTTGTTACCTACAGCACGACTCGCCAAGTAAGATTGTTCCAGCCATTCAACGATTGGATCATAAAATTTGTGATGGTTGTTTTGAAAGGTTCGTGATCTTTGAGAAGATGGAATCCTGATTCAAGAGAGGGGATCACGGTGGGAATCTGATACAGATAGATAGATTTCGTCATATTTTCAGTCATGTCAAGACAGTGAAGGCCTGCCATAGCCATCAGCGCAGGCCAAAGTGCCTCACTTGCTTGGGAGTAGTCTAAGAAGAAAGATGTTACACAGTGAAGATCATAGTGCACGAAGCAACTATCATTGGATGTACTATTGGGAAAATGATAAACTGCATGATAGCCACCCAAGATAGAAGAAAAAACAAACCAATTAGTCAAGATGTCGGATTCCCAATTTTACATAAATAAAGAAAATTTTTGAAAAATCATGCAAACATTCTGAATGAGGGAACCAAGTTTGTTGTGCGCTAGACATGATAGAACACCCACCTACAATTGGTGAAAAAGAGCGTAGGCATCATCATCATCACAGAAATGTGGAAAGGATGCCAACATTGTGAATGTGTGAAACCAGTTGGGGTGTGGTGAAATGAGAGTAACTTGATTCGTGCGATAGGTTGTGTGCTCGTCATCACACAGGGAGATTGTTGATGTGATGAGTGGGCAGATTTGACGTGCAAAATTTGCAAAAAGACCAAGGAGCTGATTACGAGAGAGAATATTTGATAAGTATGATTCCGGATAAATATAGTCTTTGAGTTCGTTGTCCCATGATTGCATGAGGGACAGACACTCCCAACCCAAATTGGATGTAAGAGAGGTGCATGAAGCCGGACATGCTGTAACAAACTCGTGGATTTGATCATTAGCGAAAAACTGAAATTTTGAAATATCACACCCAAAATAGTAGATATTCTTTACATGGCGATCCACATTGAGTACAACCATGTAGATAGACAGATTGTGTGTGAGAAACGAGATCTGATTTGGTTTGATGGGCTTACCATAGTCGTGATGTCCTGACATAACCATCAACAGACGTTGAAGTACCTCGACTCCCTGGTATGTCCGGAAACTTTCCATAATTGAAAAATTGTATTTTGAGATGTGAACCAAATCACGCATGGATTGAGCATGGCTGTTGTTACTGATTTCAAAATTGTTCTTAGGATGACAACCATCTCTGTCACAATCTTCATCAAAATTTTTAGCAAGCCGACTTGACGAGTTGTCTCATGCAACACACCAGATGAAGACGAGTGGGAAGAGTCTTGTGTGTTGAGACTATTTTCATCATGGATAACCTCATTTCCTTGTGTCAATCAAGGAGATAACTCATAAGATGAAGAAGCAAGAGAATGCGGAGTATATCCGATGCATGTTGAGGTGCGGTGAATGATAGGACACACGGGCAAGTGAGGTGCAGAGGAAGCTTAGATATGGATGTCTGCTTTGACCGTTGCACATTCCAGATCTGAGTTAGAGTGTACATGAAATGACTGAAGATCATATGATGTGCTTGGGTGTTCATCACAACATACGAAAGCGTGGGAGTGATGACAGCCCAAGATTGGAGGTTGATCGAGAGAATTGATTGTGCATGATGTTTCACCAAGATTCGTGGATCAAGAATTGATTAAGAATGGAAGCTCAATGTTTTGAAAGGAATTGATTGTGTCTTCACCCTCCTACTCCTTCGCTTGTATGTTGAGACTAGCTTGCACGTGAATGTAACTTGAGCCAGCAGCTCGAGAATCAAGAGAGTTCACACAGCTAGCTTGTGAAGTAGATCTCTCAAGTGAGTCATTGTGCGATTCATGGATTGTAGATTATGGAGGATGGCCGAGATGCAGATTAGACTCAAGACTTAGGTTATGAACGGTGATGTCCTCTTGCAGAATGGAGGGATGAGTTTTCGCCATAGGCTTTCTTAACCATTCTGGAATTTCCTCTGTTGGGGCGGGAGACAGCTGAGCAGATGGGTTGGGAACATGATGCGTAGATTTTTTAGCTTTGCAACCATTGAGAGGGGGTACATGTTGTGCATATTTCTCAGCTTTGCACCCACTGCGAGGGGGTACCCACTGCACAGATTTATTAGCTTTGCGGTCGCTGCGAGTGGGCACCCTCTTCGAGACACGAGGTGTCTCATGATCTGCAAGGGTTGAGGAAGAAGGGAAATCAGGAGGTTCACCGTTTCAGGAGACATGAACCAAGTGTTTTAGCTCTTTGCTCATGAAGTCAAGGTCCACAAACCGTTCAAGAATTTCATGACAAAGGTGAAGGAAGCGGGTAGCAAAGTCCTCAACTAATTCGCCAAGCTTCATTCTTAAACGAGAGATTCTTTCATAGACATCATGGTGGTCACATTCATCGAAGGTTTGATGAAGCTCCTTGAGGAAAGTGAGAAGGGAATGGATGGAAGAAGGTGGCAGGGTATGACACCACCAATTAGCATGACCTTCAAGGGTGAGGAAGAAGAGTACGCAAACAAGCTCATCACTATCGATTTCATGAGATTCGCAGAAATGAAAAATAACATAAATGTGCTCGATTACGGACGTTCTGTCCTTACTGTCAAGCTTTAACAAGGACAAGTGATCGAGAAGCTCATCGAGGATTGATAGTTGATTAAGGGAGAAATGAGAGAAACACCCCGGGAGCACGAATTGTATATGATTCATTGAGTAAGAGATTCAATCCAAATGTATGGGCTCAGCTTGTTATCTAGCCCTCCTTCTAGCGCCAAAATGTTAACGATGCTGGACCTCCCAACATCAAAGGATCTCCTCAGTATGAAGTCCCAACTAGACTTCACACCGTTTGGTGTAGGATTCCCATTCGATATGATGGCCCGGTTGCCATTATCTTAACGATATGCCTTAGCTCTTGCTTGCGAGCAAGTGAGAGTGGTCTGCTTTGTCTTTGAACGAAGAGGTTCGCGTGCCTGGTGAGTGCTAGTGTTACTTGTGTCAAGGATATTTCACCACAGAGAAAGAGGGTGGGAGTGAGTCTCAAGTTAGAAGGGAGGAAGTCCCAACTCTGTCAGAGACACACAACACAACAAGACATGCATAGCTTCTGGAGGAGAAATCCACACGGATGGGGAAATCACAACACACAAGGGAAGGTAGCACGTACAACACCCAGCGGGATAGTCCACGTGAGTGCGAGGGTCATTATAACAGGTTTACGTGAAAGGTTATGTCTAATGTCCACGGAGGCAACCAACATGGGAAGCACAATGTTAACAACTTATACAACACATTTTCATAAATATATGTATTAGAACAACTGAATGAGTTCAATTGTTTAACACGGGTTAAAGCAACATGTATTACAAGTGTCAAGACGGATCTTACAAACAGTTACAACACATGTGTGAAAACGTGTTGACCTATTAGCAGGCTTCTTAATTAAGAGAAAGTTCCAAGACACATCAGTACACCATTACATCACTAACCCCATGGGCGGGGCGTTGGAGCCACTGCTCACTCCTCAAAGAAAAGATTGTAGAAATTTTGAATAATATAACACTTATTCACAGAGATTATCCTGATTATACACTATTTGCATAATGCATGCATAATACATAACCTCCTCTACTATTGATCATCAATTTGCAGTATTCAGAAACAATCGCATGCGCACATTGAAGCATCAATCACACATATCAACACAGTATATCACGGGGAAAGCATACAGCTGAAAGCCCCCAACTATCTGTTTATTATATTGATTGAGAACATGTAACAATACATAGTACAATACTCCTCACAAGTACTCAGTACTATCTCCACCTGTTACACACAAACTAGCTCAGATCTGATGCCTCAAATATCCTCCACTGTTTGCCTGCCTCCACTGCGCAATCCTGCATGAGAATAATGATGAATGGCTGATCCAAACTTGTATTTCCTTGGCTGTACCACGCAATCCTCATTTGCATTACTCAATCCAGTGATTGTGCAAGATCTCATGCACAACTATAGTCACAACTGATAGCAATCTCAACCTCTAACACCTGTCTCCACTGAACTGTCCATGCACTGAGTTAACTGATGTATTCTTTAGTTGCTTTATGAGTTAATAATTAGTGAATTAATTAATAATTAATTCACATCACTCATCACTAGTGTATTCTGTAGTTAGACTAAATACAACTAGTTTAACCAAGTCAAACTAAACACAACTCCATCAACTCCTCAATCAACTCCACCAAACTCAACCACATGAGTTCTAACTGAATTCCACCATGCAATAGCTCAACTGACCCACAAGAAAAGCGTATTTCCTTCTGACGGCTGTATGTGCCACATCTGTAGCTCAAACTGAAGTGCTCCAAGAGCATAAGATAATGTTTATAGTCCAAATATTATTATGAGCTAATAATATTCGACTGTTCTATTTTTAGCCTGACAGTCTAAAAATAGAAACCGCCCATATGTCTAAAAATAGAAGTCCATCTATTTTTTACCAACATGACCAATCATCCACAAATAGCATCCTGCAACTCATAGACCATGATCCATATGTCTGAAAATAGACATAGTCTAAAAATAGACTTTGCGCCAAAAATAGCCTGCACGCCCACTTAGTGAAGGCGACTCCTTTCCACTAAGTTCCATCATCTTGTTGCATTTTCAACAAAGATTACAGACTCTCAAGGCTGTGTGGGAGGAGCCAAGGTGAAAAGTCTTTTGCATGTACAAATGAGGGTTATTTATAGCCAAGGGTAAAACTGACCCTTGTGACTGTTCGACTTCCCTCATGACTGTTTGACTTTCATGACTTTTCAACTTTACATGACTCTTCAGATTACAAGTGGGTCTCTTGGAATTCCACGTTACATTACATTGATTAACACAGTATGGCCCACAGTAGTGATGTAGCCGACATGACTCATGAGACGACTCGACATGACAATGTTGGTACATTCATGTTGTTGTTGGTGTGCATGTCAAGCCGCAGTGCTGTTGAGTGATGGTTGTCCTAATGGTGTATCACAGCTTCACCTTCACATGGCAAGGTGTGCAAAGTCTTCGATGGTCATTGGGTTCACTTGATGTTGCGTTCACACGTTTCTCCTTGCTTGTACTTTGGCATGCTTGACATGTTCGTCCATTCGTGAAAATTGTATGTTCGTCCATTTGTTTGTCGGCAAACACATCTTCGCATGTTTGTCCGTCCGTCCATCTGCGAACACATCTTCACATGTCCGTCCATCTATGAACACATATTGGCATGGTCATCCGTTTGCGAACACATCTCCTTTCATGGATCGTTTTTCATATGTTCGTGAACACATCCTTTTGCATGTATTATCCTTGTTCATCCCATCTGTCGTCGCATCATGTCTGTTTATGTACTTGCATCTGCAATCACTCATGACGAGACGACATCAAATCCATAAACATCCTAGTCTACCATGATGCATGATCATTTTCAGATGCAGGTGACTGGGAGAGAGGACAAGGTTATGAAACTGCGCGAGGCAAGTTTCGAGCTGGGATGCGAGATCCGGGCACTGCTGGAGAAAATTACACAGAAGTTACTGGAAGACAGAGATGAGCATTCTGGATCGGCAGTGACTGTCCGCGGGATCTGGCTCGTTTGGAGGACAAACCTACACATTTTTTGGGAGAAGCAGTGCGAGCTGCAGGAGGACTGGGTAAGCAGGATCTGCACAATTTCTAGAGTGAGTGGGCAACAGGAGCTTGGCAGTAAAAACTGCGCAATTCCTGGAGGGAGCTGGTAGTAGGCTGTGGGATCTTAGCAACAAAAACTACGCAGTTCCTGGAGGGAGATGGCAGCGGCTGCGGGAGCTTGGTATCAAAAACTACACAGTTCCTGGAGGGAGCTGGAAGCGGGCTGCTGGGAGCTATTGGCGGGAAAAATTGTGCAGTTACTGGGAAGCTGGCCTGCTGACTACCTCTACATAGTTTCTAAGTTGAGCAGACTACTGGGCTGCAGAGGGCTTGCTCATGAAATCTGCACAGTTTTCCGGGTGAGTAGTCGGCCGACTAACTGGTGACTAGCTGGGAAAACTACGCAATTTTCTGAGGGAGATAGGGATGGGCACTGATTGTCTGTCCAACCTGTCTACGCAATTTTCTTAGTCAGCAGAGCGGGCATGGTTTGTAGCCTCTGCGCAATTTTTTAGAGGAGTTAGTCCTGGGCTGACCGCCCGTTGATTAATGATCTTACGGCAACGCAACTTGAAATGGCTTGTTGGGTGCTTCTGTGTTGTTCTGGTGACAGTCGATCGAGTCGATGACGGGGTGATGGTCTGACTGTGAGAGGGTGATCTGGTTGTCAGAATTTCAGCAAAAATGACTAAGTGTGTGAGCGAGTGAAATGGTGCATATGCGACCTTGCAAACACACACTCACATGACTTGACAACAAGACACCTCAAAACATCAAGACACACATGCTCAACATGACTGACCGATGGTGCGAGCGACAAGCACGACGCTTGTAATTGATTGTTGGATGATCGCGATGACGCTTGCACGACAGTGCATACGACTTCGTGTGTGAATGCGACGGATGTTTACCTAGCGAACACAACACGTACACACGAAGTGAAGACCTTGTGCACAACCAGAACATGGTCGCAAGCGAGACATTGATACCAACATATAAAAGTTGTTCGTTGAACGATCAAGTGAGGTGGGTACAAAGACTCACATGAGCTCACGGAATGAACCCAAGTGCGTGCAAACATCAAGTAAAACTCTCAAAGGAGGCTTCGAAATTGGATGCGGGCCAAAATTTTGGAGGGTGTTGTAGTCGCTACAACAGGGGTGTAGCTTAATTGGTGGTTGCCTTGTTATGAAGTAATATGTAAAGCATGAGGTTCAAAATTCAAACCCTCATGGGTTAGAGCAAAAAAACAAAAAAACTATATTAATATATCTTTAGTAGAGAGATGTGATTTAATATATTAAAAGATAAAGTTATATAGATCAAGTTATTAGTGAAAATAAGAATTTTTTACATAAATTTATTTAAAAATCTTTAAAGAAATATGTGTTTAACTTCATTTTCCTATAACTTAATACGACAAAGATGTTTTATGTAAGGTACATATCACTAACATGGCATAGTTTGACACATATAATAGAAAAAATAATATACAAAACATGAACATGTAAAGTAAACATAATAGGTTAATTTTAAATCACAAAAAACACATAATAATACATAAATGGAAATAAAACCAATATGATTTGACCTTGAGATTTAGTTTAATTGGTTGAATCCTTGTCATTAAAGCACGTTTCTTATTGAGAGATCATGGGTTCAATTTTTTCGACATTTTCAGGGTCAAACTCTGTAGTTGAGCAGGCGGGAAGTGATCCCTTCAAGTAGATCTGGTACAAATATTTTATGGACGCGGTAGTCACATATCTCTGGGATTCATGAACCACATAGAAAACATCAATATAATTCATTCTAATCTAAAATCTATTAAATTTCTAGAAGGATCAAATCCCCTTAATGAAAATTTTCTTAATATTTGTAAAACATGTATACAATTATGTAAATTTGATCTCTCATTATTTAATAAATCCAAACTTAATAGATCTATATTGATATTAAAAACTAAAAAAACGAGTATTATAAAAATATATATATTAGAATAAATTTTTCTCATTGTTTAATAAATTCAAATTTAATAAATCTATATTAATAATAAAAACTAAAACAATTAAAAATGTAATTAAGATGATGATTAACGTCCACTAAGACCAATATGGTCTATCGAACTTTGAAAGTAAGAGATGAATTGAGACTCTTTAATATTTTATTTCTATGATAAAAAAGAATGGAGAGAAGCATTCCTAAATCACTATAATTTTGCAGACTTAACAAGTCAAGAAGGTTGGTAGTGTGACAAAGGTTTTGCAAATGAGAACGGATATGAGTACAAGCTAGACAATCTAAGAGAACATGTTTTTATTTTATCTTCAACCCTCTTAGTATTGCAAAGGTGATAGACTCTTTAGTCCTAAGGTGTTTTGGGAATTGTCTAATGCTTGGTTTCACTTCAAAGCTCATGAGAATTAGTTCTTATTTTGGAAATGTTCATTTTCTTCTTAGCATTGGTCAAGACAGAAAGATAACTATGGTTAGCAAGATTGGGGTTGATCACCTCTTTATAATACCCTAGCTTCCTCTTTCCCTCTAACTCCTTATCATCCCACAACTTATCCTTAAATTTAGAAGCAGTAGAATTTTTAATATTATCCTTATTCTCTAAGATGATCCCCTCCTTTATCCCCCAATGGTTGAGCCAAGACTAAGCATTCTTATGTCAGCGTTACTTTAGCCAGAGGTGGGGGTTTTAGCTAGAGTTAGAAGCAATTTTAGGGAACCTCTTGGATTCCATGTAAAGCTTCTTCTTACACATCAGATACCTAAGTGTAGTCATGCTTCCAATGGGGGAATGGCTAGCTTCAATCAAGAGGATAGGGTGAGGAGAATTTCCTTTAATCTCGAGGTCGTAGGTTATAAATTGCTTTTGGATCAACTCAATCTTCATCCACATTTCTCTAGATATATTGCAACCCCAAACCTCACATCCATATAATATAATAGGGGTGGCAATTCTTTACTCCATACCCAAAGATATGTTGGCTTCCAATTGTTTTCAAGCTCATAATAAGATTTCCAACCTTTTATTGTCTTTTTCTCAATTCCATAATTCCAGTTGAGCTGATGATGAATGTCAATACCTAATATTTGTATGAAGAAACATTCTCCAAGTAATTATTATCATAAATGAAATTATCATAGTCGATCTTTTTGGATTTAACTATCATGACTTTAATCTTTGTCGGTATTAATAGTCATACCCATCTTCGAGCAGTGATCATGGAAGATTCTAAGCTGCTTATTAAGATCATCATGACTTTTGGCTATAAGAATGATATCGTCAATACTAAGGAGAAGAATAATAATTGTACGAGTGAACTCTGGGCCATTGCATCTTAGTACATCCAAATACTCTTCTTGCTTATCAACATAAAATTAATTATTTTTAAAATTGAAAGATATATTTAAATTCAAAAGATAATTATATTGTGTATTTATGAAATTAAAATTTATAATACAAAAACGAAATCACTCCTATTAAATTGCAACCTTAATGGTAAGAGTGACCGGGAAGAACCAGGGATAACCATTGGAGATATTACGAGCATATTCCCAAGAATATTACAAGAACAAAAGGCAGATGATTCGTGATTCCCCTTTATCAGATTGTTGGCTTTATACGTCGTCTTTTTTGTTATTGAATTTATTCTAAATCTTCAAAGTGTTTTTACTATGTCTATTTCTATGGTTTGGTGCAATGTTCTTGTCAACGATGATAATTTTATCACTGGATTTGTGGATTTTATTTTTAGTTAAGTTATCATGATATAAGATTTTAGTTGGTTTTATTCATAAAATTTATTTCTTAAATTTTATTTAAGGGTAGGAAATTAAATGTAAATTGAAAAAATAACAACCTTTCGCTAAATTTTATTAATCATATATGGTTTTAAAAAGTATATATAAATACGTTGGTGACGGTTTTAATTTATATTTTTATAATGTTAAATTTAAATTATCTATTTATTTTTAATAGGAAGTAGGTAAATTTTCAAAAAAAATCAAATTAAAATAATATATTTTATTTGTTAATGTTTTTGTAAAATTGATTTGTGATTTAATAAATTGCGATCTATAGATATTTAAATCATCAAAATTACCTTTCGACCACACTGAAGTTTAGGTCATACTAATCTTAACATAGTTAGATTTTTTTTGGTATTTCCTCTCATTATCTATGTTTCAAACTTTGATTATCTTACACAACAAAACCCTTAAAATCCAATAATACTAGTAAGATTTGACCCAATTAAAATAATACTTAGATAAAGTTTACAAACATTATTTATTAACAAAGTTTATATATATAAAATAAAAATTAGGATAATTAAATTCAAAAATATTCCTTATATTAATTCAGGGAGGATATCAAGGATTGGGATAATGTCACTTTATAGAAATATTTTATAATTGGTTTTTATTAGAAGTTTAATTAAAGTTATAACATTTAAAAAAATGAGACATGGAAGGTAGAAAGCTTATTATTAACTTGAAAACAAGTATAGCTTATGGCGTGTAGAGCAAACAGTGACAAAGTGTTTTGTTAAGGCACTTCATGGTGTTAAGATCACCGGATTGAAACTTTGTGGGCAAAAATCTAACCATGCTAAGGGTTGGTCTGGGCCATGCCAGGTGCAATCTCCAAGTGATTTTGACAGCTTAGATGTCCTTGGGTCGCAGCTACTCAAGCTACATTTAGGTGTACTAGTCATCTCGGGACTCACATAATCCAGCAAACAAGAAAAATTGTAAATTTGTAAACCTTATGCTATGCAAAAAAAAAACAACAACAACAACAAATTTTTTCTTTAAAATTCTTATCACTCTTATTATCTTATATGGTTATGAAGTTTGAGGTCATAACATTTCTAAACAATCTTGAAGAGATATAATGCAAATCCAAAAGGGTGTTGTCTAATGAGACCACAATTTTCCCACATATGGTGAATTTCTTGCTAGAATTCAACGAAAAAATCTTTAAGAGATCTGATTGTGGGAGTGTTTAAATATTTTTATGGCGAAAATGGATTCAACACGATCAAGAACCCCTGTGGCACCCACAATCCTGAAGCTTAACAATTGTAACCCTGATTTTTGAAAAAATTCCGCCAAATTTTCTAAAAATCAGTTTTGGAATTTCTATTGTATTTCGGGTGAAATTGTGGCATGTTTAGACTACACGGTCCAAAAGTGTTTTATAATTTGTAACGTAAAAGTCAAAGACAATTCATCCTATCGTATCGTCCTCATAAAAATGATCCTTCCCCTCATTCAGATTAAACTATGACTAGATACCTAATATACAAAAATGAGATAAATTAAAGTAAATCAAATAATTATTTACCTTTTTAAAAATATAATAAATTAATTTTTATTCCAAGAGATGTTAACTATCACTATAAACCAACCTAGATTTTAAACCACTTAGATCCATTTTAACTCTAGATATACCAAGCATCAAGGAAGATATTTTATTAATAATTATATTATTATTTTTAAAATTTAATTTATTAATTTATTTCTGTTTTCTTTTCTTTTTTCATTTGCTTAATTTTTGGAAAATTCCCATTTTACAATTTGATTACTTCTCCCAATTAAGTAAAATCTCTTCCTCCCTCATTCATTATTTATCACACCGCCTAATAATGAATTTAACCCTTCTTTCATTTTCATATTTTAATTAAACTTTTTTTCCACCTCTAATTTCTCATTTTCTCAAATTGTTAAATTCAGTATATTCAAACCTCCCTTTAACCTTTGAATGACCTCTATCCTATGAATTCTAACATTCTAATTAAGTCCCAACAAAAATTATTTTCCTTAATTAATTATTATCATTTAGCTATTCATTTCCTCATTCCCAATTCAATTTAATTCATTTTTAAATTACTCTTAGCTAAATAAATAAATTATTCTTAGTAAATTTAAAATATTCATTATTCATCTCATTTGCTCCCTTTGACCTTTGAATTCTCTTTTTAATCGTTGGACTCTAACGTATCTCTCACTTATTTAACTTATATGTACTATTTTCCAATAATTCAATTGGTCCCTGAGGATGGGTGGAGTGTCCACCCGAAATGTTAGACAGAATCCTCACGCCATGTAAACAATAATAACCTCGAGAAACAACAATACCATAATTTAAATTAAAACATATGATGATTATATAATGACTACTAATGTTGTTGAGAAAAGTATAAGATGTGGCACGTTGGCCAGAGCTGCGGGAATCCTAGATGGAGGTGTTTAATGTTTACCCAAGCTAAGGTCGTGGGAATTGCTAAACTAGCAGACTCTAGCCCAATTGAAACTCTCCATTGCAACAAGGATATGCTTACCTTAGCTGGGTGCAACTTGCACTTGTTCCCCTACATTCTTGATGCACGTGCGCCAGCTACCTACATGATGATCGATCTACCCCCCATCCCTAATTTAATTTAATTTTTATTTTTATTTTTACTTTTATATAATTTGACTAAGTCAAAAAGGACATTACATTACAACATCTCTACCATACTAGACTAGAGATCTCAACACAATAATTTAAACATTTTATATATTATTTTATTTTTTACTACTTAAAATATTATAAAAAGAAATCAAAATTTAATAATAATAAAAACAAGATTTCAATAAAATTATAGAATATAGAATATTGCAATATGATACACATAAAATTATTTAAAATCAACAATAAAACTAATTTAAAATTACAATTTTAATAAAACAATATTTATCATTTTTCATAAAAATAATATATATATCTATTAACACAGAAAGTTAAGTTAAATTTTACAATGTACATCTCCAAAATTTTGCCAACCTCACTCTGAATGGATATGCTGGCTAGCAAATATAGACCCATATACTTAGAGAACATACCAAACACATACAACATCCAAAGATTTACTAGCCAAAAGTGCCAAAATACATGCAAAATCAAGAAAACTCCCATGGTCATCATTACTCAACAGAAGTAACAGCAATAGGGTTGTTCAGACCTGCCCCCGGAGAGGAGGGTGGTTTATAATCACAATGCACATGGCCCTCCACATGAGTCAACCTTGCTTCCGGTCTATCTAATTTTTTGAAGACGCGATGCTGACCATGCCACATACTCACAATACGATCATGCAATTGTTGTTGGTTATGTTGGATATGACCAAGGATCTTCATGAATTCCACTTGATCCTCCTAATGAGCTCGATTTAACTATTCCAAATTAGAGAGCATGCGCTAAACCAAGATACCCAAAGTAACCTGCGAATGTGAAGCTCCCATAATACTTAACAGAGGCTGTGAGGGGGATGGGACAAAGGGTCCTTTTCATTTCATGGAGTTCTGACAAGAGGAAACCCTCCACCCTCCCTGCCCTCCTAAATTGTGACATCCTCCATGTTGTGGAGGAATAGTATCACAAGTAAACACGATTGATGCAACATACACCACCAACACCACAGAAGAAATTGTGTTAGACCACTTGGCTACCCTGAGGCCAAAAGAAGAATTAAAAGGGAGACTGACCCATACATCCACAAACCCCCAGGTCTAGCCAACAACCCACCCACAACACACCAAGCTCGAGGAGCCAACATTAACTGCAATAGAGGAACTAGTCATAAAATACTACGCCTCCCTGAGGCCAAGGGAGAAGAAATAGAAACTTAACCAATGAGACACAACTACCCAACACTAACAAATGGACCACCCTCAACACTTCAGACTCGGGGGGCCGCCAAGGATGAAAGCAAAAAAGCAAGCCGAGAGAAATGACCACCCAAAAATGCACCAAAAATAGAGACCCTTGCCAATACACAAACTAGAACACCAAAAACACCAACCCGCAAGCCAAAACATGAGGACAAGATGTCGAGGACCTACCTCACCCCAATTAAACCACAAAAGAAGGGAAGCAACAACAACTAAGAGCGAAAACATGCTCACAGTATCAAAATTCCACAAAAGCAAACTAAAACAAACTGAGACAACCCAAGCATCACCATTAACCCTTAAGAATTTAAATTTAACATGAATTACCCACAATAGAAGCCATTTAATACTCAAAGGCAATAGGACCACAAAATTTTCATTCACCACTAGTTGAAGAAAACTAGCTTTTCGGGCCAGCATTGGAGAGATTCCACAAGGCAACACGTCCACAAGAATCCCCCAAAAATTGGCAATGGAGAGACCAGTGAGCCTACTACCATGATTCCTTGGAACATCAAACCCCAGGGCACCCCTTCCCCATAATGGCACACCAAACTGAAGGCCAAATTGAGCTAAGAAGAGCATGAGATTCCCAAATAGGAAATACAAAGAACAAACCTCACCAACCTTCAATGCATTAACCATAA
The DNA here is from genome assembly GCA_031772625.1 of Pinus tabuliformis. Lineage (NCBI taxonomy): Eukaryota > Viridiplantae > Streptophyta > Pinopsida > Pinales > Pinaceae > Pinus > Pinus tabuliformis. The sequence continues at coordinate 1,284,072,723 of CM062807.1, forward strand.
ACTCCATGAGAATTAAGAGCAATAAATGACACCCTCTATATGCCCAAGGCTCCCACGCTCTTGCATGGGAGGACGATGCTACACCAACTGTCATGACCCCATGCTAGTGGCGACTCTAATTCCACTTGTGGTGACGGTGTGACACTGACTAGCCTTTTCATTTCCTACTACTTAAACTTTTGGACTACACCTATTCCAACACTTAGTAAATTTTTCTTTAAGTGTTCACTTCTTTTTATCAATGCAACAGAAATATCAATCTTTCAAGTTCACTTATCTTCTTTACAATTTTACTTCATAAACATGCAATATCATCAAACAATAGTAAACAACAATGTACACACATTCATGAAGGGAGGGGGAAACTCCCCAAGCAAGTCTGCCCCAAATATGAACTTCTGTAATAACATACAAAGTTACAATTTGTATAGTGTGGTGGCAGTTGCTCAACAACTTTCCCACCGGTTTATTGATTCCTATAGCCTACCATGCATACTTTCCCAACCTCTTCCTATGTTTTGCAACCCGTTCGTATAGTCAATACGACTTCTGGCCACTTGTTCAGCCTATGCAGCCCATGCACAATTCTTCGTTCAGCCTGGGTCTTACAACTCACCCATGTCGTGTAGACCACCTGGGTCGTGCAGATCACCAATGTCGTACAGACCACCCGAGTCGTGCAGCTCACCCATGTCACGCAAACCACCCTGGGTCATGTAGCTCATCCATTCATAAACTTGTTCAACAGTTCATTTAGAAAACCTGTTCAATAGTTCGTTCATAAAACTCGTTCAACAGTTTGCTCAGAAAACCTGTTCAGCAACCTTGATCAAGAACTCGTTCAGGAAACTCATTTAGGATTTTCATTCAAAAAATTTGTTTAGGATTTCCATTCAGAAAACTCGTTCAAGATTTTCGTTTAGGATTTTCGTTCAAAAAACTTGTTCAGCTCGCCCGGGCGGGCGCATGCCCTCACATGCCTTTGCACCATGAACTTCATTTTGTAACCTTGAACGAATTGGTTGATGCCTTGAAAGAATTATCCTTCGTTCAACATATATATTTTCTACCCCAAACAGTTTTCAAGTGACACGTTCATTCACTTCACCCCGCCGACCTAACCCATTTGCTTCACTCGGCCGACCCGACCCATTTTCTCCAGCCAACCCATTCAACCAACCCATTCGTGTCGTTCAGCTGGCCCAACCATTCGGGTAGATGCCCTCCGTCGCCCTTGCCTGACCTCACTTGCTCGTTCAGGTGGATGCCCTCTGATGCCCTTGCACGACCTTGCCCGTTTGTTCGAGTGGATGCCCTTACATGACCTCGCCCGTTCATTTGGGTGGATGCCCTCGCATGACCTCGCCTATTCGCATGACCATTTGCACTCATCATCCACACGTTGGGTGGGTGCTCTCTGCTATGACCGCTACACCCGTCGGTTAAACACGCCCGCTATGGGTGACTCGCCCATCGCACACTTGTTCAGTTAAACACACCTGTCGGTGACTTCTGTTTTTCGACTTTCTTAGGCGCTCGCCAACTCGAGGCCCTAACATCCTCCCCCACTCTAAAAAGGTTTTCGCCATCGACAACACCATCTCAACAAACTCCATCGCCAAGACCAAATGTCGAAAAGTGTCATAAGCTCCAACATCAAATGTCCATGTTGCATGAGCTCTCTGCGTCTGTCACACGAACCTCCATCAAAGTCCATGACTCTATGTGGGAAAGACTCCTCGATCCATGGTCATCCACCACAATTTGTCATGATCCTCCATATTACTCCATCGTGTGGAAGTTTTCTCCTTCTAACTCGGTTGCATGCTATGGTCGTGACTCATATTGTGCCAATCCACCATGTATCATCATTATTATGTGAATTGTTTCCATGATGCTCCAACCTAACTCAAACACATCTTAGTACACTATCAACCCACATGACTCGAACTAGTTGGATGGCCAGTCCAACCATCATCCAATCCATGAGAATTCACCCCCTCATGCCTTTTTCGGTCATTTCTCCAGCATTCTATCACATCTTAAACTCGATCAAGAACACATATCTATCCAATGCTCAATGTGCCATACCCAGTTCCATGAAGAAACTCCATATCATCTATGGTATGCTACGCATCAATGTTGTCAAGGTGGAAAGTTTACACCTACCTCATCATCTTGTCCATGTGCTACCCATGGTCATAGACCAACAACCTCCATGTTCATAAAAAATGGTTAAGTCTCAACTCAACCCATGCCCAAGTGCTCCCACCAAGGCACCTCCATTGTTGCAACTCCATCCAACTCCAAGGTGTCTCCTCCCATAGTATTCATCAAGTCACTCCTCACGAACATATCCCATACTATGTCCAAGGTATGCGTCCCATACCGCATCAAATTCAAGTACAAAACTGACCTTAGCTCCTCAATGAACTAGATACTCCAAGACCACCATAGTATGAAGTCTTCATCGACTGCAACTCTCTCTTAAGTCATCATGAGCTCCCATGAACCATCTGCATTCAACACTTCGGCAAGCATACTGGACTTGGTCGCAAATGCCATTGCAAGTTTCCTCTGCCCTTTTTGTCGTATGAGTACTCTCATAGGCTGCCCATGTCTTCCTTCAACTTGATGTCCACGACTCCAACTCGTCCACTCTAGTAGACCCAACACAACTCTTGTCATCCCATCCTTGCTTTCATTCAAGTTAGTGCCCTCAGTCACTCTACCTTCATATCGCATCGCATGTACCTTCCTTCATCGTTGTCTCCCCCACTAAATTTCTGCCCAAGACTGCCTCTTGGACTCAACAAAACTGCAATGAAGAAGTCCACCCAGGTATGTGTATCAAGTATTCTTCACTTCAGTGTGCCCTCCCTTCGTTCTATCCATGAGTCATGTCGAGAACTTAGCCAATTCTCCATTTGGTTAAGCATGACTCAACCATCGGAAAGTTCATCATGTTCCACCCTTGTCGCGGGCATCTGCACCTTTTGCTCTAAGGTCGCATACTACCCAGATAAGTTCTGCAATAACCAATGTTCCTTGTTGCCCCAATGCACAAGGTCTCGTCGTAATCTCCCATCGAAGGAGTGCCCACTGCATTGGAAAACAAATACTCATTTTTCCCATCTTTGCATATGTCCCATCTTCCAAAAGCTTTAATGAAACACAAGTCACAACAATACTTACATCTTCATGAGGTCTCTCCATGTGAGTGCCTCCTCCTTCCAATGCCTGCACTGTGCCTGAATCTGGTCCAACCAAGGCAAGTGTCACCGCACCAAGTTCATCCTCTTCCATTGGCACATTTGCAACACATTCGCACATCACAACTTCTTCCTCTTTGTTGCAATCAACAACTTCAACATGGCCCATTGCCCAACCGAGTCGAAGAAGCTCTTCTTTAACATTTTCTTCCAAGATTTCAAGTTCAGCCTGAATTCTTGGTCTATCTTCCTTCATGTGTTTCACCCTGTACATGGTCTTCACAAGTCTCCCAGAACACTCTTCCATCGTTTAGCTTCGGCCCTGACTTTGTTGTCTTGCCCCTGCCAAACTTCACTTATGTCGCACTGCAACCAATTACTCCAATACTTCGCCCACTTCCTTCAAAACAGGCTCTAATACCATCTAACCATGAAGTGGGAAGATGTATCTCTACTATTTATGTTCACAAAGCAGGCTCTAATACCATCTGTCACGACCCCACGTTAGTAGCGACTTTAATTCCACTCGTGGGCATGGTGTGACACTGACTAGCCTTTTTGCTTCCTACTACTTAGACTTCCAGACTACGCCTATTCCAACACTTAGTCAATTTTTTTTCAAGTGTTCACTTCTTCTTATCAATTAAGTAGAAATATCAATCTTTAAAGTTCACTTATCTTCTTTATAATTTTAGTTCATAAACATGTGATATCATCAAACAACAATAAACAACAATGTACACACATTCATGAAGGGAGGGGGCAACTCCCCAAACAAGTCTGCCCCAAATATGAACTTATGTAATAGCATACAAGTTACAATTTTTACAGTGCAGTGGCAGTTACCCAACAATTCATCCACCAGTTTGTTGATTCGTGTAGTGTGTCGCGCAGACTTGCCCAACCTCTGCCTATGTCGTGAAGCCCGTTCGTTCAATCAATACGACTTTTTCCCACTCGTTCAACCCATGCAGCTCGTGCACAATTCTTCGTTCAGCCCGGGTCATGCAACTCACATGTGTTGTGCAGACCACCCAAGTCATGAAGTGCACCCATGTCATGCAGACCACCTGGTTCGTGCAACTCACCTGTGTCGTGCAGACTACTTGGGTCGTGCAACTCACTTGTGTCGTGCAGACTACCTAGGTCGTGCAACTCACCTGTGTCATGCAAACTACCCCAGATCATGCAACTCCCCTGTTCAACACAACCATTAAGAAAGTCATTCAACAGTTTGTTCATAAAATTCGTTCAACAGTTTGTTTAGAAAACCCGTTCAACAGTTCATTCAGAAAACTCATTCAAAAATTTGTTCAGCAAACTTGTTTAGGATTTTCGTTTAAAAAACTCGTTAAGGATTTCCGTTCAGGAAACTGGTTCAAGAAATTTTTCAAGATTTTGGTTCAGAAAACTCGTTCATCCTGCCTTGGGCAGGTGCATGCCCTTACATGCTTGAACTTCATTCTGTAACCTTGAACGAATTGGTTGACGCCTTGAACAAATTCTCCTTCGTTCAATATATATGTTTTCTACACCAAACGATTTTCAAGTGACACACCCATTCACTTCACCCGCCTGACCCGACCTATTTGCTTCACCTGATCGACCCGACCTGTTTGTTCCACTTAGCCAAGCTGACATGTTTGTGTCGTTCAGCCAACCCGTTCATGTCATTCAACCGACTCGACCGTTCAGGTGGACGCCCTCTGACGCCCTCGCACGACCTCGCCCATTCGTTCGAGTGGACGCCCTTCGACACCCTCGCATGACCTCGCCCGTTCGCTCGAGTGGACGCCCTCGCCCGTCGGCATGCTCGGTCACACTTTGTTTATTTTTGTAGCTTGGGAGGTACTGCAAGCCTTAAGGATCGAGGGTTTGGAGGAAGGAGCTCTACAAGTGGTTTTGTGGGCTTGAAACTCAAGCTTGGGGTTTTTAACCCATCGATGTTTGGGCCAAAACCGTGATGCGATTGCGACATGTGATGGATGAGGATGATAGTAGATGACGAGACGAAGCCAACACATTGAGAATCATCCAATTCTGAGTTGTCGTTGAAGAGATATTAATTTTTGAAGATATGATGGGTTAATTTCTCTAGTTGGGCAAGTCAGGTTGAGGTCAAAGTGGTGCCAAAAGAAAAAATCATTAGAGCCACTTGATGCATATAAATATAGGTCAAGTGTGAGGTTATTTTATACATCCAAGAGCATCAAAGGAACACCAATTCATATATGAGGTAGCTGCAGTCACTTGAAAGCAAGGCGTGGAGCAAAAGTGGATTGTTTTGGGTTATATTTGTCTCCATTGCAGGTCTGAATGGTTGCAAGAGGAGGCCGAACTGTTTGAGGGTGTTTTGAGGGTTGTTTTGTGGTCAAATCTTGTGGGGAAGCCTATGTTTAGGCAACCACATAGGTCTGTCATATTATAGGAGGTTGAAAGGCTTGTTTAGAAGTTGTTTGGGGCTACTATAGGGTGCCACATGCCTAAACAGTGATTGAGAGGAGAGTTAGGCACTTTGGAGAGGGCTGGAAGTGATAATTTAGGTTTGGTTTTCTTCTAGACAAGCAATACATGACAATAGAAGCAAGAAAGAGGGTGACTGTAGTTGTAGGAGAGGTTTTGATGGAGGAATTAGGTGTTGAAGCAACATGTTATCAACGCTAACAAGGACCAACACCTACAACAATTGAACAAGCCCCAAAACAAGGTATGTATTGTTGAAGTTAAGGTTGTTTTGATGCAGGTGGATGGGTGTCCTAGGAGAGGACATGTTGAGAAGTTTGTTGGCAGCCAAGATGAGGGTTTCCTAGGTATGAGGATGCCCAAGACAGAGGAAGATGCTACAACAAGTATTGGTCACTCATGGACTGTTGGAGGGCAACATGAGAGTGGACCAAGTGTGGACAAGGATTGGTCATTTATGGTATGTTGGAGGACAACTTGATAATGTCCAAGTTAGTGACCTGTGTGCACCATCTTCATGGACTTAGGTAGATTCTAGAGTGGCAGTTGTTGAGCTCAAGGTTTGAAGAGCGAGAGGAGTAGTTGAGAAACCCTAGACTTGTGTAGAGAAGGACTTCTACAATAGATGATGGGCAATCCTCCTAGCACATCTTCATTGTGGGAGATGGACATCTTTTAGTAATAGGTGGCATCCCTCCGTGCCCTATGTTGGTCTTCATTGGAGCAGCGCAGGAAGACCATAGTTGGTTGAAGTCCTTGAGTAATTGAGGAGCAACAATGGGTAGATTAAGAGTTGTTCACAAACGAAGTTGTGAACAACTGGACACAAGTCTCGATGTGTTGATGGAAGAACAATCAACTAGTGAGCAGATTGGATATTTGAGGTTCAGTGGCCAAATGGACTTGGAGTGTTAATAGAGGCGGTGCGACATTGTTGAGAGTTGAAGATCTATGCAGGTATAGGGTACGACCAAGGCAACTGTGAGGAGCTCTACATTAGCTTGATGCTCAGAGTATCTTGTTGAGAGTAGATTGGTTGTCGATGGATTGACACCAAGCCCCAATTTTGTATTCTTGTACTTGGGGATATTTGAGGGCCATTATCCCTGGTACGGGAGCCCTAGACTGTTGTATTATTCAGTTTAATTAATATAACGAAGTTGGGTTGAAAATTGTAAAAAAAGTTGTTTATATTTTGTAGTAGATTTATTGTTGTTTATATTCCGCCATGCAAAGTGGCTTTGTTGTGATCCTTGGTTTGGTAGCGTCAATGATATAGATTCTATCCCAGACACCAAGGTCATGGAAATTCAACATGGTATTAGAGGGTATCTGAGCTACTTTGAGGGACAGTGAATCAGAGTGTGCACAACGAAGCAACTCTGAGGGACTTGTGGGTATCTAGATCATTGAGCAGAGGGTTCAGTTGAAGACATGGAGATGTGGTCTTGACTGGCTTGGTAGCGAGATTGGTTGGGAGTACTGGTGGATTGGTGGTGAGCCTGGGGAACAACAGTTTGTTGTAGTACATGTTGTTGATCATGGAATTCCCATGACTTGTCATGGATGGTTGGGACAACTCAAGGAATTCTTTGGCATGGATGAGATCAACATGATCAAGATTACTTCAAGTGATGGATTGGATATTGGCAAGTTATTTTCTTCATCAGATCGTGATGTTGCATATCTGAGATTGGATGGATTTGCACGAGTAGTATTTGATCTAGGAGGATGATTGCTTGCAGCACTGAGCTAGTGGAGATCATGTAGGCTCAGATGAAGTCTAGCCTCAGAGGGAGCAACCCTATGGAGGTCTGGGATCTTCAGGTTCAGATGTGATGAGGCTTCGACACTACCGATATTGTTGGTTTCATTCTACAGAGTATGATGTAGTGATGGGCACCAAATGGGCTAGTGTCATCGAAGATGATGATGGTTACTTCCTAGTCTTGGAATTACCTCCCTCGCTAAGAGGGAGTGTTGATTTTTGTAGCTTGGGAGGTACTCCAAGACTTGAGGATCGAGGGTTTGGAGGAAGGATCTCTACAAGTGGCTTTGTGGGCTTGAAACCCAAGCTTGGGGTTTTGCACCCATCGATGTTTGGGCCAAAACCGTGACGATATTGCAACATGTGATGGATGAGGATGATAGTAGATGACAAGACAAATCCAACACATCAAGAATCGTCCAATTTCGAGTTGTCATTGAAGATATATTAATTTTTGAAGATATGTTGGGTTAATTTGTCTAGTTGGGCAAGTCCGCTTGAGGTCAAAGTGGTGCCCAAAGAAAAATTTGTTGGAGTCACTTGATGCATATAAATATAGGTTAAGCGTGAGGTTCTTTGATACATTTAAGAGCATCAAAGGAGCACCAATTCATCTTTAAGAGAACCGCAGTCACTTGAGAGCAAGGTGTGGAGCAAAAGAGGATTGTTTTGGGTTATATTTGTCTCCATTGCAGGTCCGAATGGTTGCAGGAGGAGGCTGCATTGTTTGAGGGTGTTTTGAGGGTTGTTTTGTGGTCAAATCTTGTGGGGAAGCCTATGTTTAGGCAGCCGCAGAGGCCTGTCATATTGTAGGAGGCCGAAAGGCTTGTTTAGAGGTTGTTTGGGGTTGCTATAGGGTGCCGCAAGCCTAAACAGAGATTGGGAGGAGAGTTGGGCACTTTGGAGAGGGCTGGAAGGCCTAATCTAGGTTTGGTTTTCCTCTAGACAAGCAATACTTGACAACAAAAGTAAGAAGGAGGGTGACCACAATTGTAGGAGAAGTTTTGATGGAGGAATTAGGTGCTAAAGCAACATGTTATCAACCCTAACCAGGACCAACACCTACAACAGTTGAACAAGCCCCAAAATAAGGTATGTATAGGTGAAGGTCAGGTTGTTTTGATGCAGGTGGATGGGTGTCCTAGGAGAGGACATGTTGAGAAGTCCGTTGGAAACCAAGAGGAGGGTTTCCTAAGTATGAGGATGCCCAAGGCAGAGGTATTTGCTACAACAAGTATTGGTCACTCGTGGAATGTTGGAGGGCAGCGTGAGAGTGGACCGAGTGCGGACAAGGATTGGGCATTTATGGTCTGTTGGAGGACAACGTGATGGTGTCCAAGTTGGAGCCCGATGTCCACCATCTTCATGGACTCAGGTGGTTGCTAGAGTGGCAGTTGTTGAGCTCAAGGTTTGATGAGCCAAAGGAGCAGTTGAGCAGCCCTAGACTTGTGTGAGAAGGACTTTTACAACAGATGATGGGCAGTCCTCCTAGCCCATGTTCATTGTGGGAGATGGACATCTTGCAGTGATAGGTGGTAGCTCTCTGTGCCTTGTGTTGGTCTTCATTGGAGCAGCGTAGGAAGACCATACTGGGCTGAAGTCCCTGAGTAGCCGAGGAGAAGTAGTGGGCAGATTGAGAGTTGTTCACAAACAGAGTTGTGAACGACTCGAAAGGAGTCTTGATGTGTTGATGGATCAACGATCAACTAGTGAGCAGATTGGATAGCCGAGGTTCAGTGGCCAAATGGACTTGGATTGTTGATAGAGGCAGTGCCTTAGATCGAGAGCCAAAGGACCGGGCAGGTACAGGGTACGACCAAGACAGTTGTGAGGAGCTCTACATCAACTAGACGATCAGAGTGTCTTATTGAGGGTAGATTGGTTGTCGATGGATTGACACCAAGCCCCAGTTTTGTATTCTTGTACTTGTTGATATTTGAGGGCCATTATCCTTGGTACAAGGGCCCTAGACTGTTGTATTATTCAGTTTGATTAATATAATAAAGTTGGGTTGAAAATTGTAAAAAGACTTGTCTATATTTTGTGTATTAGTAGATTTACTGTTGTTTATATTTCGCCATGCAAAATAGCTTCATTGTGATTCTTGGTTTGGTAGCGTCAATGATTTAAGATTCTATCCTAGACACCAAGGTCGTCGAAATTCAACACACTCATTATCCACACATTGAGTAGGCACCCGTCGCTATGACCACTACACCCCTCGATTAAACGTACCCATCGGTTAAACGTGCCCGCTATGGGTAACACACCCATTCGATTAAACATACCCTTTAGTAACTTCAGTGTTAAGATTCTCTCGAGCACTCGCCAACTCAAGGTTCCTAACACCAACGATATCAAGGGTTATCAGTTTGATCGTATAGACAACATATGCCCCTAATATACTCCACTTTCAATGCGTTAGCACCGCGTCGAAGAAAATAAATTAAAAATATTTAAATTATAAAATATTTAACTTTTTCTAAACTTAATAACATGTATAATGACTTATAATATTTTATATAATAAACTATATAATGACTCATTATAGTTTTTATAATTATTGTAATAACTCATAAACTCCACCGAACACAGTCCTCACACCTCACTACTGAGATAATGATCCATATAATCCATCAATGAATAATTTGGAAATTCTATATGGAATCAAGATTTGTTGAGATTTAATCCGGGATAATAAGATGGAATATTACAGAAATGTGGAGGAAGATGGTTCATATTGAAAATAGGAAGTTAACAGTTGAGAAGAGCACCACGGCTCAAAAATGTGGACGTGACATGAAATGCTAGGAAATGGTCACATGTAATGCTAATGGGAAAGAGAGGGGAGTAAGGAAAACCATATTTCCGTTGCTGATCTGTTTGGATTCTACATCATTTTGTGTCTGTTTCATTCTACGAGTGATTTGCACTTCAGGCAATCAAAGCAACGCAAAAGGCAGCCGGGATATATAAAAGATATATATATATTTCTCCCTATTTTTTTGTTGCAAGGCAGCTCTGCGGATTGCGACTCTGCCGGATCTTGTTGGCACCGCCTTCTAAGCTTTTAGCACTTATCTGACCAGGTGGGTGCTCCTAATCTAACCCTTTTTCAATGCCTTTTTGTTCCATGGCCTTTTTAGTACGATTTCTGTATGTTAGTTCCTCTTGTTTTGTGAAAATATTATCAGGGTTTTGAGGGTTTTTGTGATTTTGTATTTGGGTTTCGGGTTTTATGATGTGGGCTCATCCATTCTTGGTCACTCTGAGACGGGATTAGATAGATCCTGATTTGAAATGCAAAAACTTCTGGTATTGCAGGGATTATTGAAAGGAAAAAGTAATGTCAATGGATAATATTTAGGTTAGGCCCTCTCTCGCACACGTAAAAGGGACACACAGCGCCTGTTTATCTCTCTGCAAGTCTTTGCACTCTGTATTTATGTGTATCTATCCATGTATATATAGAAAGGAATATACTGCCACTACTACTCTTTGCTATTGACATATCTTTTTATGCAGAGTTTCTAAGCCATCTTAATTTGTTTTCTTCCTTATTCACTTCTCTCCAAAAGATGGAAATTACTGCTCCAGGTCTCTTCTCATGGTGGGTTCGGTATTTTTTGAGCTGGCTTTCATATGTTTGAATGGTTTTCCTTTTCTACATTTTTAAAGTTAGGGTTTGCAGGCATGAGATTTTTTGGTAACTTGGATTATGAGGATATGGATGGAGTGTTGATGCACGTAAATGTTTTGTGCGTCGTTTTACTGCGGGTGATGACTCTTGGATGCTAGCTTAGACTTGCCCAATTTGTGCATTAGTGATTAGTTTTATGTGTCAATTGTTTTAGAAAGCACTCAAGTGGACGGTGTTGGTTTTTTTTTTCCCTGGTTTGAATATGGGTTGTGCAGATGTATCTTTAAACATGCCCATTTGCGGAATTGAGTTATCGGTGCCAAATTCTTAGAGAGGTCTTTTCGGGCAATTGAAAGAGAATTTGAATGTTTTGATAGTTGATTTGTCGGGGTGTCAGACCTGGGTGCATGGGTTGAACATCATTTGCTTTGATACTTGTATTGACAAAAATCCTCTATTGTAAGCTGTGGGTCAATCTGGCAGGATTGGGTTTTCTCTGCCATATTGCAGTGTTTATTCGTTCGTCCAGGTATTCACTTTTTAATGATTTTGTTGCATATACATATTTTCTGTGTTTTTTCCATTAGATACTATTGAAATCGCTCGATACAGCTAGATGATAGTTTTGCATAAATAACCCTACCTTGTCATTCTGATTCACTGATGGCATTTTCTAGAGCGTCTTATTGCAAGTTGTATGTTATAGTATACCTCGGAGTTACCTTTATCATTTAAGTCTGGGTTGTTGTAGTGTTATCAGGTTTTCAACAGAGGGATTGTGAATTTGCTTATGTTTGCTTTGCACTGTTGATGTTGATGAACATGGTGTGAGTTGGTGAGGCAAGACGTTTAATTATAGATATGCCCTTTAGCTCTCGACTGATTATTTTTGTTTGAATTACAATTTGAGGAGCTTAACAGAAAGGTTCTTCGTCTGATTATTTTTGTTTGAATTACAATTTGAGGAGCTTAACAGAAAGGTTCTTCGTCTGGATATACTCGCTACTCACTTCATGAAAGGGGTTTGAATGTTTTTGCTGTTATTATTCTTGACTCTGGTTTTATGAGTTTCAGTATATGCTTGTCCATAACTTCATTCATCTGCAACAGTCTTAGCGTATTTACATTTTTAATTACAATTAAATATTTTTTTTGTGGCATCTAGTTGTTTTGCATGTGTCTTTTGTGCCCAACATCTTCTTTTGATCTTTTGTGTCTTAACTTTGCAGATAAGGCTCTGTAAAAGAGGGTTCTGAAAATAGAATTTTAAAGGACATCTACCAAAGATCTAAATAGCACATCTATCCGAAAGGTAAAATGGGCGACACAGAAAATGTTCTTCCTCCCTCAAAGAAGAGGGTTGCAGGCAGACAACTTTCTAGAGATGATGATCCTGATGCAGAGGAAGATGCTTCTGGTCAAGAAGTTGGAACTTTTCAGAGGGCCAGTGAAGAGGTCCTCGCATCTAGAAGAATTGTGAAAGTCCGTCGCAATCCAACAACATCTGGTGGAGCAGCCAATCCCTTTGCAGGCCTTCGTTTGATTCCCTCTCCCACACCATCTTCTGCTGCAGGTGAAACTGTGGCGAAGGCTCCAGAAACTACCCTTTCCACAGCATCTAGTGAGCAGCCTTCTATTGTGCAAGAGGAAGATGTATCTCAGGCTAAAGATGACACTAATATAAGTGAAAACCCAAATAAGGCTACAGAAGTGCCTGAGCTGAAGGCTGTGGATGTAACTGTTAATGAGGCCAATGAAGTACCTGAGACTAAGTTAGTTGATGCAAATGTGAATGAGGATGATTCGAAAGATAAGGAAGAGGCACATCTGGAGCCAACAAAGGCTTCTAAGGAGAATGGGGAAGAAAATAAGGATGGCCCTGAAGAATCAATAGACAAACAGCATGTTGAGGCCATTGAAAGTAAGGACCCTAATAAGGAGGAGAGTCCCAGGGAAGTGCCTAAAGATGGTAATCCTGAAAAAGAGCCATCTCCTGCTGTTAACTCATTCCAGCAACTTTCTGGTACCCGGAATGCATTCACAGGTATATCGGGTACTGGCTTTTCCAGCTCTTCCTTTTCGTTTGGATTATTCCCGAAAGCTGGTGATTCCAACACAGTGCCCTTTGGCTCCGCTTTCAGTCCTGGGACCTTTAGTGTCACAGGATCATTGTTAGGCACAAAGGCATCTGCTAGTAATGGGTCATCACCATCAAGTACTAGCAATGGTAGTGCTTCTGTTCAGCTATTTGGAGGGTCAACAACTGACAATGTTACAATTAGTGGAAGTGGTTTGACAGCTTTGCAGGAAGTACCTGTAGAGACAGGTGAAGAAAAAGAGAAAGCAGTGTTCACAGCTGATGCTGCCTTGTTTGAGTATATAAGTGGGGGTTGGAAGGAACGAGGCAAGGGTGAAATTAAGGTCAATGTTTCTGCCACAGAGACTGGAAAAGCAAGGCTTGTGATGAGGTCCAAAGGTAATTACAGATTAGTCCTTAATGCCAATTTATTCCCAGACATGAAGTTAACCAGTATGGACAAGCGAGGTATCAGTTTTGCCTGCATGAACAGTGCTAGTGAATCCAAGGCAGGCCTTTCCACATTTGCTCTGAAGTTTAGAGATAGTTCCATTGTTGAAGAGTTCCAGAGAGCTGTTGAAGCGCACAAAGGCAGATCCTCAAGTAATTTGAAGACCCCAGAAAATTCTCCTAAAGCTTCTGAAGATTGAAGTTATTTAACATCAAGTTCAATTCAAGTCTATCATACATATTTGGTCCAGAGTACAAGCACCTCGATAGTGGCCCTGTTTTTGTTATCATGTCGTCCTATGGTCTCTATTTTCTTAGATCTTATAGCATTTAGTTAATTCTTGCTAGATATTTTAGCTCTTCAAATAGGAGCAACATTCATTCACTTGATCAGATTCTATCCTGTGAAAGGAAGCAAACTTTGGGAGAGCATGATACTTTTCATGGGTAGTTGGAATTTGTTTCAAGAGGCTATTCTCGGAAAAAATTATTTGAAGTGGTTTAGAAAACAGTATTTTCACTTGCAAGTATTCTATGCCTGTTTTTATTGCAAGCTTGCTTTCTTAATTCATGTTTTGGAGTAAATTCTCATCTGAAGTGGCTTTGATATAAATTGTATTATTTACTGTATATACAGTAAAATCTGTCAAATTGCTTATGTTTTCAGTATCATTAAACAGGAAAGAGTATGCATTGAAGCATGGAACTAAAATGTATGGAAATGACATATGCTGCCTGCTGAAGACACTCTTATCTATTAGGGTTTAATATATAAATTTACTTACTCAACAGTAGTTAGATCTTTATCATGTTTATCAATTGTGGTTGATCGGCACAGCTATTTGAATTATTGGTGTCTTTAAAGAGTTGGTTGATTTTCGTTGCAGGATATCCTTTTTTTTAAATTTATTTATTAAATCATGATAGCTTTTATTTTCTGAAAATTTAAGCAGTTGTTCCTCTATATTTCTTGGTTGCTTAATGACAATGTTTTCCAATTAATTAATAGAAATACCAATGTCCTGGAAATGTGGCACTTCTACTAGGCACACATGTTCTTACTATGGCAGTCTGCCATGTTCATTGATAGAAAATTTAGTTAAATGGTTTTATTATGTCTAGGTATTACCATTTTGGTATTAATGAGAAAACTGGTCTTGTGTAGATATCACGTGTCTTTTTCTCTCAGACGTGTGGTGCCTTGAAAAGTAATTCTAAGCACTAGTAGCTAATAGCTGCTGGTTCAGTGCAGGTCATTTTGTTGGCTATGTAGGTTAAGTAGGTGTAGGGGGGTCGAAATATGACCTTCCTAAACTGCACAACATTTTATAATGCACTTTACAAATATCTATATAACTTGATCATGTACACAAATTTTAGAGAGATATTAATCTAGGTTAGTTGATCAGTTCATCCTGCTGTCAAGATCTGTGGATCCCTGTTTTAGATCTGTATCCAGATATGGCCAAGATCCATCCAGGAGATGGATTTTGTGCCATATCCTGTAGGAATGGTGTATTTTAAAAGGAAAAATGGAAGAACTCCTCAATTGAAAAAGAGGAGTGGCTTCATAGTCCAAAGTACAAATGCAGAGCATCATCATTACACTGCAAATAGAAGGTTTCTCATGTTTTTGCTTAGTCTGGATTATTAGAAGGGCAGAGTTTCCTGTGTTTAGCAATTTGATTTGAATCTTTTAGAGTGCATATTTGATTCATATTTCTGTGCCCCACAATTTTGTGAATGGTCTTAACTGTGTACATGCGAGCTGTCAGTTTTAATCCTAGACTTGCTTAATTCATACCCAACTAAATCTTATGCAGGTCTGATCTGCATTTTCCATGCCTAAAAATTCTGATTGAAAGGTCCAATCTGCCTTTTTCTTGTCCCTAGGAATCTATGCCAAGGGTCTCTTTTGTTCTCATGCCCAGCCAGTTGATATAGAATACTGTTCTGCATTTATACGTGTGAATTATTGGAATCTAAGTTCGTTTTGTGCCCAACACCCTGTTACAGAGGTTAGACTTTTTTTCTGGCAGTTACTGAAGAAGTTTGATTTGTGCCCAGCAAGCTG